>CM018695.1:71134850-71765004 GCA_009363875.1 Mikania micrantha | reverse complement strand
CTTATTTCAATTAATAAATCTAATTATATTTTAAACAAAACAAATGTCTAACTACAAAGGTACTTATAAGAGAATGATTACATGATGTCTGACCTCATTGGGATTTTACATTGGAGCAACCAAAAACCAATCAATTAGTTCTTAGTATGCAAAATAAGCAGCATTAGTTGGTACAAAGAGTTGAATGTTACATTCCAAAGCCAGTGAACCTTTCACTCTAGAACCCTTCCACCTTCACAACCACTGGCATGACATAGTCATCGTCGTCGTCGTAGTAACTTACTGCTAAGGGTGTCATTCGTTTGACGAACCCAAACAAGACATTTATTTGTGTCAAAGATATCATCCCTAGCAGGAACACGTTTTAAATCGTTCCATCTTCATGTCATGCTTTGTGTCCCAAAATAAGGTTTTAAGATATCTTATAGGTATATATGTTATGATTTAAATGGAATCGGAACATGTGTTTTTCTTCCATCCATGTTTAACAAACTTATGTTCATATTTAGCAACAGATCAAACGAGGCGAAGTTAGTTCATAGATTTTAATTTCTAATATCCTTTTATTTTTATTTAACTAAATATTGATTATTTTACGCTATTTTATTAGACACGGGTAAGCAATAAAAACAACATATATAATTTTTGATAAAAAAAAAAAGCAATTTAAACGTACCAAACAATCTTTGTAATTTACTTAAAGATAAACAAACACGTAGTACTTGGCTGCCATATTTGGTTTTTGATACATGAATCATAAAACTCGACTACAACTTTAAATTAAACAATATATCCACTTGACTCGTACATTTGTTTAAATTCAATAAAACAATCACTATACAAGAAAATCAAAACCATCCATCATCACTTGTACACGCTGCTTTCAGGATTGTACTGTTTCCGAGGCGCTCGTGTGATTTCAAACCCTCAATTCCATCCATAAATGCTAGACTTGTGCACTAAATTGCTTGATCATCGCATGCTTTCCATGCTCTCATGCAACATTTTGCGCTCAGAAAGATCAATGACAAATTGCATTTGAAAAAGATTTTTTACATCAAGAATACCTTGAATATTGCCATCGATCTTGACCCTTGGATTGGGAATAACCGGACGGTCTCCAAGAATCTTGAAATCGCCTGCTTCCACTTCTCTCAAATGTAGGGCTGTGAACATCTGCAGCTGTTCTTCCAGAACTGCTTCTTGTAAAATTTTTTATTTCATTTCTCATATCTTCCTCCATATCATATTGTGACCTCTGAAAAGAAACATGTCAGATCATGAACAGGATTTTTTATCTATAACAACTCAAAAAAAGGTGGTTATAATGGTCATAAAAATTAGCTACATGTGTCAATATATATAGGGATTCAATTTAATACATGTGTCAATATTTATAACCACATGATTTAAGGGGTATAAAAGTAATTTTTCTTTAAAGTAGGGGTTCCTATTATACCCTAAAACTTGTGGTTATAAATGGTTGACGGTTCCTTTAGTTCTCAAGTAACAATGGTTCTCAATTGAACATCCCTCATATAATGGGTCGAATTGGTTAATGTAAGTCAAACACATCATAAAAAGTTGGCTAGAAATGGGCTGAAGGCAGTCAAATTTGATTACCATTGAAATAATATATAGCTCATAACCATATTTGCCGTCTTGGGATAAGGTTAGTCTTCGTCCTACCCCCATAGACCCTACTGATTAGTGAGAGATATTACACGATATGTTTGTTTGTTTGTTTGACATCTTAACAATCTAACTCTTTTTGGGTGGAAACCCGCCAACCCAACACGACCCGTTCTAATTGTTACAATACATAACTTGTTTTGATCCGCTACCCAACCCGCATATTTTTGCGACCTATATAAGTTTGAGTTTTCTGGAGTTTGGAGAAAGAGAGTGAGAAACGAGAAGTTGAAAAATAGTTTTGTGTTCTAAACCTCAAACCCTAAGCCTTAAGATCCTTTATAATTTCTTATCTTATTGGTTAATTTGTTTTTTCAATTTACACATTATTTCAATCTTAAAAACAATGTGGATTTTATTAAAATACCTTGAAAGGATTTGAAAGGACAGCATAGGCTTCTCCAATCATTTTGAAAAGCCGATCAGCATCTTTGTGAACGTTTTCAGATATTTCCTTCCACACTCCATCATCTCCATTATCACTTTTACTCACCAATAAGGCCGCCTACATCAGCAAAATATAATGATTATTTTAAACAAGGTTGGTTGTTTTTAGAGTCACCCAAATATGCATTTTTATGCATAATATCTCTCAATCATTGTTTCAATTGTTTACATTGCTATTGATAAAAAGGTTTGTAATGATACTCCATGCCATGAACATAATAATAATAAAGTATGTAGGAAAAAAAAATGTGTTTCGAGTCAGCCTTTCCTGGCCCGTTTCAACACTTTTAAAAAGGTAAAATAAAATAGCTTACAAAACCGGTCAAATGAATTGAAAGTCCCAAAAGTGTGTTTTATGCACAAAACCACCTAGATAATTTTTATTCGCAAAATTTAAATTATTATTAATCAAAAACTTTTAAAATTATATTCAACACATTAGGTTTCATAAATTCTTTTTCCTTTGTTTACAGTAAAAGTTTTGGGACCAGGCCTGTTTCATCATGTACAAAAATCTTCAAAAGTACTCGTTTTGACTCAAATCCAACCCGTTTTGACAACCTTGTCAGGATGATGTTTAAGTGCAGCTTTTCGATATGCTTTCTTGATTTCTGATGCGGCAGCAGTTGATTCAACTCCCCTGTAAAGTTTTAAAACCACATCAATATAGAAACGAATTTATGCAAATTCAAACAAAATCTTGACTATCTGATTATAAGAGCTTACAATATCAGGTACATATTTAGGGGAATTTCTTTTTTGGATTCATCTTCAATGTTATAAAGCCGGATCTGAGTTTGTCTTAGCTCATTCAATTTATCAATTTGTGATGTCAGTGAAGACACCAATCTCCTAAGATCTTTAGCAGCTTGCCCGTAATCTCTAATCATTTCATAGAAGCTAGCCCGTCTAGAAATAGCCTGCAATAAAAGTATATAATTTTTAAAATGTCAATAATAACCCTTGAGAAAGAAAAACTTAGATTGCTGAAACCAATTAGATAAAAATAAATAAATAAAATTAAAAAAGAGACACAATTCGATTATGTAAAAGATAAAAAAGAGTTGAAAAAGAAACACGGCAAAAGTTGCCCAACATGTATTTTGTATGCACAAACTCTCCTAAATTATTTTATTCAGAATATAACTTTGATAATCATATTTAAGAAGCAAATTATGTATAAAGAAAAAAGAAAACTTCTTGGGAAAAAATGCTTCGGGTCAAAAAGTGATGCATTTAGCAAACCTTGAGATAGCTTGGATCAAGAGCTATAGCTAAGCTGCAATCTGCAATGGCATCCGAAATTTGGCCCAAAGCACTGTATGCCGCAGCCCGGTTGCAAAAACATATGGCTGCAAAAGGGTGTGATTCAACACTGCATGATAGGGCAGAAGTGTAATTTTCAACTGCTTCTGAATACCTTCCAGATTTATATGCTTCATTTCCTGCTGCCTACAAAAAAAAAAAATTACATTATATGATAGTGACCGATTCGAGATGGTCAATCTCCCAAGATAAATACCCGTTGAGTGGGTTAGGCTCCAAGAAAATTAAGAGGAGAAGTTAAAGACTTTGATTCGATTGTTCTTATATTCATCCCTTAGAAAAACACAATCTACAATTATATACTTAAAATATGACAGAAATGCAACATGGTTCCTACGATCATGGAGATCATGCTAGAAAATGGTAAAAAACTAATCATACAAGCATGCATGCTCTACATGAAACAAGTGGTGGGTTTTGACCACTTCAACCCCAAATTCAACACGTGAGACTGGTGGCTCGGGTCAGATCGTATCATTATATGATGACAAGTCCCAAGGGGTTAGCTGGCCATTTCAATAACTTAAAATCACAAGAAACTGTCAAATATAAATAATAAAAGAGAAAAATGTAATTATTACCATACCTTGCGAGATAAAAGCTCACAAATTGTGTCCGATAAAGGTATCATCGACTCCAAGCTCATGCTTTCTAACCTGGAAATTAACAAGACGAATAATAAATTTCAAATAGTCGGGGATTTCAATTCGCCGAGATACAAAAAGAAGGAAAATAAAAAGATAAAAGGAATTTTACAACATGAAAAGGTGGAAAGCTTGGTGAGGGAACCTGGGGCAGTGGGGTAAGTAACTGGTCAAAACAGTTTCTGGTTGAAAGTGATCATTTTTATTGAGAGTCAAAACTGTTTGAGTTACATTGGGTTTACCAAAAACATATTTTTGAACATTTCTTGATAAAAGCTAATGCATTAAATTTGAATACTAAAACAAATTTACTGCAATAATAATAAATTTAATCTTTACATAAAGAGATTTAGGAGGCTGTATGCATTTAAAAATACATTTCAGGTTACTTTCTGTTTGGTTGACCTCGACAGGCACATTTAACCCCTTTTTCTAGCTAAATTTTTTTTCCGCCCAATTCAAGATTAAAAAATGGTTTAAGGGTGCCACCTCTAACAAGATTTTCTTTTTATAAAACGATACCTTTCAGAAATATGCTCAGAACTCTCTAGTTTTTTGATAAATTCTTGAGCTTCCTCAAGCCTTCCTAAATAAAAATAAGATTTAACGATCGCATTTGATCTCCATGAGCCTGACCCATCAGAATTAGGAGTCTGCTCACACATCTGAATAACCTGTTCATATCGTTGTAACTGCAAAACAGACATATGATTATCGAATTCAGACCCAAGTTATAAACAATAACTGATGAAAAACTAAAGTCAAATTGCTTCCAAGTTTGGTGGTCCCAAAATGCAATATTTCCTTTTTTGGTGTGTTCTCAGCCAATAATTATTGTTTTGCCAATTAGTAGAGGTGGCAAGATAGGTGGATTGGGTAATGGATCTAAACAGACCATTCATAAACACGTACGGAAATAGGTTGGGCCGACTCAAAGACACACTTTGGTCATATTATTACTCTTTTAGTACTATATAACTAAGATGCTAATATGATCACAAACACAATCTATATTATAACAAATATAATCCAAATCTTTATAAAATATCACTTTAGGATGTTGTTTGCATTGAAAATACGCTTTGAGGGACCCTCTAACCATTCTTTTTTCAGCTAATTTTTTTTATTTCACCCATTTGAGAAAATGGTTCAACTCGCCAGTTAATTGCTTCCTTGTTGTTCGTAGCCTTTACTTTATTTTGTCCTTGTTAAAGAGCAAATAGATATTTAGCCAGTACACAAGCATTTTTATCAACTTTAATACAAACCTTGAGGAGGGTATCAGCTTTCATCTGAAGCAATTGCTCTGAATAACTGCTTATTTGCAAAGCTTCATCAGTGACTTTCAGAGCACATTCTAAATCTTCTGGTGTTTTTCGTGGAAGTTCATTATATTGCTTGAGGCATTGTGTCACTTTCTGTAAAACCAAAGATTCATATGAAAACAAAACATGGGAATAAGCAAGGCATAAATTGTGTGTGCAGCTGCATAAAGTTAAATTTAATACATAATAAAGTATAATACAAATTTTTTAAAAAACGTGAAATACCTGTGCCTTTTCTAAACCCTCCGAGGCATCTACTAACAATTTTCTGTCCATGCAGACATCACTTCCTGACTGCAAGCATTTCATATACTGAACTGTTGCATTTTCAATTTCTCCAATAGCAAGGTAACAGCTGAACGTGTAGAAGATAATAGTTTTTCAGCAGATGAAGAAAAAAGATTATTAAAAGGTAACAAAAAGCATTCTTTTAAGAGTATTAATAAATTGGTGTGCCATTCCAACTAGGTGCCAGCAACTTCTTATGGGCTATTCCACATTACGGAAGGCATTGGCGAAGGTTAGTTCAGACTTTGTGGGGGGGGGGGGGGGGGGGTTCGTGTAGTAGTGTAAATTTCTCGATACGTAGTGTAAATTTTTTTAAAAACGTTTATTTCGCCCCCCTAGGATTATGGTCAAGCTTCGCCACTGACGGAAGGCGTGAAATTTGCCTAGTCCATATGAAAGGAACACCTTGCATTGACACATGGAGTCATTGATTAGTCAAGTAGAAAGGAGCCCACATCTCATGGTTATTGATGCACACATACAAATGTGTATGTGTATACATGTGCATATGATGCATCGTAATTTATCCAGACCCATACGTGAACACATACAAGTAGAAAGGAAGGAACACCTTGCATTGACACGTGGAGTCATTGATTAGTCAAGTAGAAAGGAGCCCACATCTCATGGTTATTGATGCACACATACAAATGTGTATGTGTATACATGTGCATATGATACATCGTAATTTATCCAGACCCATACGTGAACCCAGACCCATACTAGACATCCAATCAAGACAAGTCAACACCTACTACCGAGTTCTTCCAAATCAGCAGGATAGTTTCCTTAACTGCTGCAGGGAGTAAAGTTTAAGTAGTTGTTTTCTGTGTTTAATTGCTTGGTCTTTGTTGTTTGATTATCCAGAATTCATGTTTTAGTTGGAGAATTGCCCTCTTGAATCAGGCCAACTTATGTTCTGTTGACTTCTGGCTCTATCAATGGTTCCATTGCCAAGAAACAAAACACCTTCTACATAGAGCAAGACACCCAAGGACAGCGGTTCTAATGCCGATTCCATTGCAGTTCAATTGGCAGCCATTGCTGCTCAATTAGACTCTTTATTATCCTTGAAGGATGAGGTTGTAGCGCTCAAAACTTTGATGTATGAAACACCCTTCTGGTGCAGCTCAAAGTAATGATTACTGGAAAGGACAAGGAACTTGAGGATGTATCTCAATACCCATTGGCAGATATGGTCAAGGAGGTCGGTACAAGTAAAAGTTCCATGTCTGGTGTCATAAGAGTTCATGAGAGCTATGATTCGAAGTACCCAATGAGAAACATGTGAAACAAATTCATAGAAAAAAAGTTAAACAAGCAGATCTGTGCAAGTACAAGTCAGGAATCGGCATATCTCTGATTTACGAGCTTATCGGTGAGTATCGCTTAGCTTTTCAACAATTTCATTACTTAACCAAATTAACCGAAACCAAACCATAACCGGTGGTTAACCAAGTCATGGTTAACCGACCATCAGGAATCGGTTATGGATATGGGTTTTGCATTAACCAATAGATCGGTTTCGGTGGCAGTTGAAGGGGAAAATAGAGCCAGGTTTTGCACAACCCTAGTAACTTTAGTCCCGGGGCCAAATGTCAAAACATGTTGGGGCACACACACGACAAGGCAAATGGCCTTAACAATACGAACAACAACCTAGAACCCAGAATGAATTAAAAGTATTGAAGGTGCAGTAAAGAATATCACCGCCACTCAAATGAAACTTAAATATTGTTCCTGCTAGGATGAATATATTTGTAGGGTTCCAATTCCAACAACAATGGGGGCATCTTCAAAACTAACTATCCTTGTGACGAGTGTTGAACAAAAGATAGACGACAAAGTAATGATGGACTTTGGAATGAGAAAATAGCCTCAAGATCCCTTCAAATCCATGTGAAACGAGTCTGGTGGGTGTAGATCAGTTGAGCACTACACCCACTGCTCATATGCCTATCACAAAAAATTAGAAAATGAACCTTCAGCTTCAATTAGTTATCACGAATCGTAGGGTTCATGAAACGGGTTAGCCTACAATTGAATTGCTTATTGCTTGATGCAAACATCTGTTGAAATAAGCAACCCAAGAAAATAGTGACATGTGCAAAGTCCAATGACAAATTGTGACCTGAATAACCTGATGCAGCTCCAAATGAAGGAAGATAGTGACATACAGCTGAAGCAGCATCCAGTAGGGTTTATGAAACCAGTCAACAACTAATGCCTCGATTTTTCCATTCCCGACTTAAGGACAAGTGGTGTTGCTGAGCAGAAAGCATTAATAAGAACTCATAACAGCACCCAAACCCACCATGAAATATCCAGTCCAGACAAGTCATTTCTGTTAGGTTTACGAAGGCCTTTAGGGAGATTAGGGCAGCCGGCCCTAGTCTGGCCCTATGTCCGGCCCGTTAGTTGTTTAAACTAATTGTAATCTCTATAAATACACGTATCATGTAATTGTAATCTTTGGTCTGAACGTAATGAAAAATACCTAGTTGCAGCCCGTGGACGTAGGTTCCCCACTGGAACCGAACCACGTAAAATTCTTGTGTCGTATCGTTTATTATTTTCTCGTCTGCGTGATTATCATGTGTTAATGTGTGTGATACCCAACAACTGGTATCAGAGCTCAGGGCTCTTGGTTGCTCACACACTGTTGCTGCCGGAATCACTATTTCTGCCAGAATCGCCGCCGCTGGCCACAGCCGCCTGGCGTTGTTCAGATGTTCTGCTTGAACTGGATCTGAAGGAAGAAACGCGATCTAGGGTTTCTGGAGTGTTCCGCCGCCGCCGCCCTGGATTAGGGTTTCTGGTTGTCGCCGCCACCGCCGCCGATTGGAGTGTTTTAGGGTTCCGGCGAACCCTAGCCGTCGCGTTTTGCTGCTACAGCCGCTGTTACTCGCGATTAGGGTTTCGGGGTCGCCTGATTGATGAAGATTACAGCCGCCGCTGCTGTTGCTCTTGCCGGATTAGGGTTCCGGCGAACCTGATTTGACCAGAAAAGTCCGATTCCGACCTTAAACGTTCTGATTGCAGCCGTTTGCTGCTGTTCGGGGTTTATTCAACCGCTTCCGCTGTTGTTTGGTCAGGTGTGTTCGGGTTTGATCAATCGGGTTCAGTTTGGGCGTTATTGGGGTTTGATATCGCAGGTGAAAGTTTTTTTGTTTGGGTACCAGGTTAAACTCTTGAGACGGTGATTAGGGTTTTGGTTTAGAAACTCTTGGATTTACCGGGTTAGAGTTTGTTTTTTCTAGTTTCGTTTGACTCATAATCAACTTAAAAAGGAGGAACCAGGTTATGTGAATATTCAGCATTCGGGTGAAGATTTGTCTGCAGGAGATCATCAGGTAATCGTTTGAAGTTTGTTCTGATTATCGAGTTGTTGCAGGAGCAAATCGGTTTTGATTGACAGGGTTCAATAGAACAACCGTCAAGTTCAGGCCCGTGCCATTGCTGCGTCTGTTCACTGTTTTTTTTGTTTTCGTTCCTGCTTGTTATTGTTATAACTGAATACAGGATGAAATCGAAATGTTCGTCGGTTGTGGATCTTGGTTGATTGGTTTGTCAAGGAACTTGGATGTGGTACAAACAATGGATAAAACTTGGAGAAAATGGAACCAGTGAGTGTGCTGATGACGACATAAGTGAAAAGGAGTTCAGTGAAAGTCATGTGAACTACTGTCGTTCGGAAGATTTTTCGGTTAGGGTTTGCGTTAACTGATCGTGTGTACGGTCATAGAACCCTTGGTACCGCTTACTTTCCATGAAAGTTCTACTGTTGTTATAACCGTTTGCCTGTTAGCTGATTTTGAACTGTCTTGTTCAATGGTGATCAGTGGTACAACATTTGAGGTGATCTAGGATCCGGTACTGGGTGAAGACATTTGCCGTGGAAGTACGTTTGGGGATTCATCTCATGGAGTGTTGGTTTGGCATGGGTTGGGATAACAAGGACAGTGGGAGCTTGGCATAGTTGACTGCTTGACTTGGTAGAGCTGCATAGAGGTGTGGACATTCTTTAGAGTCGATGTCCAAAGATATTTGAATTCTGCGTCTGAAAATGTGTCTGGGCTTGATGCATTGGGATTCAGTGGAACGCAGTGAAGACTCTTGGTTCTGAGATTTTGTTTTGCTTCATTATATTGTTACCTACTTCAATGAAGCATCGGTGAATCTGTTTTGATTGAAGACTTTTAGGAGATATGGGATTACGTATCATCGGAAGAAATGGACCAACTTCCGAGAAGTAAAGTCTTGGCTCGTTGCATCGGGTAGAGCTAAGTGGATTCGTATTGCAAGCATGAATCCTGGAGCCACAAGGATGTCAGCTCGAGCGTATTCGGAGGTTTAAACCTGGATGAGGATTTGGTAACAGTGGGAGCACGAGGCGTGTTTCGGGCACAGTTACTTAGTGACATTGGGTTTTGAGACCGGAATTCCGAATGGAAATTCTCTCCATGGGTGCTTGTATTTTTTTGGGGAGTGTTCTTTCCTCTGGAGTCCCTGGAGCCGGTTATTCGAGTAAGTGGGTGCCGGTTGAGATTGAGGATGAGTCATTGGCTGTTTTTTTTTTGCTATGACTGAGTCTGTGATGACTGTATTGGAGCCGTGGGTGCTTCAATGGGCCTTTCAGGTTACTGATGAGAAAGGCCGCTGCAGCCAGGTTGATTAAAGATACACGGTTTGAAGTTTGGTTTGTTCTTGGGAGCTGGACCTGAAGACTTCTGTTCCTGTATGGTTTGAAGATTACTGAAGTTACTGGATGATGGGGTTGCTGTGTACTCTGGATGGCGGGCTTGATTGTATCGCAAGGCCTCCGAGTGGGAGATTGTTAGGTTTACGAAGGCCTTTAGGGAGATTAGGGCAGCCGGCCCTAGTCTGGCCCTATGTCCGGCCCGTTAGTTGTTTAACCTAATTGTAATCTCCATAAATACTCGTATCATGTAATTGTAATCTTTGGTCTGAACTTAATGAAAAATACCTAGTTGCAGCCCGTGGACGTAGGTTCCCCACTGGAACCGAACCACGTAAAATTCTTGTGTCGTATCGTTTATTATTTTCTCGTTTGCGTGATTATCATGTGTTAGTGTGTGTGATACCCAACAATTTCCCGCGACCAAGTTGTTCCAAATTAGAAGAACTAGTGGGTAGCTTCCTTAATTGCTACAAGAATTAGAGTTTAAGTAGTTGTGTTACAAGTTTAAATGTTTTGACTTTGTTAATTGATTATTTAGAATTCACGTGTAATTAGAGAACTGCTCTTATC
This sequence comes from Mikania micrantha, assembly GCA_009363875.1. Lineage (NCBI taxonomy): Eukaryota > Viridiplantae > Streptophyta > Magnoliopsida > Asterales > Asteraceae > Mikania > Mikania micrantha. Next base: position 71,754,010 of record CM018695.1, on the reverse strand, counting down.
AAACCGGGCCAACTTACTTGTCAAATCTATCAATTTGTTAGTGATTTCTAGGTTCTATCAGCATATGTCTATACAAACACATGTTCATATGCATATGCATATGTCTATGTATTCATACATAAGTAGGTTGGTCCCACACACACACTATTAGTCATATTAAATAGTTCATAATTAGTCATATTAAATAGTTCATAATTATCATAAATTATGTATTAATGTTGAGTCTCTTTGTCTATCCTAAAGGCTTTACATCTTCTAGATCTAAGCCTATATATTCTCTTGTATTCTCCAATGTTGTAAAAATTGGCCTAGGCGGCACCTAGGCGCTAGGCGCCCATCTACTGTCTAATTTTTTGCCTAGGCGGCCCAATCAGATTTTAATTTTTTTTTCACTTTTTTGACTGTTTTTTGACTTTTTTATGGTAAAAAGGGACCAATTTCATGATTATTTAGACATTTTTCAACCAAAAATCTTTAATATGTCTCTGAAACATCGAATCCAGGCAGTTAACATCGAAATTTATCTCTAAACTTTGAACTCAGTGTTTAAGTTTGCACTTTAAAGTACTTTTTTTAGTATATTTAAGTATATTTTTTAAAATTATTTGAAGTATTATATAAAATTATTGATATTGATGTGTGTATATAATATATATTTGAAAAATTACATATAAAAATTCCTATCCGCCTAGCGCCGATTAATCCCGATTAATCCCTAGGCGGTACCTCGCCGCCCGACTAGCGCCTAGCGACTTCTACAACCATGGTATTCTCACATTATAAAATATTATAATAATACAAAGACTGTTACCAGTTTATTACAGCACAATTACATTTAACTTGGTATCAGACCCGTGATACCGTCCGATCGTCATCCTCGCCGTCATCTACAATCGGGAATTTCTCAGCCATCATCTACGACCGGCTCTTCTCACACCCACATGGCTCTCCTTGCTTCATTTTCTCAGGTTGACAAAACAACCCACAACTCTCACAAGTTTGGATTCAAGCTTTCTCCCACAAACTATGGTTACTGGAAAGCCATGATTGAACCTTTCCTGATCACCAACAATCTTTTTGGCTATATTGACGGTACAATACGATGTCCACCTGCAACTATCCCTACTGTTGGCCCTTCTGACAAGGATGTTGTTCCACCATCACAACTGAATCCCAAATTTACCACATGGCTGTCGAATGATGCTCATATTCGTATGTTGATCCTATCTACAATATCTGAATTCTGAAGCCTCTTTTCAGCATGTTCCAGGCAACTCTACATCTCGCGATCTCTGGTTATCATTAGAACGTGCTTATGCCCCCCACACTGCATCTCGTGAATACACACTCAAAGGTCAACTGTTGAGGATTGAGATGAAAGCTGATGAAACAGCCTCGGCTTATCTGACCTGCGCCCAAGAGTATGCTACTGCCCTAGCAAATATCGGGGAGCCTATGAAAGACAAAGACATTGTTATGGTTGTTGTTGCAGGACTCCGAGACGAATACAACAGTCTCAAATCAACTATTCTGTCCCGACAACATCCCACAGCCTTTACCGAACTGCATGGTCTCTTGGCAGATCATGATTACATGATCAGGAAGTCTCTGCCATCTGTCCCCACCACTCAAGCATATATGGCAGCCTCTAACTCGCCTCTGAATGGGGCTATGGCTTCTGCCTCTTCCCAACCAGCCACTGTTCAGGATATTCAGTAGCTTCTGGGACAACTTGGCCTTCACAATCAGCCTACAAAAGCGGCCACAACTCAAGCTTTTTACACCAACCGGGGCGGTATGGGTCGCTGCCGTAACTTCCACAATCGTCGGGGTAGCGATTCCTCCAACACTCGCAACACAGGCAGCTTAAACAGGAGTCAATTCTCATGGGCTTCAACACAAAATACTGTTTTTGGCACCTGCAACAGATGTAGTATTGGTCACATCCCCTCACAATGCCCAAACCGGGATCCTGCTACTATTAGGGGACGCCAACCGTCTACCAACTATGCTGATTCTCGGTCTCAGGCATCGTCTTCATCTTGGCTTCCTGACACAGGATCCACAAATCATGCTGCTCCAGATCTCTCGGGGTTTGAGTATGCCCGAGCGTTATACTCCATCTTTTTTTCACACCTCCTCTTCCTCGGATAGCGAACCAACTTCTTTTACCATTGCTAACAGGAATCCTCGTTGGCAAGCTGCTATGGCTGCTGAGTACTCTGCTCTTATGAGAAATGGCACCTGGTCTTTGGTTCCTCGAGCCCCAGGCACCAATATTGTTGATTGTAAATGGGTCTATAAAATTAAGAAGGATCAACACGGGGCTGTCACACGTTAGAAAGCGCGTCTCGTTGCAAAAGGGTTCCATCAACAACCGGGCATTCACTATAATGACACGTTTAGTCCGGTTGTTAAGTCTACAACAATTCAGGTTGTTTTGTTACTAGCAATTACAAAGGGTTGGTCCCTTCGGCAATTAGATGTTCAAAATGCCTTCTTGCACGGGGATCTTACAGAGACTGTTTATCTCAGCCAACCACCAGGTATCGCTGACCCACAGAAACCGGATCACGTGTGTCTCCTACATAAGTCACTCTACGGGCTCAAACAAGCTCCCAGAGCATGGTTTAATTGTCTCTCCATGGCCTTGATTGCTCTCGGTTTTAAGGGTTCAAAAACATATCCATCTCTTTTCATTTACTCAGCACATCGCACGCTTCTGTATATGCTAGTTTATGTTGATGATATTATTCTCACTGGCAATGATCCCCGGGCCATTGATCGTATTGTTCACAGCCTCAGCACTACGTTTGCCATTCAAGACATGGGTCATTTATCTTACTTTCTTGGCATTGAGATTATCCCAAAAGGTAAAGAGTTCTTTCTCAGAAAAAGTATATTTTGGATCTGCTTCGCAAGGCCAATTTATCTGAGGCCAAGCCGGTTTCGTCTCCCCTACATACTACTGCTAATTTGGCCATTGGTGACAGTCCACTTTTTGATAACCCGGTTAAGTATCGTCAGATTGTTGGAGCTCTTCAGTATGTTACACCATAGTTACAGAAAACGTGAAGATGGTCGCGTACCGCGATCTGAATCGCGCGTACCGATTCGCGGTACAAAGTCGTCCCAATCGCAGGCGAGTCGCGATCCGGTACGTGATGAAGTAGCGTTCCTGATTCAACCTAATTTCGTCAAATTGGCCCCTGAATTACGTACCAGACCTACCTAAATCGCGTTCCCAACCCTTGAATTCGTCGAATTTGGACCAAAAGGGCGCCGATTGAAGTTTGCAGGTCGACAGTCACGACTGTTAGATTTCAGTCCGACTGTTAGTGTTCCGAATGTTTGATTTCTTTCCAATTTGAAATTCGTTCTTATAAAATCATGAATCAATCAGTATTCTAGTACGTACATCTAATTTCAATTATTTCAAACGAAAATCATAAGTTCAAATGGCATTTGGAAAGAAAGTTTCAAGCTCAAGGGATACCCAAAAGGAAAAAGACATAGCGTTAATTAAGTTTATGAATTATATGTCATGTATTTCGTTTTTATGAACTTATGTTATGAATTTTGGGTTATAAATGAATGATGAATATGATTATCAAATGAATTCTATTATATGAATTTTATGTTATGAAGCGATACGGCGTACCGAAACATGTGATACATCGTACAGCATACCGAAATGGTGTTCCGAATGAACCTACCCCCCTCGTACCGGATTTTAGAAATGTACGAACCGCGTACCCGTTTTCGTACCACGTACCGGAGCGTACCGCGTTCCGTGTGACTATGTGTTACACTCTCAAGACCTGACCTAGCCTTTGTTGTCAACAAAGTATGTCAGTTTATGCACTCTCCTACTCAAAATCACTAGTCTGCCGTTAAACGCATCCTCCGCTATCTTCAGGGCACTTCTGATTTTGGACTTTGGTTGCATCATAACTCGGGTTCACACCTTCAGGCTTACACGGATGCTTATCTGCAAGCGTTCTCAGACGCAGGCTAGGCTGGGTGTCCGGATGACCGTCGATCCACCGAGGGATTCGCTATCTATCTTGGCAATAATCTCATTTCTTGGGCTGCTCGCAAACAAAAGACTGTATCTCGGTCATCTACAGAATCTGAGTACAAGGCTCTAGCTGACACTGTTGCCGAACTCACTTGGTTAGAAACTTTGTTACGAGAATTGTGTGTTCCAATGAATACTGCTCCTACACTATGGTGTGATAACCTAGGTGCTACATACCTGTCAGCTAATCCGGTGTTTCATGCTAGAACAAAGCATGTAGAGGTTGATTTTCACTTTGTTCGTGAGAAGGTTGCTCAGAAGAAACTTAATGTCCAATTTATTTCTACTACGGATCAGATTGCTGATATCTTCACAAAACCGCTGCCTTCACAACGATTTCTACTTTTACGGTCCAAGCTACAGGTCGCTCCGCGACCTTAGCTTGCAGGGGAATATTAGTCATATTAAATAGTTCATAATTAGTCATATTAAATAGTTCATAATTATCATAAATTATGTATTAATGTTGAGTCTCTTTGTCTATCCTAAAGGCTTTACATCTTCTAGATCTAAGCCTATATATTCTCTTGTATTCTCACATTATATGGTATTATAATAATACAAAGACTGTTACCAGTTTATTACAGCACAATTACATTTAACTCACACACACATTGAAGGCAAACAACTACAAGAACCGCATAAACACTTATGCCAATAGTTTAGTTTTGATACACAAGGCAGTTATGTAACCTCATATTGGCCTCTCTTTTTCTCTCCTACTATATCTTTAATGCACTATGTATTTGTGCTTTTAGGGTTATAAAGTTCTAAAATGACTAATGAACACGCACCTATACATACACATAAGCAACTCTTCATGGCATGTTTAATATTTATGAACACTGAAAAAAAAAAGGAATAACACATTAACACATGTAACTAAAGGTGAGAATATCAACCCATAACCTATGAAAGGGATACTATGGGTTTATGTTTTCTCTCTAATAGAGTCAAATGGAAAAAATCAAAAATAAGTTAAGCTATAAAAAAGCAAATTAAAGAAAAAGTTGCCCGAAGTGTGTATATAAATAAAACCTCATTAAATATACAAAATTATTAGATAATATAACTTTGTAATCAAATTTGTGGGATTAATTAAATAGCAGAGAAAATTTTAGAAAAAAGGTGTGACGGGTTCAATTCAATCTGGTCCATTTCGTGTTTTGACCTTACCCAACCTGTTCAGTCATTTTAATATGCCACATTGCCACCTAATACCTATGTGTGTTTAACACTTTAACAGATAGAGAATCTTAACTTTTCACAATACTCTAACAAGTAACAACCAGTAAGCTAATTACTTAACACGCGTGCATTCTCGGTCAAATGACTCCCAATCTAAAAAAAACTATAAAAATGTAACAGAAGTAACACTTACTGTGCAGCACGAACTTGAACCTTGAGAAAATTAGGATCTATTGCTGCAGCCATCAGACAATCTTTTAAAGCATCTTTCATCCTTCCAAGAGAAATCCTAGTAGCTGCACGGTTGCTATAGCATAGCATCAAAGCCCTAAGGCAACCTTTAGATTTCTCAGTTTGTGAAACTGAGTTTAACCCCTGTGTGTAATAATCCTCTGCTTTAGCAAGATCTCCATTGCCATATGCCTGGTTCCCCCTGATATAATTCATAATAACTCTAAGAACTAAACAAGGAATTGTTAATTGCAAAGATGGCCAAATGGGTGGGTTGGGTAATGTGCTAGGACCAAAATGGGTAAGTTTTTGGTATAGGTTGAGACAATATGCGTTAAGAAGGGTTGATCCATAGAAACTTTGTTATTCCATTTTTTATTCTATTTATTGATAACTAAAGCGTTAAATTTGATTACAAAAACTATAATATTAGAATGAGGGCAAATTGCATTAAAAAGGTATCGAACTTTGGTTGCGTTGCTCGCAATAAAACTAATCTTTGCAAGACTTTTGACCTTGTTAAAATAAAACATAACCCAAATTGACCCATTAAATATAAAATGGAGAGACTTTGCCCCCTCTAGTTAATTAATAGCACAATTTAAGTTATATCATCATATAAGAAAAAACCTTGCCCCACAAAAGAAAAAGAAAGAATTTAATACCTCAATCGCCATTTCTCACAGACTTCCTCTGCTGCAGTGCTGACTGATGCAGTTGCTGAAGTTCCATGGCTTGAATCTTGATCATTTACCGGTTTAAAATTATCTTTATCTTTACTTAATGACATAGACATATCAGCTATTCGGGTATTCATAGGAGACAAGATCGCAGAAGAAGATGACGCATATGTGTTTTTTGTATCTGATGCTGAACTGTAAGAATCTTGACCAGTCTTTAAGCGATGTTTCTTTTTATGCTTGCGTGTCTCAGGTGACATTTGACTTTGACAGGATGTAGAAGCAGCAAAAGTGAAATCCTCCTTGCTTATATTGTCCAACTTTGAGCCAAACTCAAATAAATGAGTGCTTGATTTTTCTTGATTCCTGGAAGTTGCAGTGGAGCTCAATTCAGAGTCCAATGCTGTAGCAAAAGTGTCACTACTAAACTCTAAGTTTTCCATTGCAGATTTAAAGGATTCTGCCTCTGAAACTTCACATTTTACACCAATATCGTTCACATTTAACCGTTGTGTAGCAGTAACTAGATCTACATCAGTTGTAATATCTGAATTAATAACATGTGATTCACTTGCCATGCTACTTTGGTCATTTAATTGGGAAGTAACATCATCTGATGTCACAGTAGTTCCTTTAGAATAATTATCAGCTAATGTTTCTTGATATGGGGAAACATCCATTGGTGAGTAAGGTTCAAAACTATCAGATACCTGATGTGAGCTTTGACCGAACATGAAATCTTGTTTAGGCAGCGGTTGACAGATCACATGCTTTCTAACTTTTCCTTTCTTTTTCTTTAACCTTTCTTCGGGTAAGCTTTTTGCACTGGAAAACAAATGTCCCCTTGTATCAGGTGTCTTAAATTCAACATTAGAAGCTTGGGAATTATCAACTTTACCAGAAAAAGTAAATTCAACTTTCTTTTCTGGTCTACTTGTAGAATAAGCATTACCAAATGCTTGGGAATTGCTAAATGTATTGGCTTCATATACCTTTGGTTCAACATTTTGACCAAACACAAAGTCTTCTCCAGCTGAACCTACTTTCAGCTCCCGCATCTTATCTGATATTAAATCAGTCTTCATAAATTCTTCATTATGCTTACCGTTTGATCCAAACACGAAGTTTTTATAATTATCATCTTTATTACCACTTATTTTTAGCTCCCGGGTTCTATCTGATATTATATCAACTTTGATTTTTTCTTCATTATACTGCTTGCCATGATTTACAGACTCTGACCTCCCAAATACAAAGCCTTCTAAATTTTTGCTATCCTGCCCTACATTTCCATGGTTACCGAGGTTCATTTTGTGCATTTCATGTTGTAATTCTGGCTCTAATTTACTACCAAATGTTTCTGTAAACTGGCTCTTAAAAAGATTCCCATCTTGAATATTCTTCATACTTCCAAGATTACCCAAACTACCAGAACCTCCAATGTTCAACTCCTGCCCAACATTCCCATGGCTACCGAGGTTCAATTTGTGCATTTCCTGTTGTAATTCTGGCTCCAATTTACTACCAAATGTATGTGTAAACTGACTCTTAAACGGATTCCCGTCTTGAATATTCTTCATACTTCCAAGATGACCCAAACTACTTGAACCTCCAATGTTCAATTTGCTAACTTCCTTAGGTAGTTGATCAGCCATGGGTTGCCTAAAACTACTATTATTCTCAGTTCCAAGCCCTTTAAAATGAAATGCAGCATTGGAGTCACTTCTATTAGTATCGATTTTCAATTTTGCCAAATCATCCAGAACTCCACTAGAAACTCCCAAATTTGGGCTGGCATTATTACTACCACCAGCTCCAAATGAAAACATCTTGTTTGAAGGATTAGCAGAACTCGAATCGCTAAAAACGGACTCAGATGAACTCCGAAACGGATTAAACCCTAGACCAGGGTCAGCCTGCTCCCACCGGCGGTTGCCGGAGACCGGAGTAGATCTAGGGTAATTAGAAGTTTGCCTTCTCATCTTCATAAGCCGTGGCCGCGAAACATTTGAACCTGAAGCCGCCAAAGGCTGCGAATTAAACCCTACCATTGGATTCGTTTCGTTAGAATTCCGGAATCCGTGATTCGAATTCGATGACGAAGAGTTCATATCGGAAGAACTAAACACGAAATGAGATTTGAACGAGAACGACTGACCGGTATATGAATCTAGAACCGCCGACGGCGACATCTCCGGCGAAATGAAGACATTAAACCTGACGATTGTTGCTGATGTTGACTAATTTTGTGATTGATATTGATGGAATTAGGCTTTGCAAAGCAATGATTTAGTCGGTTCCCAAAACAGATGAATAATTTAGCTGTCGATTTCGATTTGATCCGTTTTGTTGTCGGAATTTAGATATGTATGTGGCGTCCGTTGATCGATTTCATCAAATGAATCGGTTTAGAAAGCCGTTGTTCGATTGATATTATTGACACAATTAATGGTGAGATGCATCGAACTCAAAACAACATTTTGTAAATTTTAAAGGGAGTAATATCTACACACCTCAAAAACATATTTTAACACCCACTGTTAAGTATATGCCCCGTAGTGGTCACTACGGGGCGTATAGCCGTCTCGTAGTGGTCACTACGGAACATATAAGGGTCCAATCATTGACACTGACACCTAATGATTACCCCTCTATACGACTCTTATTGACCAATACCTGACGTATAAGGGTGTGAGGCGTGTCAGTGGCGTGTGTGAATAATACCACCCAATTTTAAATTGTGTTACATTTAATTTTTAAAAACACGGAGATATTTTTAAAGTGGTTTGTAAGTAGCTATAATAAATAGTGTTATATATGGGATTTGTAAAAAAAACAAATATAAGTTTGAATAAAGTTTGAATATGAAAAGTTGTTATTAACTTGTTATATAGAATTCAAATCAACAAATGTTACTAAAAGTTTTAATTTTCTTTCGCTTTGATGTCATAAATTAATAATAAATATTAAAATAATAAAAAGTATTACTACATATGCCAATAACTTAATTCATTTTAGTTAAAATATTTGGTGCTATGTGATGTACGCCCGAGTTACTCCGAAAGTAATACCGTAACTTGGTAAAATTTATGAATTTGTATTGACAACAAGCCTTTGTTCGGATTTAAACCAAGACTTCTCGTTGGAAAATCAATAGCGTAAACATTAAGCTAAAATCTCTTACTTATGATTTAAGTACAATTACTTGAGGTATATTTTCGAGCTTGTGGGCTTAACTAAGTGGTTGCTGGGACATTTAACACTTAATATCTTAATGTTTTTTTTTAAAGTCACGACTATAATCAACGCACTCATCGTAAGGTAAATGTTTTTGGTGATTTCGTTTCTTTGATAATATTTCAAATGTTTAGTTTGTGAGTGTGCTTATGACTGCATTAATGTCATTGTACATATTTATCGTAAAAAAAGAGTAAAAAGATATATACACTCATTACAAAATGACAGTGAGTTTCCCCACCGACATGACAAGTCACGGTTTTTCCCTAAATATTTGGTTGTCAAATACATTTACTTTTTTTAGTAGACACGAAGCTGTGTGTATCCAAGTTGGTTACAAAATTGTTTTGAGTTTGTCGTTTATGCAGTTTCAATCCCCATGGTTTGCAACAATTTTTTTTCTTTTTTTCCTTGCATTCTCCTATATATTATTCTACTATAACTATTTTTTTTAAAACTTTTATACCACAAACACACACGTCCTAATATTCTTATATTTTTATATTTCAATTTTGACATGCTAAGCCGTAACATGCGAGTAACTTTGCTTGTTTTATACACTTTATGTATTTAGTTTTGGAAGTCTTGCAAACCTCTTGCATTTTTTTAAACCAATTTGGTTTGTAGTTTCAAATGTATTAGACTTGTTTCTATGAGCATTGTTATGTTAAATTTCATGCGAGACAAAAAAAAAATAATATTTAGTTACTGTTTAAAAGAAAGAATATATATAAGGGCTTTTTTAAACTATACATACAACGCTTTATATTTTTGGACATCTGGCAATATACAAGTTTCAATCGAGAACCTCTTGTTATGATACATGGAAAAAATAAATGTTTGGCATGAAGAAACCATAATCTTAAGGCATCATACCTCAAGATTATTGTCGTCTTTTTCGTCTTTGCCCTTGTCTTGTTGTGGAAATATCGTTCATTGTTGATTTGGGTAAGGAGGTTTGGTGAGGTTTGATATGGGGCCAAGAGGTCAAAGTTTCGTGTGTTATAAGAGGGTTTTAGGATATGGACGAGCAGGGTGATGGTGTCACGAACTCACGGGAATCCATGATGATATCAAATAAAGTGGCAAGAAACATAAATAATGGTGATTATGTGAAGAACACTTGGTTGTGTGGAGGTTACGTTGATAATCACATACATGTAATGATTATAGTGGTTTTCAACCAAAAGTCTATTTTTGCTTCACCAAAAGGTCCAAAATCTTGTCTCTTGATTGATATGTATATATCATTACAACGTATCATCAAAAAGAATGTAATAACATATTGTGAAAATGTTGTTTGATGTCTATAAAGATGAATACATGATGATTTTTGACTACTTCAAATTGACATGCGTTTAATATGGATTTAACATCGGATATGTTAATGCTTATTCATGAGATAGGTAGGTGATAGGAAGTGTTGATGATTTAAGTGTCAATAATATAATTTATACAATTTTACAATGGGTGCGGTTGACATACACATACAGGTTTTATCCAAATGCCTTTGGAGTCGTTCGGATCGTATGGTATTATACAACCTATATTGTACCGTAATACTCATATATGACGAGTCATATGATACAGACTATACTACTTGTATGAATGGCTGACATAAGAGATTACAGCTTTGGTTATTTGTATAAAAATTTTATACAAATCGTATATAACCGTATTTAAAAGTCGAATGGTACATTAATAGTGCTGGTAGTTTGGATGGATATCTAAATTCTAACAGCCTTTAAAAAAATTATAAAATTTACCGTGTCAATAATCATTTCGAAACCCTAGCCAAGACACTACCATCATGGCATCATGAATAGAATAGATGACAGGATTTGCAGTCTGAGTTGCATAGTTTCGAAGGAGAGAAAATGAGCGGTGCAGGAAAGAAAGTGGTGGATGTTGCATTCAAAGCATCAAAATCAATCGATTGGGATGGGATGGCGAAGATGATCGTCACCGATGAGGCTCGTAAGGAGTTCTCTTCACTCCGTCGTGCTTTTGAGGAAGTCAACTCAACTTTGCAGACCAAATTTAGTCAGGTATGAACATCAATCGCTCAAATTTATCTAATTCTATGTACGTGTATATGTTCCTATTCAATTTTGACGATGTTGATGTGTTGATCAATAAGGATCTGCGCTTGATTAGATTGTTAGGGTTTATGTGGATCGAATACGTTCGCCTTAGGTTTGATGCTGAAGTGATCTTTTATTTATTTGCATATTATGATTTATGATTTTTACATGATTAATTTGTAACTAGCAACGATATGATGATATTGTATCTGGAATTTTCATCAATTTTCGTGCATAATACTAACAATTTAGACTCCTGCAATCCTGCAGATGATTTGATTTATTTTCTCTAACTACCTGAAGCAATCTGCGTTAATGTGTGTGTTGAGTGATACGGATCTTTGTTTGGTTAGATAGTAAGGGTTTCTATGAATCAAAAAACATTTGATGAGATGACGATGTTATATCAAGCAGTTCTATTTATTTTAGATAGTGAAAAAACATTCTGACTTGATGGGTAATACCTTGATGCAATTCTAGGATTGCTTTTTAGTACAAACTTTATATGGAAACAAATTCTATTTTGCACCTCAATGGATCTGGTAAATTACTAAATTGTATGGTTTTATCTGACATTCGAAAGACTGTTATGAGCTATCTTTATGATCGATTGATTAGCAAATAGCAATATTATATTTCAGCCAGAATGTTATATTATTGGATAATGCAGGAACCAGAACCTATTGATTGGGAGTACTACAGAAAAGGGCTTGGATCACGCATAGTTGATTCTTACAAAGAATATTATGAAAGTATGTCTTGCTTTGCCAAAATTCAACATGTAAAATCCTTCTGATAGATGATGTTTCTGAGTTTAGGACACAGATTAACTCATAAATAAGAGGTGTTGAATTATTTGGTATTTGTTTTCTTGATCAGGGTCTCGTAAATAACAGAGTGGGATTAGTTGTTTTTTTTTCTTTTTATTTACACCTTCATCCTACTTGTGGTTCTGCACATGTATGTTTTTATGATACAAATATCAATGGATCTTGTAGTTACACCAATGCTGAATGGATGAAAATAACATACTTTCAGCTTTAGTCTGTTGCAAAAAATACATTTAATTGCTACAGGCACTGATCTATGCATAATAGATTTATATACATGGCATAATGGTAAGGGGTTTGTCACTTAAATTGCTAACTATAACATATGTGTTTATTGGACTATATATTACTTCATGTAAGTTAAAACTTCAAAAGGATAACATAACACAAGTCTCTTTAAATTACCCATATTTTTGGGTGGCATTATTGCAAGTTTAAAAGAGATTTAATGATAGATTGTTATCCAAATTTTTATGTTAATTTTAGAATACAGATCAAATGGTAGTATGTACGTGTGAGATTCAGACAAGTAGTATGCTATTAGGAGCAGTGTATTTACATAAAATGGTATAATATATAATATATTTTTTGCTAGCAGTCTAGAGTCAAATTTAGATTCTGATCCCTTTCCTTACAGGTGTTGAAATTCCCAAGTTCGTTGATAAGACGACTCCAGAGTACAAACCCAAGTTTGATGCACTAGTAAGAAATCCTATATGACACATACTCAAAATTGGTTCTTGTATGCATTTTGATTTTTGAAACTATATATCATATGTTAAAGGTTTGATGCAGAAAATACAAGAAATGGCCACATAAGCACCTTCTTCTAACACTTCAAGTTCTAGCGCTGACTTACATGAACCAATATGTTATTTATACAAATAATTCATAATTCAATTTGTAGAAAAGTATAGATTATTGTTACATGTCAATTAGGGTTGTGCAGTCTTTCACATTTTCTCTTAATTTTGTAATCTTGAACTGACAGTTGGTGGAACTGAAAGAGGCTGAGCAGAAATCTCTTAAGGAATCTGAAAGATTAGAGAAAGAAATTGCTGAAGTCCAAGAGCTGAAGGTAACAATGATAATCTACTTTTAATACAGGTCAAAAAGGGTCAGGTGGGTTGGGTTGACCCAAGACATTTTTATTTCATTTTAAATGCTATTTTATGAGTTAATAGCTTGTATACACAGTATATTATTAAACTTATTTATATAGGTTTTAAACTTGTTTATTTTATGATGTCATAATCCATTTGAAAATATTAAAATATAGAAAATACAAAAATGAAAAAGAAAAAAAAAAAAAAAAATCTTGACTTCTTGACATACTCACTTCTGCATAACTATTGAAAACACATTTTGTTTTCTTAAAATCAAAAACATTTTCGACCCTTGAACCCTCGATCCCCTCAATTACGTAACCATCTGGTTCAAATCTGAGTGGTCTAATGCATTGATGGCTGTACCAGTTAAGAGTCCGGTAAACCATCTCTTTCCATAGTTGTCAAAGGCACAAGGCGCACTCAAGGCGCATAAGCCGTACTTGTGGCCTAGGCGTAAGGCGCAAAAAAAAGCGAGGGCTTTTTTAAACTAGGCGCATAGTATTAAGTTACCATTTATACAGGTCTGACATGTATTAAGCTTAAAATTTTTAAAAAAATATATAAAGTTTAACTATAAAACAATTAATAATCTAGTTATATAGAGTTTTTAAAATATAAAACCTTTCTATGGTTGTTTTAGATTGGTTTATGATTGGATTTTTTTGACCTTTGTCGGATATTCCAAAATTTTGCCGGAATCTAGCCGAAAAGTCACCGGAGTGCGCCTAGGCTGCCACCAGTCGCCTTTCATGTGCCTTGTTTTTTTTTTTTTGGGGGCTTAAGCGAGCGCCCGAGGGCTTTTAACAACTATGTCTCTTTCAAATCTGACCACTCTAATGCATGGTGACCAGGGCTGTCCCCTAGAATCTCTAAAACTTCCTGTCCTTGTGATAAAAATTAAAAAATAGGGCCTAAAATATGAACTCAGTAACTCATACAAAACATGAGTAGTTTGATGATAATTGTGATAAAAATAAGCTAAATATAAATATTGTAGCAAAATGATATAATTTAAATAGTTAAACGATCCGTGAAGCCTTTCTTGTGCATTGTGGATTTTAAGTAGGACTTCTATTATAATTTATAACTTTGTAGTGTTAGGTGACGTTGTGCCCTGGGCCTTTTGTTTATTAACGACCTAATACACTATTTGACGCTCCTTCTTTTTCTTTTTTTGGATTTAGAAGTGTAATTGTGTTTTAACTTTCAAGTGGGTTTAATAGGTAATTGGATTTGGATAAATGATCAATTGGGTTTAATTGAAAGCGGGTTTAAGTTATAATGGGCCTAAAATAAAATTTAATGTTAATGGCTTGTTGGGTTTAACAAAAAAAAGTGGTTTTTAAAATTAAATTATAAAACAATTATATATGTGTGTGTACATATATCAAAAATTTCGGGCCTTAAGAAACTGTGCCTGAGTGGAAGCTAACCTTGCTCATGCTTAGGGCGGGTCTTGATGGTGCCTGAAGCGTTGAAGAGTCCGGTTTGGTCTCACTTTCAAAAACCTGCCACTATGATCCCCTTTGAATTTATCTTTATTGTTTTATTTTTTGAATTTAATTTTTTTTATAACAGAAAAAACTTAGCACCATGACTGCTGATGAGTACTTTGAGAAGCACCCAGAACTGAAACAGAAATTTGATGATGAAATCAGAAATGATTACTGGGGCTATTGATTGCCGGTTTCTTCATGTTTTTGATTCCATTTTTCTTCTTTTACACTACAGAAATAAAGCACGCAAATCTTCAGCTTGTTTATTTCACTCAAATCTCGATGTGACCGGATACTTTGTCACATTGAGTACAATCATTGTTGCTTATTAATGCTATTGCTCTTTTATAATCGGACAGTGGTCTTCATAAGTTGTGGAAACTGATTGAACTGCCCAAAACAAAGCAAGTTGGTCGGGTTGTTTGTTTTAAGATCCAAATGGTGTGGTTTTCACTTATTGATGGTTTATTCGTTTGGTCTGTTTTTAAGGTTAGGCTACAACCGTGTGTTCTGTACCAATTGTTTAACATATATGTTGTTTATATGTGTATATGTATAATTTTTTGAAATGTGTAGTTACATATGAATAATATTTGTGAAACACATTTACTATTTTAAAATTTTAATACAAATTAAAGTTTTCTAAAAAAATCGATTCAGACTTTCTAAACCAATCGGTTTGATGATTAGACATAAAATATTTATCAAAACCGTTAAACAAACAATGAACATTGATATGGTCAAGCAATACCCATAAAATCTGAAAACTACACATGTGTATAAAAAAAATGTACAAGCTTTTTAAGCACAAAGTAAACCTGGTTAAGCATGTGTTTGAACCACCACCATGACTACCACCTCTTGAAGCCGCCACCACCACCATCTGCCGGTCACCACCACCAACCGCCTGTCTCCACCATCATCCGTCGGTCAACACCACACCACCATTGGACCTCCACCACCATCGACAGAGGACAACCACCACCATGACCACCACAACCACCATCGAACCACCACCACCACAACCAACATCGGACCACCACCACCATCGACAGAGAACTACCACCACCATCATCAACCACCAACATCATCGATTTAGAGAGAGAGTAGAGAGAGAACGACCAATACCACTACTAACATCACCACCGCCGCTGCCGCCTGCCCCACCACCCACCCGCCTTCCATTTTCTGGTGAGAGCACCGTTCATCACCACCATTGTCTAACCCATGACCACCACCATTTTCATGGTTAAAGGTCTTCATCTTTGAAGATGGAAGAAATAGAGTGAGTGAGAGAGAGAGAATACATAGACGAAAGAGAAAGAGATGGGTTTTCAAATTATGAAGAGAGAGAAAGTAATATATATATATATATATATATATATAGGGGAAGGTTCCCCTAAAAAGTGTATTTTGCCTAAGAAGGCTAAGAAGTATATTTAAAAAATTGAAAACCGACTCAAACAAACTCCGAACTAACTCATTTTTGCGTCATTGGAACCGTCTTGTCGAACCTTAAACCCGGAACGTTAAAACCCAAACCATAATCCATAACACTAAAACCTAAACTTTAAACTCAAACAATAAAGCCTAAAGATAAAACCTAAAAGTTAAAAATTAAGCCCTAAAACCTAAACTTTATAGATAAACTTTAAATCTAAAATTTAAAAGCTAATATTATAGAGTTCGACAATACGGTTCCAATGCCATCAAAATGAGCTCAATCGGAGTTCGTTTGGGTCGGTTTTAAATGTTTTAAAAATCCTTTTTAGCCTTTTTAGGCAAAATACACTTTTTATTTGATCCTACCCCTATATATATATATATATATATATATATATATATATATATATATAGGGGAAGGTTCCCCTAAAAAGTCTATTTTGCCTAAGAAGGCTAAGAAGGATTTTAAAAACTCGAAAACCGACTCAAAGAAACCCCGATTGAACTCATTTTTGCGTCATTGGAACCGGCTTGTCGAACCCTAAAACCCAAACCCTAAATCATAAACAATAAACCCTAATACTAAAACCAAAACTTTAAAAACAAATCTTTAACATAAAGACACAACTTAAAAGCTAAAAACCAAGCCCTAAAACCTAAAATCTAAATCTAGATGTTAAAACGAAAACTTAAAATCTAATATTGTAGAGTTCGATGAGACGGTTCCAATGCCATCGAAATGAGTTCAATCGGAGTTCGTTTGGGTCCGTTTTAAAGTTTTTAAAAATCCTTCTTAGCCTTCTTAGGCAAAAAAGACTTTTTATTTGATCCTTACCCTATATATATATATATATATATATATATGAGAGTGGTTAAAGACTAAAATGCCCTTTTTATTTAAATAAATCATAAAGTTAAAAATTTGATCTAACGGCTGAGATAGGGTTTAAGGGTTTTCTCTTTAAGATCGGGTTTTCATTTGATTCAAATCCTATTATTATATCGATACTATAGATGCAAATTTTGGCCTAAATTCCCTACATCTAATATCTCTACTACCAAACACCAATAATATTATAAACAAGTTACTGGAAATTCTCCCAATTTACTTATTAAAACTCCATTAGAAGATCATAATTTTATTAATAGACTTCAAGGTTGTACATCTCCTGAATAAATGCAAAAGATTATCAATAAAATAAAGAATTCCTCATCCTCATCCAAGAAATCAATTACTGAAGACATAATTCCTGAAGACAATAAACTTTATCAAGACTCTCAGGACCCATATGATGATATAGAAATATAAAAGTCATTATAATGTAAAAAAAATATTTTAAAATTAATTTTACAAGTTAAAGAATCATCAATAATTCTAAAGCAGAAGCAACACATTTGTTCAAGACCCAAGACCCCACTTGGCAAAAATTTTCAACAAAGGCGAATCAGTTTTCAACAAAGGTGTATCAGCTTTTCAAAAAGAAGATCAATTATTCAGCAGCAAGACAATCAACTTTTTTAAAGGAAGACCAATTATTTAACATCAAGACAGTCAACTTTTCTCAATGGCAGACAACTTTCAATTATCATTTCAATTCTGAAGATACTAAAGAAGGAATTTTTACTATAAATTGAAGACTCTAGAGCATAGTTAGGCATTCGAAAATAAGCCCTAGAATAAATGTATGAAAAATCATCTAAAACAAAAACTTGTATTATCAACCACCCAATGTTCAAAAACTCTCGATTATCAAATCATTATAGCTCCATCCGATTGTAAAGAAATTATTTGTACTTCAAATATTCAAGAAATAAACGAAGATACTTTTTAAAAATTTATTGTTGTTTAATTCATGCTTATGCCATAATGCTAGTTTATTTTGAAGTCTTTAGATTCTTTAAATTTATATTGCTTACAATTACTCAATTTAAATCTTCATGCTTCATGCTCTCTCGATCCATACCTTATGGTATTGGAGCCATGATGAAAGTAATGTTATTATGTCTAGTTTATTTGATGAATTGTAACTGTTATAATGTTAAAATTTTTATTGAAAATACAAAATCATATTTTAGAATGTTAAAAGGTTACTGTGTTGGTAAGCCATGTCGACCAATCGGTTGGATTAGCGTAAGACTCTTAGAGATGAGCAGCCGGACCACGATGGTATGGGGGTGTTCCCTCAGTATATCTGAAACATTTTAAGATAAGATCGAGTTAATTCAATAATAATTTAACATTAAACCGTTATAATGAATCAATTATCTAGATTTTTAACACGAAAAGATCATAGCTCAAATACTTCTAATGATCAAGATGAAGATTTAAATATGAATTCTTTAGAAATATATATATATATATATATATATACACACATATCACATAATCGTCCAGTTTTTTATAACGATCGGTTTTTAGTGGAAATCGTAAACCAAGCTGTTCACTATGGTTTCAAACTTTTAAAACCGACCGACCAATTGTTTTGAGAAAAGATATACCACGAAACCAAACCGATGACCGGTTTTGACGGTTGCACGGTTTGAAACCGAACCATGAACACCCTACCTTCTACATTTATTCATTTTTATTGTAAATTAAGTATTGTTAAGATTACTATATATCTAAACAAAAGCAATTTATTAAAAGTGAGTATCACCAGATTTCTCTTGATAAATTCATTTAATCACTATAGATTCATTTTTCTCGTGAGAAATTCATTTTTCCGTGATTTTTTTCGTGAAAATTCATTTTTTGAAAGAAATTTCTTTAGATAAGCAATTATAATTTTCATAACATGATAATTGACATGTTGTTTTCCTAAGTGTTATATTTTTCTTTGTTTTACTTCTTGACTCATAACAAGTTTGTTTTATAGTCACGACCCTTCACCCGTTGATATTTCTTTTTTTCCTTTTGAGTTCGTTGCCAAGCCAAAACAAGAATGTTAAATTTAGGGGAGCGTTATTTGGACACCTCCTATTGATCAGTCGACACCACATAGCCCCATACGGGCCGTATGGCCCTATACGGGTAGTATGGGTGTCAGATTTTGTAAGACTTTGTGTGACACCCATGTCACTTTATGTCCCCTCCGGACATTTAAAAACATTATTTAATAAACTAAGTTTAGGTCCCAGTAAAAACTTTTGTGTTTTACACATCTACAAACATACTATTTGCTAACACATGTTAAAACAAAGTTTAAGTATGTTTACATACTCCACAAAACATTTATTACACAAAAGTTTCACACAAGTTTGGTTATTAAGTTTAAAAGCATAATACGAGCCTCCACGTTCAATTCCGATCACAATCACCGCTCACCCGACTCCTTTGTACCTGTAAACACCACATTTAAATTCACCATTAGTTCGTTCGAACTAAGTAAGATTACCCCGTTATTTCCTCAGGTATATTCCATAACGCCATATGGATACACTAATGATGTTCCAAATATAATTTGGTAACATTATTCAATCGCATACAACACGATTTGCTAACGGGTCGTTTTCACCCAACATATTGTTAATCTCTCATTCCTGCATAATCATTGTAATTTAACACAACACATATGTGCACGCAAAACTCCAGTTGTGCATCATATTTCCCAAAAGTCAAACTTAAACAATTTGACTCTGGAAATTAGATGTCTACACTCTTGTAGATCATCTTTTGTTCACACACCTTGTGAATCTATTATATTGGATTTGCAAGTCTTATGTTCACACACCTTGTGAATCGAAACATGCACGTAACCAATTTAATGTCTACACTTTTGTAGATCATAACATCCACATTATGATGGTTGTTTACACTCTTGTAAATCAACTCAATCATTATCACTAGTTGAATGTTCACACACCTTGTAAATCGTTCAACTACAATAACCGCACTAACCATAACCATTTATATCAAATTCACTCAAAACAACAAATCACATATATGCTAAATGCACAAATACTTGTAGCGTGGACTCACCCAATCCTACAGTTACACGTTCAATCAAATAGGTAACTTATCTTGATTTGGAGAGCTATCAACAATCTCCAATTCTTTTCCAGGCTTTCTAGAACTAGATTCACCTCCTCTTCCTATTATATATCCACATATAACAAGATTTAACAACATGAACACATAACTTGTGTTATTTATGCAATCTAATTCATTTGACCTGCTTTACATTTCATATTCAATCAAATCCTCATTGAGGCTTTTATCAAACAACTCATGTGTAGAAACTAATCTACACATGTTCTTAGTCGTATTCAAGTTATCAAAATTTCATATTTTGTAACTTATCTCTTGACTTCCACCACCAACACCTAGTTGCAACTCACACGTATACAACTAGTTACAATACACCCCATACTCATACATATTGATTCAAACTCATTTGAATCCCATTCATTACTATATGGTATTTAGAAGTCAAGTTATCACTTATAATTAGCATATTTATGCCAAAATCATTAACTTTCAAATCCCAAACATTTAATCAAGCATTTGAATTGAATCTATCATTCCATAGAATGATCCAGAGTCATCATAATCATCATTTAATCATCCTACTAGTTATCAATCACAATAATATGGATTTCATGACAACCAGACATTATAACGGGTAAAAATCAAAATTTCACCGTTAAAACATCTAGTTCTTCGTTTCTAATTATTTCTAGCCATAATATAGGCAATAATTATCAACAATAATCATTATATCATGCTCAAAACTGTAACATTTCGAAATTTATGTAATTTCAAGATTTTAAATGGGAAATTTTTATCTATCTATCATTATTATTATTACTATTATTATTAATAATATTATTGAATTAATAATGATATGATAATAATATAAATAAAAAATCTCAAGTATTTAAGATTTCTAAAGAGAAGTTTTATAAATATATATTTACAACAATAAAAATTAATACTATTATTATTATTATTATTATTAAAATGCATAAATATTAAAATTTAGAAAAATGTAGTGATTTTATAAAGTTTATAAATTTAATAAAAATTTTGTAATAAGGTTTTAAGAACTTGAAGGGGTTATTATTGTCAAAACTGAAAAGTTAAAATAGAAGGAAAACTAGGAAGGACCATTCCTGCCATTATTCCAAACTCATCTCCTTCCTCACCCAAATCATTCATGGATCGACCCATGGTACCCTTCACGACCCATCCATCTAACCCGATCAATTCTAGCACCATTAACGGATCAAAGTAACAAATTTTTTAAACTTTAGTCAATCCCGAACATCATGGAACTGAAAAAGTAAACCAATTCGTCGAATTCTAGTCAAATTGGTCGAACTTTATGCCTAAAAACCCGTACACGATCGGGTATGCTAAAATCTATATAAACGAGCATAGAAATCGAATTAAACTCACCCAATCGTTCAAACCTACCCTACGAAAAAGTCTGTGTGAGCGAAATCCATCCAGAATGTGACACCTCGTAATTTCCAGGTCAGCTTGTTATTTATTTAAATGTTTATTTAAATGCTTATTGTACACGTGGCACTAGAAATGGTTTAGTTTAGTGTGACACGTGGCACGACGGTACGAACACTGACACATGATCAAATAATTCGAGGAATTATCGGCAAACAACACACAAGTGTCAAAACACACGAACGTTGGTGAACATCACAACACTAAAGCACAGAAACACTTCACAAGTCAATTATGGCTAATGATTGACCAATAGAGTCTAAACGACGCTCGAACGATGTTCTAAAGTCGAGAAACGGGCGAGAATGGGCCCAGAACAACAAAACAAGCTTATTGGGCTTGACAAATGGGCCAGGCGGTACGCCTGACCCGAGGCCTTCACCTCAGGCGACGCGCGCGGATGGAAAATTGAGCGCCTCATCCGGTGCACCCGCGCGTAACGCCTGGTTTCAATGACACACGTCAGGCGATACGCCTGACACCTGAAATCGCATATTTTCCTTTTTAAACTTCCAAGACCATCATCATACCTACTCTCATCATTTTATTCAATATCACACGACACAACTCGGTCAACTTCGTCTTCTACATACTGATACACCATATTTCCACCATTAGAGGCCATTTTGAAGCTCCAACTTGAAGAGTCGAAGCTTGTATACCACGAAGAAACTTGTGCATCTCCATTCTCTCCTTCTTTCTGTCGAAACCATCAATCTCAGGAAGTGTAGGGACTGCTTAACCATCATTCTAGCATTCAAGGAGCTCTATAAGGTAGTTCTATGCTTAAAACTCACTCTCACATCGTTTACACACACATGCAAGTGTTAAATCACCCATGCAAACACTACACCATCACATGCACGAATTTTCTTGATGTGAATCTGGGTTTGATGATTTAACCACTGTTAATGACGATCTATGATGTTTAAATTTAGTTTTGTGACGATCCATAATGATGTGTGTCATTAGAATGCATGATTTGGTCATTGTCAAGTGAAAAACCCACATGCATGTATGATCCATGGCATGTGGGATGATTTTCAGAGTTTTAATATGCATCTTGATGATGTTGGATGATTATTTCATGATTTGATGATGTTGAAATGGTCTATTGATGACTATTTCTATTTATAGTAACTTTTTAGTTACAAATGGATGATTTGATGGAAAATATAAGCATGCATGTATCTAGATATGCTATTTGAATGTTAATATGATGATTTGAGTATTTAGAAAGTGATTTTGATAGTGTCTATGGTCATATTGGCATAGTTACTATATTTAGTAACTTTTATTGATGGAATGTTGATAGATGATGATTTAGACCATGTTAGTATGATTAAATGATGTTAAATGATCTATTGTGATGATTGGTGATATGAAAATTGGTTTAGAAATGTTAGAAGGGTTATTGCTATGCAAAACTACAAAGTTACTATTTTTAGTAACTTTATTTTTTCAAAAACCGACTCATAGACATTTTGTATGATTCGAACATGCTAGGTGACTTGTTATGTTATAATATGTTGATTAGATGCTAAGTTAGATGGTTTCCGATGCCACGTATGCTATAAATGACTTATGTGAACCCCTATGATGATGTGCTATGTGTTAACATGATCACTTAGGACACATGAGAGTGCTAGAACTTTAAAACCGATGTGCTTTGTGAACTTTCCGAAAATGGAAACTTACTATAAATAGTAAGTTGTCCATAGACGCGATTTGCGCGTTTCGCACACGACAAACACTTACACGATTGCTACACGATTCACAACCGTCACACGGTTCACCAACGGGTCGTTGACTTGACACGGTCAACTTTGGTCAACTCTAGCCAAACACGATCAATGTGGACCAACACAGTCAAACACGGTCAATGTGGACCAACACAGTCAAACACGGTCAATGTCGACCAACACAGCCAAACACGGTCAATGTGGACCAACACGAGCAAACACGGTCAATGTGGACCGACACGGACAAACATGAACAACCAAGGGTTGTCGGACACAAACACGAGCACTAACACAAACACTAGCACTGTCACTTAGACCAACTCACGTACGGTATACGATATAGGTTGCCGGTGACCGACACACATTTCGACGCAGGAGCTTACGCTTACTTATCGCTTTATTCACTAAGGTGAGTTTACGGCCCCTCTTTACTCTTTTTCAAACGCTTTCAAATAGGGGGAGAATACTAGTTGCATCGAGTCAAACATTATTGCTATTACAAACATTTTTGTGTATGCTGGTTTATTGGACAAACATTAAGTGTTGAACTCGTATTAAGCCCTCACAAAGTCTTACCGTTAATGTACGAACAACGTGGTAGATTTGGATGGATCCATTAGGGAATGACTAACCCCACAGGGCACAACGTTGACTGGATGTCATAACCCGTGCAAATTCTGACCTAACTTGCTATGTATACGAGACATAGCGGAGGCAAGGACAAACAAGTCTAGTTCGGTAGTGACGCACTGACACTTTGGGCCTAGGGCTCGGTACTAACATTGATAAACAGCATGACACACTTTTATTACTATATGTATATCAAAACCTGTGAACTCACCAACCATTGTGTTGACACTTTTCTAACTTGTATTCTCAGGTAACTAGCTGCGTATGGAACAGGATGCACATCTAAGGGATGAGATTTAGGAACCGCATGCATTCTGTTGTGTCTTTTGAAAACAATATTTAATCGTTATGTAATTTCTAAACAATGTGATGTCTAACATTTTCAACTTTCCACTGCATGTTATGACTAATTTATTCCGCTGCACTACTATTTGATTTTCCGCTGCAATATGATTTGATAACTTTTATTCCGCTGCAAACTATTTTATGAGTGTATGTGTCAAACTTTGGATTTGTAAACGCATATAGAAGTGTTCTATATGACCTTGAGCTGTGATTCTGGACACGTCACACCCACGTGGACTGACACCACGAGTGGGAAATTGGGGGTGTGACAGACTGGTATCAGAGCCTTGGTTATAGAGAACTAGGTTTGCATGTAGTAAACTTAGACTATAGCCATTGCTCAACTATAGACACTACACGTAGAACTTGCACATTGATGATGTTATTACTTATGTTAAACTGTTACTTACTAACTTGAGACTTACAGGATGGCCAACAACGAAGACACTAGCAGGAACTCGGACAGGCGTCCGGCGACAGACGACCTGACGATAGAGAGCCGCCGACGCGTTCACGACATTGTGGCGCAGGTAGACGCCGAGATGGACAAGCGAGCTAGGGACGCAGCACGAGCCCGACACTCGGGATGGCTACCCACGATGATACAGGAGTGGATTACCGGGGAGAGGGTACCTCCATACCGTTTCCCAGGCGATACCACTCCAGGCCGTCGCTTACCACCACTCGGGGTACCAATAGAGCAGGCCTTCGCGGCCCACGTTGCTTGTACTCGACGAGAGATTTGGAGGAGTGGCGAGCTGTCCGATGAGGTTCGAGTTCTTCGCGAGAAGAACGATCGCCTGGAAAGGCGAAACGACCGACTGCAGGAGCGAAACAGTCGACTGGAGGAGCAGGTGGAGACCCTTCGTCTCCAGGTATCCCAGCTGATGACCCAGCATGGGCAGATGGTCGACATCATGCAGGAGCATGATGGACGTATCACTGAGAATCTATTCGCCAACGAGGAAACTCAGGCGATGGTTCAAGCTAGCGACGCCATGCTCAATGCATGGGCGGCGCAATTCATTGAGGAGCCGCCAGCCGATGACGGCGAACCACAGTTCGAGGCCGAGGACCTCGAAGAGGAGGATTTTGATGAGGATCCTAACGAGGATCCTGAGGAGGACGATGATGACGGAGACGCTGCTAGTGACATTTCACATGTCTCCATGGACTCAGATTAGTGGATTACTTTATCTTGTATTTTTATTATTTTGGCCTAGACGAGCGGGATGTGCTCGAAAAACTTGTATTGTATTTCCTTTTGAAATTATTGTACTTCAAAATCTGGTATTAATGAAAATTATGCTTTGTTATTATTTATTGTATCATTATGACTGTTGCTAACACAACCTCTGACATGACATCTGACTTGACTTCTAACATGACATTTGCTAACACTCTAACTCGTGCTAACTAACATTCTAACCTTTCCATATAGCAACATGTCTGGAAGAGGATCCAACGCTCTCAAACTCAAACGCAAGGCCGGAAAGGCAAGGATCGACATGATGGTCGAACGTAAGTTCAACAAGGTACTCGCGGAGTACGAGGCGAACCGACATGCTAGTGAGACTTGTAACAGCAAGTGCCAGATCGTCCGGCAAGTCCGTACGGTATGTGTACTTTCACTTTATACTATGTGTACATACGTTACTTTAAACAGTACTTGTATTAATAAGAATCCTAAATACAAGAAATCGTTGTACGTATTTTCGTATAAACTTAAATACATTAAGTACAACGTACATTTGAAACATTAGTTGTGTGTATTAAGTGAAAACTTAATTACAGTTAACACAACGAATCACGAGAAACATCAGTTACAAGTGAACAACGGAAACATATCGGTTGCGATCTGATGTCCACAGATGACAGGAATCAGATGGCCGACAAGACAGTACAAGATCAATGTGAAAACAGGATGTATAGTTGAGTCCGACAGTGAGGAAACACAATTTAAACATAATCTGCAGTGTCGTTTCAGAATAACGAGCTGACAGTGTGTTTGCGTGGGTGACGATTCACACAAACATATCTGTGAGTTTAACGTTCTGAAATGATGACTGGAAAGTAGAAAACAAAAGTCAGAAAGCAAAAACCATCGTCGTATTCGTTCGGGTGACGATTCGAACGAATTACGCGCGAAGGTGACGCGATCTGACGAAACGATAACGAAACACGATACGATACGATAATAATTTAATAAAATAAAACATTTTAACGTTTTACAATTTTGAAACTCATCAAATAATTAAATTAACCTCTTTTTATTTATGTTATTTAAATTACGCGTAATTTTCCGGAAAACGTACGAATCTACGAACCGAGCAACGAAAACGAACCCGAACACCCTCGAGGTATAAATACCCTTAAATGAGTCAAAATCTCTCATTTCACACTTCATCTTCTTCTCCACAAACCAAAATCCCGGTTTTCCCATTTTAGGGTTTTTAACATCTTCAAACCTCCATAACTTTCTCATTTCTCCACCAAATCACCTCATTCTTGAACCCACTTGAAGCTCTCCTCATCCTCTACACGAAAGTACAAAGGATCCGCCCTAACATCCACTAAATCGCAGGTAATCAGAGCTCAAAAGTAGTGATTTTTAGGGTTTGTGAACTCTTTGTTTGAGCCATGGTCTAACCGGTTTTAAGCCCTTCTTTTTCACTACACACTTTCGAAAACAACTCACCCACAACTCCCCACCCTCGAAACCACCTGTTGGCCGGAAAATAGGGACGAGGCTAGGCCACCCTTGCTGCGGCCGAAGGAGGCTTACAGTTGGTCGAATGGCCTAAGGCCGAATGGCCACCCCCATTCGCCACTCCCTCAGTCGGCTTAAGCTTATTCGATGGCCAGCTATTCCATTCGACAACCTTCTACATTCGAACACCCATTCGACCACATGATGAGCTATTCGGCTGAAGCTAAGACACCCTCATTCGACCACCATCATTCGGCTTAGCCACCCCTTTTCCTTCGGCCAGCCATTCACCGACTGGCCTTGGTTCGGCCAAGGTCATTCGCTGACCATTCTGTCGGCCTAACATAGCCTCATTCGGCCAAGACCATGTACCCGGCCAAGCAAGATCCATGCAAGCACCATCATCTTCCAGTCGTTATCATCCTCTTCTAGGCTATAAATTGGTGTTGCTTAATTATTCCAGTTGGCCGAAGTTCATCCTACAGGCCCAACATCAAATTCAATCGGCCCATTATAGGCCCAAGCTAAGCTACTGCTAATTCCTTCGGCCCAACAGATTACTACACAAAACTCACTATTTTTGGGCCCAAGGCCATGATTCAGGCCCAGCAACCCCAAATTCTGGGCCACATTTATTTCAGCCCATGTAAGCAAGGCCCAGCTTGGCCCACGAACTATTTTGGTGAAGGCCCGAGACAAAACTTATTGGGCCCAGCAGATTCAGCCCGAGGCCCACAGAAAATAACTCCAAGGCCCACTTTTAAGGTCCTTGTCCTAACTTTGGAGCCACTTTGCTATTGGCTTGGCCAATAGCCTACTTCTGGCCCAATTATGGTTCCTACAGCCCAATATAACTTTAGGCCCAACAATTATTTCCTGGGCCCACCTCTGGCCCAACAATTTCCCTCGTGGTCCAATAGAGGCCCACAAGGCCACTTGATTACTAGGCCTTGTAACATTTGGCCGGGCCCTTGTATTTCAACACCACATATCATTGGCCCAACTTAATTTGTTTGACCCACATGACTAAAGAACTACTATAACTCTTTAATTCAACACTAGCGGTTGGTAATATACATGATAATCAAGGAATTACTACCAAGACGGCAACTTTTACAACAAGGTTTTGTAACATTTAAAACATAGCCTTCATGGAACCACAATTGGTCTTTAATATAAAATAGATGAAACAATAATAACTCAAAGAAAGTCTATGGATTTCAAGGATCAATAACAAATAAAGATGGGCCAGGCAATGACTGAAGACTTTGAGTGCTGGCCAAAGCATATGGCTAACACATACATACACACATAATCCCTATAATTTATACTAATAAGTTATAAATATCTTGAAATCAATACAGGATCGTGAAAATACACTCAAGTACAATCAAGAGCGCGTACATTCTTGTTTAAGCTAAGTCAAACACAATTACTACAAGGTGAGTTCATATGCCCCTTTTCTTTAATCTTTATTGATTTTATACTCTTGGGGCTGAGAAACATGCTTTACTTTTATTTATTTAAAAGTTTTGCTTACATATTGTTAATACTTTGATTATTGATAATAAATTGCTTATTATCATAAATCATTGTATGCATGCTTGTTTGAATTCAAGAATACAGGAAAGATAAGATGATGATGATATTTTTAATATCATAACTCATCGATACAATAGAATAACTTATCAGTAAGTTAACTCTTACAACACTTAGTTATTCTTACAAGAAATGACATTATAGCAATTACAAGGAAACATGATGACATGATTACAAGAGCAAAACACAAGAATGATATAAAGATAATATATCTTTACTACATCATTCATTACAAGAGTTAAATAAGTGTAATAAGACTAGATCTTATAATACTTAACCTTACAACTCAACACATATTACAAGAAGAACAAGGAACATGGAATGATAATCATGATAACATAATTTCATGATAACAACATCATTCACTCAATTAATTAACATAACCTAATAAGACTAGTTCTTATTTAACTTTGTTAATACCACGGAGAACAGATGACAATGAGAACAAGAGTACAAGTGAATACAATTACAATTAGTTACTATTGACCTGTTTGCATTATATCACTTCAATCATGTGCCAAGTTGTTCAAGTGATCATGTAAGCCCCTTTAATTCGCTGACCAGTTAGTTTGACGTGACTAAACCGACGATAGCATAGTGGTACCATAGGTTTGACAAACCTCTAGCTTGTAGGGCTAGTATGTTGATCGTATTGATTCATTGGCCGGTAACGTATGACCGGTGACAGGGCGACCTCAAGTCAGGTTCTGGTAAGCGACACATGGTGATATTAATCTACAGTGATAAGTAATTAATCCAGCGAAAACCCTATTGACTAGTAGGTTGAGAAGGTGATCTGCTCTCATGTTACACTACTAGTAATAGATTTCGTTGAGGACAATAGGCATACATAGTGGTAGAGATAAATCGGATGCATTGAAATCTGATTACGTGAGGATTTCAATGGATTCCTTTTAGGCTCTATGCACTATGATTCAAGGACAAGATGCAAGGGGTTAACTCACACTCTTTATATTTAATAGAGTATCATCAGTTAACCCACCTCAAGTATAGAATAATACAAGGATCAGATTTAAATAATCTAAATTCCTTAACTCATCGAGGGCCTATCAATACTTCGGTTTGATAACTAAACCCCTCTTACTATATTATTATTCTACATATGATTACACAGCGGACGATTCGGATATTTGGGAAATGGATATCTTTAGTTGTATCGCAAGTGGTGTGGAAACTTGGTTGAGTATGTGGTGGGATAGCGTCTGGGCTTGACCCTTTCATGATTCCCTATATATAAGCATACTTAGTCAGGTGATATACTACTTGTACATATAACTAAAGAGAGGCCATTGGGTGGAACAGGTGAACAAGTATACAAGCAACAAATATAACATTGTGAATGTGTGCATGATCGGTTCAATGGTTTTCAATTTACTTACTTATGAACTCACCAACCTAGTGTTGACTTTGTTTAAATACATGTTTTCTCAGGTGACGAACAGGTGTAGATACTTATATGCAAGTGACAAGCTAGTGGACTCATAGAAGACCTAGCTTACTTTTGATTGCATACTTTTGATATGACAAAACAGTGAATCACTTTTGTATATCTTGTACAGTTCAAGATATAAACTCATTGATTCTTTTTGATTAGATTTACTTAGTTAAATTATGATGTACAATGTAATTTAACTTTGTAATTCTATTTCATGTCATGATTAGCATTTCTTATTTATATCTCATGTGCTATGTAAACAATCTGATCATTTGATTATCACTCAAAGATATCGCGCCCCGGGAACCTTCCGCCCGACGGGAAAACACGATCCGTTCCCGCCGGCCCGGGGTGTGACAGATTGGTATCAGAGCCATGGTTATAGAGAAATATAGGTCATATTATTTGAACGGTTTGACCTAGACTATAACCTAGGGACCTCATGTAGAGATTATGTGATATAGGATTCTATTTGCATATGTCTTCTGCTTCCGATCACTGCACTAACCGATTTTCTTTCGGTTATGATCAGAATGCCGCCACGAAGACAACCACCTCTATTACCGCTGACTCAAGATTCAGCTCCGCACTCTTCGACACCGACACCGCCAGACTCTCCTAGACAAGCACCTCCACCTCCTCCTCCACACTCTCCACCACCAGGCTCGAGCAATGTTCAGATGATAAACTGGAAAAGTTGACCCGAATCTACTTGAAGGAAATCATAACCAGACACGGAGTCCCGACCTCCATAATATCAGACCGAGACAGCCGTTTCATGGCTCACTTTTGGAAGTCCTTACACAAGGCACTCGGGACGAGGTTGGATATGAGTACTGCTTATCACCCACAAACGGATGGTCAGAGTGAACGAACCATCCAGACCTTGGAGGACATGCTTCGAGCATGTGTGATTGACTTTGGCAACAGCTGGGAGACTCACTTACCTTTGGTAGAATTCTCGTATAATAACAGCTACCACACCAGCCTTGGAGCTGCACCGTTTGAAGCACTTTACGGACGCAAGTGCAGATCACCACTTTGTTGGGCGGAAGTTGGGGAAAGCCAATTGACCGGACCCGAACTTGTGCACGAGACAACAGAAAAGATCGTGCAAATTCGTAACAGAATGGCAGCAGCTCGAGATCGACAAAAGAGCTATGCCGACAAGAGGCGCAAACCTTTGGAATTCCAAGTAGGAGACCGAGTACTTCTTAAAGTCTCGCCTTGGAAGGGAGTGATTCGATTTGGGAAACGGGGAAAGCTAAACCCTCGTTATATAGGACCATTCGAGATCACTAAACGGATAGGTCCCGTGGCCTACGAACTACAGCTACCACAAGAATTGAGTAGCGTACACAATGTGTTCCACGTTTCAAACCTCAAGAAATGTTTATCAGACGAAACGCTCGCGATTCCTTTGGAGGAAATCCAGGTCGACGAACAACTTCACTTCGTTGAGGAACCGGTGGAAATTATGGACCGGGAACTCAAGAAGTTGAAACATAGTAAGATACCCATTGTAAAAGTTCGATGGAACTCACGACGAGGACCGGAATACACCTGGGAACGTGAGGATCAAATGAAAAAGAAATACCCTCATCTATTCTCCGATCAAACCAACAACCGGCACATGAACTGAATTTCGGGACGAAATTCCCAATAACTGGGGAATGATGTGACACCTCGTAAATTCCAGGTCAGCAACTTTATTATTTTAATAATAATGTTTATTATTATTTCATACGTGGCACTAGAATAATTGCATTTAGTGTGATACGTGGCACAACAGTCTAAACATACCGATAATTCAGAGAATTATCGCACAACACTCGCACGTGTCTTGAATAACGAACGTTGGTGAACGGATCAAATCGTAACACAAAAACACTGCACTTAGGTTCGGTGAACCTAATTTAGTTAGAACAAAGCCAATGTGTTGAGAAACGATGATCGTATTCGAGAAATACGAAAGATTTGGTTCAAAACAATGAAATAGGGCCTATTGGGCTCAACCGAGACCCATCGCGGTACGCGATGGGCACCTAAATGGGCCTTCGCGGCACGCGAAGCCTGGGCGGGGGAATTTGAATTCTCCGAAAAACGTCGCGGTACGCGACGACTGATCATCTTCCACCACCGCGGTACGCGGCGTGTTTCGGGAACAGAATTATTATTTTAATCGCCGCGGTACGCGGAGTTGCTTTTTGTGCAGCCTCCGCGGTACGCGACGGCCCCAATACGCAAAAATCTTTATAAAACCAAGACTTAATCATTTCTGTTACCTTCCCTTCCGATTTCTCTCGTTTGAAACCTTCACTTGCGACCATTATCACTCTGTTACACCATCAAAGACACATAGGGAGCCATTGGAAGACCTTGAAGGCCTAGGGAAGCACTTGGAGGTCCACCCATCATCTCCATTCTTCAACACTTCGACTAGGAGGCTTCACCAGCAGGTTCTGGAGCTTCTAACCATCAATCTCAGATCACATTCCACGGATTTGAAGGCTACTAAGGTAGTTCTATGTTCAATCTTGCTCAAAATCATCACTAGGCACACATGCAAGCCATTTAGGCCACATGCATCACCACCACCACCATTGTCACGAATTTTTGATGTAAATAATCTGTTAATGAATGTGTTTGTTACTGATTTGATGATCTTGTGATGATCCACGGAGATTTTGATTGAATATGATGTTGATTTATTGATTTGGTGATAAGATATGCACTTTCAACAACATGCATGCACGATCCATGATGTGTTTGGCAATTTTTGATATTGAGATATTACTAGGAACGATATTGATGATGTTCTACATGATTTAGAATGTTGGATTATGTCAAGGTTGGTTATTTGGGACATATTGCTAAAAATAGTAACTTTTATGTTACAAATTGTGTGTTTTTGATGAAATGGTAACATGCATGTGCTTAGGTCTATATGCTATGATTAAAGGATGATTAGAAACTATTGAGATGGATACTTGATGCATGGAAATGTCTAGAATAGTCAAAAGTATGAATTTTGTAAACGTTACTATAAATAGTAACTTTTTGTCACAAGGTTGTAAATCGATAAAATGTATGATAATGTCTTGAGTCTAACATGCTCATTTGGTGATTATATGATGATATTGGAAAGTATATATATTGGGAAACTTTATTTGGTGTTATTTTCATAAGTTACTAAATATAGTAACTTTATTTTATAAAGTTTACAATTCGTCACACGTTAGTCGGAATGATCTTGATTTATAGGCTATTTAGGACTAAGATGATGATATTAGATGATGTTGATTGTAAAACTTGATAAAATATGCTTATTTTAGAAACTTTCTAAAAATGGAAACTTTTATGCGTAAACTATGCTAAACCGGTTATGTGTAACTATGTGCTATGTGATAACATGCTCATTTAGGATAAATATGCATGTTAGAATAACCGTAATATGATTTTACGCATAACTTGCCAAATATGGAAACTTTCCCTAAATAGAAACTTACTATAAGTAGTGAGTTCTTGTCGGAATGATTTTGGTATCCGTACACTTCACACGACACAAAAACCGCTCAATACACGAACACTTGATCCAAACCGTCACCAACGGGTCGTTAGGTCAAACACGATCGACACGGTCAAACACGGTCAACTCGACCTACATAACCACTTAGTGTTGTTGAACACTAACACGGTCCGGTGAGACCCACACTTGTGAACACAAACTCATAGTACCTATGTGATATAGGTGACTACAAGCCGGCGAGCTACACTTGCACTCTTTTGAGCTAACGCATAACATAAACTCAGGTGAGTTTACGGCCCCACTTTTACTCTTAACTGATTTGCTAAACTATTGGGGTGAGAATATACTGCAACTGTTTTATATATAGGACTGGCATGTTGTGAAATCGTTTCTTTTTGAGTGTAACTATTATCGCATAAAGCCCTCACTTATCCTTACCGTTAATTGTTACGAACGAGTCGTTATTACGTAGTACTACTGGGTTTGACTAGCCTCACTCGGCAACAACTTTGACTGGAGGTCATAACGAGTGTAATGATCGATGTGAATTGCGAGTTCAGCGATGACTCGCGGAGGCAATTGGAAACAGTCTAGTTTCGGTAAGATGACATGACACACTCACGGATCGTAGATCCAACAACTAAACTTAAACATGCCTAGTATATATCTGTCTACAATTTCTGTCTGTCTAAACCTGTGAACTCACCAACTTTTTAGTTGACACTTTTCGCATGTATTCTCAGGTAACTAAAGGAGCACACGCTAGGACGCTCACAAGGACACACTAATGGAGTCAAGCTTACATATAGACTCATATCCTAGGCTTGTGTGCATGTGTTCTGTTTTGAAAACAATTTAATCTTTGTAGTGTCTTGAACAAATTACTTTCCGCTGCAAATATATGTATTTCTGATGTTTAACACTTTCCGCTGCTTATTGAATGAAATTTTGTATTGTTTTACAATCTGTGTGAATGTGTAACTCATATAGAGTCGTTCTATATGACCATGAGCTATGATCCTGGCCACGTCACACCCACGTGAACTGACACCACGAGTGGGAATTTGGGGGTGTGACAGACTGGTATCAGAGCCTTGGTTATAGGGAACTAGGTTTGCATATAGTAAACTTAGACTATAGCCACTGCTCTAAATTAGACACTACACTAGAACTTGCACACTGATGTTGTTACTATTATTATCGAACTGTTGTTTACTAATCTGAGAATTTACAGGATGGCCGATAACAACAGAGATGCTAACAGGAACCCGGGCAAACGCCCAGCGGTCGATGACTTGACTGAGGAGAGTCGACGCAGGATCGACAGCATCGTGGCTCAGGTAGATGCTGAGATGGAGCGACACGCCCAGATGCTAGCCAGGGAGCGATATTGGGGATGGTTGCCTAACCTCCTACGAGATTGGGTAGTGGGAGAGCGGGTGCCTACGCCACGATACAGGGGCGATACCTCAGAGGGTCCACGACTGCCGGCACTTGGGATGCCGATGGAGAGAGCCTTCGCGGCTCATGTTGCTGTAACCCGGCGGGAACTTCGGAGAAACGCCGAGCTGTCCGACGAGGTTCGTGTTCTTCGCGAGAAGAACGATCGCCTGGAAAGGCAAAGCGACCGACTGGAGGAGCAGAACGATCGCTTGGAGGAACAGGTGGAGACATTACGTCTCCAGGTGTCTCAGCTCATGTCTCAGCATGGCCAGATAGTTGATGTCATGCAGGAGCATGACGGGCGTATTACTGAGAATCGGACAGATATAGCCGAAACTCAGGCTATGGTACAGGCGAGTGACGCCATGCTTAACGCATGGGCGGCACAGTTTATCGAGGAGCCGCCAGCTGAGGATGACGGACCACAGTTCGAGGCCGAGGACCTCGAAGAGGGAGAGTTTGACGAGGATCCCGACGAGGATTCGGAGGAGGACGATGACGATGATGGGGACGCAGCTAGTAACATCTCCCATGTCTCCATGGACTCGGATTAGTAGATTTTCCTTATTTTGTACTGTCTTTCCTTTTATCTCATCTTAGCCTAGACGAGCGGGATGTGCTCGGAGGACTCGCATTGTACTTTCTTTTCAAATTATTGTACTTCAAGATTGATATTAATGGAAATTATGCTTTATTATTATTATCTGCTTTATTATTACTATTGTTATTTGAAGCTTTGTTATGATAGCTAACTTGACATTTGACATGACAACAATCCTAACTTTGGCTAACACTTAGCATCTGATGACTAACACTCTAACCTCTCTATATAGAAACATGTCGGGAAGAGGAACCAATGCCCTTCGACTCAAACGCAAGGCCGAAAAGGCACGGATCGGCATGATGGTCGAACGAAAATTCAACAAGGTACTCGCAGAGTACGAAGCCAACCGACACGCCAGTGAGACGAGTGGCTCTAACAACGGTACTAACTTTTGCCTAACATGACTGACATAGTATAGGCAGTATGGACACTAACACGTAGCAATGAACTCCAATGCACAGGATCTCATGGGGGAGTAGCAAAGGGATGCTCGTTTAAAGCCTTCCTGAGCTGTCACCCTCACAAGTTCCAAGGTACTGAAGGAGCAGTGGGACTGCTTCGTTGGATAGAGAAGCTGGAGTCAGTTTTCTCCATGGCTGAATGCTCGGATGAGAACCGGGTGAAATACGCCACAGGAACTCTAGAGGGACCAGCTCTCACCTGGTGGAATACCCATGTCCAGACCCTCGGACTGGAGACTGCAAACTCCATCCCATGGGAGAACTTTACCAGGATGCTGCATGAGGAATATTGTCCTCGTGACGAGATCAGGAAGCTTGAGGAAGAATTCTGGGTACACAAGATGGCAGGGTCAGAAATCGAGAAATACTGCACTCGGTTTCATGAATTGTGCAAGCTCTGCCCGGCAATGGTGACGCCGGAGTATAAAAAGATCGAGCAATTCATCAGTGGATTGCCGGAGCAGATACAGAGCATAGTGACTGCTTCCGATCACACCACAATTCAACCATTGATCCGACTTGCCCACAAACTAACTGATCAGGCAGTAGCACAGGGAAAACTGCCAAAGAGGGGTGAGCACCTGAAACCCCAAGAACCCAAGAAGAAGTGGGAGCCCAACAACAACAACCGAACCTTTTCACCCCAACAGCCAACTCAACACCGACCCACACCTGCAAAAGTCTTCACTGCCACCCAACCAAACAATCAGGACAAAGGGGGATATCGGGGCAACAACCCCAAATGCAACAACTGCTCATACCACCATCACGGCCCATGCCGAAGAGTTCGGTGCACCAACTGTGGCAGGAACGGACACCTGGCCAAGGAATGCCGATCAAACCCCAACCCTAACCCCAACAAAGATAATACATTGAAGGGATGCTTTACTTGCGGAAAGCCGGGGCACATGCGCCGAGATTGCCCACAGAACAAGAATGCAGGTGGCAACTCAGCAAGGGGGAGGGCATTTGTGATTGGCTCTGGAGAAGCTAAAGACGATCCACATGTCGTCACCGGTACGTTTCTTTTAAATAATGTCTATGCTAGTATATTATTTGATACCGGTGCCGATAGGAGTTTTATCTCTAGCGACTTTAGCAAATTACTTAATATGACACCAACACCACTAGACTATAAGTACACCGTAGAGTTAGCAGACGGCAAGCTGATCGAGACACAATATATCATCAAGGGATGTGTTCTGACACTAGCGGACCATCAACTAGTGATCGACTTGATGCCGGTAACTCTCGGGAGCTTCGACGTGGTGATTGGAATGGATTGGCTATCTGCAAACCACGCTGCGATCGTGTGTAACGAGAAGATTGTGCGAATTGCGTTGCCAAGCGGAGAGCAGATCTCAATCCAGGGAGAACGGCGCGGGATACCGTTAAACATCATGTCCTGTATGAAAGCAAGCAAATATCTGAAGAAGGGATACACGGCTATACTAGCCCTTATCACCGAACAGTCAAAGAAGGAACGGAAGATCGAGGACATTGAGGTTGTTCGTGATTTTCCGGAAGTTTTTCCTGACGATCTACCGGGACTACCACCAGCACGACAAGTGGAGTTCCAGATAGATTTAACCCCCGGAGCAGCACCAATAGCCAAGGAACCATACCGATTGGCTCCTACTGAAATGCAAGAACTATCTAACCAACTGCAAGAGTTGTTAGATAAAGGATTTATACGACCGAGCTTCTCACCTTGGGGAGCACCGGTCTTATTCGTGAAGAAGAAAGACGGTTCATTCCGTATGTGTATAGACTACCGAGAACTAAACAAGGTAACGATCAAGAATCGATACCCCCTACCACGAATAGACGACCTGTTCGATCAACTACAAGGGTCCAGCTTCTATTCGAAAATCGATCTGAGATCGGGTTACCATCAACTCAGAATACAGGAGGACGATATACCGAAGACAGCCTTCAGGACACGGTACGGACACTATGAATTTCTAGTCATGCCTTTTGGACTGACTAACGCACCAGCAGTATTCATGGATCTCATGAATCGGGTGTGTAAACCGTATCTCGATAAGTTCGTAATCGTATTCATTGATGACATCCTGATCTATTCAAAGACTCAGGAAGAACATGCCGATCACTTGAGACGTGTCTTAGAACTACTAAAGAAGGAACAACTATACGCGAAATTCTCCAAATGTGATTTCTGGATTCGCGAAGTTCAGTTCCTTGGACACGTAGTAAACGAGAAAGGGATACACGTAGACCCAGCCAAAATCGAGGCAATCAAGAATTGGGTAGCGCCTAAGACTCCAACTGAAGTGCGACAGTTCTTAGGATTGGCCGGGTACTACAGGCGGTTTATCGAGGGATTCTCAAAGATCGCGCAATCATTGACTTCCCTCACACACAAAGACAAGAAATTCGAATGGGGAGAAAAGCAAGACGCTGCTTTCGATCTGTTGAAGCAGAAATTGTGCAGTGCACCAATCTTATCGCTACCAGACGGGTGCGAGGATTTTGTGGTGTACTGTGACGCATCAAAGCAAGGACTCGATTGTGTGCTGATGCAACGTGAGAAAGTTATAGCCTATGCGTCACGACAATTGAAAGTGCACGAAAAGAACTACACAACTCACGATCTAGAGTTGGGAGCCGTAGTGTTCGCACTAAAGATCTAGCGACACTATCTGTACGGCACCAAGTGCACAATATTTACTGATCATAAGAGCCTACAGCACATCTTTGACCAAAAGGAGCTGAACATGAGACAACACAGATGGGTCGAACTGATAGGTGATTATGATTGTGCAATCAAATATCATCCCGGTAAGGCCAATGTAGTAGCCGACGCACTAAGCCGGAAGGAAACAAGCAAACGCGTACGTGCATTACAACTTACCATCCACTCCGAACTACCAAATCAAATTCGGATCGCACAACAAGAAGCGTTAAAAACCGAGAACCTCACTCTCGAAGCCATGAGATGGATGGACAAACAGATGAAACAAAAGGATGACGGAGCTTACTACCTAATGGATCGAATTTGGATTCCACGCTACGGAGATTTGAGAGAGATAGTGATGGATGAAGCTCACAAGAGCCGATACTCAGTTCATCCAGGTTCTGACAAAATGTACCACGATCTAAAGGCAACTTATTGGTGGCCTAACATGAAGTCAGAAATCGCAACGTATGTGAGTAAGTGTCTGACTTGCTCAAAGGTCAAGGTAGAATACCAGAAGCC
Organism: Mikania micrantha; assembly: GCA_009363875.1. Lineage (NCBI taxonomy): Eukaryota > Viridiplantae > Streptophyta > Magnoliopsida > Asterales > Asteraceae > Mikania > Mikania micrantha. The sequence continues at coordinate 71,714,431 of CM018695.1, read as the reverse complement.
TTCGGGATTACTCCAACAGCCAGAAATTCCAGTATGGAAATGGGAGCAGATTTCCATGGATTTTATCACAAAGCTGCCAAAGACAACAAGTGGCTGCGATACCATCTGGGTTATCGTAGACCGACTTACGAAATCGGCACATTTCCTGCCAATCAAAGAAACTGATAAACTGGAAAAGTTGACCCGAATCTACTTGAAGGAAATCGTAACCAGACACGGAGTCCCGACCTCCATAATATCAGACCGAGACAGCCGTTTCACGGCTCACTTTTGGAAGTCCTTACACAAGGCACTCGGGACGAGGTTGGATATGAGTACTGCTTATCACCCACAAACGGATGGTCAGAGTGAACGAACCATCCAGACCTTGGAGGACATGCTTCGAGCATGTGTGATTGACTTTGGCAACAGCTGGGAGACTCACTTACCTTTGGTAGAATTCTCGTATAATAACAGCTACCACACCAGCCTTGGAGCTGCACCGTTTGAAGCACTTTACGGACGCAAGTGCAGATCACCACTTTGTTGGGCGGAAGTTGGGGAAAGCCAATTGACCGGACCCGAACTTGTGCACGAGACAACAGAAAAGATCGTGCAAATTCGTAACAGAATGGCAGCAGCTCGAGATCGACAAAAGAGCTATGCCGACAAGAGGCGCAAACCTTTGGAATTCCAAGTAGGAGACCGAGTACTTCTTAAAGTCTCGCCTTGGAAGGGAGTGATTCGATTTGGGAAACGGGGAAAGCTAAACCCTCGTTATATAGGACCATTCGAGATCACTAAACGGATAGGTCCCGTGGCCTACGAACTACAGCTACCACAAGAATTGAGTAGCGTACACAATGTGTTCCACGTTTCAAACCTCAAGAAATGTTTATCAGACGAAACGCTCGCGATTCCTTTGGAGGAAATCCAGGTCGACGAACAACTTCACTTCGTTGAGGAACCGGTGGAAATTATGGACCGGGAACTCAAGAAGTTGAAACATAGTAAGATACCCATTGTAAAAGTTCGATGGAACTCACGACGAGGACCGGAATACACCTGGGAACGTGAGGATCAAATGAAAAAGAAATACCCTCATCTATTCTCCGATCAAACCAACAACCGGCACATGAACTGAATTTCGGGACGAAATTCCCAATAACTGGGGAATGATGTGACACCTCGTAAATTCCAGGTCAGCAACTTTATTATTTTAATAATAATGTTTATTATTATTTCATACGTGGCACTAGAATAATTGCATTTAGTGTGATACGTGGCACAACAGTCTAAACATACCGATAATTCAGAGAATTATCGCACAACACTCGCACGTGTCTTGAATAACGAACGTTGGTGAACGGATCAAATCGTAACACAAAAACACTGCACTTAGGTTCGGTGAACCTAATTTAGTTAGAACAAAGCCAATGTGTTGAGAAACGATGATCGTATTCGAGAAATACGAAAGATTTGGTTCAAAACAATGAAATAGGGCCTATTGGGCTCAACCGAGACCCATCGCGGTACGCGATGGGCACCTAAATGGGCCTTCGCGGCACGCGAAGCCTGGGCGGGGGAATTTGAATTCTCCGAAAAACGTCGCGGTACGCGACGACCGATCATCTTCCACCACCGCGGTACGCGGCGTGTTTCGGGAACAGAATTATTATTTTAATCGCCGCGGTACGCGGAGTTGCTTTTTGTGCAGCCTCCGCGGTACGCGACGGCCCCAATACGCAAAAATCTTTATAAAACCAAGACTTAATCATTTCTGTTACCTTCCCTTCCGATTTCTCTCGTTTGAAACCTTCACTTGCGACCATTATCACTCTGTTACACCATCAAAGACACATAGGGAGCCATTGGAAGACCTTGAAGGCCTAGGGAAGCACTTGGAGGTCCACCCATCATCTCCATTCTTCAACACTTCGACTAGGAGGCTTCACCAGCAGGTTCTGGAGCTTCTAACCATCAATCTCAGATCACATTCCACGGATTTGAAGGCTACTAAGGTAGTTCTATGTTCAATCTTGCTCAAAATCATCACTAGGCACACATGCAAGCCATTTAGGCCACATGCATCACCACCACCACCATTGTCACGAATTTTTGATGTAAATAATCTGTTAATGAATGTGTTTGTTACTGATTTGATGATCTTGTGATGATCCACGGAGATTTTGATTGAATATGATGTTGATTTATTGATTTGGTGATAAGATATGCACTTTCAACAACATGCATGCACGATCCATGATGTGTTTGGCAATTTTTGATATTGAGATATTACTAGGAACGATATTGATGATGTTCTACATGATTTAGAATGTTGGATTATGTCAAGGTTGGTTATTTGGGACATATTGCTAAAAATAGTAACTTTTATGTTACAAATTGTGCGTTTTTGATGAAATGGTAACATGCATGTGCTTAGGTCTATATGCTATGATTAAAGGATGATTAGAAACTATTGAGATGGATACTTGATGCATGGAAATGTCTAGAATAGTCAAAAGTATGAATTTTGTAAACGTTACTATAAATAGTAACTTTTTGTCACAAGGTTGTAAATCGATAAAATGTATGATAATGTCTTGAGTCTAACATGCTCATTTGGTGATTATATGATGATATTGGAAAGTATATATATTGGGAAACTTTATTTGGTAATCTTTCATTCTTATGATACTATATAGTATGCATACAAGATGTATTGGGACCAATCCTTTTCTTTATAGTCTTATCTTTTATGATAAGAAAACGCTCTTAGTTCAGTTCGGTAGAACGCGGGTCTCCAAAACCCGATGTCGTACGTTCAAATCCTACAGAGCGTGATTCGGATCTTCTTCGATCGAATTCGACTGAAACACTAACTGGAACTGGAACAGCAATCTTAATTTGACCTCCTGGATATTAAAGAAAGGAGGAGGTCAATCAAAAAAAGAGATGTTAATTAATCAAAGGTCCAACTGATCGCCACGCCTGTATTGTAAATATGCAGTTACAAATAATCCAGCCAAAGTAATAGGAATTAGACCTAACACGATTCCAAATAGAAAAACTTCAATCATTTCAATTTGTTTGAAAGGAGAAAAAGAGGTAATATTTATACCTAAATATTAATCCGAATTACCATGAATCTCAATGACCAAGAATTGGTAATTGACACGATAAGTAACTAGAAAAATACACAGAATTTCACGGAAAGATTTCCTTTTATAATTTCATAAGTTACTAAATATAGTAACTTTATTTTATAAAGTTTACAATTCGTCACACGTTAGTCGGAATGATCTTGATTTATAGGCTATTTAGGACTAAGATGATGATATTAGATGATGTTGATTGTAAAACTTGATAAAATATGCTTATTTTAGAAACTTTCTAAAAATGGAAACTTTTATGCGTAAACTATGCTAAACCGGTTATGTGTAACTATGTGATATGTGATAACATGCTCATTTAGGATAAATATGCATGTTAGAATAACCGGAATATGATTTTACGCATAACTTGCCAAATATGGAAACTTTCCCTAAATAGAAACTTACTATAAGTAGTGAGTTCTTGTCGGAATGATTTTGGTATCCGTACACTTCACACGACACAAAAACCGCTCAATACACGAACACTTGATCCAAACCGTCACCAACGGGTCGTTAGGTCAAACACGATCGACACGGTCAAACACGGTCAACTCGACCTACATAACCATTTAGTGTTGTTGAACACTAACACGGTCCGGTGAGACCCATACTTGTGAACACAAACTCATAGTACCTATGTGATATAGGTGACTACTAGCCGGCGAGCTACACTTGCACTCTTTTGAGCTAACGCATAACATAAACTCAGGTGAGTTTACGGCCCCACTTTTACTCTTAACTGATTTGCTAAACTATTGGGGTGAGAATATACTGCAACTGTTTTAGATATAGGACTGGCATGTTGTGAAACCGTTTCTTTTTGAGTGTAACTATTATCGCATAAAGCCCTCACTTATCCTTACCGTTAATTGTTACGAACGAGTCGTTATTACGTAGTACTACTGGGTTTGACTAGCCCCACTCGGCAACAACTTTGACTGGAGGTCATAACGAGTGTAATGATCGATGTGAATTGCGAGTTCAGCGATGACTCGTGGAGGCAATTGGAAACAGTCTAGTTTCGGTAAGATGACATGACACACTCACGGATCGTAGATCCAACAACTAAACTTAAACATGCCCAGTATATATCTGTCTACAATTTCTTTCTGTCTAAACCTGTGAACTCACCAACTTTTTAGTTGACACTTTTCGCATGTATTCTCAGGTAACTAAAGGAGCACACGCTAGGACGCTCACAAGGACACACTAATGGAGTCAAGCTTACATATAGACTCATATCCTAGGCTTGTGTGCATGTGTTCTGTTTTGAAAACAATTTAATCTTTGTAATGTCTTGAACAAATTACTTTCCGCTGCAAATATATGTATTTCTGATGATTAACACTTTCCGCTGCTTATTGAATGAAATTTTGTATTGTTTTACAATCTGTGTGAATGTGTAACTCATATAGAGTCGTTCTATATGACCATGAGCTATGATCCTGGCCACGTCACACCCACGTGAACTGACACCACGAGTGGGAATTTGGGGGTGTGACACAAGTCAGCTGAAAGATGTCATCCCAGAGATGATAAACAGGATTCAAGGCCACGGCAACATTTCTGGCCATACTACAGGAGAGGCTAGTGGAAACACTAGTCATACTTCGGACTACTCCTACAAGTCTTTTGTAGGATGCAAACCCCCAAGTTTCACAGGAGTCGAAGGAGCTGTTGGACTGATCCAATGGCTAGAAAAGATGGAGAACACTCTGGACATTAGCAACTGTCCAGAACACCATAAAGTTCGCTATGCAGCTGGCTCATTCAGCAAGCGAGCACTGACATGGTGGAATGCTCAGATTCGAGCAAAGGGAAGAGATGAAGCAATGGCAATGCCCTGGGCAGAATTTAAGCTTCTTATGAGAAACGAATTCTGTCCGAAACATGAACTACAACTGCTGGAAAGGGAACTCTCGAACCATGTAATGAAGGGAGCTGATCATATGACCTTCACCACTCGCTATCATGAGTTGGTAGCTTTGGTGCCAGAAATGGTACCAACATTGGAAAAGCTGATTGACCGTTATGTGGCGGGATTACCTTCTTGCATCCAAAGTATCGTGTTGGCTGCTTATCCTGCTACTTTGGAGGCTGCTATCTCCCTCTCAACTAAACTTACCAAGGTGATGGTAAAGTCTGGAGTTTTAAAGAATGAGGCTGAAACAGCCAAAGCTGGAACTTCCAAGAAGTCGGATAAATGTCCGGCTAAGAAACAAAAAGTGGCAAAGAACTTTGCTGCCACTACTCAGGCCCCAATGCTTAATCAGCCACCACCACTGCAAGTCAGAAAGCCCTACACTGGCACTGCACCTTTGTGCAACACTTGTCAGTATCATCACGCGCCAAACTCTCAGTGCATGCAATGCACAAACTGTGGAAAGTTTGGCCATTGGGCAAACCGCTGCAGGAGCACGGGAGCTCCAAACAGAAACAACCATGCAGCCACTACTGCTGCTGCTACTGATCGCAGGTCTTGCTACAACTGTGGTGAACCTGGTCACTTCTCTAGGGATTGCCCCAAGAGAAATCAACAAAGGGCTCAAGCACCAAGAGGACGAGCCTTTCAGATAGGAGCTGCTGCAGCTAGACAAGACCCGAACGTCATTACGGGTACATTTCTTCTATCTGATTTCTATGCCTCTATATTATTTGATACTGGTGCGGATCAGAGTTTTATCTCATTCGATTTTGCTAGCCATCTTAATCATGTTGAGGAATCATTAGACTCTCCTTACACTATTGAGATAGCTAATGGCAAACAGATTACAGTTGACACTGTATTTAGGAATTGCCCACTAACACTTGGTGATCATACATTTTCCATCGACTTAATACCGATGGAGCTGGGCAGTTTCGACATCATCATCGGAATGGATTGGCTATCTCTTAACCGAGTTGAGTTCATCTGTTCCGATAAACTACTACGCATTCCTATGGAGAACAATGAGGTCTTGGAGATTCGTGGAGACCAAGCGAAACGCAGTGTCAAGATAATTTCGTGCAAGAAAGCTCGCAAGTGTTTACGGAAACAATGTGTCGCATTTTTAGCTCACGTGATTCAGAAAGACAAGAAAGCAATCAAGATTCAAGATGTACCGATTGTGAGAGATTTTACAGCAGTGTTTCCGGATGATTTACCGGGACTGCCACCCGAGAGAGCGGTGCAGTTCCGCATCGATTTGATTCCGGGAGCCACTCCTGTAGCCAAGTCTCCCTACAGACTCGCACCATCGGAGATGCAAGAGTTGTCCAACCAGTTGCAAGAACTTCTCGATAAAGGATTCATCCGACCGAGCTTTTCCCCGTGGGGAGCTCCGGTTCTTTTTGTCAAAAAGAAGAATGGAACTTTCAGAATGTGCATCGACTATCGAGAACTCAACAAACTCACCATCAAGAATCGGTACCCGTTACCGAGGATTGATGATCTGTTTGATCAGTTACAGGGAGCACAATACTTTTCAAAGATAGACCTGAGATCAGGTTATCATCAGCTCCGGATACAAGAAGAAGACATACCCAAGACGGCTTTTCGTACTCGATATGGTCATTACGAATTCATGGTGATGCCATTCGGATTAACTAACGCACCGGCTGTGTTCATGGACTTAATGAACCGGGTGCGCAAGCCGTATCTAGATCAGTTTGTAATCGTCTTCATTGACGATATACTGATTTATTCAAGAACCAAGCAGGAACATGAGCAACACCTCAGGACAGTTTTAGAGCTTTTGAAAGAAGAACGACTCTATGCCAAATTCTCCAAGTGTGAATTTTGGTTAAGAGAAGTTCAGTTTTTGGGTCACGTGATTAACAGTGATGGTCTTCACGTGGATCCTGCCAAGATAGAAGCAATCAAGAACTGGGATGTGCCTACAACACCGACAGAGATCCGATCATTCTTGGGATTGGCAGGTTATTACAGGAGATTTATCTCGAATTTCTCTAAGATAGCCTTGCCTCTCACCAAACTCACACAGAAGTCTGAACCTTTTGTGTGGACTCATAAACAAGAAGAGGCATTCCAGACACTGAAACAAAGATTGTGCAATGCTCCAATTTTAACACTCCCAGAAGGCAATGATGACTTTGTAGTTTATTGTGATGCTTCCCATCAGGGACTCGGATGTGTTTTGATGCAACGAGACAAAGTCATTGCTTATGCCTCACGACAGCTGAAGATACACGAGAAGAATTACACGACACACGATCTTGAACTGGGAGCTGTTGTATTTGCATTAAAGATTTGGAGACACTACCTCTATGGTACTAAGTGCACTATCTTCACAGATCACAAGAGTTTACAGCACATATTTGATCAGAAGGAGCTTAACATGAGACAGAGACGTTGGGTTGAACTCCTGAACGATTATGATTGTGTGATCAAATACCATCCGGGCAAAGCAAATGTTGTTGCAGATGCTTTGAGTCGGAAGGAAAGAGTCAAACCCTTACGCGTTCGCGCTATGGGAATGACGGTGCAAACAAGTTTGAGAGATCACATTTTACAGGCACAACAAGAATCAGTGGCAAGAGACAATCTGAAACGCGAACTCGATTGTGGAGCCGAGAAACATTTCGAGACAAGACAAGACGGAGTTATTTACTATCTGGATCGTGTTTGGATCCCGACAGTAGATGAACTTCGAACACTCATTCTTGACGAGGCACACAAGTCACGTTACTCAGTGCATCCTGGTGCCGATAAGATGTACCAAGATCTTAGGTCATTTTATTGGTGGCCGGGTATGAAGAAAGACATTGCCACTTATGTTGGCAAATGTATCACATGTGCCAAGGTCAAAGCTGAACACCAGAAACCCTCGGGTTTGCTGGAACAACCGGAGATACCACAATGGAAGTGGGAACAAATAGCTATGGATTTCATTACCAAGCTACCCCGCACTTCCAGCGGATATGATTCTATTTGGGTCATCATTGATCGATTGACCAAGTCCGCACATTTCTTGCCGATCAGAGAGACGTACAAGATGGAGAAACTTGCAAGACTATACATCGAGGAAATAATAGTGAGGCACGGTGTGCCACTGTCTATTATTTCAGACCGGGACAGTCGATTTACTTCGCGATTCTGGCAATCATTGCAACAATCCTTAGGGACAAGTGTTAACTTGAGCACTGCTTATCATCCACAAACGGATGGACAAAGTGAGCGCACCATTCAAACCCTAGAGGATATGTTGAGAACATGCATCCTAGACTTCGGTGGAAGTTGGGACACACATTTACCACTCATTGAGTTTTCCTACAACAATAGCTACCACAACAGCATTGGATGTGCTCCTTTTGAAGCACTCTATGGTAGAAAATGTCGGTCTCCAATTTGTTGGACCGAAGTGGGAGACACTAGAATAACTGGGCCTGAACTTATTCACGAAACTACTGATAAGATTGCCCAGATACAACAACGATTACAAGCAACACGTAGCCGCCAAAAGAGTTATGCAGACAAACGGCGTAAGCCTTTGGAATTCGATGTGGGTGACCGAGTTATGTTGAAAGTGTCCCCATGGAAAGGCGTAGTTCGTTTTGGGGCTAAAGGCAAACTAGCACCTCGGTATGTTGGACCGTTTGAGATTACTCAACGCATAGGTCCTGTGGCATACAGACTCAGACTCCCTGATGAACTCAGTGGAGTACACGATGTGTTTCATGTATCAAATCTCAAGAGGTGTCTAGCAGATGAAACATTGATCATACCATTGGAAGAGATACAAATTGATGAACAACTACATTTCATTGAAGAACCAGTAGAGATTATGGAACGTGAAGTCAAGAGACTGAAACGAAGCCGTATCCCTATTGTAAAAGTTCGATGGAACTCCAAGCGTGGACCAGAGTTTACCTGGGAGCGCGAGGACAACATGAAAGCAAAGTATCCCCATCTGTTCGAGAATTGAAACCCGACTTTGATGCTTAAATTTCGGGACGAAATTTCTTTAACAAGGGGAGACTGTAACAGCAAGTGCCAGATCGTCCGGCAAGTCCGTACGGTATGTGTACTTTCACTTTATACTATGTGTACATACGTGACTTTAAACAGTACTTGTATTAATAAGAATCCTAAATACAAGAAATCGTTGTACGTATTTTCGTATAAACTTAAATACATTAAGTACAACGTACATTTGAAACATTAGTTGTGTGTATTAAGTGAAAACTTAATTACAGTTAACACAACGAATCACGAGAAACATCAGTTACAAGTGAACAACGGAAACATATCGGTTGTGATCTGATGTCCACAGATGACAGGAATCAGATGGCCGACAAGACAGTACAAGATCAATGTGAAAACAGGATGTATAGTTGAGTCCGACAGTGAGGAAACACAATTTAAACATAATCTGCAGTGTCGTTTCAGAATAACGAGCTGACAGTGTGTTTGCGTGGGTGACGATTCACACAAACATATCTGTGAGTTTAACGTTCTGAAATGATGACTGGAAAGTAGAAAACAAAAGTCAGAAAGCAAAAACCATCGTCGTATTCGTTCGGGTGACGATTCGAACGAATTACGCGCGAAGGTGACGCGATCTGACGAAACGATAACGAAACACGATACGATACGATAATAATTTAATAAAATAAAACATTTTAACGTTTTACAATTTTGAAACTCATCAAATAATTAAATTAACCTCTTTTTATTTATGTTATTTAAATTACGCGTAATTTTCCGGAAAACGTACGAATCTACGAACCGAGCAACGAAAACGAACCCGAACACCCTCGGGGTATAAATACCCTTAAATGAGTCAAAATCTCTCATTTCACACTTCATCTTCTTCTCCACAAACCAAAATCCCGGTTTTCCCATTTTAGGGTTTTTAACATCTTCAAACCTCCATAACTTTCTCATTTCTCCACCAAATCACCCCATTCTTGAACCCACTTGAAGCTCTCCTCATCCTCTACACGAAAGTACAAAGGATCCGCCCTAACATCCACTAAATCGCAGGTAATCAGAGCTCAAAAGTAGTGATTTTTAGGGTTTGTGAACTCTTTGTTTGAGCCATGGTCTAACCGGTTTTAAGCCCTTCTTTTTCACTACACACTTTCGAAAACAACTCACCCACAACTCCCCACCCTCGAAACCACCTGTTGGCCGGAAAATAGGGACGAGGCTAGGCCACCCTTGCTGCGGCCGAAGGAGGCTTACAGTTGGTCGAATGGCCTAAGGCCGAATGGCCACCCCCATTCGCCACTCCCTCAGTCGGCTTAAGCTTATTCGATGGCCAGCTATTCCATTCGACAACCTTCTACATTCGAACACCCATTCGACCACATGATGAGCTATTCGGCTGAAGCTAAGACACCCTCATTCGACCACCATCATTCGGCTTAGCCACCCCTTTTCCTTCGGCCAGCCATTCACCGACTGGCCTTGGTTCGGCCAAGGTCATTCGCTGACCATTCTGTCGGCCTAACATAGCCTCATTCGGCCAAGACCATGTACCCGGCCAAGCAAGATCCATGCAAGCACCATCATCTTCCAGTCGTTATCATCCTCTTCTAGGCTATAAATTGGTGTTGCTTAATTATTCCAGTTGGCCGAAGTTCATCCTACAGGCCCAACATCAAATTCAATCGGCCCATTATAGGCCCAAGCTAAGCTACTGCTAATTCCTTCGGCCCAACAGATTACTACACAAAACTCACTATTTTTGGGCCCAAGGCCATGATTCAGGCCCAGCAACCCCAAATTCTGGGCCCACATTTATTTCAGCCCATGTAAGCAAGGCCCAGCTTGGCCCACGAACTATTTTGGTGAAGGCCCGAGACAAAACTTATTGGGCCCAGCAGATTCAGCCCGAGGCCCACAGAAAATAACTCCAAGGCCCACTTTTAAGGTCCTTGTCCTAACTTTGGAGCCACTTTGCTATTGGCTTGGCCAATAGCCTACTTCTGGCCCAATTATGGTTCCTACAGCCCAATATAACTTTAGGCCCAACAATTATTTCCTGGGCCCACCTCTGGCCCAACAATTTCCCTCGTGGTCCAATAGAGGCCCACAAGGCCACTTGATTACTAGGCCTTGTAACATTTGGCCGGGCCCTTGTATTTCAACACCACATATCATTGGCCCAACTTAATTTGTTTGACCCACATGACTAAAGAACTACTATAACTCTTTAATTCAACACTAGCGGTTGGTAATATACATGATAATCAAGGAATTACTACCAAGACGGCAACTTTTACAACAAGGTTTTGTAACATTTAAAACATAGCCTTCATGGAACCACAATTGGTCTTTAATATAAAATAGATGAAACAATAATAACTCAAAGAAAGTCTATGGATTTCAAGGATCAATAACAAATAAAGATGGGCCAGGCAATGACTGAAGACTTTGAGTGCTGGCCAAAGCATATGGCTAACACATACATACACACATAATCCCTATAATTTATACTAATAAGTTATAAATATCGTGAAATCAATACAGGATCGTGAAAATACACTCAAGTACAATCAAGAGCGCGTACATTCTTGTTTAAGCTAAGTCAAACACAATTACTACAAGGTGAGTTCATATGCCCCTTTTCTTTAATCTTTATTGATTTTAAACTCTTGGGGCTGAGAAACATGCTTTACTTTTATTTATTTAAAAGTTTTGCTTACATATTGTTAATACTTTGATTATTGATATTAAATTGCTTATTATCATAAATCATTGTATGCATGCTTGTTTGAATTCAAGAATACAGGATTGATAAGATGATGATGATATTTTTAATATCATAACTCATCGATACAATAGAATAACTTAGCAGTAAGTTAACTTTTACAACACTTAGTTATTCTTACAAGAAATGACATTATAGCAATTACAAGGAAACATGATGACATGATTACAAGAGCAAAACACAAGAATGATATAAAGATAATATATCTTTACTACATCATTCATTACAAGAGTTAAATAAGTGTAATAAGACTAGATCTTATAATACTTAACCTTACAACTCAACACATATTACAAGAAGAACAAGGAACATGGAATGATAATCATGATAACATAATTTCATGATAACAACATCATTCACTCAATTAATTAACATAACCTAATAAGACTAGTTCTTATTTAACTTTGTTAATACCACGGAGAACAGATGACAATGAGAACAAGAGTACAAGTGAATACAATTACAATTAGTTACTATTGACCTGTTTGCATTATATCACTTCAATCATGTGCCAAGTTGTTCAAGTGATCATGTAAGCCCCTTTAATTTGCTGATCAGTTAGTTTGACGTGACTAAACCGACGATAGCATAGTGGTACCATAGGTTTGACAAACCTCTAGCTTGTAGGGCTAGTATGTTGATCGTATTGATTCATTGGCCGGTAACGTATGACCGGTGACAGGGCGACCTCAAGTCAGGTTCTGGTAAGCGACACATGGTGATATTAATCTACAGTGATAAGTAATTAATCCAGCGAAAACCCTATTGACTAGTAGGTTGAGAAGGTGATCTGCTCTCATGTTACACTACTAGTAATAGATTTCGTTGAGGACAATAGGCATACATAGTGGTAGAGATAAATCGGATGCATTGAAATCTGATTACGTGAGGATTTCAATGGATTCCTTTTAGGCTCTATGCACTATGATTCAAGGACAAGATGCAAGGGGTTAACTCACACTCTTTATATTTAATAGAGTATCATCAGTTAACCCACCTCAAGTATAGAATAATACAAGGATCAGATTTAAATAATCTAAATTCCTTAACTCATCAAGGGCCTATCAATACTTCGGTTTGATAACTAAACCCCTCTTACTATATTATTATTCTACATATGATTACACAGCGGACGATTCGGATATTTGGGAAATGGATATCTTTAGTTGTATCGCAAGTGGTGTGGAAACTTGGTTGAGTATGTGGTGGGATAGTGTCTGGGCTTGACCCTTTCATGATTCCCTACATATAAGCATACTTAGTCAGGTGATATACTACTTGTACATATAACTAAAGAGAGGCCATTGGGTGGAACAGGTGAACAAGTATACAAGCAACAAATATAACATTGTGAATGTGTGCATGATCGGTTCAATGGTTTTCAATTTACTTACTTATGAACTCACCAACCTAGTGTTGACTTTGTTTAAATACATGTTTTCTCAGGTGACGAACAGGTGTAGATACTTATATGCAAGTGATAAGCTAGTGGACTCATAGAAGACCTAGCTTACTTTTGATTGCATACTTTTGATATGACAAAACAGTGAATCACTTTTGTATATCTTGTACAGTTCAAGATATAAACTCATTGATTCTTTTTTATTAGATTTACTTAGTTAAATTATGATGTACAATGTAATTTAACTTTGTAATTCTATTTCATGTCATGATTAGCATTTCTCATTTATATCTCATGTGCTATGTAAACAATCTGATCATTTGATTATCACTCAAAGATATCGCGCCCCGGGAACCTTCCGCCCGACGGGAAAACACGATCCGTTCCCGCCGGCCCGGGGTGTGACAAGACTAGTGGCACTAACAATGGTATTAACTTCTGTCTACGTGACTAACATAGTATAGGCAGCATAGACACTAACACGCGGGTTCGAATCCAGGTCCTGCCGGTTTCCGGGTTTTTGGCTATTTTCACAAATATTTTTATATCTTTTTATTTACTGATTATTTTTAAATTCTGATTTCACCTAAATTTTTATAAATTTAAAAACTATTAATCTGATAAAAAAATATATTATTCAGTTATTTATTTAATTAATTAATTAATTTCTTTAATTAGATACATTAAAAGTTATATTTAGTTTATGTATTATTTATTCATTTATTTACGTATTTCTTTGAAAATATATATATAAATAATTATTATTTTTGATATTATAATTATTACCATCTTATTATCATAAGGATTTATAGTTATTACTATTATTAGTGTAATTGTTATAGTTAATATTATTATTAATTATTATTATCATTATCATAGGTATTAATATTACTATTACTAATATTATTAATAGTATTATTGTTATTATGACCATTATTATTATTACTAATATTATTATTATTATTATTATTAACAAAATTATTATCATTACTAATACAATTATTATTGATGTTATTAAAAATATCATTATTACTATTATTCTTATTAATATTAATATTATTATTATTATTACTAGTATTATTTTTAACATTAGTATTATTAGTATTATTACTTTTATCACTATTATCATTATTAATATAATTATTATTATAGTATTTTTCAACATTAATAAATATTTTAAATTTTAAACAATAACACGACTTGAAACAATTTTTATAAAATCATATTTATGGATTTGGTTATAAACATATGGAACACAAATACATTATGAAACTTTATGCAAAGTCATAGTTACATTAGTTGCGTACTATTGAATTATAGGTTAAGCTAAATCGAGTTGGATATTATTTGGACTACATATTTGTCATTTAATTGCAACGATTAGCTCATCAATCAAGGTGAGTCTTCATAGCCCCTTTTTATGCTTTTATTATTTGGGGTGAAACATGTTATCAAATCTTTTAAACAATTTATGTGAAACAAGTTTATGACATTATACATGTTGAACTTTAGTTAACATTTAGCATTGATCACCCCTAGTGACTATGATAGATCTATTGACCGGCCATTCCACTGTGTTTGATTTACCCTTCGGGGGAAGCCCGCAGTGATAGTTACTAGTTCAAGCATTGCGATGCTTACCATGGTCAAACATTATTCTGTTAACATTAGTTGATCTGCTTTATTTACTAATTCAATATTGTATGTTCATATTGCTTGGTTACACATATTATTTATAATATTTATCAACATTTTATTCAACTATTTTGGTGTGTGTTCTTAAACCTGTGAAGCTCACCAACTTTATAGTTGACCCTTTTTATTTAAACATGTTTCAGGTGGGAACGCTACATAGGCATGATATGAGAGTGGATTTAGTTTTATTATGTTTAGAATTTGATTGTTTTAGTATTTCCTTTATGATGTAATGGATGTTATTTGAATATTAAGTTTGAAATTATTAGACTAAATGGTTTGAATTTATTACAATAACCACCCTGTGCTTTTGAACAATCTACACTTCGTGTACGCTCCGATGATTCCGCCATTGGTCGGGTGTTACAAAAACTATATTTAATCCATATAATATCAACCTAGTAGCATAAAACGAACCGTTACACTTTCGAACGGATTTCTGGTTGAAATACGATGATCCGAACTTGTAGAAACGATCCATGTCTCGATCCATACGTTATGGTAGCTTCAGAACTGAGTTTAGATGACAAAATTTCGATATGGTGAGTTGTGGTGGAGCTGAAGTTCGTAGGAATGAAAAATTATAATTTTCCATGAAATTCTGATATTTCAGTCCAATATGCCAAACCGCCATACTCCAGGCGCATCGCTTCGCGTGGGCGTTTGGCCCGGGGCGTAGCGCGCGAGACTAAAGCCTTAGATATTTTTTTACATCCGCGCGCATTGCCTAGCGTGGGTGTCTGGGGCTAGGCGTACCGCCTGGCATAATTGATTTTGATATTTTAGTAATTTTCTTCGTTTTGCGATTCCGGAGAATCCGGGACTCCGTTTCGCGCACGGTTTTCTCCCACGTTCATGTTTCTCGCATATTTTCAATTTGTAACAATCACAATCATTCTATTAATGATTATTTCAAACATATTCGATTGTTAAAACCGGTTGTTACAAATCTCCCCTTCTTACAAAGGTTTCGTCCCCGAAACCGATTAAATCTCAAAAAGTAAAGGATAAAATTTCCTCATCTCATCTTCCGACTCCCACGTGGCGTCAGATCCCCTTCTGTTTTTCCATTGAACCTTTACCTAGTTCAAGGACTTATTTCTCAAGTGTTTGACCTTTCTGTCTAATATAGCTATCGGTTTTTTCACATAGTTCAACTTGTCATCAATTTCCAAGTCTTCTAGTGGCACATAAGCCGATTCATCAGCCAGACATTTTCTCAGATATGACACATGAAAAGTATCATGTATATCGCTCAATTCTTCTGGTAGCTCAAGGCGATAAGCAACACTACCTATCCGAGCTATAATTCTGAATGATTCGATAAAATGTCAAAAATGACGTGTCCTTCCAACTGTTTACCAACTTTATTCATCTATTTTAAATATTATTTATTTACAGAGCAACAATGTTATTTAGTACCGGAGAAAAAATATTTATAAAACGTATGGGTGTCCAAAGTAGCATTTTAAGGCTTCTGCACCCACCGTGTCTATAATCCCACTGTGCAAGGAAGAGGTCTATAATCCCACTTTTGAGACTTTTGATTCTAGCAGATGTCTGTAATCCCACTGTACAAGGAAGGTGTTTCATCATTAAAATATAGATCCATACGGGCCGTATGGGTGCGTGTCAGAAACGTGATTTGATGTGACAGGTTATGTCGGAAATAAAATATCCATACGACCCGTATAAGCCTATATAAGTCGTATGAATGGTGTATGTTAAACCAACCTGACGTCTCCCTAATAGGTCCCTAAATTTAAATGGCAACGCGCGAGAAGCGATTCAATTTAACGGTAAAAGGAATGAAAAATTTTAAAAAAATAAAAAATTATGGCGCAACTTTACCGCGTCATTATCGGAAAATAAATATAAAATAATTGGATCGACTCGCATTCCCTCTTTAAACCCAACGGAACCTGTCTATTCCAATTCCCAAACACGCACAGTGGCGCAAACGTCTCTATCTCTTACACACATACACACACACTCTCTCTCTCTCTCTCCCCGTCAAGCGTCAACGATCCTTTCTATCATCAGTTTGACGCCACAGTCGCTTGGTGCCATGGAGGAGCTCGACGAAACAGAATCTGTGCATCAGATGTGTTCGACGACATTGACTAGTTCTTACTCGAAATTGGTATAATTTTTGTTTAACCAGGTTGTTTCTTACATGCATTTGCGTATTTTGTAACCTAATCCTTTCCTGTTTCTTCTTTTTTGTTATTGTTTGGTGATTTCTTAATTGTTTCTTATACTTACTACGATCAATTAGGCGTTCTTGGTGCCGATATGTGATACATGGATTCCGCTATTTAGTTTTTGATTTTGCTTCCTATCTACTAGGCGTTCTTCGTGCTAGACTGCTGATGTTTGATTTATTGATTCTGAGTTGTGATTTCTTAATGGTTTCTTATCCGCTTATTAGCAACTACGACAGGTAGGTGGTGTTGGTGGTGATGTCCAATTAGGCGTTCTTGGTGCTGATGCCAAATTAGGCGTTCTTTGTGATTAATTAGAGAGATATTATTAACTAACTTTTATGAAGGGTCTTTAAAGCCTTGCCATGCCACGGGACATCACTGATAAACAATTTTGAAAAACCACATCTTGTTTTGCCTTAAGAGGATCCACGAATGTTATTATTGTTCTGCACTGACATTTGATAATACAGCATTATGCCTGAACTTGTTTGGCACTAATAAAAAAAAGGTTTTACATGAGCCGAGGGTCTCGTCTGAAACAACCTCTCTATCCTTTTGGGGGTAGGGGTAAGGTTTGTGTTCATCTCTCCCTCCCCAGACCCTACTTTTAAGTGGGACTTCACTAGGTATGTTTGTTTGTTTGTTTTGTTTGGCACTAATATGGATAATCCATTCAGGCCTACATGGCATGCCTCATGCATGGTCATAGCTAAGCTTCTTAGGTGAACAAGCATCTGGAATAATCATCTTATCATTGAATTAAAGTTCACATAAGATTCGTAAAATTCACAATATCCTGCAGCTAAAGTCTTTGTTATTTATGCTGTAGTAATTTTTGATGGAGTTAACTCACTATGAAAATCATGTAGTCACATGGATTGTATTTTGTTCTAAGTTTTCTACTTTTATGCAACTGTAGCCAGGTTCAATGATGGCCACCGAGAGTCAGTTTCAAGTTCGTAGCAGTGGAGGGCTTCTTGACATCTTTAAAAATAGAAGAGTGGCATATACGATTGCATTCGAATCTCTCTTGTAACTTTCATTGTCTAAGGTCATGACTTTTTGTTTATTCATACTAGAATCTGCGGGTTTTTTGTTATAATTTTCCTAATTGAAACTTGTATCCATAGTTCACAAGGCATCGTAGATATTCCAAACTGACAAACATCCAAGCCACATGGGAATTGGTAGAGGAAAAGAAGGTAATCGTTTTTCCTATCCTGTTTTTCATGTTACCAAAGCTACTGCTAACATCTGTGTATTTTCAGGCTCTTTGTTTTTGGAATGATGAATAAGGTTTCTCTTTTATTCTCCTTTGTCTTTAAATTCATATTTGATCGATGTTTTCTATTTACGTGTGAGACATCTATGGAAAAACACTTTTTTATGGTAAACACGGATCTCCCACTTTAATTTCGGTAATTAGAGAACTTTACCTACAAGTTCGTACCGTTGGAGTTGGGTAACTGTTTTTTCAATAATAGAACATGGTTTCTCTTGCCCATTCTACCCCTTGATTACTTGAATGACCGTCTTAATGTTGTACCCTATCTTTTTTCTTGTGCTCATTGTTATGTGCTTTCTTTCATATCCATGAAACACCTGTATCCTTTAATAGATTAAGATATCATATCTTTGTTTAATCTGAAGAGCTGTTGACCTCTTTAGGTGATCCATCGGACTCTGTTAAGAATGATCCCTACAAATTATAGGTTCAACATTTTGTTCTTTTTCTGCCTTTGAACGCATGCTAATTTCTTTGATCAGGGACGAAGGATAGTGAGGGCCTGGGGGGGCCCCGGCCCCTGCTGTTTTTCGGCTCAGAAGCAGGTATGTAGTAGGATTTGGTCGAAAAATTTTATATTAATAGAGTCTGGCCCCCTTGGTTTTTCTTCCAAAAAATTTTATATTAAGGGTCGGCCCCCCTACCCATAATTTTCAAGCTTCGTCCCTGTCTTTGATTGACGTGCTGACAAAAATAACAAACTAAAATCCTAATTTTTGAACTAATGATCTTTGTATACTTACACTCTGCAAGGATCTTTGTCATGTTGTCATTATGATCCACTAGCTTGTGTCACGGCTGTTAACGTACTTTAACTGAAGCCGAATTATTCTTTCTGAATCTTTTTCAATTTTATTTTTCTGTATCTTTTTTTTTGTGTGACGTTGAAGAATTCAGCTCTCCTGGTTCAGGTAATTGAACTGAACTGCCTTTCTGAAGGTAATCTTTGCTCGTTACTATTATTACGTATCTATATATTCATCACTATATATATATATATATATATATATATATATATATATATATAGGATCCGCATCCTATAATAACCCTCTCTTATTGCATAACCCGAAATAACCCTGCAAGATGAACCCGAATCTTTGGTTTTTTTTTTCAAAATCTTAGTTTTACATGTACAAAAATATGTTCTTTTATGTGTTTGAGCAAATTACATTGATGTAGGATCACAAACGAAAAAGAATTTGCTCAAACACATAAAAGAACATATTTTTGTACATGTAAAACTAAGATTTTGAAAAAAAAAAAAACCAAAGATTCGGGTTCATCTTGCAGGGTTATTTCGGGTTATGCAATAAGAGAGGGTTATTATAGGATCTTTACCCTATATATATACACACACACACACACACACACACACACACACACACACACACACACACACACTAGGTCATTACCCGTGTATTACACATATTACATAAAAATATTAAATAATTAGTAATAAAATTTTAAAAATTATATATTTATTTTAAGTAATAAAAAAATATTTAAAATTTTCAATTATTAAAGAAATGTACTTGACTTTTTTGATTTCTAACAATAAAGATTTTTAAGTTAACTGATCTTATTATTTAAAAAATAACTGTTGCAAATCAAGAACATAATAGACAATTTATTTAATTATTAAAGTTAAAAAACTCATTTGAAAATATCATTAAACATAAAGAATTAAAAATTTAATTTTTCCTATTATTTTTATTTTACTTTTGGGGTTTAAAAGAAATTATTTTTTAAACATTTTTTTTAAGATAACATCAATTGTTTATATAAATCCTATTAGTTAAAACTTTGATTTTTAATTTAATTTATTTTTAAAAATATTTTTTAAGAAAAATTGTTCTTTATAAAACTTTTATTTTATAACAATATTAACTTAAAATATTTCTTTTTTTAAAAAAATTGATTTATTGAAATTATTATAAACTTGTTTTAAATTTTTCTTGTAGTATCCATGTTCTCAACTCGTGCATAGTCGGAGGTTTTAATCCTCGACCATAGTTACCAACGGATCGAAGCATGCTGTTGAATGATGGGCTTGTTGCAACATTGAAAGGAATTCCATTCTCATAGAAGAATCTTCCAATGTCCAAGCATACTTTGTTCTGTTGTTGTTTAGCCATTGTTGGTGTACTAGCAATTGGTCCTTCTCTTTCATCATCATCCATGGAATTTAAAAATCGATCCATTGGGTCTCTAACACCTCTTTGCACACTTGGACATGAGTCACGACTTCCACTTCCACCAGCAGCACTAACAAAGTATGCTCCAGCATCAATAGTCTCCTCAAAATTTCTTTGGAAGTTGAATTTTGAAGTTTCAAATTGTTTTAAAAACTCTCGAATCTCATCTTTTACTTCCTGTGGTACTTGAGGACATGGTATAACATTCTTGTGTGTGCAAGCAAGATGTGCTTTCATTCTTTGCACCCCTTCGGTAATAACTTTGTTAAAAAAATTGCATTTGACATATTTGTATCCTTTCTTGGCACCTTCTGCTGGAACCTCAATTTCCTCACTGTATTTCCAAATTCCAAGCAGGATCTCTTCGTCCTCCCTTGGTACTCTTACTAGCCATAACTAAATCAAACATAAATAAAAATCAAACAGGATTGATTAAATCAAACTGAAATTGTAAATTTGTACAATGAGATTTCAATGTAAATAACTAAATCAAACAGAAATTAAACTCAAACAGTTAAATCAAATTGAAAATTGGAAATTTGTACAATGAGTTTTCAATGTAAACAACTAAATCAAACAGGAATTAAACTCAAACAGGACTCATTAAGGACCTGATTAAGCACATCAGACAATTGAAAAGAAATCAAAGCACAAATAAGACAATTGATGACAGAAATCAAAATCAACCACAAATCAAAATCAACCACAAATCAAGCCAAAATCAAAATTAAACAGAAATTAGATTCAAACAGAATCAAAATTAAAAAGAAATTAAAGCACCTGATTGAGAGTGTAGGAGAATTAGGTTTGATTTTGTGAGAAGCACTGAAGACGCCGCTGACCACCACTGATAACCGCCGACCGCCACAGACACTGCCGACCACCACTGAGAACCACCGAAGACCTCTGATGAGCGTCGATTTTGTGAGAATGTAGGAGGGTTACGGTCGATTGAGAGTGTTTTTGTGACACCCCGTAATTTCCAGGTCAGCATCTTATTTATTTAAATGTTTATTTAAATGCATTATGTACACGTGGCACTAGAATTAGATTAATTTAGTGTGACACGTGGCACGACAGTACGAACACTGACACATGACTAGATAATTCGAGAAATTATCGAGAAACAGCACACACGTGTCAAAACACACGAACGTTGGTGAACATCACAACACTTAAGCACAGAAACACTTCACAAGTCAATTATGACTAATAATTGACCAATAGAGTCCAAACAACACCCGAACGATGTTTTATGATCGAGAAACGGGCAAGAATGGGCCCAGAACAACAAAACAAGCTTATTGGGCCTTACATTTGGGCCAGGCGGTACGCCAGACCCGGAGCACCCACGACAGGCGATGCGCGCGGGACACAAAAGGCGCCCAGTATGTCTGCTCATCCGCGCGTAACGACAAGATAAAACCGCCCACGTCAGGCGATACGCCTGACACCTAGATTCGCAGATTTTCTTTTTAAACTTCCAAGATCATCATCACACCCTATCCTCATCATTTCACTCGGCTCACACTCAACCATCCGACCTATTCTCCTCCTAGAACACCTGCAAACCACCATTAGAGCTAGTGGAAGCCATTGACACACCTTGGGAAGCTTTGGGGTGAAGATTGAAGGTGAAAAGCAAGAAAGAACACACCAAGACCACCACCTCCTTCTTGATTTCTGTCGAATCCAACGAGCCAGAAGGTTATAGAACTGCTAGTGCATCATCTCAGTGATTTAAAGAGCTTTGGAAGGTAGTTCAATTGCTCCTTGTAGTTTAAAATGTACTATTCTCACTTTTACACACACATGCAATGCATGAAACCCACATGCAAGCACTCAAGGTCCACATGCACGAATTTATCTTCTGGGTTTGTTGATTTTAAGGTGTTTCATGATGATCTAACATGATTATAATGCATTTGGTGATGATCTAAGATGTTGTGTATGTATAGATTTCATGTTTTGTTCATAAAGTGTTGAAATATCACCATGCATGTACGATCCATGATGGTAGGAATGATCTTGAGTATGTTGATATATTTCTTGATGATATTGAGGGATGATTACATGTTTAGATGATGTTAAAATGGCTAAAACTATGATTTTTATGAATCTTTCTATTAATAGTAACTTTATTGTTACAAGTGAATGATTTGGTGGAAATAATAAGCATGCATGTATGTAAAATTGTTGTTAGGATGATAATATGATGGTTTGACTTGTTAGAAAGTGATTTTGATGATGTTTGTAGCCATACTTGTCATTATTACTATTTTTAGAAACTTTTCTAGTCAAGAAGTTGATAGATGATGAATTTGGTTATGTTGATATGATTAAATGTTGTTAGAAGATAGATTGAGATGTTTGGTGATATGGAAATTGGTGTAGAAATGTTAAAATGGTTATTTTTTTTATGCAAACTAGAAAGTTACTATATTTAGTAACTTTATTTTTACAAAAACCGACTCGTGAACATTTGGTACGATTTGAACATGTTAAATGATTTGATATGATGATTAGATGCTAAGTTAGATGGTTTCCGATGTTACGTATACTCAAAATGGAAACTTTCCATTTTAGGAAACTTTTATGTGCAAACATGTTATAAACGACTTATGTGAATCCGTATGATGATGTGCTATGTGTTAACATGATCACGTAGGACTAATGGACATGTTAGAACTTTAAAACCGATGTGCTTTGTGAACTTTCCGAAAATGGAAACTTACTATAAATAGTAAGTTGTCCATAGACGCGATTTGCGCGTTTCGCACACGACAAACACTTACACGATTACTACACGATTCACAACCGTCACACGGTTCACCAACGGGTCGTTGACTTGACACGGTCAACTTTGGTCAACTCTAGTCAAACACGGTCAATGTGGACCAACACAGTCAAACACGATCAATGTGGACCAACACAGTCAAACACGGTCAATGTGGACCAACACGAGCAAACACGGTCATTGTGGACCGACACGGACAAACATGAACAACCAAGGGTTGTTGGACACAAATACGAGCACTAACACGAACACTAGCACGATCACTTACACAAACTCACGTACGGTATACGATATAGGTTACCGGTGACCGACGTGCCAACTACTCGAGGAGCTTACGCATACTTTCGTTCAATCACTAAGGTGAGTTTACGGCCCCTCTTTACTCTTTTTCAAACGCTTTTAAATAGGGGGAGAATACTAGTTGCATCGAGTCAAACATCTATTACTGTACAAACACTATGTGTATGCTGGTTTATTGGACAAACATTAAGTGTTGAACTCGTATTAAGCCCTCACAAAGTCTTACCGTTAATGTACGAACAACGTGGTAGATTTGGATGGATCCATTAGGGAATGACTAACCCCACGGGGCACCATGTTGACTGGATGTCATAACCCGTGCAAATTCTGACCAAACTTGCTATGTATACGAGGCATAGCGGAGGCAAGGACAAACAAGTCTAGTTCGGTAGTGACGCACTGACACTTTGGGCCTAGGGCTCGGTACTAACATTGATAAACAGCATGACACACTTTCTATTTCTATATGTATATCAAAACCTGTGAACTCACCAACCATTGTGTTGACACTTTTCAAACTTGTATTCTCAGGTAACTAGCGTGGCTAGCAGGAGAACAGGAATGCACAACTTATGGGACGAGCATTAGGAACATACATGCATTCTGTTTTGACATTTGAAAACAATTTACTATTATTCTGTTAAACGATGATGTGATAAACTATTTATATTTCTGCTGCTATGATAACTTTTATTCCGCTGCAAACTATTTTGTTATGCGTGTGTGTCAAACATGGGATTTGTAAACGCATATAGAGGTGTTCTATATGACCTTGAGCTGTGATTCTGGCCATGTCACACCCACGTGGACTGACACCACGAGTGGGAAATTGGGGGTGTGACAGACTGGTATCAGAGCCTTGGTTATAGGGAACTAGGTTTGCATGTAGTAAACTTAGACTATAGCCATTGCTCAACTCTAGACACTACACGTAGAACTTGCACATTGATGACATTGTTACTTATTGAACTGTTGCTTACTAACGTGAACCTTACAGGATGGCCGACAACAACAGCAACGCTAACAGGAGCGCAGCTAGACCCACGGGCACAGATGATTTGGCGGCAGAGAGTCGGCGACGGATCGACGATATCGTAGCCCAGGTTGACGCAGAGATGGATAGACGGGCTCGACACGCGGAGCGAGCTCGGTATTGGGGATGGCTCCCGCAGGTCATCCGAGGTTGGATCATAGCCGAGAGGGTACCTACACCCCGGTATCGCAGTGACGCGCCGACCGACCACCGACTGCCCCCACTCGGAGTGCCGCTGGAGCAGGCATTCGCTGCCCACGTGGCATTCTCTCGACGGGAGGCCATGAGGAGTGGCGAACTGTCGAACGAGGTCCGAGTTCTTCGTGAGAAGAACGATCGCCTGGAAAGGCGAAACGATCTATTGGAGGAGCAGGCGGAGACCCTACGTCTCCAGGTGTCCCAGCTTATGACCCAGCATGGTCAGATGGTCGACATCATGCAGGAGCATGATGGACGCATCACTGAGAATCGGACAGACATAACCGAGACTCAGGCGATGGTGCAGGCCAGTGATGCCATGCTTAACGCATGGGCTGCACAGTTTATTGAGGAACCACCACAGGAGGATGGTCCTGAATTCGAGGCCGAGGACCTCGAAGAAGAGGACTTTGATGAGGATCCTAATGAGGATCCGGAGGAGGATGATGATGACGGAGACGCTGCTAGCGATATTTCACACGTCTCTATGGATTCGGATTAGAGGACTGTTGTATTTTGTACTTTCTTTATTTTGGCCTAGGCGAGCGGGATGTGCTCGAAGAACTTATTATGTATTTCCTTTTGAAAAATTATTGTACTTCAATCTTATTATTAATGAGAATTATGTTTTGTCTTACTTATTACATGTTGACCATGATTGCTTGAGAACATAACACTTGACTTGACAACTAACATGACATATGATCTGACTTCCGACACAACATCTGACTAACATTCTGACTTACTAACATTCTATCCCTTCCGTATAGAAAATATCTATGGCGGGAAAAGGACCACATGCACGCCCTCCTAGACGAACACTGGACGCAGCCGTCATTAAGATGATGGTTGACAGACGAGTTAACAAGATACTGGCAGAGCACGAGGCAAACCGCCTTGCTAGTGAAACCAGTGGCTCGAACAACGGTACTAACACTCGCCTAACATGACTAACATAGTATAGTTGACACGCTCTGACACACGACATTGGTTTCTGACTGACAGGATCACAAGGCAACAACAACAAAGGATGTTCTTTTAAATCCTTCCTGAACTGCCACCCACACAAATTCAAGGGGACTGAGGGAGCTGTGGGGATGCTCCGCTGGGTGGAGAAAGTCGAATCTGTATTCGCCATGTGCGAGTGTACCGAGGAGAACCGGGTTAAGTATGCAACCGGTACGCTGGAGGGACCGGCCCTCACATGGTGGAATACCCATATTCAAACCTTGGGGTTGGACGGTGCCAACTCCATGCCATGGACCGACTTCACCCGACTACTGCAAGAGGAATACTGTCCTCGTGATGAGATCAGGAAACTGGAAGCCGAATTCTGGGTACTGAAGATGGTCGGCTCTGAGATCGAGCAATACTGCACTCGATTCCATGAGCTGTGTAAGCTATGTCCGGCTATGGTGACGCCGGAATACAAGAAGGTCGAGCAGTTCATCAGTGGGCTGCCCGAACAGATTCAAAGCATGGTGACTGTGTCTGACCTCACCACCATCCAACCACTGATCAGACTGGCTCACAAACTAACCGATCAAGCGGTAGCCCAGGGCAAGCTACCCAAACGAGGCGAACACCTGAAACCTTCAGAAAGCCAGAAAAGGAAGTGGGAACCCAGCCACCACCAATCCCATCAACCTCAGCAACAACAAAGATCTGCACCTGCCAGAGCATTTACTGCCACCCAACCCGATGACAAGGGGAAGGGTGTGTATCAGGGAAAGTACCCACTGTGCAACCGATGTTCATACCATCACTTGGGGTAATGTGAGCGATACCGTTGCCTGAAGTGCGGAAGACATGGCCACATGGCCAAAGACTGCAGATCCAGATTCCCTATCAACAACAATCCCAACCACAACCAGAACCAGAACAACAATCAAAACACTCTCAAGGGGTGTTATGAATGTGGGAAACCGGGCCACATGAAGAGGGATTGCCCTCAACTGAAGAAGGCCGGAGGAGGGACGGCAAGGGGTCGGGCATTTGTGATTGGCT
Organism: Mikania micrantha; assembly: GCA_009363875.1. NCBI lineage: Eukaryota > Viridiplantae > Streptophyta > Magnoliopsida > Asterales > Asteraceae > Mikania > Mikania micrantha. The sequence goes on along the minus strand of CM018695.1, from coordinate 71,687,460 downwards.
CGGGAGAAGCCAAGGATGACCCGAACATCATAACCGGTACGTTTCTTTTAAATAACGTCTATGCTAGCATATTATTTGATACCGGTGCCGATAGAAGCTTTATATCTAGTGAGTTTAGTAAGTTACTAGATATTACCCCAACACCACTAGATTATAAGTATACCGTAGAGTTAGCGGACGGCAAACTGATTGAAACACAACACATCTTTCGAGAATGTGTCATGGTTTTGGCGGATCATGAACTCGAAATCGATTTGATGCCGGTGACTCTCGGAAGCTTTGATGTGGTCGTTGGAATGGATTGGTTATCCGCTAACCAAGCTGAGATCGTATGCAACGAGAAGATCGTACGAGTGACGTTGCAGAACGGAGAACAGATCTCGATTCAGGGGGAAAGACGGGGAGTACCTCTGAACATCATATCATGCATGAAGGCAAACAAGTACCTACAAAAGGGATACACTGCAATACTAGCCCTCATCGCAGAGCAACCAAAGAAGGAGAGGAAGATTGAGGACATCGCTGTAGTCCGCGATTTTCCCGAAGTGTTTCCCGAAGATCTACCCGGACTACCTCCGAAACGACAAGTCGAGTTCCAGATAGATCTTACACCTGGAGCAGCACCGATTGCTAAAGCTCCATACCGATTAGCACCGACTGAGATGCAGGAGCTGTCCAACCAGTTGCAGGAGCTGTTAGACAAGGGATTTATCAGACCGAGCTTCTCACCTTGGGGAGCACCGGTCTTGTTCGTAAAGAAGAAAGACGGATCCTTCCGTATGTGTATTGACTACAGAGAGCTGAACAAAGTGACGATCAAGAATCGATACCCGTTGCCACGGATAGACGATCTGTTTGACCAGTTGCAAGGGTCAAGCTACTATTCGAAGATCGATTTTAGATCGGGTTACCATCAACTAAGGATACAGGAAAACGATATTCCTAAGACAGCCTTCAGAACTCGATACGGACACTACGAATTCTTGGTTATGCCCTTTGGACTGACCAACGCACCAGCCGTGTTCATGGATCTCATGAATAGAGTGTGCAAACCTTACCTTGACAAATTCGTAATAGTGTTCATTGACGACATTCTGATTTACTTAAAGAATCAGGAGGAACATGCTGAACATCTAAGGCTAGTCTTGGAATTGCTGAAGAAGGAGCAACTGTATGCGAAGTTTTCGAAATGCGACTTCTGGATTCGCGAAGTCCAATTCCTTGGACACGTGGTTAACGAACGGGGAATACACGTAGACCCAGCCAAAATCGAAGCCATCAAGAACTGGGAAGCACCCAAGACTCCAACTGAGGTGCGGCAATTCCGTGGACTGGCCGGGTACTACAGGAGATTCATCGAAGGATTCTCAAAGATTGCCCAATCACTGACATCCTTGACTCATAAGGATAAGAAGTTCGATTGGGGAGACAAATAAGAAGCTGCTTTCAACCTGTTGAAACAGAAACTATGCACTGCACCCATCCTATCCCTACCGGAAGGATGTGATGACTTCGTGGTGTATTGCGACGCTTCGAAACAAGGACTCGGTTGCGTGCTGATGCAACGCGAGAAAGTGATAGCATACGCTTCACGACAACTGAAGGTGCATGAGAAGAACTACACGACTCATGACCTTGAGTTGGGAGCCGTAGTATTCGCTCTGAAAATCTGGCGACACTACTTGTACGGCACGAAGTGTACAATCTTTACCGATCACAAGAGCCTACAGCACATCTTCGACCAGAAGGAGTTGAACATGAGACAGCGAAGATGGGTTGAACTCATCGGCGATTATGATTGCGCCATCAAGTACCATCCCGGTAAAGCCAACGTAGTGGCCGACGCGTTGAGCCGAAAAGAAACGACAAAACGTGTGCGCGCACTACAACTCACGATCCATTCCGAACTGCCGAATCAAATTCGGATAGCACAACAGGAAGCTCTGAAAACTAAAAACCTCACTCTTGAAGCCATGCGTGGCATGGATAAGCAAATAAAGGCAAAAGACAACGGAGCTTACTATTTAATGGATCGAATCTGGATTCCACACTACGGAGGATTGAGAGAAGTAGTGATGGATGAAGCTCACAAGAGCCGGTATTCCGTACACCCGGGCTCTGACAAGATGTATCATGATCTGAAAACAACTTACTGGTGGCCGAACATGAAAGCCAAAATAGCAACTTACGTAAGTAAGTGTCTAACGTGCTCAAAAGTCAAGGTTGAGTACCAGAAGCCATCAGGATTACTTCAGCAACCAGAACTACCAATGTGGAAATGGGAGCAAATTTCCATGGACTTCATAACTAAACTGCCTAAGACGGCAAAGGGTTGCGATACCATCTAGGTTATCGTAGACCGACTGACGAAGTCCGCACATTTCCTACCCATCAAAGAGACTGATAAGTTGGACAAACTCACTCGTATCTATCTGAAAGAAGTGGTTACTCGACATGGAGTGCCAATCTCAATCATATCTGATCGCGACAGTCGATTCACGTCGCATTTCTGGAAGTCTTTGCATAAGGCTTTGGGCATGAGATTGGACATGAGTACCGCTTACCACCCGCAGACGGACGGACAAAGTGAGAGAACCATACAGACACTGGAGGACATGCTCCGGGCATGTGTCATTGACTTTGGTAGTAGCTGGGAATCTCATCTACCGTTAGTTGAGTTTTCATACAATAACAGCTACCACACAAGCATTCAAGCTGCACCATTCGAGGCACTTTACGGACGTAAGTGTCGATCACCCATCTGCTGGGCGGAAGTTGGAGACAGCCAACTGACTGGTCCAGAACTGGTGCACGAGACAACTGAGAAGATCGTGCAAATACGCAAACGAATGGCAGCAGCTCGGGACAGACAGAAAAGCTATGCCGACAAGCGACGCAAACCGTTAGAGTTCCAGGTGGGAGACAGAGTGTTACTCAAGGTCTCGCCCTGGAAAGGTGTCATTCGGTTTGGCAAACGAGGAAAGTTGAACCCTCGTTACATTGGACCTTTCGAGATTACAAAACGAATAGGCCCTGTAGCCTACGAACTGAACCTGCCAGTCGAACTGAGCAGTGTGCACAACGTATTCCACATCTCGAACCTCAAGAAGTGCATATCTGATGAAACACTTGTTATTCCTCTCGAGGAAATACAAATTGACGAACAATTGAACTTCGTTGAGGAACCGGTGGAGATTATGGACCGGGAAACCAAGAAGCTCAAACTCAGTAAAATCCCGATTGTGAAAGTACGATGGAATTCGCGACGAGGACCGGAATTCACATGGGAACGTGAAGACCAGATGAAACAGAAGTACCCACACCTGTTCGTGTAAATGGTAAAACATTTAATTATTTTATAGTGTAAGAGTTGCATACAAAAATTAGTTATTTATGATAAGATTTTTTTATAAAGAATCTAAAATAATGCAAGTATTATTTATTTTGTAATATACTAGATACACTTTAAAGGTATTTTTTTAATAAGTATTACACTGGTGTGTATATATTTTTTATTTAATAGATTACAATAATATATATATATATATATATATATATATATATATATAACAAACAAAATTTTAGAATATGATATAAAGATGGAATTGATAGTAGGGGTGTTCATCGGTTCGGTTAACGGTTTGTTTGGTTTTCAAAAACTTGTTTCCCTAACCGTTAACCGAACCGAACCGAATTCGGGAAATGGTTATCCGAACCGAATTCGGTTCGGTTTCGGTTATAACTGAACAAACCGAATTCAACCGAACAAACCGATGAAAAACCAAATAAACCGAATTCAACCTTATATTATTAATAAAAACAATAAATTTAATTATGAATTCGGTTTAATCGGTTAACCGAATAATCCGATTAAAAAAATCTAAAACCCTTAACCGAACCGAAAACCAAATTCGGAATTCGGATACGATTAGGAACCGAACCGAAAAACGAATTCAGAATTCGGTTCGGTTTTTCCCGGTTACAAATACGGTTTGGTGATCGGTTTTAAACGGCTTTCGGTTTTTCTAAACACCCCTAATTCATAGATATAGGGTTGTTTCGTGTACCTAGTGTGACGATGTTGTTATGTGCATCATCGCATGACACTACCCCATGTTTGGTGAATAGATCATTGAGTGGTGACATCATTTATCAACTTTATAATTGCTTTTTTTTTTAACAGCCAACATAATATTAATAAGAAAAGCAACCTTTTAGCAAGTAGCTAAGAGATTTGAAAGTACAAAGGAACAATTACACTATCAAAATTATAGCTACTTTAAAATTGCTAATTTAAAAAAAAATTATCACCATCCAGAAGTGTTAGATAGATTTTTAGGTAAATTTCAAATTTCGTCCTTCATTTTTACATAAATTTTCAGAAATGGTAATTTATTTTTTGAAATTTCAAAATCAGTCATTTAAGTATTTAAGCGTTGCAAACTTGGTCCTTTCTTAGTTAATTTTGTTAAATGTTAATATAATATAAGGATATAAATGTACAAAAAGGCTCTACATTCAGATATACCCTCTTATTTTCTTTTATTAAATATATGTCGTTGGAAATTGAAAAGGATAACCTTAAAACTAGAAATAGCATTTGGTTAAATGTAGGTTTTTGAGATCATATATTCTTCGTTTTTTTGAACGACTAAGCTTACTGTCTACCTAAATTACACTATATATTCTTCGTTTAAAAATTCAAAGTTTTTTTTTTTATTTATTTAGAATAAAAGTATAGGTTTTTCTACCTAATAACCGAATAAGTTCGATTTCCAACGGGGGAGGTTATTTGGACACCCCCTATGGATAAGTTGACACCTCCTAGGCTTATACGGGTCGTATGACCCTTTACGGGTCGTATGTGTGTCAGATTTTGTCAGACTTTGTCAGGCTACTGTCTGGCGGTTAAAAGAACATACGACCCGTATTGCCCTTTACGGTTCGTATAGGGTCAAAATCAGAACCAAAATCAAAACAAAACAATTTTACTCTCTCTCTTCATTTAATACATAATTTCTCTCTCCATTCATTATAGTCTTACTCTCTCTCTTCATTTAATACACAATTTTACTCTCTCTCTCTCTTCACTTTTCTGTACAGTAACTCTGTCATTTTTTCCTTGAGTCTTGTGCTGATTGTCAAGACACTTGTCAATTGTCATCAGACCCGCTAAGAACCCTATTCCCACATAGCTTATTAGCTAGCTATATCAAAGGAAAGATACCCTACTCACTAGTATTACTCCAGTAGTGTATCTTTTTTTTTGAACGAAAAAAAAAAAAAAAAATCACATGTATACGGGTCGTATTGTGACATACGGGCCGTATGGGGTGTGTCAGACCTGCGTCAGACCTATGATTTGACGTGTCAGCTTTTGTCAGAATATTCTTTTCAATACGACCCGTAAAGCCCAATACGGGCCGTATTGACGGGTGTCCAGTTATCCACCTGGGCGTCTCCCTAACAGGCCCCTTTCCAACCAAGAAGTGGATTCCCCCTTTTTTGCGATCACATCTCTGTCAATCGGCCCTACAAATAAACAAAGGGGCCATTCATCTTCTTTCACACTTTTTGCATCGTTTGATCTGTACGGCATACGAATTTAGAAAACAATTCATGGATTCTGCACCAGCGATGTTGAATTCCAACGGTGTGTTGCATTCCGACGGTGTTTTGGACTGCGATGGTGCAATTGTTGAAAAGATCATCATTGATACGGATCCTGGCATTGGTATGTCTTTTTTCTTTTATTGTTTCTTTGCGTTTGATGAAGTTGGATTTTCGAATTGAATCTCGTTTATCTGTACTTCACTGAATATAAGTTAGACTTGCTGGGAATTTTGAAATTGGCTACGAGTTTTCATTGTGATTTTGTTACTTAGATGAGTTAGATCAGTGTTGTAGAAATCACCAGCTTTAGTGTGTGTGTGTGTGGGGGGGGGGGGGGGTGTTGCGGTAAACACAAGGGATTAATGAGATTTATTGGATTGGAATATTTATATATAGTTTCAAAATTATATACATATATATTCAAATTTTCTATATAATTTTTATAGAAATGTCAAGTTTAAGCACATATATGTAGCATTTTACCCAAAATTTGCTGGAATTACAAAAGTCGCCGGAAAATATTGCTGGAATTCCTAAATTCGCCGGAAATATGACCGGAATTTATAAAAGCGCCGAAAAACTCTGGAATTTAAAAAGCCGACGAAAATCTTGACGGAATTTTAAAAGTAGGAGGAATTTCACAGGATTCCTCCGATTTGGACCGAATTTTGGAGTGTCCGATTAATTGGCTGATTAGGGGAAATAGAAGCTGTAGATGGCCGACTAGCCATTAATCTTCGATTAGTTGGCTAACTAGGCCGATTTTAAACATTGGATTAGATCAAATCATGTGATTAAAGAATTATTAAAATTTGAATGGTCACAGAACTAGAGTGATTATCTGGTTAGGGATGGTTGAGGGATCTTACATCTATAGATTTTGTTAGAACAGCTCTGTATCTTCAAATCAGGATCAATAGTGATTGCTAGGACTTCAAATTAGTAAGTTTAAACATACATCCAAACACTCTTTTGAATTTCTTGGATAGTTGGATTGATGACTAATCATAGGATAAACCTGAGTTTCTTTTGGTAATCTAGATCTTTTTAAAACCTATGTTGTCAAAACCCTCTGGGCACACGCGCCTAGGTTTTTAGGCGCGGTGCAAGGAAAATGTCTTGCGGCCAACTGGGCCCTAACGACAAGTTTCAGCAAAGTTTCCAGTCAGATTCTGCCAAGATTCTAGCAAAAATTTTTAAATCCCAGTAAACTACTGTAAACAAGGCAACAAGCCAAGCAGGCTTGGCTCGAAATTTTTTTATCAAGCTAAGATATTGAGCTTGGCTCGTAAAAAAGCTTGAGCCATGAGATGGCTTTTTTAACACATACATAATGAATAATTGATAAGCTAAAAAAAGAAAAAAAGTATAATTCAAATTTAACATGTTATCAAGTTGTTTAGTTGTAAAAAACAAAATGTTCAGTACATAATGTTGAACTTTAATGCAAAACAATTAGTAGAACACATAATAAACAAAATTGAATATTCAAATAGTAAACAAAACACACTCTTGAGTTTTTTTCCAATTGAATCTGCCATTTTGATGTAGTGTTAACAGGGTCGGCCCAAGTATTTTGGGAGCCCAAAGCGGACTAATAAAATTAGACTCTTTTAGTGAATAAATATTTTGCTTTCACTTTTAATAAATGGTGATAACGCACTTAACATAATATTATTTTGATAATAGCATAACAAATATCTAATAAGCTAATGACAAACAGAAACAACAAAATTGTATTGAACTTGCATAAAAAAGTGCAACTAAAAAAAGGATCATGTATTATTATCATATCAACTAGCAACTAAAAATTTAACAAAATATATAGTCATAAACAATTTTTAGAAGCCTATATGCAATGAAATGTTCAAAAAATAAAATTAATCTTTGATAAAAGTGAAGAATTCAAAAATCAAATAAATCAATTTGTATCAAAATATCAAATTAATAAATAACTAACAATAACAAAGTTAAGATAAAGAAACACCTAAAAAATTCAATCATTGACTGTAATAAATATTCAAAATATCACATTAATCAAGATGAGTAAGTCAAAAAAAAAAAAGAGAATGTAAGAATCAAAAGTAACTAAAAATTTCAATTTTTAAATGAGTGAAAAATTGATAAATGCGTGATTAAACTTAAAAAAACTCAAAACTACCGCAAAATAAAGAATAAAATTTCACTCTGATTTTTTCATTTTGGATCAATTCAACAAAAAAACAATGCATATAGAAAATTTTCTAAGAAATGGGGCCCTAAGATTTTGGGGGCCCCAAGCCCTAGCTTTACTCTCTAAGCCTGTCGGGCCACCCCTGAGTGTTAATGCTTATGGTTCTTTTGAAATTTGAATAAACAAATGCATCAAATAAACAAATAAATAACTAGTTATATGTATATAATAAACTACAAGTAGAGGCTGCAGAGCTCTAGACAAGCTTTTTTCAAGTGAGCCATGAGCTTTTTGAACAACCTTAAAGAAGCCTAAAAGATGTCTACAATCTTATAAAAATGCTATGTTTAGGTTATGTGCCATGCTTATCTCTGGCCCTCTCTTTTTAAGTGCTTTGCACCTGGGGACAAGGCTCATCCTTTGCGCCTTTAGTGTGTCTTGCACCTTTGACAACTACGATCAAAACTATGCTAGTAGGGAAAGTTCAAGGATTGAAGATATTGTGTCATTAGTCATTACCGTTTCGTATTATTGTTTTTGTGTGATTATGAATATGATAATGTTGACTAATTGGTTCGTGTAACAAGCTAACAGTGTTTGTTCTGTGTGTATTGTATATAGTTTTTTATCTTTTTTTTTTCTGGCAGAGATAGTCATTTCTAGACGTTTGATTGGAAAAATACCAAGTATGCCTTTTAATATACCATATAGCCCACTTGATAATGCTCAATTGTAGTGTATTTGGATTAAATTCTAATGGTTCTAAACAATGTAGAAGCAACCAATATGAATTATTATTTGCACGCATAAGCTTGCTCTAAACAATTAAGTATTATGGTATATGGTAATGGCCACTCTTATGCATAGACATACAACATATGGTATGTATATACCAAATTCATGTACTTCATGTACAAATTTATATAATTCAATCAGTCAAATTGAACAAAACAATACCTGAATTCATCCAGATGATAGCATGGCAATCATGATGGCTTTTCAAACCACAAAAATCAAGATTTTAGGACTGACAACAATATTTGGTAATGTTTCTACAAAAGATGCAACTCGTAATGCCTTGCTTCTGGTACTCATTTGTCCCAAATTCATTCCATAAGTTCTTAGGTTTTTAAACATTTTTGAACTTTTTACATGATTATTACCCATCTTCATGTGCAAAAGGATAGTGTGAGATTGCAGGATGTCCAAATGTTCCTGTTGCTGAGGGCAGTCCAGAACCACTAAAGGTACACCATATTATCCTTTGCCCACTCTCAATTTGGTTCACTCTCTGTATTTTTATATTATAAATAGTAAAAAAAAGTGTTTTTAAATTATGACAGGGAGGAGTGCCAGAGATTCAAGATTTCATTCATGGATCAGATGGATTAGGAAACTTAAATTTACCTGCTCCTAAATCAAAGAAAATAGATAAATCAGCATCTGAATTTATAGTTGATAAAGTCTCTCAATATCCTGGTGAAGTATCTATACTTGCACTTGGCCCACTAACAAATTTGGCTTTGGTAAGTTGCAGTATACTCACAACTCAAAAAATAAATTAACAAATTTTGCTTTTGTAAGATGCAAATCTTTTATAAAGTCAACTAACCGACGCATAAACGCTTGTAATGAGACATGAACTTAAAACAATGAACTGTAAAGATCCACTTATGCCATCATACATGAGGTGGGAAGATGGGCCTTGTTGAGTAACGGGGTGAAAACAGGTCATTGCTTATTAGGTTGATTCGGAAACACTTTTTTTATTCATTCTTAATAAACAAATGTTCATTAAATATGAGTACAAAAACATTATTACCATACGTTTTTTTTTAACAATGGCAATTAATGCTATGAATAATCTGTTGTAAACCTGATAAAGATCCAAATCAATCACACAATAGAACTAGAGATTACAATTGAAAAAGAAGAAGATGATGGAATGATGATTTAGTGAACGACTGATTACAAAATCAGTTCCAGGGTTACACCCTTCTCTGCATAAAGCAAGAGCCAATTACAATTCTAAACAATATTCTTCACACCCTCCACTCAAAACCCTTCCCTCTATTTATAACATACTAATCCCATAACTATTACTAAACTATCCTTATCTAGAAACTACTATTACTAACTATTACTAACATATTAATATAATTCTAATTATGATTATGATTCCTATCATTACTCCCCCCTTATTTAAAAGTCTTGTCCTCAAGACTTGGGAGTCCTGCCTCGCTTTCATGACTTGCTTTCCGGACATTTGTGAGCTGGCCCATATCGATTGCCCCAACGCAAACACGTTCCTTTCTTCCTACGTCCTTTCCATTCCATGCGCAGAAGATATCGAACTACTTGATCACGATGAAAAAGATGTCCTAACTTAGGAGTAGAGTAGGCTCCTGAGCTGAACGAACACCGATTCTCTGTTAGTGGTGTGGACTGTCGGTCATAGAAGTGAGTTGCACCACCTTGTTTGAGCATAAACTGACCCAATATGTTGGTAGCTTCAAAAGGCTGGGAATTAAAATCCCTAAAATGAGAAACAAATTTGTTGCTGGGATTAGGGAGAACCCTCTCTTCTTCCATGTCTGTTGCCAAATCTTCAGGAGTAGAATATGTACCCAAATTAAGGTTCACCTTTGGAATGTCACTCGGAGGTTCAAATCCATTGAATGCAGACAATTGAAGCTTTTGCAAATCCACTGAACTATCCTTGGAGCCTGAAGAAGTCTTGGAAACGGGCAAAATAATGCCAAATGATCCCCATTGATCCTCAACAAATTGGTTGTCTTGTGTCTTCATCCAATCGAGAATAGTTTTGCGGAATTCAATTGAAGCAATTCGCTCCTCTTGCAACAATTTGATGGATGTTTTGATTTCTGCCACTTCATGCTGAAGTTGAATGATCTGTTGTTCGTGATCATCTAATCGAGAGGTTAGATTAACCATGATTGATAAGGAAAACGTGATGGATGAATAAAATAGAACGAAACAGTGTATAATGCAACCCGAATGAACAGATAACAGAAATTGAGTCAAATCGAAAGAAAATTGAAATCAACAGAAATTGAAGTTGAATTTGAATCAACAGAAATTGATAGAAAGAAAATACGAATCGACTCAAATCGTGAATTGATGGAAACAAATTGAATCAAATAGGAAAAACATACTGAAATGAAAATCTCTGTAACCTGCAATCGTGGCCGCACATCCAAAAAAAAAAAAAAAAAAACGACCAATCAGAACAGGGAATTGGTGCCCTAATCCGTCGATTAGATCCAGCAATTAGGAAATTAGGTTGAAATTGGAGTAGGAGAATAACAGATCGGCGGCGATAATGAAATTGAAATAGGAAAAACCTGAAATCGACGGTTTAGTTGACGAAGAATCTGGAAAATGAATCGGCGATTGGCTGAAATTGGAAAACCACGGGGACGATGAAATCCTTGAAGATGAAATCGAAAGCGAATTGCAGGTGGAGATCCGGCAGTGATGAACGGCAATTCTGAAATCTGCGACTTATTGCAGCGATTAGCGAACCAGTTTGAATTGGAACTTGCAATCGACAATAAATTGGAACGAAGATGTAGTTAATAAATCGGCAGCAGGTCTTCAACAGTTTGATTCAACACAGATGAAATTAAAGGTGTAGGAGGCAAGTCGGCAGGTCTTGAGCAGGTCGGACCATTGATAAAGATCCAAATCAATCACACAATAGAACTAGAGATTACAATTGAAAAAGAAGAAGATGATGGAATGATGATTTAATGAACGACTGAATGACTGATTACAAAATCAGTTCTAGGGTTACACCCTTCTCTGCATAAAGCAAGAGCCAATTACAATTCTAAACAATATTCTTCACACCCTCCACTCAAAACCCTTCCCTCTATTTATAACATACTAATCCCATAACTATTACTAAACTATCCTTATCTAGAAACTACTATTACTAACATATTAATATAATTCTAATTATGATTATGATTCCTATCAAAACCGTAGCCCTTAAGGCTAATGATTAATATTTTAATAATAATAATCTTGATCTTTTAAACAAAAAATGATTGAGTAGGTTATATGCATAAAAAATTCACTTTGAGTGACTTCACAACCATTTTTCTTACCAAACCCATTTTGCACGTATTTTTAAGCTTAATTTTTTTATTGGAGCGATTTGAGATTGGAAAGAAATATTGACCCATTCGTAAGTAAATGAGTCAAAATTACCACCTCTACTTTGGACCAATTTCCCTTCATAATTATCTTGTGTAAACAGCCTGTAACTCTAAGTGCTTTTTATCTTGATATAGGCGATTAAAAGGGACTCTTCGTTTGTAACTAAGGTTAAACGAGTGGTCATACTCGGTGGAGCTTTCTTTGCACTTGGAAACATTAATCCAGCTGCTGAAGCAAATGTATATAAATATCATTACTTGAAACTTTTTTCTTTCAATTTTTTTGGTGCGCCCAGACGGATAGAGAAAGTAAGTTTTTGGGATATAATAAGACCAGAAGTCAATGTCTTTCATGTAATTACAGATATACGGAGACCCGGAAGCAGCAGATATTGTATTCACTTCTGGTGCAAATATAGATATTGTTGGCATAAACATTACAACACAAGTAAAAATGACAGGTTTGTTTCATCTCTTTTAGCTCTTTTACCCTGATCCTAATTTAAATTTATCAATCAACTTTTTTTTAATGAAATGGACTGACATACATTTGTGGCTTCAGATGAGGATCTTGATCAACTTAAACAATCTAAGGGGAGGCATGCTCGGTTTTTGTGGGATAGTTGTAAATTTTACCGCGATTGGCATGTGAAATCTGATGGTGTTTATGGTAATCCATTTCTATTGGGCAAACTGCAAGAAATAGAAACACACTCTACAATTTTCCTGATTTTAGCAACCAACTTTAAATTGTGCGCAAAACAGAAACCAACCTACTCTTTTATTAAAAAATTTAGCAACCAAGTTACATGCTGTTACCTGTTGTAGCAATGAATGACAGGTGAATTATTGCTGATTGTTAATAGTTGCGAACGTGGCATTTGCTAGTTTTTTAAATATAAATAAAGAAATTTAAAGTTGTAAAAATCCGTAGCAAGTTGATTCCACACCCAGTTTAAAGTTGGTTTCTACATGCATGAAAGAAATTTAAAGTTTGTTTCTTTTCTGTGCAGTTTGCTCTTACTACATATTTAAACTCTAGATTTATCAATGGCCTTCCTATAATATAAGCTAGAGTTAACATATAACGCTTGCTGATTTATATAATTTTCAGGAATTTTTCTTCATGACCCAGTTAGTTTTGTGGCGTTAGTTCGACCCGATCTTTTCACCTTCAAGAAAGGGGTCGTTAGGGTCGAAACACAAGGCCTGTGTGTAGGGCATACCCTAATGGACCAAGGGTTGAAAAGGTGAACTTCTTTATCCCTCTTTGATATTATAACCGTATTCCCTGCCCAAATTATGGGCATGGTTTGACTTATTGGTTACACTTTGACTTTTGCTAGTCCAAATTCAACATGAACTCTGTTATAGCTTCTTCACCCACGCATCTTTATTGATATAAAGATTTCATTCATTTTGAAGTAAGAAAAATTAGTTAGTAATTTTGGTTATATGCTTGTATTATCCAAGGTGAAAAACATGTTTACTTGAAGGGCTGGCAAAATGATACCTGTTTAGACACGATTAGACATGTTTAGCAAAACAATTACTATTTGATTTTTTTACATTTTTAAAAATAATAAAAATTAAGAGGCTAGACTTCATCATTTTTCTTTTTTGTTACATAAAATATAGAACTGTAATGCTTAAACCAAGTGTTAAACAAGTCGTTTTCATGTGTATATTTGCATTAATCGCGTCGTCTGAAACCTGTTAAAATCCGTTAAGACCCGTTTTGACAGCCTTAAATTACTTCTAATTGGGTTAATAAAAAAATTTGCTAAAGGGGGAAGTGGCCAATTGAATTTAACACTTAACATAATCTCTTAATTAATTTTTTGTTTCCATATATTATCATCATTGTAGTATTGTTTTCCTTGCATGTTAATTATAAATAGAAAATGGACAAAAAAATGTTTGTTAGCCAACCTAACCCGACCGTCTTGTTTTGACATGTACTAAAACAGACCTCTTTGACTTGTTACTTGCCCCACCCATAAATATGCCCTACGTTTGTTGCCTCCCTTTTCAGTTTGTGGTGATTTTATTTTAGAAAATCTAGGTGTTTCTGTTCAAAAATAAAAATTTCTATGATGTATGATATATTTTTCTTATGTGACGCAGATGGAATTCCGAAAATCCATGGACGGGCTATAAACCACTTTCTGTTGCATGGACGGTGAACGTCGACAAGGTTCTTGAGTACATTAAAAGCGTGTTAATGATGCCATGAATATTATAAAACTTACAAAATAAACAATATTGTTTGTTCATGTTTTGTTCAACCTCCAATTGTGGCAATTTGGAGAACTAATATTTTTAGACTTTTATCATGAAAATCAACCACATTTACTATCTTTATGTGACAACCTAGTACCCATGTTTTATGGTTTCCTACCTCACCCATTGCTTTATTAATGATAAGAAATGATGTTGTGATATTAAAAAAATAAGAATCATAAGTTTGTATAATGAAATGAGCTACATGTTATTTTGATGTGAAAATTTTAATACTAAAGCTTCCACCTTCTGGGTTCTTAATTTCTAATCTACATTTTGATTTTGATCAAATGACACCAATGAAGCAATTGACACAAAGAACCTTACGAGTTTTCATGTGAAATTTGGAAGATGGGTGACTGATAATTACGTAAATTGATAAGAAAGCTTCTTGCCTGTCATGTGATTTTTTTTAGCTTTTATTTATGTGGTTCGTTTTTTATTTTTAATTTAATTCTTTGTTTATTTTTTTTAAATGGCAATTTAATCATTTTATACAACTAATGTTAAAACCTTCGTAGGGTTAGGACATAATGTTTGATGAACCGTAAACAAAAAGAGTGTTCCCTGTAATGTTTACAGTTTAAGGCAAAATCTACTAGTAAAAAAAATACAATCTTATCTAAAACCTAAATAAACATGCTTGAATATAGAGAAATGATATAGCATAACATACTAATTTTAATTAAAAAAAAAAGTAAATAATTATATAATGTATTTTTTATCAAACATGTTTTTAATGTTATAAAAAAATGGTGAACGTCACCATTAAAAACATATTCTTAAACATGTTTTTAATATTATAGAAAGATCAGGAATTACCGGACCTAATTGTAGCTATAAATTGTAATCGTTAGGAATGTAGACAACTGAGCCAAGCATGAGTTTACTAAGGCTTGAGCTCAACTTGTTTTAAATTAAGAGAGCTTGAGTTTGATTTGTAAGAAAATTTTGAAGTCCAAGTTTGGCTCAAGCCGTGAGACCGGTCGGTGAGAAGAGCCTAATGATGGCGTTCACCATTTATTATATAATTTTTTTATTTTTAATTTTATATATATTTATGACTATGTTTTTCATATATGACATGATACTTGTTATTTTATTACATGTATCACAATTTTTTATAATAAATAATTAATTATAGAAATATATACTTATTTAACTGAATAAAAAATGTTTAAATAAAAAGTTCGTTTCTAGCTCGCGAGGTGCTCGAACTCAATATGTAAAGCTCAAACGTGATAACTAAACGAGTCATATATCATGGCTCAAGCTTGGGCTCGAACTTAGCCTCAGTCTCATTTAAGCTCGTTTTTTTATGCTTTTTACCAATACGATCTTAAGTGGTTCACAAGCTGGCTTAATTCGTATACACGTCTAATAATAATTGTATAGAGTACATATTTTTAATAATTTTCAATTTTAGCATTTCATTAAGTCGCATTTTTTCTAACAAAAATCATTTATGTATTAATATTTTTGTTGTGAAACTTATAGTCAAATGTAATTTTTACTATAATTAACCTACATATAATTGAACTTTATTTTTAGTGATTACTTTTTTAATTTGAACTTGAAGTAAGGAGAGAATTGTTAAAAAAAGATTAACCATCGTAGTTGTTTCACCTATGTAAACTTGCTTCACCTAACTTTTTAATTATATTTATACTTCAACTAAAGTTGAAATAATAATAATAATAATAATAATAATAATAATAATAATAATATTATTATTATTATTATTATTATTATTATTATTATTATTAATATTAACAATAACAACAACAATAATAAAAGTTTAATTTTTCATGTTTGTGAAACAATCAAAAATTTTAGTTAGATATGACAAGTTAATATATTTTTAATTAAGTCAAGCAAATTAGGTATCAAGTACAAGTCAAGTTTATTGGTGAATAGTTTAACCTTACTTGCTTGACCTATAAAAAAAGTTATTAGATTTAAAATACTCTCAACTTTGAACTCTTAGACGACAATACTTTCAATTAAATAAATGTTTACTGGCACTGTCAACTTTTAAAACATTTTCTATTAGCATTCAAAAACAGAATTTTTTTATGACGTGGCACATGTTTTGGAGTGCCAATGGAAAATGTTTTGAAAGTTGGAAGTGTTAGTAAACATTTGCTTAGTTGAGAATATTGTTGGCCAAAAGGTCAAAGTTGAATATATTTAAATCCAATAACCTTAAAAAAATAAAAATACAAGTTGAATTGACATATTTTTTAATTGATAAAATTAACCCGATCAATAACTTTATCATCAAGAGGAAACCTTATATATACACACATACACACACATATATAGGGAGATGATAAAAAATTAACCCTTTCTTATTGTGTTAACCGAATAACTACATCTTATTACTTTGGGACCTACATTAAAGTAAATCTAAAGGTGTATGTTTTTCTTTTTTTTAATTAATGTAATTAATGTATGGTTCACTTACCTTAATAAAAAAAAAGAAAAAAAACATACATCTTTAGATTTACTTTAATGTGAGCCCCAAAGTAATAAGATGTAGTTATTCGGTTAACGTAAACATGGTTTAACAAATAATCCACACCATATATATATCTTATCTTACTATTATAATAAACAAATATCTTTCATGTCACATGTCACAACTTTAAACCTTTAATGCCACTTATCATTTTCTTATACAACTTAATTATCTCTCATATTAAATAATGATGTTTAATGACTATTATGTTATTTATATTTTTCATACTAAAAATATTTATTTAATAAATTAAGAATCAACTCTTTTTATTTAAAAAAACACACTGTAAAGTTTATAATATATATTAATTTTTAAAATCAAAACTTTTAAAAGTAAGAAAATATTTTAAATCGGTTTTTTGAAAACAATTTTTTTTATAAAAACCAAGTTTTCAAAAAACAAAACTTATAATGAAATAAACTATCAACCAAAGTTTTAAGCAACAGGATTTTTATAAAAAAATGACATTTTTTAAAACAAGTATTAAAAAAATTAGAAGGAAAAACTTATTAAAAATATAAAAAAATTACACTTTTTTCCCTTTAAGTTTAATTATATTTAAATTGAATTTTTTAACTTTAAAAAAATTACAAAATTGATGCTTATCCTCTTGATTTATAACAATTACTTTTTATGTAATGCTAACTGAAGTTTTTAATATCAATTAGTTTAAATATCTCAATTGTTACAAATCTAGAAGGTTATGTACTAATTCTATAGTTTTAAATCAAAATATTGTTTTATAATTTCGAAATTTTTATTACAAACTATTTAATATTTTATATGCAATCCGTGTAATATACGAGCTAATAGCATAGTATGTATATATATGTGCTCCATATATAAGATTCTAAAATCTTTTCAGTTTGACATTTCATTATTTTCATGGTTTTGGCACTAAATTACAAGAAGCTATCTATCTGCCACGTATTTGTGTTTGTGGTCACAATTTAAATCTACTTTACAAAGCAAGTGGAATGCCTAAACTTCAAACTCATTATTGATATAATCACTCACAAAATTGGGTGGAAATGACGTTGTTTAGATGATTTTATTAAGATATGATCAATCAATCCAGTTATAAGTTAAAAAAGTATATTTATTATTTGAAAAGACCACTTGTAAGTCACTAAAAATCAATTACTTATATTTATTATTTATCTTCAAAACTTATGTTTTTATTTTATACACATTAAATCATTTAATCAATTCTACGCTTGTTTTTCGATGATTGTAAATAGACAGCAAAGCCACACTACCTACATGAGTGGGAGAGGTGGGGTGTTACAACACTCCTAACCCTTCATGTATCACACTTCTGTTCTTAGCAGAAACATGTGAATGTGATATATCGTACGTCATAGTGTATTTGTTTAAGATAAACACTAAATATAATATCATTAAATGTTTCATAACATAGGGTCATACTTGGAAACATAAAACGACCAAATCCCAAAATTAACAATTAATAAACCAATAAACATTCTGAAATATAACCTGAAGAAAACAAACTCACAAGTGTTCAAATTTGTTCAAAACCAAAGTAATAGAAATATTGTTACCTGAAAATACGATTAGAGTTCATAGGTTTTTACTTAATAAAATGCACATTTGCACGTACACTATTGTATGTCAAGTATATCAAGCATGCAATTATAAGGTGTGTATAAATAACATAAATCCAAAACCAAATTCGTGACTTGTAAGCCCCCACAAATGCACCAAGCAAATGTTATCCATATCGTTGTTGGAACCAAATTGTGAGAAATATATCCATGTTCTTGTTGCAACCAAATTGTATGAAATATATTTTTATTTCAATCCACATAAATTTCAATTACAACAAGCATTCTTATAATATCGACTTTCGTATCAAATATGATTGTGTAATGTCATATTTATTTTATAAAGTATCATATGATATTGTGTTTCACTAGTTTATAAAAATAATGATTTTCTTTGTTATTTCATTGTTTTGATAAAGATGGTTAATTTTGTTATCTATTATCTTATACATGTACTTTGATATTGTACAAATATTATTATTTTTCTTTAAAATGCATAAAAATACAATTCTCTAATTATGACATCAAGTTACGCGGCTGCCGATCGGGTATAAAACTAGTTTCAATTGACTTCCTCAATTTGACGATTTGTTTGTGGGTAAAATTGTAGATTGTACGCCCTATAGATAGACAATCACGTAAATATAATCTTGTAATCAATTGTAGTTATTAATATTTCTGTAACTCAAGTATAACAAAATTTGTATTAAAAAAAAAACAATGAAAAGAACATTTAAGGATGTGTGCAATGGCCATGTGGTTTCACTTGTCAACTTTTAATCAAGCATGGACAAGATAACACATAATGTCTCTTGGACCGGTATTCTTGGACCGGTATCGTATGTTTTTCGATATATGGATTTTATTTATAGATTTTAAAGGGTGTGTAATCGCATTTCAAAAAAGAAACGGGTTTTATAAAATAGTTACTACCATAATGGAAAGTGTAACATAGCATAACTATATTATCCAAATTTATTTATATATATATATATATAATAAATGTTTTGATGTGACATGTGTCAAATTTGTATATTACCTATAAATCGTTTTTCTTGATTCTCTCTTATTAATTGTTTGCATGCTATATTTATTAGATTTTGATTTTTTTTCTTTCTTATTAAATAGTAATAATTTTATTCAATTTAGTAAATAATATAATTACGTTATAAGTCATATTCTTTTAATTTTATATGAAAACATTTGAGAAATACGTGATATGTTATTTAGAATAAATAATTTTAAAATTTATTTATTTAACATGTGTAATAGTACACAAGTTTTTAACCTAGTTATATGTATAAAGTAATATTATATACTAAATTGTTAAGAACAAGATATTTGAGTAATTTTACCGTTAAAAGAATTAAATTTGTTTTTTTAAGACTAACTTACCTAAAATTACATTTATAACTATTATGGAACTAATAAACTTCACCATTTTGTATACGGTAAACACACACAAATCTAACATAGTCTTAAATTGACATTACAGCATACTTCCAACATAATTTAAGCGCACTATTTTAAATGGTGAAAGATCTTAACAACATAGTATTTTAGAAAACATTTCATCATCTAAATACATAGATTTTTTTTTTAATTCTAGAAATTAGTTTTCTTTAAAGTAAAATAAAATCACATTAAAAAGGAAATAATAAGGCATTATTGATGGTATTAGATCCAATTACAAAGCATTAGAAATTAAGGTTAAAATCTAAAATTAAATATCCAAACCCTGATCCCGCTTATAACTAGAGGTGAGCAATAAAACCGGCTACCCGAACCAAAACCGGTTATGCCTGAGCCTATGGGTACATTATGTTCCGGCTTCTCAAAGATATTATAATTGGTCTCGAAATTAACATGACCGATTCCATATTTACCCGGCCAAAGCCGAAACTAGAACCGGTTAAAACCATTAAAAACGTGTCAAAACTCAAACCTAATTGAAACTGGTTTCAAAAAACCCGGTTTGCTCAGCTCTCCTTAGGCGATGTGTATTCATCATTCAACGTATGTGCCACGTAGGTGCCATATAAACAACTAAAATCATCACCCACTTTTGACATATATATATATATATATATATATATATTATCATCACCCCTTATCACATACCCCATCACTCTCAAAAGCTATTCTTGATCACCCCGTGACCATCCTCACGCCACACCTGTTGCCCCTGTGTGTAACAGGTTTAGGACCCTAGAGGCATGACCTAGGCCCCAAACTTCTAATCACCCTCACTACACACCCTTTGTTACTAATTGGTGTGAAAAAATTCACTCCATCATCAATACTTCAATAGACTGTTTGATTTTTGTCACATGGCCCACTCGTCTTGCTGTGAGATCGACCCACTATTGGTGACCTCTTTTATGAAAGGACCCATCATCCAAGTTGACGTTGAATTGAAATAAGTTTTTTTTTTTTAATTTTCTTTAAATTAGCAAAAAATTTTAATAAAAAGTGTGTAATTTTCTTGCTTTTTTTTTCTTTCTATAATTTACTTGCATAAAGAGTTAGAATTATTCTAAAAAATTAATTTAACTTAAAATATCTAAAAAAATATTTAAAGTTTAGATTTAATTTTATGGAAAAACGTTGATGAATTTGTATTTTAATTATGATTATTTTGTCAACTTTTTATTAAGTTTTCTTATTTTCTAATGCTCATAACATTTATATGTAATATTATATTTTAAATAAATTACACTATAAAAACGAGCGTCTTTTTATAAATGAGGAGAATATTTTGCATATATATATATATATATAAATTATGTTTTTTAGCTCCATGTTTTTTTTAATGATTTAATGTGTTTGCTCAACATTATGTCTTTTTTTTGTTATATTGTTACTACTATATTTTCGAAACTGACTAGTTCTGAAAAATATCAAGGTGAATAAACATGCTACATGTGACAATCTTGACTTAAGGCAAAAGAAATATATTGGCTTGAGTAAAAAATTATTATTTTTTGTGTTTTCGAGTTTTTAAATTTTTTTTTTCTTTCTTATAAGGTAAAACTAACTTTTAGCTAGGGAAACCTCTCCCTTTTAAAATATAACAAAGAGCATTCAATTATTTGATTCTAGAAAAACAGGTAAAATTAGATACACGCCAAAAAAAAAAAAGTTAACATATATGCCTTATTCTTTCTTACCCTTTCGTTCAAATTTAACTTTCAAATTAAATTAATTTATAAAATTTCAAATTATTTTATAAAAACTAGGTTAGTCATCCGCATATTATATGAATTGAATAAATATAACCATAATAAAGAGTAAACAAAAAAATAGCAATATAAGATAATTTTTTGATATAAAATATGATTTAAATTTCGTATAATTTAATATTTTAAGTAATTAAATAATTATATTATTTCTTTACACACTAATTTTTTGAAAGTTTGTTTTCTTTAAATATTTTCGTTTTAAAATATTGATTTTGAAAATTTTATATTATATAATAATTTGTTTTTTTTATTGAAAGTGAGTTGTTTAATATTAGAAAAAAAAGTTAATTAAAAATTGTATAAAAATATATTTAATATTTAATATTTAATATTTAATATTTAATAATATGAGATGTTTTTAATAAGAGAAAGAGACGTGAAATCAAAGTTAAGATGCTTTAAAAAAATATAGTTTGTTCTTAAAATCCTTTATTTATTAGGATAAGTAGATAATATCAACATTTCAAATTTAAACATTAAAATGGTTTGATAAAGTATTTCAGGTAAAATTTACTTTTTATTTCATTTGGAATCACATGCATATTATTAATCATGAGATTTTACATTTTATTTCATAGTAAAAAAAATTACTTTTCTCAAACACTTTCATAAAATATCCTTAAACTTTTTAGCATATTTTCTTAATATATCAAATTCACTTCCACTTAAGTGACCATATTTTGTTATTAAACTAACCTGTTTTTAGCATAAACCAACAACATATTTTAAGCCCCACCATTTTCGATCACATTCTAAAAACATAATATTTAAGAATAAAACATGTGATTATTTTTTTTAAACAAAATGATGAAACATAAAATCACTTGCTTTTTTAACAATATATAGTTTTGTGGCATCCATTTGTTATAGCAGAACAATTGCACGTGGGTGTGCCGTGTGCATTTGCATGTTGAATTCGGTGGTTTAGAAAGATGTGCCATCATGACCTCTCATGTATATTCTCGTATTTGTCGATTGTCGAATATTATAATCCATTCATGTTTCTTTTCTCAATGCATCTTTTTTTTATGAAAATGTATTTGATTTTTTTAGATTCAAAGTCTAGATGCATGTAAAGATACGTAGTTTGTTCTTATTTTCAAAAGGATTTTGTTAGGGATATATGTAAACGAACCGAACAAACACGAACGAGCATTTGTTCGTGTTCGTTCGTTTAACTTTCAACTTGTTCACGAACGCTAACCGAACGGAAAATTCTTGTTCGTGTTCGTTCAGTAAGGAATTTAGTTTGTTTACGAACGGTTCACAAACGCTAACGAACACATTGTTTAAACAATAAAAATCAACAATCTTAATCTCAAGCATTGGGGATAATCATTTATAAATATATAAACTAAAATATTCTAGTATTAAACTAAAATAACTTAAATATTATGGTATTAAACTAAAAATTAAAAAATTAAAAATATATAGCACGTTTAATACATGAATAAATATAATAAATAAATTTAACCGAACATAAGTGAACGTAAACAAACATGTTACTGAACGTCCACGAACACAAATGAACGAACATGACCTCTGTTCATGTTCGTTCATTTAGCTAAACGAACATAAACGAACTCCCCGCCGAACGGTTCACGAACGGTTCGATGAACGTTCGGTTCGTTTACAGCGATTTTGTTATTTTTACAACTCATTCGTCTAGTTTAACGTTTCCTATATGGCATGTACAAGGTTGCACGATGCTCACAACACCATGTGCAACCCGTATACGTAGATGAGATTCAGGCTACGAGGAAAATTCAGGGGATAATACGGTATATACAAGATGTACAACACATACATATATGGCCCGTATTGCGTGTACGGCTCGTATAGGTAGGTGGGGTTGTAATTATGGATGGGTGTATAGATGCACAAAATAATCGGTTTTCCAACTCGAACCGGTTCTTGATCGGTTAAAGAAAACCTGTTTTTGGGACCAGTTTAAAACCGATTAACCGGTTATTATTATAAAAAAGTAGTCGTTGCCCACCGTTGGAGTTCGAATATAGCCGTTACAAACCATTCAACAAAAGTTCAAAAACTAGCTGTTTAAACGGTCATATGGTCGTTAAACAAATTTTTTTTGGACCATTTTGGGCCCAAATGATGGTATAGATAATGAGGAGCATTTCGGTTTGATCACACAAGTTATCTACTTATCTAAAGCTAAACATCACTAAATGCTCAAAATGCTCTTACATTCTCAAAACACTCTTAGTCATACATTCTCAATCCAAATAGCAAGCTCAAAAAGTGCTGAAAGTTCTATTGGTGCATCTTCCTACATCGACCCAACTGTTGTAAGAATCAAATCTACAAAGACCTTTTCAAACATTTCGACTTATGTGAAATGTTGAACGGTGTTGATAAGGCACATTGCAAAGGTGATGATAGTTTTCTTAAACCACTGTCAAACTCTACTTTAAGAAGTCACTTGATCAAACATTGTGTGATGGTCAAAAATAACCCGGCAACGATCAAGCAAAAATGTCAATTGTTTCGGATAAAAATTAACAAGATTAACTTTTAGCAAAACCGAATTAGAAAAGTGGGGTATTGTGCTTTACAAGCAAATATATTGAATATACCGATTCTATGGTTAGAATATCCCCGAATATCCCTACGGTTATTTGAATATACCAAACAGGAAAATAGCAAAACACACGAGATTTATACGAGAAAAAGCCCTTAATCCCTTAGGATTGCCGGCATAAAAACCTCGGTAGGTGACAAATGTCACTCTGCCTAGTTTTATTGATAAGTAAATGAATCAGAATACAATGAAAGAACACAAGTTGATCGATGCTAAGTTGCTAGTGAGCTTCAGTGAGTTTCGTGTGTGTTTTTTAGGTATCCAGTGTCCTATATTGATCAATTGCCTCGGTATTTATACCATGGTTGTAGAAGTCGCTAGGCGCTAGTCGGGCGGCGAGGTACCGTCTAGGGATTAATCGGGATTAATCGGCGCTAGGCGGATTGGAATTTTTATATATAATTTTACAAATATATATTATATACACACATCAATATCAATAATTTAATACAATACTTCAAATAATTTTAAAAAATATACTAAAAAAAATACTTTAAAGTGCAAACTTAAGCACTGAGTTCAAAGTTTAGAGATAAATTTCGATGTTAACTGCCTGGATTCGATGTTTCAGAGACATATTAAAGATTTTTGGTTGAGAAGTGTCTAAATAATCATGAAATTGGTTTCTTTTTACCATAAAAAAGTCAAAAAAAGTCAAAAAAGTGAAAAAAAAAATAAAAATCTGATTGGGCCACCTAGGCCAAAAATTAGACAGTAGATGGGCACCTAGCGCCTAGGCGGCCGCCTAGGCCGATTTTTACAACATTGATTTATACTAAGAATTTACAAATGAACGGTCAACAACGTTCATATGGTAGTTCCGAATATTCCGGTACTTTCCAATCGTGGGAGACTCATTCAAATCGTTCGCATAAATCTTCCTTAGATTCCGCATCCAAGTTTGGTTAGTTGATAATGCTTCCGTGATATTGGGACCAACTATGTGCCAACCTGTCAATCCCTGAAATCTCGCAATATACGTTAAGTAACAGAAATAATTGTTAGTGATAGTACATATCCTTAAAATATCCCTGATCCCGAAATATCTCGGATCCTGAAATATCCCGTGTGAGAATATTTTGCGTCTAACAATTGTCCCCAATTTTACAGTTAGTGTTTACAGCTGTAAAATTTAAAAATCTAAAGTTTAAAAATTCGAAATTTGAAATTTGAATTAGCGGTTTCGTAATTAAATGGACGGTTAAGATGAGGATAACGGTTACTGTTTTGGTGTCAGAATATTGCGCATCTAATGATCACGCCTCCCTTATTTCAAATCACTTATCTTATTTGATCATCCCCTCCGGTAAGTTTTCTATTCCAAATCATCTGTTTTTCTGCTTTTTAATTAAGTAAAAATGTCGAATTCTACTTCTTCATCCGAGGCTAGCAACTTTTTTGATCAGAACATTCTTCCATATACTGATCAGAATGCCTGCATTTTCGATGATGATCATATTGAGGCCATGCAACTTTCTCAAGCATTCCCTGAGGAGACCATATTCTGTCGTTATGATCCTGCTTTGAAAGCCATAGTTCCACCAAATGGGTTTGTTTTCCCGAATACCCGTTTTCTTTGGGTCTATCTTTCCCCTTCCCTACTCTGATTTCTGAATTTTTTCAAATCACCTGTCTCTGCTATCCTCAACTGATGCCCATGGGTTGGCGATTGCTTGTTACCTGTAACACCCCGACCGACGGCGGAATCATCGGGATGCCACGAGGGATGTGTAGATTGTTCAAAAGCTCGTGGGCATCTAAATCAAATCATCACATATCATTTAATCAACCAAAATAATTACACAAAAATCATGTTCATCATGAATCAAGTAAGTCAAATACACAAAAGATTTAGTTAAACTAACTAAACTCTAATCGCCAGAAATTTAGTTAATTAACTAAGTCCAAGATCCTATATGATGATGATGTCCAAAATAGAAGAGATCCTCTCTTCATTCCTACTTGTCTCCATCACCTGAAACATGTAAGAAAACAAGTGTCAACTACAAAAGTAGTTGGTGAGTAATCATAAGTTTTTATATTTAAAAATGTTTTAGTAAAATGCGTTTGAAAGTTTATGTTTAAAATGGTTTTATATAAAATGCTTTGTTTAAAAACGGGTATAATACTTATGATCTTCTTGAGAGAATCCATATGAATACCTGTATGAGATAATCCAACACACATCCATCAATTCAACAGCCAAACACATACACAATCACATAACCACATAACCAAATCAATCATAGCCAATCACAAATAATCATAATCAAATATAGGCAATCAATCACAACAAATCAACCAAACTCAATCAATCATATTCTCAATCAATGTTCGTGACTATACATGATTCCTTATGTATTTAACATAAGTTAGATACATGAATCATGGAGTGGTCGCTAACCACGTGACAATACATGAAGTCAAAGCAATTAACCGAAGTCAAGAGCAATACTTCACGGATGTGGAAATCATCCACGTGACAATACATGAAGTCAAAACAATTAACCGAAGTTAAGAGTAATGATTCACGGATGTGGAACTCATCCACGTGACAATACATGAAGTCAAAACAATTAACCGAAGTTAAGAGTAATGATTCACGGATGTGGAACTCATCCACGTGACAATACATGAAGTCAAAACAATTAACCGAAGTTAAGAGTAATGATTCACGGATGTGGAACTCATCCACGTGACAATACATGTAATCTTTGTTATTGACCTAAGTCAATAACAATGTTTACACGGATATAAGATAATAAAAGAAAGTCCATAATAATAAATAAATTTTAAGTTGTAATTACCATATTGATAAACCGGTATAAACCTTATGTTATCAAAATAATAATTAATCTGGTATACATGTTTCACCTCCGAGTTTTAAAACAAAACAGTTTAAAGAAAGGGAGGTTATGAGAACTCACCTGAAGTCCTTAGATTATGTGTTCTCGTGTTATGCGCGCTCGCGTATGTAAACTCAAGACCAACTCAACAATCTGTAATGAGGTGTGTTTACATGCTCATAAGTATGTGAGTAGAATTTCTAATTAGTTAGTCGTAAGTGTTTACTCAGAATCACAATGTTGTTTTAACTTAGATTCTTATTCAAGTCAAGTTGTTACCCTTAGAGTTTTATTAACATTAGTCTCAAAGTTTAACTTACATGGTACCTCTTTTGATATTATCAAGTGATGAGAGATCTTAAAGTCCTTGGTAAGGACTCATAAATAGATACATGTTAGGATAATGATCCTATCAACCATACATATACTCACATGCATGCCTCCATGCTAACCACCATCATAATTCAATTCATTATATCCTCTTAATTAACTAAAAGTGTATTTAAAGTATCTAAATAAAGCATTAGCCTTGTCTTACCAATTTCTATACATGTGTAGTTCATAGTTTTTGAAGAACTTATGTCTAGAGAGAGAAAAGGTGGTGGTTGAATGTGCTCATGCGTGCATGTACATGTATATACATATATCTATCTAAGCATGTCGTTTATTGGTCCTTAATCTCTTAATTAAACGAAGATAGAACAAATCCCCCTTGTGGGCAGCGAACCCTTGGCAAAACCCAGCCAAGGTTCGGCCCATTTAGTCTCAAGGTTCGCAACCAGGATGGCCGTGGGTTCGGTGTTACTAAGCTTCGGCTGGCCATGGTTCGTGTAAGGAAATTGGCTAGGGTTCGGCCAGCAGATAAGCATGGTTCGTGGGCTCCCTAGTTCGCCCCAACAGGGTTCGTTGATCCATGGGTTCGCAGCCTATAGGGTTCGCCAAGGTGAGAGGGTTCGCTGGACAGGGCTTGTGGCTAAGGGTTCGTGGCTAAGAGTTCGCCACCCCTTCTGCCCCGCCCAGAAGGTTCGTGCAGCTACTACATGGTTCGTTCCTCTCAAACTTGCTCAGCAAGGTTCGTGGGGTTCATAAGGTTCGGCCAAAGGTTCGTCCCCCTGCTGGCCGCGAACCTGTTATCTCCTCTTCATCATCCTCGAGCTCCTGTTAATCCATGACCATACAAAGCTTCTATACAATCCTATAATCTCGTTTTAGTGTTTTACAAAGGATTTATCAAATTATAACTACAACAAGCACAATATTCACGACCCAATAGCAAAACCGAAAACATAAGGCTAGATTTACCTCGATTTGACGGTCAAACGTGAGATTTTCTTGTATCTCCTTGTAGCTCCTGTTCACCCGAACGCGTGGACACCAAGATCTCGCGAATCCACCAAGAAACGAGTTCGTAATCGTAGAGAGAAGTTGTGTGTGTGTTTTGTGGTGAAATTAGAGAGAGAAAGGGAGTTGGGAGAATGAAAAAGGAAATGGTGAAGTCTTCCACCATTTAAGCTTTTCCCGTTCCCGCGTGTCGGTCTCGTTTTTATCGCGATAATCATAATAAAACTCGGTTTCTCTCGTTAAATATATTTAAATAAAATGCTTAAATAATCATATGGTTTCATTATTTATCATTATTTCAAAATAAACTTTGTCTCGTAGCGAATCTCGTTTCATACGCGTGAAATATAATAACATGCTCGTTTCTCTAACGTAACATATTTAAACAATAACACGTTCTAAATAATTTAGTTTTATTTAATTAAAATAGGTTTAAATAATTTGTTTCGTAAAATAAATTCCGTTTCGTTTTCGTTAAATAATTATTTAAATAAATTAATTTATTCGAAAACTTTTTAGGTTGTGATTCCTAATAAACGTTTTAAGATTTTATTTACCAATTTAATATCGTGAGATATTATTTAATAATCTCGTCGAAAAGCGTTACTCGCGTACGTATTCGTAAAGATCGTCACCTTTGCGAATCCGATGCTCGTAACGTATTTCGATTTGATTTATTATTTATGGAATATCGTTTCAGTATATTATTCTTAATAATTATATTCGTGTGAATCGTCACTCACGCGAATACATTATTAAGTTAATATTTCTGAATTAATATTCTCGTTTAAATGATATCCGTAACCTCACCATCGCGAAATCAATTCTCATTATTAATCATCTTTAATATTATCATTTTCCCAAACCAAAACCCACTAAACCCTAGTCACTGACACATCCATGATAGACCGAAATATGCATATGTATAGGGCATATGTAAGGGTCAGTCGCAACTGCCCTAGCCACCGTCCCACCGCTATTTCGATAAACCATGACCATGGGTCCTTGACTACGTTTAGTAACCAGACTCAACCAAACTCCCAATTCCATACCAAATCCATTCTCTAACCATTAATCCATCATTATCAGTAATAATTAACTGCGATAAACACTACGGGTCTGTTTGGTTGTATCACAACTAAACTTCCCGTGGTTTACGCGTATCATAAATGTGCTATAACATGCATACCAGTACAGTGATAATATCAATAATGTCAATCAATAATTTCATAATCATTCATAATAATTAAATCTCCAGTCGTAACAGTACAATCGTACGGATGTACGGACGTACAGACAACTGAAAGTACAGTGATGTTACAGTCTCCCCTAGTTAAAGGAATTTCGTCCCGAAATTCAACTTGGAGTGACCGTAGTAAATAAATGTGGGTACTTAAGCTTCATCTGATCTTCCTGCTCCCATGTGAATTCTGGACCCCGCTTCGATTCCCAACGTACTTTGACAATTGGAATTCTACTGCGTTTGAGCTGTTTAATCTCACGATCCATTATCTCCACTGGTTTTTCAACAAAATGCATGGTATCATCGATGCGAATATCATCGAGTGGTACCTGAAGATCCTGATCAGCTAAGCACTTTCTTAGATTGGACACGTGAAACGTTGGATGCACATTACTAAGTTCTGGAGGAAGTTCCAATTTGTAAGCAACCTTCCCGATCCGTTCAAGGATCTTAAAAGGGCCAACGTATCGTGGAGCAAGCTTCCCCTTCTTTCCAAACCGAACAACGCCCTTCCAAGGCGACACTTTAAGCAATACCATATCTCCCACTTCAAACTCCAAAGGTTTTCTTCGTTTATCCGCGTAGCTTTTCTGTCGACTGCGAGCAGCTAACAGATTGTCGCGGATCTGGCGAATCTTGTCAGTCGTTTCCTGAATAATCTCGGGACCAGTGATCTGCGAATCGCCGACCTCAGTCCAACAAATAGGTGACCGACATTTCCTGCCATAAAGAGCTTCAAACGGTGCCATACCAATGCTCGCGTGATAACTGTTGTTATACGAGAACTCAACCAATGGTAGATGGCTATCCCAATTGCCACCGAAATCGATGACACAAGCTCTCAACATGTCTTCCAGTGTTTGAATCGTTCGCTCCGTTTGACCATCCGTTTGAGGATGATAAGCAGTGCTAAGATCCAGTCTTGTTCCAAAGGCTTCATGAAGTGATTCCCAAAATCGTGCCGTGAAGCGAGCATCACGGTCCGATATTATGCTTAAGGGAATACCATGTCGACTAACGATCTCATCAATGTAAATACGAGCTAACTTCCGCACAGGGTAAGTTTCGCGTATCGATAAGAAATGAGCCGACTTGGTTAATCTATCAACTATCACCCAAATGCTATCTTTACCATTTGCGGTTCGTGGGAGTTTAGTAATAAAATCCATGGAGATATTCTCCCACTTCCACATCGGTATTTCTGGTTGTAATAACAATCCCGAAGGTCGCTGGTGTTCTGCCTTGACTTTAGCACAGTTAAGGCACTTAGACACATACTCAGCAATGTCCTTCTTCATTCCAGGCCACCAGTACAAGCCCCTAAGGTCTTGATACATCTTATCAGCACCTGGATGGATTGAATAACGAGACTTATGAGCTTCATCCATAATCAGCATCCTAAGATCACCCCTGTTCGGTATCCACAACCGATTCAAGTAATACATCAAACCGTCATCCTTAGTTTCCAATAAGATTTCAGCCCCGCAAGACATCTCATTTTTCAAGTTATCTTGAGCTAATGAGTGTTGTTGGGCTGTGAGAACATCATTACGGAGATTAGTGTGCACTCGGACACTATGAATCTGAACTTGACTTTTGCGACTAAGCGCATCTGCTACTACATTCGCTTTACCAGGATGGTAGCGAATTTCACAGTCATAATCATTTAACAGTTCAACCCATCTCCGTTGTCTCATGTTAAGCTCTTTCTGATTCAGAATATGTTGTAAACTTTTATGATCAGTAAAGACTACACACTTAGTGCCATAAAGATAGTGTCTCCATATCTTCAAGGCAAACACGACTGCACCAAGTTCCAAGTCGTGTGTGGTGTAGTTCTTTTCGTGAATCTTCAATTGTCTTGATGCATAAGCCACAACCTTTCCCCGTTGCATGAGAACACAACCGAGACCTAGGTTGGATGCATCACAATAAACCACAAAATCATCATTTCCGTCAGGCAATGTCAAGACCGGAGCATCACAAAGTTTCTGCTTCAAGGTCTGAAATGCCTCTTCTTGCTTTGGTCCCCACTCGTATGGCCTATTCTTTTGAGTCAAAGCAGTGAGAGGGACAGCAATCCTGGAGAAGTTCGATATGAACCGCCGATAGTAACCGGCGAGTCCAAGAAACGATCGAATCTCCGTCGGTGTCTTCGGCGTACTCCAATTCTTCACAGCATCAATCTTTGCAGGATCCACGTGAACACCGTATTCGTTGACTATGTGTCCCAAGAATTGAACTTCTTTAAGCCAAAATTCACATTTAGAGAATTTGGCATACAGCCGCTCCTCTCTTAGGATCTCCAAAACCAACTTAAGGTGTTTCTCGTGTTCTTCCTTAGTCTTTGAGTAGATCAGAATATCATCAATGAATACTATCACAAATTTATCCAAGTATGGCCTGCAAACTCGGTTCATGAGGTCCATGAAAACCGCAGGTGCATTGGTAAGGCCGAATGGCATTACCAAAAATTCATAATGGCCATATCTGGTTCTAAAAGCTGTCTTGGGAATATCATCATCATGTACGCGAAGCTGATGATACCCAGACCTAAGATCGATCTTTGAAAACCATGCCGAGCCTTGAAGCTGATCGAAGAGATCGTCGATGCGCGGCAGTGGATATCGATTCTTAATTGTGAGTTTGTTTAATTCGCGATAATCGATGCACATTCGGAATGACCCGTCCTTTTTCTTGACAAACAAGACCGGTGCACCCCATGGTGAATGGCTCGGGCGAATGAATCCTTTGTCAGTCAGCTCTTGTAGCTGGCTCGCCAATTCTTGCAACTCCGAAGGCGCAAGTCTGTAGGGAGCTTTGGCTACTGGGTTCGCACCAGGTACTAAGTCGATCCGGAACTCAACTTGGCGTTCTGGTGGAAGACCCGGCAAATCATCTGGAAATACCTCTGGAAAGTCTCTGATCACAGGAACATCTTCAACTCTCTTTCCTTTATCCTTTTTCTCCACAATATGAGCTAAAAATGCTATACATTTCTTCCTAAGGTACTTGTGTGCTTTAGTGCATGACATAAGCTTAAGACCTTTACTAGCAGTTTCTCCAAATATTCTCAGAGTTTCACCCGAAGGTAATGGAATACGAATATATTTCTCATGACAAACAATCTCCGCTCTGTGGGTGGCTAACCAATCCATGCCTATGATAACATCGAAGCTACCAAGATGCATAGGTATGAGATCAATTGGGAAAACGTGATCATTTAAGTTCACCGTACATCCAACGATAATAGTGTCAATATCAATAGTGTTTCCGTCAGCCACTTCCACATTGAACGGTTTATCTAAATATGTACGTGTTCTACCAAGCAAACATTCAAAATCATATGAAACGAAACTCCTATCAGCACCAGAATCAAATAAGACAGATGCATAAGAGTTGTTGATCAGAAATGTACCGTTGACCACATCCTGGTTGGCTTGAGCAGCTGGAGCATTCAACTGAAAAGCCCGGCCTCTTGCCACCCTTTGATTATTTCCAGTCAACTTTGGGCATTGATTTCTGAAGTGACCCACTTCACCACATTCATAACAGGCTCTTGCCTGTGCTTGAGGTACTTGGCGAACGGGTACAGCTGGAATAGGCTGTGCAGGAGGAGCTGGCAGTGCAAGCGGCGCATGTTGCAACCTTTGTGCTTGCGGTGCACTCCGACAAACATTAGCCAAGTGACCAAATTTGCCACAGTTGTTGCAGACGCGACAAGGCAAATTTGGTGCGTGATGATAACGGCAGGTATGACACTGAGGAGTGTTCCCAGTGAAATTCCTGGCAGTTGAATTGTTTGATGATTGCTGCGTAGACTTTGCAGCAGGTACAGTGACCATGAAGTTCCGATTCTTTCTCTTCTTGTTGCTGCTTTTGGACGAGCTAGCAGCTTCAGACTTGACTTCAGCTTTGACTTTTTTGCAGTAGTCTTGGTGTCAGTCTTTTTATATCCCTTCCGAGTAAGCGTTCCATTCCTCACGTGATTAT
The DNA here is from genome assembly GCA_009363875.1 of Mikania micrantha. NCBI lineage: Eukaryota > Viridiplantae > Streptophyta > Magnoliopsida > Asterales > Asteraceae > Mikania > Mikania micrantha. The sequence continues at coordinate 71,653,854 of CM018695.1, read as the reverse complement.
CAGTAAGAGTTGCAGATAATCGGATTGCAGCCTCAAGTGTTTTGGGATTGCTCCCATAGACTGTATCCTGAATCTGCACCGGCAGTCCACCGATGTATTTCTCAATCGCCCTTTCCAAAGGTGTCACCATATGAGGCACTAGCAGACTATACTCATGGAATTGAGTATTGTAGATGACGTTCTCGCCACTATCTTGTTTGAGTTCCCAGAACTCAGTTTCCAGTTTCCTCATCTCGCTTCGAGGGCAGAATTCAGTGGTCATCAAGTTCTTGACCTCTGTCCATGTCAAAGCTAAGGCAGCATCCACTCCCCTAGTTCGCTTTTCCCCATTCCACCAAGTTAGTGCTCTCTTTTGGAAAACACTTGTGGCATAGCGAACTTTCAGATTCTCGGGACATTCGCTGTTGATGAAGGTGTTCTCCATACTCTCGAACCACTGCAGCAGACCAGTGGCTGATTCAGCACCCGTGAATTTCAGAGGATTACAGGAATTGAAGTGTTTGAATGTGCAAGTTGTCTGGTTTGCACCACCTCTGTTCTGGTTAGCATTCTGGTTAGCCTGAGTTAGTTGGCTCACCAATCCAGAAATAAGTGTGGCTAACTCTTGTATGCCGGAGTTGGCATTACTGTTGTTAGCTTCCCCATTGTTCGAGTCATCTTCGTTGTGACGGCGAGGCGGCATGTTTCTGAAGGAAATAGAAACATGTTACTACCGTTTACAACGTAAGTCATACAAACAATGGTCAATTGAGTTTATTTTAAACAGTTAGGATTACATATAGGAACTATATTTATTTCCTATCTGTTATTTAAACTCATAATGTCTACAAATTTGCCTATTATTATTCTAAGTGTCCTAGTTGGTCATAACTAGTGTTAGCTAACTATCTTCTAGATCCTGTACATTCTTCACTCTATACTAACACTGACAACCTCCCAATGCAATGCAACAAGCTTATATATAGGGCATATGCAGAGGTAGATCGCAATCTCCCCTACACCGTCCCACCGCCGTTCCATTGCACCACGATTATGCCCTTGCTAGTGTGTAAAGTGTGTCATGTACTTCACCATAATCTCACTTCACAAACCTTATCCTAAATAGGATAATTTTGAGTGAAGTGATCACTAGTGTCCTTGAACAATTAGGTTTGCCTAATGTCTAAGTTCACCTGACATGTAGGCTCGCCTATTTCTAAGTTCACCTAATGTCTAAGTTCACCTGACATTAAGTTTCCCCCAATTGTATAAGTTCACTAAAACCCATATCAATCCCAGTGTAGATAATCATCATTAAGGGTTCATATCATCACGAAGTGCTCTTATTGTCACTAAGTGTTCATATCCTCCCTATAGTTTATTCTCATCAAGTGTCCATACCATCACTAAGTGTTAGTATCATCACTATGCGTTTATATTATCATCAAGTGTCTATATCATCACCAAAGTCCATATCACATCACTAATCGCTCATTATCGTTCATTAATCCTATGCACCCTACGTGTCCAATCCGTATGTTTTTATAAGGGAATTTATAAGTGTTTATCAAGTGTGATCATCCAAAGTGTCAATCCAAACCAACCTTAACCATCAACATCCATCTCACAATAATTCCTAGTAATATCCTAAGTTCCTGACACTGACAGACTCCCAATATACTACAAATGGTATATGTATAGGGCATATGTAGGGGTCAGTCGCAACTGCCCCAGCCACCGTCCCACCACCTTTGTAGTATACTACGAGTGTGTCCTTGTCTGGGGTTTATAGCTCAAACAAATATTTCCTAAGGCAAGCAATTCATAAACAATTAAGTTCCTAAGCAAATAATTTCCCAAACGGGTAGTTCCCACATTCTTCAATACTGACATCCACCTAATGTACCGTAAATGGTATATATATAGGGCATATGTAAGGGTCAGTCGCAACTGCCCTAGCCAACGTCCCACCACCTTTACGATACACCACGTGCATGTCCTTATCGAATCATTAGGGCACACGTAAGCAAGAAATTTATAATCAGCATTTTTATATCAGATGTATAACAGGGTTTCAATTAACATGTAATAAGCACATAAGCATGAAATCCTGAATATACTAACTAGTGTATGAATTTAATTCATACTAGGGTATCCTATGGTTATAGACTAGGTCAACCATTTCTAGTAACCTAATTCCCTATAACCCAGGCTCTGATACCAATCTGTAACACCCCGACCGACGGCGGAATCATCGGGATGCCACGAGGGATGTGTAGATTGTTCAAAAGCTCGTGGGCATCTAAATCAAATCATCACATATCATTTAATCAACCAAAATAATTACACAAAAATCATGTTCATCATGAATCAAGTAAGTCAAATACACAAAAGATTTAGTTAAACTAACTAAACTCTAATCGCCAGAAATTTAGTTAATTAACTAAGTCCAAGATCCTATATGATGATGATGTCCAAAATAGAAGAGATCCTCTCTTCATTCCTACTTGTCTCCATCACCTGAAACATGTAAGAAAACAAGTGTCAACTACAAAAGTAGTTGGTGAGTAATCATAAGTTTTTATATTTAAAAATGTTTTAGTAAAATGCGTTTGAAAGTTTATGTTTAAAATGGTTTTATATAAAATGCTTTGTTTAAAAACGGGTATAATACTTATGATCTTCTTGAGAGAATCCATATGAATACCTGTATGAGATAATCCAACACACATCCATCAATTCAACAGCCAAACACATACACAATCACATAACCACATAACCAAATCAATCATAGCCAATCACAAATAATCATAATCAAATATAGGCAATCAATCACAACAAATCAACCAAACTCAATCAATCATATTCTCAATCAATGTTCGTGACTATACATGATTCCTTATGTATTTAACATAAGTTAGATACATGAATCATGGAGTGGTCGCTAACCACGTGACAATACATGAAGTCAAAGCAATTAACCGAAGTCAAGAGCAATACTTCACGGATGTGGAAATCATCCACGTGACAATACATGAAGTCAAAACAATTAACCGAAGTTAAGAGTAATGATTCACGGATGTGGAACTCATCCACGTGACAATACATGAAGTCAAAACAATTAACCGAAGTTAAGAGTAATGATTCACGGATGTGGAACTCATCCACGTGACAATACATGAAGTCAAAACAATTAACCGAAGTTAAGAGTAATGATTCACGGATGTGGAACTCATCCACGTGACAATACATGTAATCTTTGTTATTGACCTAAGTCAATAACAATGTTTACACGGATATAAGATAATAAAAGAAAGTCCATAATAATAAATAAATTTTAAGTTGTAATTACCATATTGATAAACCGGTATAAACCTTATGTTATCAAAATAATAATTAATCTGGTATACATGTTTCACCTCCGAGTTTTAAAACAAAACAGTTTAAAGAAAGGGAGGTTATGAGAACTCACCTGAAGTCCTTAGATTATGTGTTCTCGTGTTATGCGCGCTCGCGTATGTAAACTCAAGACCAACTCAACAATCTGTAATGAGGTGTGTTTACATGCTCATAAGTATGTGAGTAGAATTTCTAATTAGTTAGTCGTAAGTGTTTACTCAGAATCACAATGTTGTTTTAACTTAGATTCTTATTCAAGTCAAGTTGTTACCCTTAGAGTTTTATTAACATTAGTCTCAAAGTTTAACTTACATGGTACCTCTTTTGATATTATCAAGTGATGAGAGATCTTAAAGTCCTTGGTAAGGACTCATAAATAGATACATGTTAGGATAATGATCCTATCAACCATACATATACTCACATGCATGCCTCCATGCTAACCACCATCATAATTCAATTCATTATATCCTCTTAATTAACTAAAAGTGTATTTAAAGTATCTAAATAAAGCATTAGCCTTGTCTTACCAATTTCTATACATGTGTAGTTCATAGTTTTTGAAGAACTTATGTCTAGAGAGAGAAAAGGTGGTGGTTGAATGTGCTCATGCGTGCATGTACATGTATATACATATATCTATCTAAGCATGTCGTTTATTGGTCCTTAATCTCTTAATTAAACGAAGATAGAACAAATCCCCCTTGTGGGCAGCGAACCCTTGGCAAAACCCAGCCAAGGTTCGGCCCATTTAGTCTCAAGGTTCGCAACCAGGATGGCCGTGGGTTCGGTGTTACTAAGCTTCGGCTGGCCATGGTTCGTGTAAGGAAATTGGCTAGGGTTCGGCCAGCAGATAAGCATGGTTCGTGGGCTCCCTAGTTCGCCCCAACAGGGTTCGTTGATCCATGGGTTCGCAGCCTATAGGGTTCGCCAAGGTGAGAGGGTTCGCTGGACAGGGCTTGTGGCTAAGGGTTCGTGGCTAAGAGTTCGCCACCCCTTCTGCCCCGCCCAGAAGGTTCGTGCAGCTACTACATGGTTCGTTCCTCTCAAACTTGCTCAGCAAGGTTCGTGGGGTTCATAAGGTTCGGCCAAAGGTTCGTCCCCCTGCTGGCCGCGAACCTGTTATCTCCTCTTCATCATCCTCGAGCTCCTGTTAATCCATGACCATACAAAGCTTCTATACAATCCTATAATCTCGTTTTAGTGTTTTACAAAGGATTTATCAAATTATAACTACAACAAGCACAATATTCACGACCCAATAGCAAAACCGAAAACATAAGGCTAGATTTACCTCGATTTGACGGTCAAACGTGAGATTTTCTTGTATCTCCTTGTAGCTCCTGTTCACCCGAACGCGTGGACACCAAGATCTCGCGAATCCACCAAGAAACGAGTTCGTAATCGTAGAGAGAAGTTGTGTGTGTGTTTTGTGGTGAAATTAGAGAGAGAAAGGGAGTTGGGAGAATGAAAAAGGAAATGGTGAAGTCTTCCACCATTTAAGCTTTTCCCGTTCCCGCGTGTCGGTCTCGTTTTTATCGCGATAATCATAATAAAACTCGGTTTCTCTCGTTAAATATATTTAAATAAAATGCTTAAATAATCATATGGTTTCATTATTTATCATTATTTCAAAATAAACTTTGTCTCGTAGCGAATCTCGTTTCATACGCGTGAAATATAATAACATGCTCGTTTCTCTAACGTAACATATTTAAACAATAACACGTTCTAAATAATTTAGTTTTATTTAATTAAAATAGGTTTAAATAATTTGTTTCGTAAAATAAATTCCGTTTCGTTTTCGTTAAATAATTATTTAAATAAATTAATTTATTCGAAAACTTTTTAGGTTGTGATTCCTAATAAACGTTTTAAGATTTTATTTACCAATTTAATATCGTGAGATATTATTTAATAATCTCGTCGAAAAGCGTTACTCGCGTACGTATTCGTAAAGATCGTCACCTTTGCGAATCCGATGCTCGTAACGTATTTCGATTTGATTTATTATTTATGGAATATCGTTTCAGTATATTATTCTTAATAATTATATTCGTGTGAATCGTCACTCACGCGAATACATTATTAAGTTAATATTTCTGAATTAATATTCTCGTTTAAATGATATCCGTAACCTCACCATCGCGAAATCAATTCTCATTATTAATCATCTTTAATATTATCATTTTCCCAAACCAAAACCCACTAAACCCTAGTCACTGACACATCCATGATAGACCGAAATATGCATATGTATAGGGCATATGTAAGGGTCAGTCGCAACTGCCCTAGCCACCGTCCCACCGCTATTTCGATAAACCATGACCATGGGTCCTTGACTACGTTTAGTAACCAGACTCAACCAAACTCCCAATTCCATACCAAATCCATTCTCTAACCATTAATCCATCATTATCAGTAATAATTAACTGCGATAAACACTACGGGTCTGTTTGGTTGTATCACAACTAAACTTCTCGTGGTTTACGCGTATCATAAATGTGCTATAACATGCATACCAGTACAGTGATAATATCAATAATGTCAATCAATAATTTCATAATCATTCATAATAATTAAATCTCCAGTCGTAACAGTACAATCGTACGGATGTACGGACGTACAGACAACTGAAAGTACAGTGATGTTACATTACCCTTCACACACTGAACCATAAATATGGTCTCAAGATTGGTATCTCTGAAATTTCTTTCGCGTATCAGCTTCGCACCCATGGATACTCTCGTTTTTTGCTTCAGAGACGAATTGGTGCCCCTGCTTTGGTTCATGGGGATACCATGAATGAAAAAGAGTGGAGAGATAAATTTTTCTTTGTTAAGCGAAGTTCCATTTCTGGGGGAATTTCTCTTTCTGTTAGTTGGTTGTTGAAGAATAGGATATTCTGTTTTTTATCATTATATCTTAAGTTTTTTGCTAATCAATTTTTGTTTATATTTGTGTTTCAGCACCAAAATTCGAGTCGTTGGTAAGTGGGAATCAAGATACCGAACAGAGGGTACAATCTCTGTTGTTGATTGGAGAAAGAGAGCGAAAGTTTGTTGCGACCTCCAAGGAAGATATCCCTGTTTCATCCTCGTCTCACAGCGCATCCTCACAACAATCCTACGCCCAGATGACATCAGGTATCTTGTGAGATTGGGTTTTGAGTTTAATTGATTTCATAGTTTTCACATTTTGGTTTCTTATTTTCTCAGAATCAGCCTTTGATCTTGAAGACCTTACTGATTTCTTAACTATTAAGAAAGAGAAGGTTAGTCCAGTTGCTCCCAAGGCAAGGATTATGCATACCCGTTCCACCAAAACATCAAAGAAGAGCAAGGGTACTGATGTTGTTAATGTGTATGATGTTTCTGACCTCCCTGCTGTTGATCTTCTCCAAAAGGTTCTTTTTGTTTCCTTAATTTGTTTATTTTGGTGTAACTATATTCTCAAAATATCTTCATTTTGTAGGCCATCCTGAAAATTGTTGGTGATAAGGAGGCCTTTGAAAAGCAGATTGAAGACCTCGAAGATCAAAAGAAGATTGCTCTTGCCAAGGCCGGTCACTACGAGAAGGAAGCCCTGAAGTTCAAGAAGTTGGCTAAGGATAATGATGTTGCCCATAAAATGAAGATAAAGGAGATCATTGAAGGCACCAAAAAGTCCGCTGCCGCAGCTATCCTTAAGGCCAAGATACAAATGGCTGAAAAGGAGGGTTCTGATTTATGGGACAAGGACTTAGACGATTGGGTCAAGGTTTTGGCTAAGCTGACTGGGGATATGGCAGAAACTTCTGATGCGGGGGCTAAGACGGCGAGTGTGGTGGAGACCAGCAAAGTAGCAGGGGGTGAGGATATTGGTGCAGGTGGAGGAGCATGTGACGCGGTGATAGGCGATGAATACAAAGTAGATAAGGTTTGAGCCCATCGTATTTGTGGTTCTTTTTATGGCGTTGTGTAGTTTAAACAATATTTTGATGTTAAGTCCCTAGATGGGCAGACAATTTATGGAATTTTAGGTGGAGGGACCATGTGTTTACATGGCGAAGCCTAAAATATCCTTGTTTTCTTGTCTTGACATTTTCAGTATGTTGGGTGTAGGGATCATGTGTTTACATGGCGAAGCCCAATATACTGATCTTGGGATGGTTAAACTTTTGGCTTAGTAATCTCATCTAATATTTTGGACTATTGTGTTTGTTGTGCGGTTGCGGAATATTCCAAAGATATTCTTGACACATATATTAGATTTTTAACTTAATAAGTAATTATACTTCAAACTAGATTATATGGTTTTGTTATATTAAATATTTACGTTCTGTAAGTATTCTTATTTAAAGTGTTTTCTTGAATACTCCTGTTAGTAGATATTCTAAAACCAGGATATTTATATAAAAAGTTCTCAACTTATCCTGATCAGGATAGCGATTAAAAATATTACTGTAGTTTTCATTATCTGGTTTGAAAATGTTTATACGGGGCTTTATTTCAGGATAAGGTATTTCTAAGTAAAAATCAACCGTATAATCAGTATTAAAGGTAATTGTAGAGTTAAGGAATAAATACCAACTTCTTGAAAGAGTAGACTTATTCTCGAAGCTTTTCTTATCCCTGTCGGGATAATGTGTAAATTACATACCTTAATATCTTTGGACATATTATGACTATACTTGTGCAATATCCTGAAATGGTCCCGAGAGTCAAGTGCAGCTCCTCAATATCCCTGGGCACGTTCCAAGTATGTGCTCCATCCCAAGTATTCTTGAAGGCTTGTTCCTGCACATGTTCATAAACAAGAAAGATTGGGATAAACCCAATATGCTGGCGACTAAGGCCGGTTAGGCTGGCGACAATGCCGAAAATACTGGCGATAAGGCCGAGAACACTGGCGACTATGGCCGGAATACTGGAGACAAGGCCGATTATACTGGTGACTAAGGCCGAAAATACTGGCGACAAGGCCGAAAGATACTGGCGACTAAGGCCGGGATACTGGCGACTTGGCCGGAATTCGATGGATCCCTGGTTATAGTCTTTGAAAATGAAATTGTCAAGCCACTCATGCGTGTACTGGTCCCAAAATCTCCAACTATACCGGGATATTACGGAGGATCCATAGTTATAATCTTTGATAATGAAATTGTCAGCCACTCAAGCGTGTACTGGTCCAACTATACCGGGATATTACGTGCGCTAGTGGCGAGGGTATGAACCCTGAGTCTTCATGAGAGACAAAAGTCTCTTGAGTTTTGATTTCAGGTCAAAACTTCGCAACCAGACATATAGTCTCTACGGGTGTCTTGATCAAGTTTTGATTTAGGTCAAAACTTGGGCTGAGACATATAGCCTCGTATCTTCTCCAGCTATTGCTGCAAAAACATAAAATATTTTTGCAAAGGTAGGCATTAGGGATCCCTAAGCCTCTCCAATGCTTAAGTTAGTGTCAAGATATCTTAAGAATATATCAGGGTACAAATGTAGGGATGTATTAAGAATTTAAGAACATTTTAAGGAATGCTCGTGTAAATTTAAAGTAAAAATGATCATATAAGGTAAGTCTTAAGATGAGTGGCATTCCATGCTCTTGGAAGAGGTTCACCATCCATGGTAACTAACTTGTATGCCCCCTTTCCGGATTCGGATTCGATTTTATAAGGTCCTTCCCATTTTGGGGCAAGCTTTCCATCCGTTGGGTTAGTGGTATTCTGGAATACTTTTATTAAAACCAAATCTCCTACTTGGAATCTTCTGATCTTTATATTTTTATTGTAGGATTTAGCTATCTTTTGCTGATAGGCAGCCATTCTAATCTTCGCAATATCCCTAGATTCATCAATAGTATCTATATCCTGAGATAATACTTCGTTATTGGCTTCTATACTTTGTAGACTTGTTCTTGCAGTAGGGATAATCATCTCAGTAGGGATAATCATCTCAGTTGGGAGTACAGCTTCAGAACCAAATACTAATAAGAATGGCGTTTGACCAGTGGCATTTTTTGTAGTTGTTCTATCTGCCCATAGGACACACGAGAGTTCTTCAGCCCATTTTCCTTTCTTGGATCCCAGCTTCTTTTTGAGATTATTTATGATAATTTTATTTCTTGATTCTGCTTGGCCGTTAGCTTGAGGATGTACTGGTGTGGAAGTAATCATTTTTATCCCCCATGCTTCACAAAAATTGGTAGTTCTTTTACCAATGAATTGAGATCCATTGTCGCAGGTAATCTCAGTAGGTATCCCGAATCTGGTCAGGATATTCCTTTTTATGAAGGATATTACTTCCTTTTCTCTAACCTGTACGAAGGCCTCAACTTCAATCCATTTTGAAAAATAATCGGTCATGGCAAGCATGAACACTTTTCCTCATGGTGCTTTTGGTAGTTTTCCTACTATATCCATTCCCCATTTCATGAATGGCCATGATGAGACTATTGGATATAAATGTTCAGCTGGTTGGTCAAGGATATTGATGTGTCTTTGGCAAGCATCACATCTCTGGGAATAGGACATTGCATCTTTTCTCATTGTAGGCCAGAAATACCGTGTTCTTAGGATTATCGAAAGCAATGCTCTGCCCCCCGTGTGATTCCCACAATCTCCTTCGTGTATATCCTTCATTACTTCTAAACTTTCTGGTTTTTCTAAACATTTTAGATATGGACCAGCTACGGAATTTCTGTACAGGATATCCCTAATGATTATGTATCTGGATATCCTGATTTTAAAGGCTCTATGGTTTGTTTCTCCATCGGGTATTTTTCCTGTTTGGAGATACTCTTTAATAGGTGTAATCCAGGATATCGCATGTGCTTCAATATTTTTTGGTTTAAGGATTTGATTTGAATTTTCTATGTCTATTGCCGGATTCAGGATATGTAGGATAGGGATATTGATATCATCACAAATTTTTAGAGATGATGCGAGGTTTGCTAATGCGTCTACTTCATCATTCTCTTCTCTAGGAACCTATGTGATATCAAAAGTGTAGAAATATCCTACTATTTCTTTAACTATCTCTAAGTATTTTGCTAATTTATCCCCTTTAACCATATAGGAACCATTAAATTGGTTTGCTATTAGTTAGGAATCAACAAATACATGGAGATTTCTTATGTTCATATTCCTAGCTAATTGGAGTCCCGCTATTAAGGCTTCGTATTCAGCTTCGTTATTAGTTGCTTGGAACTCACAACTGATCGATTGGGGTATTATGTCCCCCTGTGGCGATTTTAGTATTATCCCTAAACCTGTCCCTCTTACATTCGAGTCTCCATCAGTGTGTAGATTCCATTCACTGGTATCCTCATCCAGGAGTTTAACTTCTGAATCTGCTTCTGGTTGAATATCACTACTAAAATCTACTACAAAGTCTGCTAGTGCTTGAGACTTAATTGTTGTTCTTGATTCATAGATTAAATCGTAAGTGCTAAGTTTTACTGGCCATTTGGCCATTCTTCCTGATAACCCAGGTTTTCTTAACACCGATTTGATTGGGTAATTTGTTTTAATAAGTATCCTATGTGTCTCGAAGTAATGCCTAAGTTTTGTTGATGCTATGATTAAAGCTAAGATTAACTTTTCTAGGTGGGAATATCTAGTCTCAACATCTAATAGGCTCTTACTTACATAGTATATTGGATGTTGTGATCCTTGGTAGTCTTTGACTAACACAACACTTACAGTAGTTCGGGATACTGCTAAGTACAGTGATAGTGGTTCACCATCTTCCGGTTTCATGAGCAATGGCGATGAGGATAAGAATTCTTTCAAATCCTGTAGTTCTTTCTCATGCTTTTCATCCCATTGAAACTTCTTATTCTTTTTAAGGATATCGTAGAATCCTTTGAATTTTTCAGAAGATCTTGAGATGAACCTATTAAGCGCGGCTATCCTTCCTGTTAATCTCTGTACTTCTTTTACGTTTGTTGGGGATTTAAGGTTCAGGATAGCTTGAATTTGTTCTGGGTTGGCCTCTATTCCTCTTTTAGTGACCATATATCCCAAGAACTTTCCTGATCTTACTCCAAAATGGCACTTAGAGGGGTTGAGTTTCATATTGTATCAATCCAGGATATCGAATGATTCTTTGAGATCCCGAAGATGATCTTTGGTGATCTTTGATTTGACTACCATATCATCAATGTATACCTCCATAGTCTCCCCCAGCTTATCCTTAAACATCATATTGACAAGCCTTTGATAAGTATCTCCCCGTTCTTCAAGCCAAATGGCATTGCTGTATAGCAATATATCACTGTTGTCGTCATGAAAGCAGTATCTTCTTGGTCCGAAGGCTCCGTTTGAATTTGCTGGAATCCCGCCGATGCATATATGAAGGTTAATATTTCATGACCTGCTGTAGCATCTACCATTGAGTCTATGTGTGGTAATGGAAAGCTTTTGGACAAGCTTTGTTTAGATTTGTGTAATCTACTATGGAAAGGGGTCTTTTGGACAAGCTTTGTTTAGATCTGTGTAATCTACACAAGCTCTCCACTTTCCATTCTTCTTATGAACCAAAACTACATTAGCCAGCCACCTTGGGAATTTTACTTCCCTAATCATCTTAGCTTTGAGAAGTTTCTCCACTTCTTCTTGAATGATTGCATTCCTCTCAGGAGCTAATTTCCTTCTTTTTTGATGGATAGGTTTGAAGCTTCTATCTATCCCCAACTTATGCGTGATTACGTCTGAGGATATCCCTGTCATATCCTCATGTTTCCAAGCGAAGGTATAAATTCTTGATCTCAGGAAGGAAATCAATTTCTCCTCAATATCCTCGGGGATATCAGTTCCTATGAGAACTTTAGTTTCTGGATCCTCGGGATTAAGTAGAACCTCTTTTACTTCTTTTTCCCGGGATTCCTGATTATCCCCAAGGTTATTCTTTGATTGCTATGTTGATGGTGGTTTCGTTGTTACCTTCATTGAAGATGAATAGCACTCCTTAGCTTCCTGCTGGTCGCTATCGATCTTCACAACTCCCCATGGTGTAGGTAGTTTGATGCATTGATGATATGTCGAGGGAACTGCCTTCATATCGTGTATCCATGGTCTACCTAATATGATATTATAACAAGACAATGAATCTATAATACAAAAGCGTTGCATAGAATTTACCCCCTCGATATATACTGGTAATTTAATTTCTCCAATGGTAGCTTTTTCTCCGCTGAATCCAACCAAAACCAAAGACTTGGTAGTTATTTCGGATTCAGGGATATTCATTCTCTTACGTATCTCTAATTGGATAATGTTCACTGAACTTCCTCCATCAATGAGTATCCTACGCATATAGTGGTTAGCAACGTATAAAGTAATTACTAACCCATCGTGATAAGGATCTATGATGTTTTCTCGATCTTGTTCTTCGAAGCATATCACAGCATCCTTAGTTATTGTTGAAGTCTTTGTGGGTCTTTCTCCATTCTCCATCTTAGCCTCCTTAGCATGTCTTCTGGCTGCAGAATAAGAAGTACCACATATGTCAGATCCACCAGAGATAAAGTTTTTTAACTTGTCATCCTTTGGTGGGGATGCAGCTCTTTTTGGGAATCCATCATAATCCTGCCTCCTTTCATTCTTTTTACCAAGAAGTTCCTTGAGATGGCCTTTGCTGAGTAAGTAGCTTATTTCTTTCCTCAAGGCAATGCAATCTTCGGTTACATGTCCAAAGTCTTCATGAAATACGCACCATTTGGACTTATCTTTTGCGGCGAACTTCTTATCCTTGGGAGGCCATCTGGCTTTTTCTCCTAAATCCTGCATAGCATACATCAATTCAGGGATATCTACAGAAAAACAATAATCAGATATCCTGGGATATTCTTCATCATCTTCATCGTCATCCACAGAATTGATCTTGTGGTTGTCGGATTTGTAGTTCGGCTTGGGTTTGAATGACTTGTTGGTGGGTGAATCAAACTTCCTTTTGTCTTGGTCATTGGGAGGAGTTGTAGTAATCCTCTTCTGTATCTCTTTATCATCTTCCAATCTGATGAACCTTAATGTGCGGTTCGGGACTTCGTCCATGTTCCTGCAAGGATTCATAACCAAATCATCATAAAAAGGTGAGTTTTTCTGCAATCCCATTTTGAATGCTTGAACAGCCGTAGTGATATCGAGGTTAGGGATATCTAAAGATTCTCTGCCAAACTTGTTTACATAACTCCTTAGAGTCTCATCCGATCCCTGTGTTATCTTGTAGAGATCACTAGTTAGCCTTTCAAATGTCCTGCTACACGAAAATTGATTATTAAATAAGTTAATCAAATGAGCAAATGAAGTAATCGAGTAAGGAGGAACATTGAGTGGCCATTTCAAGGCTGCTCCTGTTAATGTTGAGCCGAATCCTTTACATAAGCAAGCTTCCTTCAGATGTGGGGGAATAGGATTTGTCTCCATTTTTTCCCTATATTGTGCTACATGTTCTTGAGATCCGTGGTCTCATAATACAATTTCATGGTGGAAGTTTGGAATCTCTTTGGGATTTCAGTATCACATATTGGTGGAGCGAATCTGGATATTCTGTGGGTGATTGCTGGTACTTCCAGGATAGGCTTGACTACTCCTGGTACACTTGAGATCATATCCCGAAGTTTCTGGATTTCCTTGGCCACTTGAGGAGATATTCCTGTTTTCTATAATGAACCAAGGTTAGTAGTATCTAATGGAGAATAATTGTAAGTGTTACCAGTGAATTGTGATCCTGATGAAGTTCCGATACTGGTTTGCATCGGGATAAAGTCTCCAGAATGATTCCCAGATATCCCTGATGTCCCAAAATCAAGGATCCTCGGAGCTATGGGTGTAATAACTTCAACTTGCTTGTTCTTCTCAGCCTTTAAGCTTTCCATTTCTCTGAGAAGTCTTTGATTCATCTGTTGCTGATCTATCATTTGATGTTGTACCTGTTGAAACAGACTCAAAATATCATTGTTAGAAACAAGGATAGGAGCAGTAGCTGTCATTTTCGTCGATGGAACACTTTCGACTACAAAAGTAGTCTTTTTTCCAGGATTGTCGGGTTTCTTGGTGAAAACAGGAATCTGCGAAGGCATATTAGTAGCAGCAGCAGAAATAGTAGATAATGAAGAAGTTGATCTCGGTTGTGAAACCATTTTTCAATATATTCCTTCTGAAAACGCCTTTAAACAAGGTTTTAATTATAAAAAAACACAAGTTTGCCCCACGGTGGGCGCCAAATTGTTTCGGGTAAAAATTAACAAGATTAACTTTTAGCAAAATCGAATTAGAAAAGTGGGGTATTGTGCTTTACAAGCAAATATATTGAATATATCGATTCTGTGGTTAGAATATCCCTAGGGATATTTGAATATACCAAACAGGAAAATAGCAAAACACACGAGATTTATACGAGGAAAAACCCTTAATCTCTTAGGATTGCCGGCATAAAAACCTTGAGAGGTGACAAATGTCACTCTGCCTAGTTTTATTGACAAGTAAATGAATCAGAATACAATGAAAGAGCACAAGTTGATCGATGCTAAGTTGCTAGTGAGCTTCAGTGAGTTTCGTGTGTGTTTTTTAGGTATCCAGTGTCCTATATCGATCAATTGCCTCGGTATTTATACTAAGAATTTACAAATGAACGGTCAACAACGTTCATATGGTAGTTCCGAATATTCCGGTACTTTTCAATCGTTGGAGACTCATTCAAATTAGGGGTGTCGTTCGGGTTGGTTCCTCGGGTTTCGGGTTGTTCGGGTCGGGTTATTCGGGTTTTTGTAATTTAAAATTGGAACCGAGAACCGAACCATTTAACTTCGGTTTAATTGGTTCTCGGTTTCGGTTATCGGGTTTAATCGGGTTGGGTTAAACGGTTCTCGGGTAATACTTGAAAAACTAATATTCTATTTTTCAAACAAATAAATTTAAAAAATGTTTAACCAAAACATATATTTCCTTAAAAATTTCAAATGTTTAACCATAACATAACTAAAACGTGTTTAACCAAAACATACATTTCTTCAATAATGTCAAAACATATAGAGGATTTGAAAATAAAAAAATGTTACCGCCCTTAGAACCCTAGTTCGGGTTATTCGGGTTTACCCGAACAAAGCTCACGAGTACCCAAGGACCGAACCATTCTAAGTTTTCGGGTTCGGGTAATAGGCTTTTTCGGGTTGGGTATTTTCGGGTTCGGGTACGTGTTATTCGGGTTGGTTCTTCGGGTTCGGGTAAAAAACACACCCCTAATTCAAATCGTTCGCATAAATCTTCCTTAGATTCCGCATCCAAGTTTAGTTAGTTGATAATGCTTCCGTGATATTGGGACCAGCTATGTGCCAACCTGTCAATTCCTGAAATCTCGCAATATACGTTAAGTAACAGAAATAATTGTTAGTGATAGTACATATCCTTAAAATATCCCTGATCCCGAAATATCTCGGATCCTGAAATATCCCGAGTGAGAATATTTTGCGCCTAACATCAACCAAGTGAGAGGTTTGGAATTCCAATCCTGACATGGTTCGTGAGATGGTGAGAAACTTGATCATGTAAGAAGTTTGTCTTTCAATCACTTCGATAACCCATAATTAACAATGTTTAAAAGACGCTTCAACCTCGATACAAAAAAGTAGGTAATTCCACTATTAGAGGTGATTGTTTAAAACGATGGCAACAAACCAAAAAAGAGTCAATATTAATTTTGAATACTTAAATACCTATAGTAACTTAACAACAAATGTTTGGTGGGCATCACATGGGTTTTCGGAATTGTATCTTTGCTAACTGCCATTACATTTATCCTGATCCGTGACAAATGATGAAACATACAATTACATTTGAAATGTATCAGTACGTTTGTTTTGCATGTTAGAAGATGTACTTTAGACTTTTAGTTTACAACACAATATTTTCAATAACTTTTGATAATATTTCAAATAATACTAATTTGGTTAAAAAATTAAAAATTAAATATCAACCAATATATAACTGTATTTTTTTATATTAGATGTACTGCACATATCATTAATTTAATTGTGCAAGATGGTCTTGTGGTTTCTCGAATGAACAAACTAAAAGAAAATTTTAAACAAATGTTAAAAGATTTTTTTTAACAAACCGTAAAAGATATATGAATTATAAAAACAAATTTCATCTTTTTAGGTCTGTATTAGGACATCATAAATGATGAAATTTGACTTGGCATATGTTTGATAACGTAATATGACAAAGGCAAACTTTCGAATTTTTCATGAAAATTTAGTTCGAATGCGTTAGGATAAAGCTTTTTCAAGCCGATGTTGAGAAGTCATTGAATGTTTAACTAGTTCACTTGGAGATTTTAAAATGCAACAACTATTTTATTAGGTTGCAATTATGTATTATGTCTCGAAAAATTAACGAATATTAATCGAGACGTGACATATATATAACAAAGTTGCTTCTAATGAAAGTAAAACTTATGAAATATTTTCAGGATGTCAACCGTTTTTACTTGTATGAAGTCATTGAACTCATTTTTCAATAGTGTTGTCGTTGAAATATTAATTAATGAAATAGTTACTTCTTTGAGTTTAGATGACCTAACTTTCTATAAACACAAAAACTAATTTTAACATGTATTTTTAAAATTATGATTGATCATTATTTAAGAAAATATGGTTTAACATCAAAGATACAACAATGAGTACATGCGACTTCTAATTTGAATAAAAGCCAAGATGTTAATTTTGATTTGTTTAACACTTGAACTCAAAATATTACCAAGCTTGATTGAGTTACCAGCACAAGTAAATAACTTGGAAGGTATCTGAGAGCTAATTAGATAGCCGATATAAAATCTAATGAATTTAGAAACTTTGATATTTTGATCTAATGGAAAGAAAAAGAATCCCAATTTCTAATTCTAGCAGCCTGGCCTGTGATTTACAAAGTGTCCAAGCATCCACAAAAGCTTAGTAATTTACTTTTTCTCTTGATGGCAGGGTTCCACCCATTCGACGGAAGATGCTCACTCCCGCATAATTGAAAATGTGCATTTACTCGAATGATCATTTGGATGCAATGGAACGTACACAAGACAAGGGAAATGTTGAAGCTGGACTCAAGGTGAAAGAAATGATACACCGAGTGAAAGTTGAAGAGGGAATTCCTTTACCATTTTCTGATGAAGAACATGCCTGAATGAATGAATGCGAAACAATAGTTTTAAATACGTTTTCAAACAATTATATGAAAACAAACATTTATATTTTTGTTTGTATTTATTATATGTACAATAAAATAATATTTTTATTAAGTTTTGCTTTTTTTTTTTTCAATATTTATAAACTTTATATACATTTTTAATCAATTTCTTTAGAATTTAGATTAGTGTTTAATTTTAGTTTCGTATTTATATTATTTTTTAATTTAATAATATATTTTTATTTTTTTTCTTGATGTTTATTAGTTTTATTTAACAAAATAACTACAAGTATGAGAAGAGAAAGTAAAAAAAAAAACGGTTTTTGAACCAGTTACACCGATCCGGTTATAAACCGATTCAGTTTCATAGCTAACAAAAAGTAGATTTAATAAACCAGTTTTTACCCGTGTCGATTTGGAAGAACCGAAAAGCCATATACGATTGGTTAACCGATTCAATTATTTTAAAATCAGTTACTGAGCGAATATGTTTGTGCATCGAAAGAGAGAGCGTGAGAATACAACAACTCTTTCTTATATATGAAATCATTGTAATAGTCAATTGTCTTTCATATCAACATGTCACATGTTGATTCATGTTGTCATTTGTCATTAGCTTCTTTTTTGTTTCTTTTTCTTTTGCTTTTATGCAAAAAATTAAAAAAAAATGTCATTCACTTTTGTTCTTTTGCTATAATCAATGGGCTTGTTGGTCTAACTAGTTATTATTATTTTATTTTTTTTGAACGGCAACGGGTCATAGACCCACCCGATCATATCCACACCCATTAGGAGGAAACCCACCATAGGTGAGAGAAAACCTCCTAGCCCAGCATGAAACCCCTATTTTGTCCATGCTATGACTTGAACCCGTGACCTCCCCAATATTGAAGTCACAGGGTACCTCCTCTCAACCACTTGAGCTAAGAATCATTGGTCTAACTAGTTATGACACTTGGTTTTTGTTGACAATTAACATATATGACATCCAAGTTTTTTATTTTTATTTTTTACTCATAAATTCATGCCTTTTGCACTTTTACCTCTCTCTTTAATATATAAACGTGCTTAGTAAAGTTGTTAAAGGCTTCTTGGTTTTCATTTAGGGTTAGATTTTCACGATCTCTAATTAGTTTTTTCCTTTCCTATTTAATTAATTTACTTTGATAATAAGGCCATTACACACCAGTGAAATAGCTGGAGTTCGCATTTCGTGACAATCTTTTTTACAAGCATGTCTTTTACCACATGTCTTTTACCACATCATTGTCATGGTATGACCTCGTCATAACGCACAAGAGGAAAATAACTTGTTTTAATTAATATGAACTTTGTATACACATATTGTTGTTTGTGACTATGTTTGTTTTGTGGAACGAATACGTAAAGGATAATACACTTAGAATGTTAAGTAGTGTATGGTATGCTTCAATTCAATATTGTAAGGTGGAATAAAATAGGTCTTCACATTAAAATAAAAAAAATAAAAAAAAAATACATATTTACCAATCACATAGTATTAAAAATTAATCATTTCATATGAAATGTAATTTGTTCATTTTTTTATAATTTTCATTTACTTGGGAAGAAATGTTTTTTTTTTAATTTCTTAAAAAAAAGTGAATGATTTTTTTTTACTCAAACATGAACCGCTCCATGTCCTGATATATAAACCAACCCATGCCAGACTTTGTGACCCGAGTCATGGCCTAAGCCATTACCTGATTTTTGTTATTTTTATTGAATTGTATCCTATTCATTTTCATTTCTTACTTTCCAAACAATACAAATTAGTGATTTGTTTCATTCTCTTGTGGTAACATAACATGACAATACAACTTAATAATAATTATTTTTTTCTTCTTTATACAATTTTCTATTACATTGCATTTATTCATTCGATCATTTTCTTAACCCTTGCTAAACAAACCTTAGAGCTTGATTTTAACAAATTTGAGTACGGCTAAGTTAAGAAGCCAGTACGGCTCCTAGTTAATAAGCCATAGCTCGGTTAGCAAAATGTTGTACAAACTGAATTGAATCATATCAGATATTATTTATTAACTTTTTATAAAATTTTGATTTTTCATATAATTATTATATATAATATGTTAGAAACATGAGTATTAAGTGGGTTGAATAAAATATATTAAATAATAAAATAGTGAAATAAAAATAAAGGGTTAAATAAAAAAATATTAAATAATATGTGAGTAAAAATATAATATAAAAGTACAATAAAAGAAGTTCAAAAAATAAACCTGAAGCTGACAAAATTGTAGTTTGTGACTTTAACAATAATTAACAAAAGTCCGGGGCCGTTTGATAACGTCTAAACCATTAAATACTGAATGGTTAAGAGGATCTGAACCACTAAGTATTGAACCAGATTGTATGTTTTCGCAACTAAACTATAACCCTAAAACCAAATATTTTGATGATGTTCGAACCCCACCTCCCCCGCTCCAAATCCACACCAACCATCGTAGTACTAGGGTTGTCTCGACGACAACAACGAGTGCGGAGGGTGCAGACATAGGGCGCGGTGGCTGTGGGGAGGTGATCGGGATGGTGGTGACGGGAGGCGATCGGGATGATGGCGACGAGAGCAGTGGGTTCCGACGTAATCTGTGGAAAAAAGAAGAGGGTTGAGTTATTTTCTTCATTCAGACTTGTGAAATGAATGGTTTAGACCTTCATTTAGATATTTGGTTACATTCAGATGTGTTTTTTCCACGAAACCAACGGTCTAATCTGAATCATTCAGATTAAGACCTATTAAGACCTATTAAGACCTAAACAAACAACGTTTCCTTTCCTAAAAAATAAGATTGCTGGCAAAATGATGTATGTATGTATGTATGTATGTATTTTCCTTTTCTTTTAACTTTTAAAATTTCAATTTTTGTTTGAAAAAAATCAAAAGTCAATCATACAATGCTAAGAATTTGGTGGTTGATAGACGTAAAAAATAATCTGAGAAGAAACAAAAGTGACGTGTCTTTTCAAAATTTTATTTACTAGTGTGTGTATATATACACATACATTACAGCTTTTTTTTGAACATCGGTTCTACATATTAATATATTGTGTATGTTATCTTAACATGGCTCATTGGACAGAGGTAAGACGCGGCACATCAGATGCACGGGAACCCTCTGGAATGGGTAAACCCTAGCCCCTTATTGGTCCAGAACCCGAGATTAAGCTCAAGATTTTTTCCCTTACCTGGATGTCTTTTAAGTCGTCCCTGACAGGTTTTGAACCCATAACCTATCGGTCACTTGGTAAAACCCTAACCAATAGGCTGAATTCGCGAGACAATTCAATTACAACTATATGTAATAATACTATGTTAGTACCCCGTGTATTACACAAGATGAAAAAAATATTATTAATTAATAGTTATCAATAAATATTTATATTATAAGATGATTTTTTAATATAAAATATGATTAAATATAATTTCATAGATTAAATAATAAAATAATTATATTATGTTTTTAAACACTAATTTTTTCGAAGTTTGTTTTTTTTTAAATTTCGTTTTGAAATTTTTTTTTTAAAAATTCTATATTTCATAGTAATTTGTTTTTTTAAAAGTGTGTTTTTTAATATATTAAAAAAAGTCTTATTTTTAATTTAAAAATGTGGGAAAATATATTTAATACTTAATATTATTATTTGATATAGGAAAAAAAATATTAATATTATTAATATTTTTAATTAAATATTAACATTACTAATATTTAATAATAATATTTAATATTATTATTTAATATATTTAATAACAGAAAAAGACGGGAAAAAAACTAAAAATGTGCCAAACCTACTTATGATACCTTGAGATGTGTCAAACGAATCATATCCATGAGTCGGCGAGTCAACCCAACAAATAACTGAAATTTCACTTGAACTCAAACCGCAATATCATGTTAGACATATAAACTCAAATGCGACTATAATCTTTGTGAGTTAACTTCCGATTCTTTTTAACCCAACTTTTTTATTTTTAAGTAATAGAATTTATTATGTCAAATTATTTTTTAAGATTTAAATTCTAGCATAAAATACACAACAAAATTAGTTTATGACATAAATACAAATTTAAAAAAAAAAGAGTACAATTGATAGCTGGGTTAAACTGATCAATCATTGAACCTGGTTATGTTGACCCAAACACAACTCAGGGTCATTTGGTAGTGTCTAAACTATTAAATATTGAATCAGTAAGATATTTAAATGGTTAAGAGTGTCTGAATCATTAAGTGCTGAACTAGTTAACACTGTTTGGTTGAACTCTGAACGACTATACGTGAATCCTAAAACCAAAATACGTGAGGAGCCGTCGGTCGCAGGTGAGGATCAAGAGCTTTGTCGGAGAGGTTGGTCGTTGTCGTCTTCGTCGGAGAGGTGGAGAGGAGTAGTCGGTCGCGGGCGAGGATCCATCGGTGATCGTAGGTGAGGAGCCGAAGCTTCGGCCGACGTCGTCGGAGGTCAGCGTCATAGGTGAGCCAGCCCCTTTTTCTTTCCATTCAGACCTACTTCCACTTTGAACCATTCACACTTGTATTCAGACATTTCTATTATATTAAAAAAATTTGAAACAATGGTCTGAATTTAAACGATTCAGATAATTCAAACATATTCAGATGCAAACAAATTAACAACCGTTATTTAACTACAAGTTCAACCCGAAATGGACTTAGTTTCATTTATACTGAATCCAAAACCAAACCAAAAGTTTCATGTTACGTACGCTCATGTTGTGATTATCACAACCCTACATTATATTATATCTTATTTGTGAAAAAAAATAATGTTTCTAATTTACAAAGAAGAATGACGAGTATTAGATAACTAGAGTCATACATGTTACTTTATGATTCAATTTTAGATGGTTTTTCTCGTCTTTATCTCTCTCTTTCTCATTTAATAATAATATTAGAAATTATATGTTTAGTTATAAACTATAAATTTAGATATATAATAAAAATTTAATGAAAGATTAAAAATTGAATCCAAGATTTTGTTTATCGTCAAATCAATTGTTTGATTGTTATGTGTTGAAGGGTCCAAGTCCGGGCAGGTATGATGTCTGGTCATGTGATGCCTTGCTATCTCGAGTCAGGTTACACCTTGCTATCCCGGGTATGGAACCTATCTGCAACAACATAGAAGATCTACGTTAGAGGGCCCGAGGGGGTTTTCCCCCGAGGGCACTCCGACGCTCAAGTCAGTATCTTTATGAAGAATATATAATCGTATAAACAAGTAATTATAAAAGATAAGAGATACGAGAAATGTGGGTGTCAGGAAGGCTAGGAGAGCTGTAAAGAAGGGTTGTCTTGGTCTTACCAGGAACCAAGACCTTACTTTAAACCTGGTTAGCAATATATGTAAGAAATAAGGCTGGAAGATGAAACGCATGGTTATAGTTGGCAAGTTGGCAAGACCAACTCGGTCGTATAACTCATGATGAGGTATTTACTTGTTGGGTCTTGGTATGAGGCCAGGAGCTCCGTTCCTTGCTATCCGGCTACGGCAGGAACGACGCCTTGCTATACTTCAAGAGGAGACCTCTTACGACCATGCTCCGACATCGGGATCAGTCACCGGTAAGTCGGAGATGATATATAGACGAAGGTGAGAGTAGAGGTGAGAGCCAAGATGGAATGAATGAGCCCCCTTTGCTGAATGCCTTGCTCCTCTATATATAGTGCTGGGAGTCCTAGGAGCCTGTGCCCTCCCAGATTTACTCCCTTCCTCTTTGGGTGTCATATCTTCTTGGTATCCAGGCATTTTCCTTGATTACAGTGATTAGTTCCTTTTTGGTGTAAGAATGGTACTGTTGCTTTCTGTCATCCCTGCCATTTCGTGAAACACCATCTTTACCCTTTAGACACAAGATGGCTTCCTTTGTCACCTTCTATGCTCCTTTTACGCCTTTATATGTACGATGAGATTTATCCGACTCATGTGTGTCTGGATGTCTGGCCGTCCGGCTGTCTGGCCACCTGGCCGTCTGGCTGTCTTGCCTTGTGTCGTTGGATTGTTTGGCAAGCTAGTCAGGATATTTCACTTGTCCTTGCCGTCTTGGTAAGTCAGCCCGGACGTTCCATTTTCCACAGTGTTCATGTTTTTGACAGGATAGCCAGGATACTCTATCCCACGTCATCAGCCCCCCAGTCAGGACAGCTAGTCATTCCTGGGAGTAGGTGTTCCTGACTATCCTCCCATCATGCTAGCCTTTTCGTTATCTTGATTTTTGTTACTAATAGGTACACTTTCTTGCTTCTTTTTGGGTGATCATTAAGCCTGTGTGATTGCCGACTTGGTAGTAGAGGCACATTTCTTGATTTAATGCGAAAATGCGCCATTTAGTTAGCCTTCTTTGGTTTAAGATAAAAGCTTGGCGAATCCGCTTTGCTTTAAATCTTGTTACGATTAAGGATTACTAGTGAAAGAGAGTTGCACTAGCTCCTACTTATCAAGTCTTTTCAGACTGTAAGCTTGATTGTTGTACATCGGGGGACAATTTGAATTTTTTTTTTTTGACAGGCGAAACCAACGATGTAAAAAAATTTAGGTGTCCTTATATCATGTAACCTTTAATAGGGTCAATGCCATTGATCTTCCATTTGTTACAAGCCATTCGTCTAGAATTGTGACACAATTCAATTACTGAGCATTCATGTGTGATCGGTGTTTATTAAACCATGGAAGCAATTTAGTAATCTATTTGTAGAATAAAACAAATTTCAAACAAGCGTGTGATTTTAATTAGAAAGTTGGGTGCATTCAATCATTGGGGACTACTTGTGAAATGTTATAAGCTAGAGCTTGATATTTGGCTATGCCAAAAGAATATATTGATGCAAATTTTGTCTTATCCTTACTAAAGGTCAATGCCAGACACTATAGTCTCGATGCTAGCCAGATGTTTAGGTAGCTGACACAAACTTTGACACATATCTAAAGATTATGATATGAAAGTAGGTGCCTTTGGTGTTGTTAAACCTTTTCGCAAGGTTCTTATTTCAGAGTGACAGGTGCACTCTAGGAGAGGACTAAGAGTGGAATGTAATAATATTGTATAATGTACAACTGTCCATAATCTATGATTTGAATTTAATTTATTCCCGTTTCGTTTTTGTTCTTGTTGGCACCGGTGTTTAGAGTATGTAGCCTGATGAGTGTTGCTTTTGTGCTTTTACAAGGATGTCACTTCGCTCAACGATTTTTTCTTTCTTGCGTTGCCCGTTTGGTAACCTAATTTAGGGGCAACAAGATTTGAAGTGTAGAAAGCAACTTCTCCAAACCATTTATAATATTATGTATTTGAAGACGGTGATTTGCCTTTTGGTGCTTCCCCACGTAAGTAGGGGGTCTTGATTCATGTCTAATAAAGGTAGATATTCTTTCAAACTAGCAATGATAAGGCATATATGCTGACTATTGTGACAACTTTAAGGTTTTCGGAGTGGGGTCAGCCAATGTGTCATGTATTTAGGCCTGACAATGTTTATAGCAAGATCAAGCTGTTAGGGAAATCAATTAAGGCTGTCATGGTGAGGCCAGGAAAGGCTTCTTAGCTGATGTAAGGATTTTTGTGTGGGACCCGGAAGTTAAGGTTCCTTGGGTAAAACTTTTTAAGGCTGCTTTGTTAAGACAAAGCTAGCTGGATACTATCGCACAATGTTTCTTTTACGAAATCAGCCAAGACTCCTTGTTGAGACCAGGCGAGGCTCGACGAGTTGGTTTAGGCAGGACTGCCAGGGTAAAACGAAGTAAATATTCAAAAAACATGTCGAAAAATTCTCGGTATGAACCATAACGTTGTCCCATGTGGATGTGTAGTTGAAGTCTTCCTTTATGAGGAGAGTCGTTTTCGCGTTCCCAGAGCCAACTAATTGTTGGCTTAGCAGTGTAACGTTAGGTACCACACGTTACCTTTTCGCAAAAAATAGGTTAAGCTGGACCGCATAACGCACGAGCTGGCGAAGTATGTGGCTTTAGGTGAGGTATTATGGCTTTAAGCGAGGTATATGTTATCATAGAACTGCTTTGGTCATGGTAGGTTTAACTAGGCCAAATATATTCATAAATGTTTGGCCAAGAAAGCTATAGTAGTGATAATTTTTGTCGTAACATAATTGGCTGATTCATTATAGTCGAGCAATATGTATTGCGATCATTTGGTGAATCGGAAACAACAGCTATCAAGTAAAATCTATAGCCACGATCAAAGTAGCAAGAAATGAAACTACAAGAATTTTCCTTAGTATTGTCTTGATATAAGACAATGTAAAACACCTTTGGCAAGTGCAGCTCTAGTGACACATGTCCAAATAAGAAGGCCAGGATTTCTTAGTACGTTTTCAAACATGACTTCATAATCGGTGCACATGTAACAAGGTTCGACATAAGATTAGGTAGGGTGGTGTAACACCGAATGCTCGACTTGGAGTAACGAATAATTGAACTTTAGACATCACGGTATGACATCATATTAGCAATGTAAGCCATGTCTTATGGTGATACATGTTTATGAGATAAACAAGTTGTAGGATACAACTCATGATGACTCATAAGTAAAGGTGTCAAATTATACCTTAATATGCCGTAAGGTTTTCACGTTATACCTTGGCATGGTGTGTTCGTATTTTTTGACAATGATAATTGTAAATTATGCCTCATGATACAACAATAGTCGAGGTGCTTAGCATTTCGTGCTCATATATAGCATAGATCTATGATGCAACATCATCATACATGTTTAAACCTCTAATAAGAATAACCTCATGATGTGGCAAAAAGTCATTGGACTAACGATACTGTTTTATACGTCGGCCTTGTGTTATTGTCTTTGTTAAGGCATACTCTTTGTCTATAGATTTGATCAATAACTTGAAAATGATATATTTGTTTGATTTTTGTTTGTGCGCGCGCTATTTTACGTGAGTAGGTCAAGGCCGGATCCCACGGAGCAATATTGTTTTAGGTGCTCAACCTTTACATGGGTAGGTCAAGGCCGGACCCCATGGAGCAATATTGTATTAGGTGCTCAACCTTTACATGGGTAGGTCAAGGCCGGACCCCATGGAGCAATATTGTATTAGGTGCTCAACCTTTACATGGGTAGGTCAAGGCCGGACCCCATGGAGCAATATTGTATTAGGTGCTCAACCTTTACATCGGTAGGTCAAGGCCAGACCCCATGGAATTTTATTATGAGGTTGCTCCAACCGTTACATGAGTAAGATAAGGCTGAAGTACATGAAACATTGTAAGTTTGTGTGAGTGATATATTGTACCACATATCTCATGGAGATCTTTAATCCTTTGTTTCATGATGTGTTATCTTATGTATCTCATATCCCAGATAATGTCATTCGACATTAGTTTTATGTCATCATACTATCCGCCACCAATTTGTTGAGAAAACGTTGATAGTGATAAGGTCATTAACAATATTGGATAATGGGGATAGGAATTATGTTGCCCTAATATCCATGAGTAGGAGTGCTCATTCATAAAATTTGGTGGAAATGCCAAGGATAGAAGGTTACAAATGATTGTTCATAAGAACCAATTTAAAAGCATGTGTAAGTTTCATGCGTCTTCTTCACGTTCTTGTGAGTTGGTGATGTAATTTTCTTTAGTTAAGGTGACCTTGCCTTATGCTTGGAAAGGTGACTTGAGTTTTCATTAAACAACATGGCATGTGCTCTTTCAAACCAAAGATAATATTCCCGGTTATCAGGTATGTAACTTTGGTGTTTTACGATGAAAGTGTTTCTTTTTATTTGCATGAAAAGGTGCAAGTAACTTGATTTTGTAAAAGGAAGCTTGTATTAAGCATGACGACCATGATATGTTGCAACAGCAAGGATATTTTGGACTACGTCCAAATTGGATGACACTATGTTTGGCCTTTGATCGATTCCTTTGTTCGGCCTAAGTATTTCCGTTTTCGTCATTCTTTTGAATATGGACATGCTTCATGATCATCTTTATTTTTTATAGAACTGAAAGATTTTCCCGTTTCACTTTTTAATACCATTATCCAATCTCATCTGGTTTGTGTAGCTGAGGCTTGGGGGATTAACCCCTTATAACTTCAGCACCTTTAGCCCTTGCAGGTGACACGTTTTGGAGAAATTCCTGGCCAAACATAGAACTTGTTACTTGTATAACAAGGTGACCTTGGTGTTGAATTCAAATTTGTGAGGTATGATGACTTGACCTCTTATGACCTTGCATCATGTTAAGCAATCTGACTTGAATTCTTACTAAGAGAAGAATGGTGAAAGGTGATTCATGCTTTTGCCACCAAATTGTCTTGGACTGCTATATGAAAAGATGACCTTGTCGTCTGCCAGGCGAGGCGGTTTGAAGTTTTGCAAAACTAAATGACTTGAACTTTCTTTCAATAAAGAATATAGGTGATTTTTGCCTGGGCGACCGAGTTGTTTTCAGTTTTTTTATGGAAAGATTATCTTGTCTTCTTTCAGGCGAGGTAACTTGAAATATTACTTTTACCAAATGGCACGTCATTCTTAGTAATGATTGAAAATCATTTGTGCTTTTGGCGAGCAAGTTGCCTGTAGCTTTTTGTTAAAGGAATATGCCCTTGCTTTCTATCAGGCTAAGTGACTTGAAAAATGACTAAGCTAAAAGACTCTGAGATTCTGTGCATCAGGTTGTCTTTAGCTTGTCAAAGGAAGGATAGCCTAGCCTTTTGTCCCGAACTCTTGGTAAGCTTGATTACATGAGATGATGTACAACAAGAATGTAAGGTGGTTTGTGTTCCATGATTGCTCTAAATAGATAGAACCTTGCCTTACGTCAAATAACGTGACATTTTTTTTTTGAAACATATTATTGTTTTATGTCTAGCTTTTGTTAAAACAATGAAACTTTGAGATATTTTAAAACAAAGAGACATTCCTCTTTTTTTTCTTTTTTTTCTTTTTTAAGCGCAAGGATTGTTGTGCTTTGTTGGCAAGATGGCTGGACTTCCTGATATGTAAAATAATCATAGTTACTTTACGACCAGATGACCTTGCCTTCCTACAATGTGACCCTGCCGTCCGACGAGGTGACCATGTCTTTTTACACGGTGACTTTGGTGTCTTACTAAAAAAAATATGACTTTGGTGTTCTGCTGGAGAACATGACTTAAGTTTCTTTGAACTGATGGAAATATGTTGCTTATCATGGCGCTTTCAACGCAAGGTAGCTTTGCTTAGCCTCATGTTTTATAGGAGTGTAGGTGAGCAGAAACTTGAGTTGTGACCAAGATTTTTTTTTCGAATCAATGAGGAGATCAAGATCATGAAGCTTATGCCCTACTATTGTTTGGTGAGGATGTAATGATTTAAACCTCCTTTTGGTCTAGACTTCTTGTCTTATCATTGCTTCCTTTGTAGCTTTATTTATACTGTCCAGCTACCTGTGAGCTTGATTATCCTGGGAGCTTGATCATCCAGGAGCTTATCATTCAGGAGCTTGATCATCCTGGGAGCTTGATCATCCAGGAGCTTATCATTCAGGAGCTTGATCATCCTGGGAGCTTGATCATCCAGGAGCTTATCATTCAGGAGCTTGATCATCCTGGGTGTCGTGTATCCTCCTTTTGTTTTTCGTATAAAAAGTTGACTTATGCTTCTGTCAGTTGCATTGGTGTCTTGAGATATTGATAGCGTCTGTGTTTTTTTTTTTTTTTTTGATAAAGAATAGCTTCCCTACTATTGTCTTTTCATCATAGTCATTATTGATACCGGGTGAATCACTTCCTTTTATCAATAGTTTTATTGACCGGCGATGTTGTCGTATCACGTTGACACAAAAAAGGTCTTGCGATTTTGCTGTTGTACCATCTTACCTTCATACGTAATTACTTGGCGAATCAAGATAATTTGTAGTTTATTATCACACACAACCAAAGTTGGTATCCGGTGAGGTAAGATGTTAAAATCTTTGTTGAAAAGTTGAACCTGAGTGAAAAATTCTTCGATACTAATGTTCGTCCGATAGTATCCTTGTTGAGTTGATATTCATAACCATGAGAATTGTTAGGAGAGTAATTGCATGTAAAGTTAGCTTTCTTTTCTCATTCTTTTTAATTATATATTTGAAGTATTTTATCTCCATCCCTGTGAGATGAGATATACTATTTGACAAGCTGGGCATATTATTTTACCGATTCAGCAGGACATCTGTACAGCTAAGAATAAAAATGTTTGATGAGATAACACAAGTTTGTAGATGAGCCAAGACAAGACCAGACAAAACATGTTTGTCAAGGTTCTTGGCAAACAAAACTAAAAAGTTTTTTTTTTTTCAAACTTTCCTATCAACATCGAGTTGATTTTTGGTTATATAATACCTAGGTGAATAATGATTATATTTATTTTTTGTATGCCAGGTGAATTGGTACAGCCTCCTTGTCTTGGTTTGGATGCTAGGTTAGCCTGGTAGCCTGGGTTGTGTCCAAACGAGACTAGTATTTTAGCCAGGAAAGATGAACCGTTCTTGCTGAAAGGTTAATAATTTTTTTTACGCGTGTCTAGAATAACTTCTATGAGTCAGTGAAAGGTCTACATGTTGCAAGAAAGGGTAATTTTAATTATCTATAGGATAAAAGTTAAACTTGACATAAAAAATGTGTAAAGGTTTAGCTAGATGTCAGAAAAGTTATTTAGCTGGATGTCAGAAAAGGTATGTGGCAGGACATCTGAAAAAGCACATAGCAGGTCTGCAAAAGTATTTTTTGGACTTGACATTACATCTCTTGGTCATGAAGTCTTGTATTTCAACAATAAAAAAGATTTACCAATTTTTATTTTTCTTATCAGAGTGTTGTTTGCCTTTTTTTCTTTTCTTTTTTTTCTTTTTTTTTGACATAACAGTTCCTGGCTATCAGAAGTCTTATATCGTATAACTTCAGGAAAAACATTTAGCCAGGAAGACAAAGTTTTTTTTTTTTAAGGCGTGTTGCTTCCTGTGTTAATCTTCCGTTCAATGGATAATAAAGTAAAGCCTTCAAAAAAGCTAAGATGAGACAATAAGTTGTATGGAATTAGAAAAATTCGTAACAACAGTGTGTAAGAACTTTATGTAAGGTTCCTAACTAAAACTTTGCATTGTTCCCAGGCATATATTAAGTATTTGTTGTGCATGGATACTATTTATTTGTTATCTCCTTCTTTTAAAAATATCTAAAATTAAGAAAAGAATGTTAAATCTTTAGAGTAAGTGCTTTATATGTGTGTATATACACGTATATGTGTGTAACTTATAGTGTGTAAATCATCAGATATTTAATCTATTACAACAAATATGCTTTTGTAACAAGTTTAGTACAGCAAACCTGCTATCCAGGCAACTGGAGTGCGGTTCCTGGGATGGGCAAACCACATATTTCTCTTCATATCTACAACAAAGGGCACGAGGGAATTATGAATGTTGAAAATCTCGGGCCCCACGGTGGGCGCCAATGTTGAAGGGTCCAAGTCCGGGCAGGTATGATGTCGGGTCATGTGATGCCTTGCTATCTCGAGTCAGGTTACACCTTGCTATCCCGGGTATGGAACCTATCTGCAACAACATAGAAGATCTACGTTAGAGGGCCCGAGGGGGTTTTCCCCCGAGGGCACTCCGACGCTCAAGTCAGTATCTTTATGAAGAATATATAATCGTATAAACAAGTAATTATAAAAGATAAGAGATACGAGAAATGTGGGTGTCAGGAAGGCTAGGAGAGCTGTAAAGAAGGGTTGTCTTGGTCTTACCAGGAACCAAGACCTTACTTTAAACCTGGTTAGCAATATATGTAAGAAATAAGGCTGGAAGATGAAACGCATGGTTATAGTTGGCAAGTTGGCAAGACCAACTCGGTCGTATAACTCATGATGAGGTATTTACTTGTTGGGTCTTGGTATGAGGCCAGGAGCTCCGTTCCTTGCTATCCGGCTACGGCAGGAACGACGCCTTGCTATACTTCAAGAGGAGACCTCTTACGACCATGCTCCGACATCGGGATCAGTCACCGGTAAGTCGGAGATGATATATAGACGAAGGTGAGAGTAGAGGTGAGAGCCAAGATGGAATGAATGAGCCCCCTTTGCTGAATGCCTTGCTCCTCTATATATAGTGCTGGGAGTCCTAGGAGCCTGTGCCCTCCCAGATTTACTCCCTTCCTCTTTGGGTGTCATATCTTCTTGGTATCCAGGCATTTTCCTTGATTACAGTGATTAGTTCCTTTTTGGTGTAAGAATGGTACTGTTGCTTTCTGTCATCCCTGCCATTTCGTGAAACACCATCTTTACCCTTTAGACACAAGATGGCTTCCTTTGTCACCTTCTATGCTCCTTTTACGCCTTTATATGTACGATGAGATTTATCCGACTCATGTGTGTCTGGATGTCTGGCCGTCCGGCTGTCTGGCCACCTGGCCATCTGGCTGTCTTGCCTTGTGTCGTTGGATTGTTTGGCAAGCTAGTCAGGATATTTCACTTGTCCTTGCCGTCTTGGTAAGTCAGCCCGGACGTTCCATTTTCCACAGTGTTCATGTTTTTGACAGGATAGCCAGGATACTCTATCTCACGTCATCATTATGTAATTTCTAGATTTTAATTACTAATTATTATTTAAATTTTTTATTTAACTCGTATAATATACGAGTTTGTTAAGCTTATACACATATATGCATATGTGAACGATACAGAGAAGATTAGCATGGCCCCTGCGCAAGGATGTGGCTCAATGGTCCAAATTTTTATAAATTGGATGTGGCTCAATGGTAGAGCACTCACTTTACTAGTGAGAGGTACGGGGTTCAAACCTCATTACCACCAATTTATATGGGAGATATGAGGGATGACCCTGGCTTGCCAGGGTTCGAGTCCTGATCTCACCCGGTTTTACCGGCTCCTCACTGTCGTGCCGTTTGGCGAGCGTGGGGGTCGGGTTTTATCCGGGGAATCCCTCAATTGGTGGATCGCTAGGGGCTCCGTCCGTCCGGACTAGTGGCCGGCTTGGGCTACCTTTAGCCAATGGGGGCCGCGTACGAAGTACCCGGCGCTTACTTAGTTGGTCGTTCCAAAAAAAAAGTATATAATTAAAGCGAAATCAGATTTTAGTAAAAAATTGATGGGAGGGTAAATGTATTTAAAAGTAAATTATTGATTGTGTCCTTTAAAAATGTAACGACTTTCTAGTTTTGTCCTTTAAATTAAAAAATTATTAGGAATGTCCTTATTTTGAAATTTTTGCACTGTTTAATATCATTTGTTACTAACCCTGTTAAATACTTTCATTAAAAATCACATGCTCCAATCACTTTTTTTTTTTTCAAAAACCATATTATCATACTCCTACTCATACACTACACCCAATATTCCTTCCTTGCTTGGATTTGAACCAAGACCTCCTTTCTAAAAGGCAATACCTTTACCAAGTAGGCTAGTCCCACATTGGCACATGTTCCAATCACGTGATGGGTAAATCGCCAGTTCGTCCCGATCAGACTAGTCCAATCAGCTGATCTGGTCCGGGTATTAAAACACTATGTAAAATATAATAATTAAAATGACATACTTAAAAATTAAGAACACTGGTGTGTATATTCATCCAAAAGCCTTCTTTCCAAAGAACACCAAAAAATCTTCACCGCTGATTGTTTTTAATCTAAGGCTACTAAGATTAAATGGTGACAATTTAAAATTATTCATTAGTCATTTATTTTAATCACAAAGTGTAAAATAGGCAAAACTCATTTTCTTTTCTCTCTCCTTTTTTTTTATAACAGCCATAATTAAAACATAAATTCTGGAATTTGTTCCGTATCCTATACTTGAGCATGACGAGACTTGAAAATAAATCTTAAAAGTTTCATTCAAGATTGTGACGATTTTGTAATGAAAAAAAAAAGAAACAAAAATCTAGTTGTAATCATTACCACAAGCTGTAACATATACGTAATTTTGATAGTTACATGTATCTTGGTATATTGGCTACATATATAAAATAATAGGTTATAAACCCGTATATTACACGAGTTTGTAAATAAAAATTATTTATTTTTTTGCTGATATCTTTATAAATTTACATAATTAAAATAATTATTTTAGTTATATGTTTTTAAGGTTAAAAAAATTTAAAAATAAAAAATTATAAAAAATCTATCTATTGTAATAAATCAATATTTTCTTCTGCCACGTGTCATTCGATGAGATAGGTTTTGGGATTCTTTTCCTGCTCATTTTTATTAAAAAATTCTTCTATATTTCATATAAAAATTAAATTAAATTTTATGATATTAACAACATTACCGTTATTAAAATACATTAACTCGAATTAATTTACTAACATTAAATTTACCATATATAACGGTAAACACATGATCATAATGATCATAATAAAAATAAAATTTTCAATTTATTAATAATTAAATAAATCCTACATGTTAATATCATAAAATTATTAATAAAATTTAGTTTAAATAAATTTGTTAAATATAACTTAATATTTTTATATATTAGTAGTTTAATTTCTGCCACTTATATAATTTTAAAAAATTTAGGTAATAAAAAATATAATAACAAAAGGGTGGATCATTTTGCTTTTTTTAAAACTAAGTTTTAGAACAAAATGTAGCAAAAAATATGTGTAAAATCGTATTTAAAAGTCACATATATAAATAAAAAGAAGCTCCTACAATGAAACAAGCACGACTAGAATAAAAATAAGTAGTATTAATTATTTTTATAATATAAAACTATATATATTTTGCACAAAACAATTTTTACTT
This sequence comes from Mikania micrantha, assembly GCA_009363875.1. NCBI lineage: Eukaryota > Viridiplantae > Streptophyta > Magnoliopsida > Asterales > Asteraceae > Mikania > Mikania micrantha. Next base: position 71,619,493 of record CM018695.1, on the reverse strand, counting down.
ACTTAAATTAAATATATTTATTCTTATAATAAAATCATTATATTATAGAAAATAATCATACTTATAATATAGAATATTAGTTTTTTAATTAAAATTTTGGTAACCTATATGTTTTTTTCATTAAAAATAGATTTTAGTTCATATTTAATATTAAAACTAAATGTTTGAAAAATCTTAGGATATTAACAAAATTACCGTTATTAAAATCTTATAATGTAGTTCAATTTATTAACAATATTTATACCAATCGTAAATCTTTGTTGCGCGTGTGTGTATATATGTGAAACAAACTGCCAAATTAACTGTTGAAACTTAATGATAAGTATGTAGTGCATTTTACCCATTTCTTGAAGATAATTAAGTCTTTTATATTTCATTTCAAATTTATTTATTAATTATTTTTTTAAAATTCAAATAAGTAGTATTTCAATAACTATTGTTTCTTTAAATGCTTTTCATATTCCCTGACATTAACTTCCTTTACGAATTTATTTTACATAATTCTAAAACATGTTTACAGTAACTATAATTATAAAAAAAAATCTAATTTTTGTATTCTATAATTTGTAGGTAAATTTAAATGTTCTACTAAATATCAAAATAAAAAAACTTCAAACTTTGGTGTGTGTGTATATATATATATATTAATTTGTATTATTATTCTTTAACATCCATTTCGTTGAAAACCAGGATTTAAGGCCTTACATTTATTTTTTATTTGGTCTTCATTGTAGCTAAATTAAATATGGTTTTTTTTATTTCATATATCAAACCTAATTAATTTTTATAATAAAAATATAAATTTAACACAATTGATTAAAATAATTAACACTAATTATCAAATGAATTTTTTTGAAAACTAAATAATTTTCATTTATCTTCATATTAAGTTACACATTTTATTACTTAATTTAAGGAATAAATTGCATATTCCTTAAATAACATCCTAGTTTTTATATACAGATTGATAGGTATTTTTTATTTTGTGTAAGAAAAATACTTTAAATATGTCATCATGTAAAATAGTCAAGAACCTACTTAATTACCTAATATCATATGAACATTGTAAAATAATGGTATACTAGATTTATTTTTTTATGATTACATTTTATTGTTTCCTTATCTTATTTATAAATTGTATTATATCATTTTGTTTATATATATTATTTATATTATGTTGTTCAACTTTTTATTTCAAAAAGTCAAAACTATAAGGAAAAAAAAAAGATAATCAACAATAGTACGGCTATAAGATTAAACGGTTAATCTTTATATATGGATGGCATTTCCAACAAATTAAAAGTGATTATTTAAAAACCAAGCTTTATCATATTATTGTTCTTAAAGTAACTTATCTAGAAATTAATCATAAATACATACATTTATAAATGCTTTAGTATTTCATTTTAAATCATAATTGTATCAATTTTAATATTTATGTTAACTCATAAAAAATTATGTATTTCACATTTGATAACATATTCTGTTATTTTTGTGTATTTACCAGGGTTGATAATTTAAAAATTGTATGTAACACTGCTCGGAATGCTATGAAAATGCATTTGGATACTAAAAGATCTAATTTAACACAAATATCTTTCAATTCATGTTATTTAAATATTCTTATTATCATTGAAACTAAAAAAAATGAAAAGTAATAACTCTTATTTTCTTCTACTTTAATGTAAAATATAAAGTTTTGTTAAATATAATAAATTACATGTTTTTATGACTTACCCGTGTTATATACGGGTTTATAAACTAGTGTTCTTAATATGTGTGTATATAACATTAAACATAGATGATATTTATTATCAAATTATCATATTATTAATTATTAGTATTAATTTACTATATTTATGTAAACAATGTATACAACTAATAACATTAATTGTGAGTTTTATATTAACTTTTAAAAATAAACATTTATTTTTGAAAAAAAATAAGAGAATGCCATGTGGCATTATTTGGAATCAATTATTAGTATACGAAAATTGATATTTTAGTTACAATAATATAAAAATAAAAAACAAAAGTTGGATCGAAACTTAATAACTTATATTGTAAAATATAATTATCATTTTATTACACACATATATATAACTTGTATAAAAGTTAAAAAAGATAAAACGACAAAAAACAAGAATAAAACCAAAGAAAAAAAATATTACAAATGATTATATATGTGTGTGTGTAACTCATATATATTCATCGTGGGATTCCCATGAGCGTGTTTAGATATAAATGAGGGAAGACGTGCTTATATTCTTCAATCAAAGGCATCATATGAACAAAAAATGATATGTTACAGATAGTACCAATTAGACGATGTTCTACATATTATACTCCTCAATTGATTACATTGACAATTCAAACACTACCTCTTTGATGGAGGGATACATTTTTGTAGAATTGCTCCTGATTCTCAAAATTAAGTAGAATTGTCTTCAATTTGCAGGTATTTGATCCAAGTTTGATGTAAATTAGTCTGTTCAAGGCGACCCTGAGAATTAAGGCGTCCAAGACGAGTTGGAAAAAAAGGCCTCTCAAATTTAAATATTAAAGTATGGGTGTTTAGAAAAACTGAACCGTATTCATAACTGAAAACCAAACTGAATTCTGAATTCGATTTTTGTTTCGGTTTCTAACTGTATCTAAATTCCGAATTCGGTTTTTCGGTTCGGTTCCCAACCGTGTTCGAAATCTGAATTTTGTTTACCGGTTTGGAATTTTATTTGAATTCAGTTTATTTGATTAAACTGAATTCGGATTTTAATTTATTATTTTATTAATAATATATAAGGTTCATTTCAGTTTATTTGGATTGGTTTATTTGGTTTTAACCGGTTCAATTGTGTTGTAATCAATTTATTCGATTGAATTCGGTTTATTATGTTTTACTGATTTATTTGGTTTTTAATCAGTTTATTTGTTTTTACCAAAGCCGAACCGAACCACTTCCTGAATTCGGTTTGGTTTTCTAGATTACGAAAAATTTAAACCAATTAAACCGAGCCAAATAAACGTTAACGAACCGGTGAATACCCTAGTTTAAAGAGCATGAAAATAATTTCCTATATTTTAAAGAAAAATACTTCTTGTACTTATTAAATCTTGAGTTTATAAATGATTATTTTTAGTTCTGTACAACTTGTTAGTTATCATTTAAATAAATCTGTATATATACATATATCGGAAATTTTGTGCCTCTAAAAAATGGGCAAGGGACATAGGTCGGGTTTGCCCTTACCTCTACCTCGGGCTGCCCTTGAGTCTTAAACATAAATCAATTCGGAAGAAATCATAAATAGATTTTGGAAGAAATCGTTTTTTTTTTTAACGGCAGAAGAAATCGTATTTAATTAATTACGAAAATCTAGATACCAAAAATAGTGAAGTGAAATTTTACGAAAATACCCTTTATCCAAAAAAAATTAATTTTAAATTATGTAATTGTTTAAAACAGATATTCTTAGTTTTATTTAAAGTTTTCATATAAAATCTCTTCTATCTGTAACATAGAAGAAATATTAAATAATTTTTTTTTTACTTAAAATAGTAAAAATCGTTAAAAGTTTAACATGTGACATACTAAAAAAAAAGGAATAAAGGATAATTTAGGTATAACATCTTATTTTTTTATTAAATTTTATTTATTTATAATAGATTCGTTTTTTATTCTGTATATTAGTTGTATTGGTTTTTTTTTGTACTGTATTTTTGTTTTGTACTAGATTTTTTTGCACTGAATTTAGTTTTTTGTACTAAATTTTTATTTTTATTTTTTTAGCATGTTAGATGTCAAATTTCTATTAATTCTAATTTTTCTTAGGCAAATATATTTTCATGTTAAATCAAACCCTTATAATTATAAATAATTAGCTTTCATATATAAGATTAATTTTTGTTATGTTGATATTTCTGTATTATGTGGATGTTAATTAGAAACTTAATCTGGTCCACCATAAACAAATCCTACACTTATGTTTTTCACATTACGCAAACTAAGCATTATTTGTTGCCCAATGTCGATGTAACTTCATAAATATATATATAGTTGCAACATTATGGTTCTTAGATAGCGACATAAAGATAATACAATCGAACAATATCTTTGGGTGATTCTTAATAAAATCGAGCCACCTAGACCTGTCACAAGTGGTTTAAAACCAATTAACACACACATAATATCATTGTACGGTTGATAACGACTAGTTAATGTGGTCCACTTGAGCCATCAACTAGTGCTAACATGTGGTTTAGTTTGAGCTAAGTGTGACCCCTCCTTTCACAAACACGAACCGGTAGTCCATCGGCAAAGGTCGCTGTGAGCCCGGGCGAAAACCGAGGGGTCAGAGTGGGATGTGCTAACTCGATATCAAATCGTTGCAAAAGAGAAAGAATCACACTTTTAACCTCCAAAAGTGACATTTCTTTACCCAAACACATTCTATATCCAGCTTGAAAAATCGGATACTTAAAAGGGGTTTCTTGATAGAATACACCATCTTTTAGCCATCTTTCGGGTTTGAATACTAAACAATCGGACCCCCAAATGGTCTCCATTCGACCCATCGCATACGAGTGGTATGTGACCCGTGTGCCTTTCTTTATGAACGTTCCATCTGGTAGAACATCGTCTTGAAGGCAAAACTTAGAGTTGAATTGAATCGGTGGGAATAATCTCATTCCTTCATAAACCACTGCTTGAAGATAGTGGAGTTCACGTAATTGTTCGAAGCATGTCATAGCTTTGTTTTGCGTCACTATCAGAGCTTCAGCTCTGATGCGTGACACAACGTCTGGTTGTTGGGCTAACAACCATAATAAACCAGTAAGACTAGAAGCGATAGTATCGCGTCCAGCTAACAAGAAACTTATGACAATGTCTCTTAGGTAGCTAGGATCTTTTGTTGTTGTCATGAATCTTGAAAGAAGATCTTCATGGTTACAACAACATCCTAACTTGTTTCTTTGTCTAATTACTTCTTGTGCAAACTTATTCACCGTCTTTATTGATTCTTGAAGCCTCTTTTCACTTCCAACATTAAACAACCTCTTGATCTTCCATACTAATGGTGACGGTGTCATCGCTCTCTGAGCTGACAACCGCGAGGCTAAATCAAATGCAACAGCCAAATCCGACAATGGAAACGACTCATCCAAACACTTAGGATCATACCCGAATGAAAACTTACATATAACATCAAACGAAAACCTCCGAAAAACATCTTGAAGATCAAGAACTTCATGTTCTTTACGCGAAAACGATGTTATAAGAGGTATAAGTCTATGATCAATCTCATAGTTCACAACTTCAAAAGCATAAGATCTCATGGACATCTTTCCCAGCTCAAGACAAGCCATTTTTCTTTGAAACCGCCATGATTCACCATCTGCGTTGAAGATCCCTCGACCCAAGAAATCACCCAAAATCGCATTGAAAGCTTTCCCTTTTGGGTAGTTTTCAAATCGTGTTTTGAGCATGTACTCCACGTTTTGTTGGTTGGAAGTTATGGTGTTGTTAAGAACATGTATGTGTATGGTTTTTGTGGGTGAGTTTTTGAGAAGATGAGTGTACCAATCACAGAGATTAACGAATTCGAATGACCAGCTTGAGGTGACGTATGCATGGCAGATTTCACATCTGCAATGAACCCTAGTTTTACAGTATATGAAGGTACCGATAAAAAGAGAGATGAACAGTATTATGAACACCAATATAATGGATGCATCTTCGATCACCATTGATGAATAATAAAGATAAATGGAAAGCTTTTCAGTGTGAAGATTGAAGAAAGGGTTGGAGTCTTATATTTATAGTTAAAGCTGACTGCAGAGATCAATAACTAAAATTATGAATATATACTAATGATCAACAAGCACTTGGTTATTTACACTGGCTAGGAGTGTAAACGAACTAAGACTTAACGAGCGATAAAAAACTCGAACGATGAAATACTCGGGATCGGATCGATAAAAAACTCGAACGAGCCGAGACTTAACAATCCCGAGCCCTAGCTCGAGCCCAAAAGTGTGGCTCGTTTAGTTATCCGAGCTCGAGCTTTACATATCGAGCTCGATCCGGCTCGCGAGCCTTAACGAGCTTTTTAAATATATAATTTTTGTTTATTATATTAAGTGTTTATTTATAAAATTGATCATTTTTATATATAAAATTATGATAAATATATTTAAATCAAATATTTTATGTTAAATTTAGAAAATATAATTATAAATATAATTAAATTAGTAATTAAAGTAAATAATTAAATAAATAAAATCTAAACGAGCAGCTCGAGCCTAAAAGTTTTCTAACGAGCCAAGCTCGAGCCTAGTAAATAAAGCTTTTAACGAGCCGAGCTAGAGCCCGAGCCCGAATTTATCTAAACGAGCCGAGCTCGAGCCTTAACGAGCTCGGGATCGGCTCGATTCGTTTACACCCTTAATTTACACTCACTGATTCGGCAGGATACACATATATGAGACGTATAACCTTTAATAATCATTGATTCGACAATGATTGGTCTTGTAAACGCCCCGTATAAACTTATACGATACGTGTAAGGGGTTGGAGAGTGTGAAATACGTGTAAGAATGACACGACTCATTCGACAATTAAGGGAAGTAGCTTGAAAACTAGCTTAATGCTAGCTTCTATATTTAAAAAAAAAATATTTCACATGATAAAACATATTAGTAAACGAATATGTGTGCACCACAAAATGTGTTGTATGTTTTTAAAATTATCTAAACTTGTAATCCATATATTAAATAAGTTGAATAAAGAAAATATTAAATAGTTAGTAAATTTATTTTTTATTTAAAACTTCATTTTTTATTTAACTTTAATTGAGTTTTCACATAATACAATTCATACTCACACACTAGTGTGTTATACATACGTTATCATTCATTATTTATTTTAGCATATCACATATCAAACTTATACTAAATTTTACTTTTCTTAGTTAAAATTATTTATTTATTGATTTTTCCTATATATGCATATGTAACTACTTTGTGCGACTTTAAAATACAGAAAAAGATGTTCGGTTTAAGCTTTTAAAGTTGACAAACCTAATACTAAACAGAACAATATAAAGACAAGTTATGTACTATACGGTTTGATTTATGTCCAACATGAAAATTAAAATTGGTTACCTTCAAACATAAAGTATCATTAACTCAATTAAAAATTTGGTAAACTGTGTTACATATTTTTGCAATTCATTCTATAAATAAGGAATAATTTAAGAAAACTAATTTCCCTACATCTGCGAAGACATTATCAAATTTACCATTTCTTATCACGTACCACTACAAAAGTTATTTGATCTAAATTGCAAATTATACCTATTTTAATTTTATAATATAGATTTACATTTTTTTCATAAAATAAAAATTATAACTATTCTATCATATGTATCCTCATAAATTCGTGATTAATATTGAAGTATACAATTAGCTAGTGTAAACATCTTTGGTTTCTAGATGATGACCACAATTGTCAAAAAAATTAATTAACTTGATTTAAATGGCATTATGTTTGTTTGTTTAAATACATAATACTATGGTTTTCAACCCTCATACTAGCCAATTAATATTATTTGAATTGTTCATCAATTCATGATTTTATTTTTGTAAGACTTCTCAAGAGATCGTTTATCTTGCTTTCATCCAAGCAAATTTATTCTAGAATTTGTTTCTCATTCACGATTAATGCGAACAAAACACACTTATGGTATTTGAGATGAGATATATATTTGTTATAATAAATCTAACATATTTTCTAATACAAGCATGTTTATATAAGATTTGTGTTTTACAAATACTTTTTACTTTTATTATTAGAATTAAGACTTGCTAAAAATTGAAAGGAAAAAGAAAACTAATAAATTTATTTTTCTAATGTATCAAGGTTAACACCTTGAATTTGATTTTTATACAAATATCCGACAAAGGTCATATCCAAACATTCAAATTTTATAAATAATTTAATATCAGAGTATGTAAACTCACAACTAGGGGTGTTACCAATCGAGCTGATCCCGTTAAGGATCGAGTTCAGCTCGTTTTAACTAAATAAGGCTTGAGTTCAGCTTGTTTTGACTAAATAAGGCTTGCGTTTGAGCTCGAGCTCGGCTCGTTAATAACTTTATTTTCAAGGCTTGAGTTAAACTTATTAGAATATTTTCAAGCTCGAGCTCGGTTCGGCTCGTTTAATTTTTATTACTTAATTTATTTATTTTAATTTCTAATTTAATATTTTTTTTATAATTATACTTTTCAAATTTAACCTAAAATACTTGATTTAAATATATTTATCATAATTTTATATATTAAAATAATTAATTTTATAAATATACACTTAATATAGTAAATAAAATTATATAAATAAAAAATTCGTTTAGGCGCACAAGCCAGTTCGAGCTCAATATGTAAAGCTCGGGATCGATAACTAAGCGAGCCGTATTTTTGGGCTCGGCCTCGTTTAGACTAGCTCGGCCTATTTGAGCATTTTACAGATCTGATCCCGAGTATTTTATGAACCGTATTGATTCGTTTTCACCACTGATGACAAGTATCTAGTTAGAAAGTCCTCTAAATGACACAACAAGGCCACATCTATTTTCAAACGTGAAAAACTTTTGTCCATATCTTACAAATTATATATTCTATCTAATCTAAATAAAGGCTAAAGCTATCTCATGTGTATTATCATGAATTCGTGATGAATAATTTAATAGGCATCACTCATCCCCAAAGCATCCTATAAAAGACTTCAATAAGAAATGGAAAATATCATGCTTTCTAGATGATGCCCAAAATATCATAAGGATATCATGTTGAAAAGATATACTTTCATTCTGTCTTAAACACACAACACTTTTTATTTTGTTTATTAAAAAAATGACATGTTGAACTTTAACAAACAACGCGTTTTATTTTGTTTATTAAAAAATTGACATATTGAAGATAAAACATAGAATTTTTTTAGATGCAACACATCAAAACTAGGGTCTTTAATGTCTTTTATTACTCCTGTTACAACTGCAAAAGTTATCCGATTAAAAAAAAACATCTTTTAATCATACTATATATACAATTTACAACGTGGAGTTATAATATAGTGATAATAGTAACTAATAATAATATTTAAATAATAAAAATTATATAATACTAATAGTAAAATTATTTAAATAACAATACTAATTAAATCATACTAGTTATTAATTGTTTTAGGATGGATTAATAATTTTTGTAGGCTTTTTTAGTCTGAGTATATCGTGATTTGACAAACTAAATATTTTTTGGAATAATTTTAATTGGGTATATATCATGTTTTTATGCTTAATACTAGTTACCGTCGAAACACGTGGAGGTAAACCTTTAGTTTAACAACAAATGCATGATGACCTGGGATCACCCTGACAAATAAAACACTATTTCATCATAAGAACAAAGCATGATGGCCTGACTCACTTGCTCATAAGAAAACAAACAACTAGAAAAACTCTCTAACTCAACCTAAAGCATGTGAGTAATATTTGTTTTAAACGAGACTTCAACCTAAGATCTCTCATACGAGAAGTTAAAGAACTACACTAAACCCATTTAGTTATAGAAAAAGTTTTTAAATATGAATTTTTGGGTTTCTCGCCTCAATTTTAGTGAGATGTTGGTATATGTATTAATAGTTTAGGAATATAAATGTGTGTTTCTTTTTAAAAAAAAAAAGTTTAGATCACATATACAAATACATACTTAAATGTCACCATCAACTTCTCCGCAATTACCCACTAAATGGATTTAAATATTTAATTCGTTCGTTAAAAGAGAGAAAAATGACCAACCTCAAATATCATGAGTTTTTTTCTAAATTTGGTGTAGCTAGAAAAAAATATTTACTAAACACGTGTGTTTGAAAACTTATTTAACAAAATGAGTGTTTTTCTTCTGAGTAAATTACTGTTTTAGTTCATATGCTTTATATGTTTTAACTATTTCAGTCTAAAATAGAATTTTCTATCGATTCAACCCCTGTGGTTTAGACAACTAACGTTTTTGGCCCCAACCATAGCTAGGTTTTGGGCCAAAACCGTTATAAAATTTAAGTTTGAGGGGGCAAAACCGATAGTTATCTAAACCACAGGGCCTGAGATTTTATTTTGGGCCGAAATATTTAAAACAACTAAACCATAGGGGCCAAAACCGTAATTTACTCTTTTCTTTATTATTTTTTCTTTTTATATTAATTAAAAATAATAAAATAAAAGAAAACATCCATTTTGATAAATAAGTTTTCAATTACACTTTTTGGGTAAATATTTTTTTAAACTACACTCATTTCAAAAAAAACCTCCAAATATCATTAACGTGATTTGACCGTATTGTGTTGAGGAAAAAAGAATGACACAGTTGTGCATATTCGGAAAAACAACAATTTTGGATGAATAACCTTTTTTAAAATGAGGATGTTCTTACGTATACGTAAGTTGTTTTAATCAGGTCTATTTGGCAGAGGTAAGACATACGCTCTCAGATGCGTAGGTACCCTGTGGAATAAGTAAACCATCACCCCTATTGAGATCGAATCTAGGACTAAAGCTCAGATTACACCCCTCACCTAAATATCTAAGAAAATACCATGATTCGAACCCAAGTCTCGTAAGCCCTTGTCACTGAGACAATAATCCTTAGATAAATAACCTTTTAAAAAGATTTCGCTCACTCAAATAAATAAATAAATACCTAATTACTTCAAGTCACAATTTCGTGAGCATAAAATTTTTTCACTCTGTTTATTTGACGTATTCATATTATATTTTTCACTCATGCAATATTTAATATTTTTATTTAATCATGTATTTCTTATTTTATCCTGTTTGATGTTTTTTTTATTTAACATGAACAATAGTACAAGAAGTTTTAACCAAGTAAACAAATTATATATGTGTGTGTATAATATTAAAAATAAATATTTTAAAATTATTTGCTTTATTAAAATTTTCATTTAAAATTTTCATTTTCTAATAGCCATGTTAAATTTTTATCTGATTTTGATCTTGTATCGTATCTCGATATTGTTAATAACTAGGTATAAGCCCGCGCGCGATGTGGCGCTTTAAGTCGAATTTAAAAAAAAAATTAGCAGCACTAAGTGAAATATAATATTTTAGTGAGCAACGTATAAAAACCCGAAACAAAACCACTTAGTAACCTATAGCTGAAAGGAAGAAAAATGAAAAAATTTCATACAAAATGACGTAAAAAAACAATTCATATAAAAGAATTAAGTAGGATTGTATTCCTTTATAGTTATGTGTTGTAAAACAGCGGACTTACTTGGGCCATCGTGAATTACAAGCATTATAAAAAAGTTAGATTCCTTTCCATGATGAGCCTCGGGAAAAATTAGGAGGGTAGTTTAAATATCATAAATACAAAAATAGAATAATGTTTAATCAACATATAGTTTATGGCAACTTAAACTGTAGCAGGTGCTTTAATATAAAATCTAATATTTTTATATAAACATGGAATATTCATAAAAGTGGCAAGGGTAAACCGAAATGACATTGAAATAAATTTGAAGATAACTGTTTAAATCTGAAATACCTGTGTTGTTCGCAAAGTTGTGACGGTTTTAAAGTCTTTACTGTATTGAAATCTAGGCAGCTGCAGTCGATCATCAACTAGTTTCTGTTCTTTGTCCATTTTGTTCTTTTGAACCTGTTGATTACACTATAAAAGTCGACAATTTTTTTTTGTGATTCTTACTCTGAACGTGGCTTTACCCCAAAGAAACAATACTTGACAAATGGTATCACACAATCTCAAATCTTAAAACGATTTCCAAAAGTTGCGTCATTTCATTAGTAAAACAGAGTTAAAGACGCATTACAAAATATTTGTTGCTAATGTTCTAGTTCTAAGTCATACATAATTTACATGGTTACATTAGAAGTTAGAAACACCTACTACATATATGTCATCATGGCATCTGCTAATTACTTTTTCATAGTAGTTATTTACATGACAAAAATAGATGTTCCATAACAGCTGCATTACAAAAGGTTTTCCATTTCTTTAGATCGTAGTTGTCCGGGTATCGCGTTAGCTTGCTTTGACGAATTGGGTAATCTGCGTATAACATGTTTTATGTTATTATTATCGGTGATGGTGTTGTAATTTTACCGGGTTTGAGTTACATGTTGATGGCAATATCATTCGTTTTATTGCGATTGTAACAGTTGCTGAAGTTGATTTTGCAAATGGTGTTGATGTAAGTTGTGATGGTGTTGCTGGTGCCACTGATGTTGATCATGCTTTTGTTGTTTGTATGTCTAAATCAAGATTTGATAGCTTGTTGACAGTGCATTTTATGTTGCCTGTCCTTGCATCCTTTTGAGCTTGCGAGAAGAACTTTTTTTGTTTTTCCTTTGATTGAATGCAGGGGTGTTGGGATTGTTGCCTTGTCTATGTATCTATCTCTATTGATCAGGTCTGGGCAACTTGTGCCAAGTAAGGCTGTAACAGCATCGTCAAAAATAGTCATTGTTGTACTTCCTGTTTCGTAAGCGACCGTGGCAGTTAAGCAGTACCTTTGTATGTTTTGCATATTAGCAATTTTGCGTATTTAAGATGTAGATTCTAGTTGTTGTAGTTCTTACATCTGTTTTGATTTGTTGTATTTTCCATGAGTTGGACATGCCCAACCTTCTCCACTCTCATAAATTGTTTGTAAGCACTATGGACATGCGTTGTAGTACCAATCCTTTTGAGCAATTATTTGTGTCACATAGGCATTGCATGTGAAAGTTTTTCCTTTAAAAAAATAGTTTTCGGATATTGATATATATCAACAATATTGTGGATAAAATGTAGGAAGTAGTAAAAATTAAATATAAGTAATACAATTAGTTTACTTATAGGAAAAAAACATGTTACGTGGTGTTCACGATTCACTTGGGTTTATTTATTAGAAAAATAAAGAATTGTACTTTTCATAAAAAGACCACAAAATTCAGCATGTGATACAAATAAGTTGGTGTTTTAATGTGCATGTTGGTTGATACTTACAATGAGCTCGTGATCAATTCTTTGGAGTATTTCTTGGATTGTTATTGGATTGTCTGCTTGAGTCGGCATACCTAGTAATTTGTTTGTTTGCAGGATCCCAAGTTGGTTGTTGTTGATGTGCTCAGTGTTGAACATGTTTATTTTGTTATTTGATAGTTGTAAGTTGTTGTTTAGGTTAATGATATATGGAAGGGAGTGAAGTATCACTAATCAGTTAGTTAAAGATTCAGTCTCGCTAATACATAGGTTAAGGTAGATGTATGTAGCTGTGGTTGATGATAGTTGTGCTTGATCTGTTTCATTATTTGTTAAAATTAGTTAGAACATGACATGAATCTATAAATAATTTTGTTATTTGATTTGTTACCTTTAAATTGCATAACTCTCATTGAGGTGACTGCTACCACTGCAGGAGTTTCAGTAGTGTCTATTGCTTGTTTATTAAACCGGTAAGGTTTTGTTATAATCTCTTTCCAGATAGCTGCCTCCAAGATTTGACCACTGTTAAAAGGAGCACACATGTGTTTATATGTATTTTAAACGTTAAATATTGAGTATATGGTTGCGTTTAAAGTTCAAGCGATGATTGTCTTGGAGTCCAGTGGTATTATCTATAGAAAAGGATAATCATTTTTTATGTTGTATTCTTTGTCTTATATATGTTTATATGTGCTTTATATTTAAATATTGACCCATGTCTGTGTTTAAAGTTGAAAATATGATTACCTTGAGTTCAGTAGTTGTAGCCGTAGAAAAGGATCGTCATTTTTTTGCTTTGTATTCTTTGTCATGCAACAGCCCTGTGTAATCTGTAGATAACATAAAAAATTGGAAATGTAAAAATTTGGAAATGCTTATGATAACGTTATTTACATTTTAATAGTAGCTCCACTTACCTATCACGTGTTGTTTGTTTCCTACAAATCTGCTAACATCTTCATAGGGGCAAAACTCGAAGTAAAAATGTGGCAAATCTTCGTTGTCAGACAATTGTTCAATAGACGCTGCGGCTCCCACTTGTTCACATAGGGAGTAGCAGAAACGCAAACATAATTTTCAATCCTGTAACATGACATTGTTTGAACTTTTGGTTCGACATACTTTCGCTCGTCCTTATGTGCTATTGCTACAATCGTGTCTCCCTGTATTAAGGATAGTTTCTTCAGTTATTGATTAACATTCAAAACATTTTTATGATGTGTATATGGATAATAAAAACTTACAAATTGGTCCACCAAAAGGTAACATGTATCATCTGTGCGAAGATGTGGGATCCATTTTCGAAGGATGCGAACCTCAACTGGCAATCCAGGACCACCTAGTTTAATCGATCCAAGTGTCTCAATTTCCATTGTTTGCAGCCTATTAATAAGACAATACTTGTACATGAGCATATATAATACCTACTTATGACAATTATTATATACCATGAAAAATTAAAACACATATGTAAAACAAATATTGTTAAAACAATTATACACGGGGATATATAATTTGTGTTATATTTTTTATGGTGTCAAAGTAAATTATAACCTTTTTTGCTGCAATCTCATTTAGCAAGTCAGAGAACACTATATTTAAGGTCTTGTTAGGATGATTGTCTTGAAGAAGTTTTATAAGCATCTTTAGAGCATTTGGAGATGTTGATCTTGAAAGAACATCATACAACTGACCGTGGCCAAATATGGGCTCAGGCAGATATATTCCAATTTTATTTAAAGATTGACCTTAACTCTTGTTTATAGTCATTGCATAGCAAGGTTTATTGGGAATTGATATCGGGTAAAAACAAAAGGTAAATCTTTACTATTATGTACAAATTTAATTCTGGGTATATACACTCTATGACCAATTGATGTTTCTGGTTATTACATGTGCCTCAATAACTCTAGGGAGAAGTTGTGATACCAAAAGTCTGGTGCCATTACATAGGCCACATCTTTGATTTATATTACGTAGTAATATGATGGAGGTATTTTTTCAGTTTTTAAGAATGAGAAGGTATACCATTAAAAGTTAATTAATTTAAGTATTCAGGTGGATACATAGCATTTGTAACACTACAGTTGTTAGTATGAGGAATTATAGAATCAATGCTTAAATAGGTAAAATAATCACCAATAGTCATACTAAGGACCAATTCATTAATTGCATCTACAGTTTCATTTGTTGGACATATTATGGCTTTATCAGAAAGATTACTTGCAGTAGGAGTGTGGAGCACTGACTCATCATATATGAAATGTATCAACTCAGTTATTCCTGTATCTGTATAAGGGATTAGGAATTTTTCTGGTATTTCAATGGTTTTGGTGTCTGGTTGATTTCGCATATTAGCCACACCTATTTTACCGTCACCAACATCAAGCAACCATCTTGAAAAGTGGTCCATTTATTCTCTATCTTGTAATAGAAGTCCCGATTGCATAACACGCATATTCTCCCTCAGCTTATAAATGTTGAAGTGGTTCCACAGGTAAGATCTTTGGAGTGATGATGCAATAACCTCAGATTTTGACGATTTAGGTTTCACCGGTAGAGTTTGTCTAAAGTCGCCACCTAGTAAAACTGATTTGCCTCCAAACGGTCTAGATGTGTCACCTGTGATATCTTGGAGACTTATGTCAAGTGACTCGAAGCATCTACGGTCACTCATTGGGGCCTCATCCCAAATTATAAGTGACGTTTCCAATAGCACTTGTGAGAGTTGAGTATTTTTCTTTATATAGCAAATAGATGTGTCAGTTAGCTCAGAAGGAATTTTGAAACGTGAGTGAGCTGTCCTTCCAGCAGGAAGCAAAAATGACGCAATTCCAGATGCAGCGACTGCCAAAACAATTTTTCATGTTGATCTTATTGCTGAAATTATTGTTTTCCATAGGTAAGTTTTCCCTGTATCACCGTGCCCGTATACGAAAAGCAAAGACTGGTGGCCTATTGCATGTGCGTTCATAACAATGTTGTAAACCTCAAGTTGCTCAGGACGAAGAGTATTTACCATTATAGATTGTTCAAGCGCCAACTGTCCTCTGTCATAACATCTCTCTTCTAGTACCAAACGATTTCTTAATCCAGAAAGCATAGACTCGGTTGGCATTAGCAAGCCAAAGTCAATAAGTGAAGCAGAGTTTGAGCTGGAGTTTAACAAAACCTCTATCTCATATAGAACATATTGTTGCAAGTCTGAGTCATCAATATTTTCGGATGTTGTGTAACCAGCCTGGTTTAACCTTACGATGATGTCATCAGCCATCTTTCTCGATTGTTCCTGCCATAACATTAATGGATTTGTAACCTCATAGAAGAGAAGCATATGTACAAATAAAGACCTTAATTCACTTGAGGTAACCCATAAAGAAGCTTCCGTAAATGTAGCAACCCATTCTTGATCATTACCTATTAGTCCTAGTTTTTCACATGCTTCACGGTAAATTGAACATACAACGCCAAGAACGGATCTGATTTCTGCAAAGGAATGACAACCAACCTGATTATTCAGTAGTACTCTAAGGTAGAAAAATTCTCCACATGTAGGATGAACGTATGTCAACCTTCCAATAGCTGGTCCTTTTTGTGTAGATCTACGAATCCATTCCTTACCTGAGCAATCCCACCTGTATCTTGACAAGTAGTCAACATACTGTAGATCTCTGCCAGATGGATCATGCAGGTTGTTTTTTAGCCATTCTGTTAAAGTGGTTTTGCCATTCCCAGGGTTATTGATTATGTCATGCAGGTGTTGAGTGTTTTTGAAGGTAACATTTTGCATTCCTTCAAGATGTACAGCAAGTACTTGAACCGGAGGGTTTCTATTATGAATAGAATAATTTAGGATCCTCCAAGCAGCTTCATGCGGGCATATAAAACGACCGTCAACATAATTATTAATCTCATTGACATCAATGGTAGATTCACCATGCGATTGGACATAATTTTTCGAAGTTGTTGCTACACTAAAACGTATTCTGTCAGCACCTTTTGATATGTACTTGAAGAGATATTTAATTAGCATATTCCACCAGCAATACTCAACATTGATATGAGCTGGAAAATGCAAGGAGAGAGTCTTGTTATAAGGAACCACATATCCGTTGTCAAGTGGCACACCAGATCTGATCACCTGAGATTCGTTTGCTGATTTCGTGTAATGAACATAGCCAGCCTTGTCAAACCTTGTTACATGCTCGTATGGCTTTGGAAAAGACTTTGAGCAAACGCCATTAATCATGCAGGAGGCATTCATATATGGTAATCCACATGGGCCATGTAACATACATTGGGTAACTATTTTATAAAGCACTGGCTCTGTAGATTGTTGTGGTATTTCGGCCTCTGGACTGTTAATCAAGTCTGGTTGAGTTACCCAAGAAACGTATGGCAATGAGGAAGGCCCCTTTTCTGGAATTCAATTGTGTATAAATCTTGAAAAAACAAATAGACAATGTCAGAAAACATGACCTTTTTATAAGCATGAATAATGCAAGGAAAAACTATTAATTTTAAAAAAGCATTACCCGCAACAACTTCACCAAAGGGCTTGTTTGTTCTTAAGAATTTCATAAATGAATCCACCTTCATTTGAAATACTCTTGCAATTATATCAGGTCTATCTTGGGCGCCAATACACGATACACGTTGCAACTCGCATTTGATTTCAGGCCAATTAACATTACAGGTAAATGTTATAAAATATTGTGGGTTGCCATGAACTCTACAAATTGCTAAAGCATCCTGGTAATGCTTGTACATGTATCTAGGGCCACCCGTGAATGAAGCAGGTAGGATAGTACGCTTACCAATCTCACTACCTTCAGTATCTCCTCTCGATAAAGCATCGTATATGCCACGCAAAAACTCGGAACGGAAAAGATTTTGATTAGCACGAATATAATCAAGCCTACATTGCTCAATACAAATGTACGCATCTACCAAATACTGCTGAAAAAGTCTGCCTGCTTTGAGTAAATGTGTATACATGCCTTCACGATCATGAATCTGGTAAGAATAAAACATGATCATAGTGAGTTTGCGGTCCCTTGTTAAAGTGTCTAGTGTTAAACGAAGACCTGGAGACCAGCCATGCTCACCACGTGGGAAGAGTAACGGATACTGGAGTGGCATGTATGATGCATGAAGTTTACTGACTCTATGAAGAGTGCTATCTTTGCTGCGAATAACAATATCAAAGTCGACAGCAGCTGAATCGCCATCACTAACAATAGCACCAAAGGTTCCAGGAGCAGGAAGCTCATAAGTTCTTTCTTGTGCATGACTACAAAGTCTGATGCCAAAATTTGGCACCACTGTGCGTCCACACAACTCTTTTGCAGACTTGAATAAAGCAACATAACCGTTCACCTCTGCTAGACAACTTGCCAAAATAGAAACAACGTCAGCAGAGATCTGATATCGTTCTCCTATAGAGAAAAAACGAAGTCTATTTGAAACCTCATTAGCATTGTCATAGATATACAACTGAAGAAATTTTGGTGCATCACCTGGTGATGAGCAAAGAGAGCCTACCCAATGAGTAACTTGACCAGAGACCTTAAAAACATATGGTCATGTTCCCTTATTAATAGAGTCATCAATATGTGCATCAAAAGAAGCATTGAGAACATAGAGTTATATGCCCTAACATTATAGAGAAATTGACGATCAGCAATCAAATTTTTAATGACTTCACGTGGCTGAGATAGGAAACGGCAGCACAACTCTTCCTCCTCTGCAACACATGGAATACCTTGGTCTACGATTGAGTCGATATGACAACAAACGTTCTACAAACCAAAAAAACGCCCCATAAAACTCACAAATATTTGTACAATCCCCTAGATCCATATACAAATAAGAATAAACATCATGATCAGGTGGGATGTCGGTGGTTCTATCGGATGTGGTATTAGGCAACACACCACTGGATGTGACACAGTTTCTTTCAGCAGAGCAAAGAAGAGACCGACGATATGAAGATTGAGTAGATGACAGACAACCAGTGTAGCTAAACGCAACAGACGACAGAGACATGTCGTCATTCCGTGTTGCGTTGGATTTTCGTTTTCTATTTTCCTATTGAAATAATAATGATGTGTAGACAAAAGGAAAGAAAGATAGTAACTCAAACAATAACAACATCCCCGTTCCTATGGCAACTATTGCTGTAAAAAATCTTCCTTTTTCCACATTATCAATTGAGGTTACAAGAATCACATAAACTCAAGAGCTATGTTTCATTAACGTTGAATTTGGTCATCAACTAAAATTAAAGCACTCAAAAAAAAAACTTTTCAAGGGATTTGGGGATCTGATAATTTTTTTAGTTTAAACAACAAACATGCAGTCATATTCAAAACTATTGTATATACACATATATTAAATAAGACAACATCTAAAGTTTCTTAGTTTACAACAACAAAATGAAATGACATAAAATAAATGTACATTTTTATAAAATATGATGAACCTACAATTACAAAATAGGGTAAAAAAGGTAAAAGTAAATCCTATCATAACCATAACCATAACCATGACAACCACGATTAAGCATCAAATCACATACATAATGAGTCATTAAACTATGAATTAGTAAAATAAATAAAGAATTTGTGAACAAACCTGCATACAACTTGAATATGTGACTACGTAGCTGAAAGAAAAGAAATCTGTAAAATTAAAGTCGAATGAGTTTTATGTAGGTGTGAAATGACTTACCAATGGCAATAAAACGTAAACATTGGCACGTGAAAATGCGTAATGAAATAAACCAATACAATCATAGCAAGAACATAAAACCTATGAAGTTGACGCCTAATATGAAATTTATTAACATTAAAAATCTTTACTTATGTTGGACAATTTTTTTGTGATTTTTTTAGCATGGATGATGTGAGGAAAGACATAATTTATCTTTCTCAAACTTAGAGTTCAAATTTTCCGTAAAATCAATTATCTACCTTTTTTTTTTTAACTTTGTTGTACCATGTTCTTCTTTCCTTGAAAAGCTAATCTTATTTGAGAAAAGGCAAAATTATCTTTCTATTGTACCTAATCCAATTTATATACATTTTTTTGTGTGATACTTAGCATAACAAATACCTGAAACAACTCATCATGAAGTTTTTATGTAAGAATTGTTCCATAATGAATAGAGAGTTTTCTTTGTATTAGGTTTTTTTAATTGATTAGATATAGATGATATGACTGATGTATAAGTTTTTTTTTAAAACTTGTGAGTTGATTAACTTATATAGCTCAAATCAACCCACTTGAATTAAATTTTAACTTTTAAACTCATAGTTTAAGAAAGAGTCCAGACCAAGCCTCACTTTGAAAACCTATAAAATATCTAATGACAGTGTGACCAAATCCCGAATGTGTTTAAAAAACACTTTTCCAATATTGCAATTCTTTATTCCTTTAAAGCTTGCTAGTCAGAAACCTCAACTGAGTTTCTGCCGCCGCTGCTTCTGTTGGACACTCGCCACCACATTCATCCTTCTAGTCCTCCTCTTCATCTCCGCTGGCATCCTCTACTTGATTTTCCGGCCGGAAAAATTGAAGTATACGATCGATAGAGTTTCTATCAACGGCATCAATCTGACGTCATCGACGCCGATTAATCCGCGGTTAACCGTCGACATTCGAGCAGAAAACCCTAACGATAAGCTATCGGTGTTTTACGTTGGAAAAGGAAGCTCCGTCATCGTGAATTACGTGGGCGTTAAGTTATGTGACGATCGATCATCAAAGCCTAAGTTGCTCTGATCCACGACGTCATAAACAAAAAATCAAGTAAATAGACACCTGAATCAATCAGGCAAACTATTCTAAAGCATGAATCAATCTTCAAGCATCATGTCAGTTTCTTAAAGAAAAAAGCCAAAACGTTTCGCTTTTGTTCATCATCCCGCATACTATTTTATGTATAATCCCATAGAATCAACAAAAAAATACACACCTAAATATGACCTGCATTTTGAATAGATGCGACGAAGGTCAAATGGCTTGTTGGTGATGGGCGATGGCAACAGAGCAGAAAAGGCGTAAGTCGTGTGAGGTGCTGTGAGCGATGCAAAACAGTTGATTTATGAAACCAGGGTTTCAAAGGAACAGAAAAGGGAACAAATTCAAAAAGGAGTACAAAAGGGCTGAACATGTGGTTAATAGAAGGAGGCATATGTGTCAATACCCATTCCACAAAAGCCTAGATTGATTATACTTAAATAAGTGTAAATTGACTGGCCAATGTTAAAAATAATGAAAGCATACTATTCCTTTTAGGTTGATCTTTAATATATACAGGGCCGGTCCATGAGGCTTCTTGGGCCAAGCAAAGGCTTGGGGCCACCCAAAAATAGGCCCCAATTTTTTTTTTTACACGTATACATGTCTGAGTTTCTGTGGGCCTGAAAAGAAAAAAAAGAAGAACATTGATTTAGCTGGACCTGTCGGGCCCTGTCGCACGTTTATGGGCTCAAAAAAAGACGCTTAATCACATATTAGAGAAGAGACGAGAGGACAAGTCGGGGATGGCACAAGCGAAGATGAAGAGCCACTGAGTCGGTGGGTCCAGAATCCAGATGTTTAGGCGGGGAATTGAAGTGTCGATGGTCATTGGTAACAACGACGGGTCCTCTTAACCCTAACGTGAAATCGTCTGACTCTCACACAGGAAGAAGTGAAGAACAAAGGGTGAAATCTTGAAATCGATTGGATAGTTGAGAGAGCCGTCGAACACAGCTATGGGAGGACCGGTTTGAAGAAATCGATTGGACGGTTGGATCATCATGAACTTGGTTTGAAGAAATCGATTTTTGTTTTGTTTCCTACTGTGTCTCTTCTTCCTTTGAATAGGTATGGTGTGCTGCATTTTGGGTATTATCAATTTTTTATTTCTCTACTTTGATTGTGTGCCTTTTTAGGTTTTTTGTATATCTCTAATTTTTTACATGATTAGTTCTTCTGTTTTCATATTGTACATATACGAGGATTAACTAAGATCAAGTATATAGTGGAATGTTTGAGGTTATATTAGGTTTATGTGGATCTGAACTGGGATTCATAGTTAATTCAGAGTATATATTAAAATGTTTGTTGACATGCAGGTGTTAATATTCAAAGTGGTGAAGAAATTGCCATTCAAAGTGGTGTGACCTGCTATAATTCTTGTTAAAAATATATTATCTTTCAATTTTATAATCTTGTTTTTTTTATATATATATACTTATAGTTATTTTGTTTTGTTTGTGTGATGGTTTGAATATTGGTTTTGGACTTTGGTTTCTACTTGTGGGTTTGATTGAATGAGGCTGGGGACTGATGGGCTTATTTGATAAATGGATCTAGTAGCATACAAAGGGGAAGTCAGACGAAGAGAATTAGAGAAGACTGAGTTTTTCAATTTTAACTCTAAACGAGTTCTGTTATCTCTATCATCGTCTAGGGTTTCTTTGTAGTGTTTTCCATTGATGATTTGTCTTGTTCTTGTTTGAGAAGTCGATGTAGTTGGTTGTTTTGTTCTTTTCGATTCTAGGGTTTGAGTCATTGTTCTTAGATCGAGTTGTAATAGACTAGAATCATTTTGTATTTTTTTGATTTCTTGATTAGTAATCTATGTGAATCTGTAAGTTGTTTCAATCTCATTTTCTTGACAATTCTCAAATGTTGTAGATGATCAAATAGGTGAGTTTGGGCCCTCCTTTGGGGGGTTTGATCATGGAGGCAAGTAGTAATTGAAGATGATATGATCTTTGACAGGGTTCTTGTCAAACTTTATTATTATAATTTCATTCTTTAAATTTCCCGTTATCTAAGCGAGTATTTATAAACGGTGTTAGTTTGAGTATTTGCCGGCCGGATAAAGGAGGAAGCTTGAATGCTTGATACTTTTTAACATAACCTAAAGATAAAGGCCCAATTTTTTTAGATTTGTTTAGGGCCAAAAAAAACTGTTGGACCGCCCCTGAATATAGAGAAGAATTGTATAATTTTTCATCTGTTATTTGTTTTTAGAAATTAGATAGAAAAAGGCTTGGTATTTTTTCCATAAAAGTCAACGGTTAAAACTTAAAAGGTAGATAAGCACATCAGATGGCCCTTTTATTCATCAGTCTAAAATCAATGTACTGCCTGGCCAGTCAAACATATTCATAGGGCCAATGTTTTAAAAACCGGTTCGAACCGGCCGGTTCAACCGATTGCCGGTTACTAAACCGGTACGAAACACTCCGGTATTATGTAGGTTCCCTCGATTGGTTGTGCCGCCGGTTTAATCCGGTTTTACCGGTATTTCCGGTTTAAAAAAAACACAAAATTTCGGCTTTTAAGCGATTTTTGGCTTTTAAGCGATCGTGAACTTGATGCGTTTAACACGCCAATGTCATAATCCTATTATGCACTTTCATTTAAAAAAAATTATTACAATTTGAGTACTTTTAGATTGTTTTGGATGAATTTGTGTACTTTTTGAATTGTTTTTAGATGAATTTGTATACTTTTTGGAAACTTATTTGAGTATAAGTTGTATTTCTATGGAATTTTATGGTTAATTTGTGTGTCCGGTTGAACCATCCGGTACAACCCGGTTCAACCGGTTGAACCATTTTTTAGCAAAATTCGGTACACCTAAAATACCGGTTTTTAAAACATTGCATAGGACTAAACAATCTGGTCATGTTATAATAATTTCATTTTTAAATACTATATAAACTTTAATTACTATATTGTTATATTGTTTACGGAGTAAACTACATGAGTGATCCATGTGATTTAGGCACTCAAAAAGCCAATAAGTCAATAAGTTGTTTGACAAACCTAAAATAACTTTTGAAAATGACTTTTTGTAAAAGGGTGATAAATTGTATTTTAAAAGCTAAAAATTTTAGCTTTTCAAAATGATTTATAACTTATTACTATATATAATTAGAACACATGAAAAAGGAATAGTAGAATACAATTATTATATGAGTGGGCCTCATTTATTATCATATTACATTATTTAAGTGTTCGATCCATGAAGTGACGTTTTAAAAATTTTAACTTGAATCATCAGAAGTTTTTTAACTTTGAAAAGTAGTAAACAGAAAATAAGGTTCTTAAATTTGATATATTTGCTTAGATATTTGTTTTTTTTTTTAATTCAAACGATTGGTTACCAGTGATGTGGATTTTGTGAGTAATTTTTTCTATTATTTTTATAACATATTTGTGAGGATTGTGTACGATTTTATGTTTTTATAAAAATTTGTCTAAAGTTTGTGATAAAAGATTTGATTTAGTTATGTAACTTATGCTTTTCCAAATAATATATATATATAATACTCATTCTTGAAAATGTACTATGATAACCCGCCGCAACGCGCGGGACGAATAAAACTGGTTAACATAAAATTACAAATCTACCACACTCTTTACCATTTACCTAATAACATTAAATAGTGTCAATAAAAAAAATGTTCTTTTTGATCATTTTGAAAAGACCAAATAACACTATTCATCCTTTACGTTTATTATCGGTTTCAGGTTTCATCATTTATCTTCAATTTGTTTCAGTCTTCATCCTTTATTTCAATATTTAGTTTCATTCTTCATCCTTTATACTAACTTCCGTTAAGTTTAACTGTTAAATCCCCTCACGTTCTAAACATGTGAGGGTAATTTTGGAATCTTATACTTTATATCCATAAAAAACACCTTTTATACATCTTTTTATACTTCTGTACTTTAATAATAATCGACTTTTATAATAGTTGAATGCATCCATTTTTGACTTTTATAATAATGTTTATTGACTAGAAACCTGTGAGATGTAATAAGAGTAAATAAGTAAAATGAGAAAACTAGGCTATCGAGTAAAATAGATCCATTTTGTTTGTTCTGTGCATCCATTTTGAATGTATTCATTTTGGCATGAATTAAAATACACACACACACATATATATGGATAACAATATTAGGCTATCGATTTGAAGGCATCCATTTTGTTTGTTTTGTGCACAACCATAAAGTCAAACTGCATGATACAAATTCATAGTGAAGATGCATCAAACAATAGTTTCATCAAACAATAGATGAAACTATTATACACAATGGCTTGATTATACACCAACAATTAAATGACTATTTCATCTCTATATGACCTGTAAATCATGCCTACGATAAAAAAAATGAAACACCAACAATTATACCCAACAATTATAATGACCAGTAAATCATGCCTACCATAAAAAAAATGGCTACTTTGTAAACATGCTGTGAATCAACAATTTCAATTTCGTAATCATCATCATACTTTATACAACAATTAAACATACTTTAAATCACCAACGAAGATGAAAAAATGGCTACTTCGTCTCTATATGAATGATCATAAAACATTCTATAAACAAATACTTACTGTATATGAAATTGATTTGGTAATCATCATCTGCTTTTCGTATGTTAAATCGATACAATGAATCGTAGATTTTTCCCCAGTTGATGTCATTGCTGTTATGAGGATTAGATTATCACAGGAAGGCAGAAGGTTTGATATCTACTGATTGAAAACGTAAAAGATCATTTTCGGTTTTTGTTAAATAATCAACATGTTTTAACTTGGAAATTACAAAATTACCCTCACATGTTTAGCATGTGAGGGATTTAACTGTTAAACTTAACGGAAGTTAGTATAAAGGATGAAGAATGAAACTAAACGTTAAAATAAAGGATGAATGCTGAAACAAAATGAAGATAAAGGATGAAACCTGAAACTGATAATAAACATAAAGGATGAATCGTGTAATTTAGTCTTTTGAAAAAGCTAATCCAAACACATTTTTAAAAACTTTATTTCAGAAAGTCATAAGTTAGCCTAAGACAAATTAACATATTTTGATGCTAACCAGGGCCTGTATAAGGGAGGGGTGAAGGCTGAAGGGGAGACGGCCTTGAGCCCAGCCTTTTAGGTGTCTTAAATATATGGGTAAGATCCAATAAGAACAAGATTTTGCCTAAGAACAATTTAAAAATGGCATTTGACAACTCTAACGAACTCTGACTGAACTCATTTTAGATGCATTAGAACCGTCTCGTTGAAACTTAAACCCTAACCCTAAACCCTAAAGCTAAATCCTAAACCGTAAACCTAAATACTAAATCTAATCTCTAAAGCTAAAACTAAGGCTAAAACTATAAAGTTAAACCTAAAACCTAATGCTAAAAGCTAAACCGTAATCTTAAACCTTAAAGCTAAATCCTAAACATTAAAACTAAACCCTAAACCCTAAAAGGAAATCCTAAATCCGAAAGTTAAACCTAAAAAGCTAAATCTAAACACTAAAAGCTAAACTTTAAGGCCAAACGCTAAACTAAATTATAAAACCTAATTTCTAAACCTTAAAAGCAAAACCCTAAATGCTAAGATCGTAGAGTTCGACGAGACGGTTCCAACGCATCCGGAATTAGTTCAATCGGATTTTTTTAGGGTTGCCAAATGTTGTTTTTAAACTGTTCTTATTGTTCTTAGGCAAAATATCCTTCTTATTTGAACCTCCCTCCTTAAATATATATATATATATATATATATATATATATATATATATATATAATTAAGTTAGTTATTTTATAAGAGATCAAAATTTTCTTGTCTAACGCCTAGAGGTGGGTAAAAAAAACCGAACCCGGAACCGGAAGCGATAACCCGAATTGAAACCGATCATACCCGAACCAGTGGGTACGAACGGGTACGGTTTTTCAGACAAATTAGAACCGGAACTGGTTCCACTTGTACATGGCCAAAACCCGAACCAGAACCGGCCAAAAACCGGTTGGAACCGATCGAAACCCGGAACCGGAACCGGGTCTTGACTTTGTTGACTGGAACTGGAACTGGTTCCAAAAAAAACCGATTTGCGCACCTACTAACGCCTCAAAAAAAATTTATTCTCAAGATGGGCTCTAATGCTAAACATTTAAAAGTTCCAATGTTTGAAATTTATAATTTTGTAAGAAGTTCTGGATTTAAGTTTGGACTTTGGATAGAATGTCAAAAAATACTCATTGACATTATAAATTAATAAATCTATCTATACTAATAAATCAAAATAAATTGTGCCACATGTCGCTTTCCTAGCCATCCTTATAAAAATTTTCCCGCCTCTCTCTCCTATTAAATGCATCCATATTCAATAATAATAGTATTAAATATTAAATATACTTATATACATTTTTATATTAAAAAAGGTTTTAAAGCATTAAAAAATATATTAATTTTTAAAGAGTGCTTTTTTTTAGAATCCAAATTATTATAAAATATAAAATATTCAATAATTGTTTTTCAAAACGAAATATTCAAAAAACAAATTTTAATAAACTTAGTGTTTAAATAAATAATATTATAAATTTTTTACTTACGTATTAAAATGTATAAACTATTAATCATATTATTATTTACTATTTATTTTTTTTATTTAACCCGTGTAATACACGGGGTATTAACTTAGTAAATAAATAAATAAATAAAATATTAATTCATCATGTAAGTTTTCTAAAAAAATAATTGAAAAAAAAGCAAAACTCTCGATTCGTCTTCGTCTTTCACAAAAATCATTTTGAACCTATTATATAATTCATTGATAAACCTGGCATCTTTTCGACTTCTAGAATAAAAAACAGTCCGTCACCACCCAATTTTCCCTAGGTCACATGATGGCGTTCACCATTTAAAATAAAAAACCACCATGAAAACCAGTTTTTGGGTTGCTGAGAAGGCAACTATGTCCAATTTTGACTTCGTTTCACATATATCAAATTACGATGGAGCCAATTTGAGACATAGCTTACTATGCACGGTTCTAATATTGGCTTGGATTTTGCACATATCAAATTGATACAACGGTCCCTCAATTTGTGCGATTGATTTGCACAATTAAAACACAAACAATCAACACTAAGAGCATACATTTCCCAATTTATGTGAGTAATTCGCCTATTGAACACGGGCGGACCTATATTTGAGTAAAAAAACAGTTTGATTGTTTTTGTATATCATGGAAATTTAATCATTTCTTATAATAAATCACTTAATGAAAGTTATAAGAGTTGTGAAGGAGAGATGAAGAAGATAATAAGTTTTTTAGGAGTTGTTTGGTTTTAAATGATGAGTCATAAGAGTTCTAAATCATTTAAACTTTGTTTAAGCTTTGTTCTAAATAATGGTTAAGATAGAGGTTGAATGATTCCGAGTTGTTTTTTGTTAAATAAACAATTTAGTCTCTGACTGATTCAAAGATACTCATAATGTAATAATTAAAATCTTATCAAACTCTCTAAGGTTTTTTAAGATTAATTTAGGGTGTGGTTATCTGCACACCTCAAAAACATTTTTTAACACCTCGCTGCCAATCATACGCCTCGTAGTGATTACTAAGGGGCATATTGGTTGACAACTGTGTACGAGGAATTACGTCAGCAACGAATTGAGCACAGTTGATCGTGTTTAGAATTCACATGGAGTTGACAATCGAAGTTATTATGGGATGAAAGTATGTGAGAAATGATGAACATGGGCGAAAACCGCGTACAAAACGGAGTTACGGATTGCCCAGAATCACGAAATGAAGTTTCCGTCGAAAAATGGGAAAAATGGCCTTCGCGGTACGCAGAGGAGGAGCTAAGGTCTCTACGCGGTACGCGATGATTGAAAATATCTGCGATTTCCCCGAAATCTTTCGCGGTACGCGAAGTCTTTTTGGATCCTCATCGCGGTACGCGACGGATGAGTCGGTACAATGGATAAGAATGCTTTATCAGCAGCATGCAGTTTAATTTTTTTTAAACTTCTCATCGACGACACAGCCATCACCTTCGAGATTTTCATCATCCAACCTCTCAAATCTTTGTTTTGAAGCCTCTGGAACGTTTAGATCGCATCCGGGAACGTTTATACGAGTCCAGATCATCTTTCTACCCGCAGAACTTCTCCAGATTAGGTAATGGTTCATTCTAACCTTCTATTTTGATAATGAATGATTAAATCTTGTTTTTGAACGTAATGATATAGTTAGGGTTGTTGATTATTGCCTAGATGATGGCTAGGATTGATTTTGAATGATAAACTCGAACTGTTAACGGATAAATCCTTGTTTTGAGCCGTTGTAATGCCCGGTTTGCATGAAATCATTACAATGGTTATAATGGTTTAAACCATTTGGTTGTGACAATGTAGGTGATTAGTTTGATTAATCCTTGACATGCAACATGAAAACCATGTGTTTCAAACTAATCACAGTCATTAACATACTCGTTGGAACGATTATCTGATGTTTCTGATAACAGTCAGATTAGTATGTTAAACATGGTTATTAAACCTATTCTAATACTACATTGTGATATTTCATGATATTCGGGTAATCAATAACAAGGATTAATCATTCCTAAGCCATTAAACTGTCTAGAAACTGCTTAAGCATTATAATCAACAACATTAACTATTTGATTAATCTGAGATCATACTGATTAATCAAGGAGTGTCATCAACCTAGTATTGGGAATCTGGATCAATATAGGTTCCTACGTTATCATACATTGTATGATATTACATTAAAATAGGTAATTAAATACTAAACATCAGTTTGATGACTTTCAAGGCAATGTCCTTGACATTGTACGTTCAGAGAGATTTAATCAGCGAGTTGGAACATTAATAACTCATTAAACATAAACTACATGCAGAATCATCATATTATCATCGATTTGTGTGATATTCTGCTACTACTGAATTATCAGGTGAGTTTCGTACAACCCCTTTTCTTTTTACTCTTTTATAAACATCAGGGTAGAACTGCTAAACTTTTGAGAACTATATGATATGCATCAATGATATCTGTGTGATTTCATTTGACTTTTGTGGGATTTCATGGGATTTTTCCTGTAGCCTGAACTCTATCATGGAACTGAAAGTCCTCATTCTTGAACTGTATCTAGTGAACCCGTGTGTGGCCGAACAGAAAACATTGATAGTACTATTGGTTGACACCCCATTCGCTGGGAGGATTGCATCTCCCCTTGTGTGAATGTTTGTTATCTGTTTCCTGAACTTCTTAATGGTATGATAGACATTAAGATAATGAGGCACTAAGATATGTACCGACGGGTAATATCTTGAGAACTGAACTAGACGTCCGAAAGGAACTAGATACAGGTCCCATGGTTATCCGGAACTGAACTTTTGAGAACTTGTTTATCATATCATATTGTTTTAAATTGAACTGGCGAACTCACCAGCTTTGTGCTGACGTTTCAAACTCAAACCTTTTTGCAGGTAAACAGTAATAGCGGTGAGGATGCACTTTTGGGATAATTTCACTTGTATAATTAATATTGTAATTAAATAAATATATAGCTGTAATGTAATTGTGATTGCGACACCCTTGTAATGTATGTACTTTAAGTTAATATGTGTGCTTATGATATCGGTTCAAGTAAGTCACACCTCATCTCGTAGACATCACCACTATGCTTCCGCAACCGGTTCAGTGACGTCAGACCAGACACGAGGTGACGAGGGGTGGGGGTGTGACAACAACCTTAAACATCGCAGACATTCTGCTGTCAGATAAATACTTATACGCCACGTAGTGACCATTACGTGACGTATATGGTTATAAAAATTAATTTGATTGTTTTAGGGTGTGAAAACACGTTTTTTGGGGTGTAAGTATAACACCGCTCTTGTTTTATTATTATTTTGTTTTAAAGTTGTTTTTCATAGTTTGCGGTCTCTAGGTACGTGTATTTTGAATTGTTTTTGAGCGGTCACTCCGTTGGTTTATTTTGAATTGTTTATCGTCGAATAAAAATATATGTTCCCGATTTATATTTAAGCGTTTCGGATTCAAATCATTCAAAATTTCTTTTGGATCTCGAAATCTAAAAACAATATCAGGAAAAAAATTGTGTCCAATAGGATTTGAACCTATACTAAAGATTTAGAAGACCTCTGTCCTATCCATTAGATAATGGACGCTTTCATTGTGATTTTTGGGTATTTTTACTTTCTGATATTTGATTTGAAAAAATAAAATAAAATAAAAATAAGAATATAGCAGGATTTATATAATAACATTTTTTGAATTGTATATTCAATCATGAATAATGTATTAATTAGAGTCTGTTAGAATATTTAAGAGAAATATAGTAAGATAATAGACTAAATAGAGAAGGATATAGAGCGAGTAGCGGGAATCGAACCCGCGTCATTAGCTTGGAAGGCTAGGGGTTATAATCGACGTCGATTCATCATTTTTAACGTCTCTAATTCAAAACCGAACATGAAACTTTGGTTTCATTCGGCTCCTTTATTGAAAATGTATAAATTGCTAAATTTAAGATGTGAACCAACGTACAAAAAAATGATACCCATCTTACAAAAAAAGGACACCCATAACATCTATGTCAGCTTTTTGTTTGAATATATTCAATTCAAAACGACTCGATTTCTAGATGATCCCTCTAGAAGAAGGCGATTCTAACAATATTTCTAGTTACTTTGTTCTCTATTTGTAACACCCCAACCCGATTAGGGCTGACGTGTCACTTATACAGAAGTCAGAGTTAATGCAACATCCGTAATTTATAACCAACATAATTTGTCTTAATTAATCAACTAAACATAAATAAAATGTTATAATTCATTTATTACATTATTCAATTAGATAAGTTCTTGATTTTCTTTAAACACTCTCTTCTCAGTCCCCTGTCTGGTTTTCTTGATTACCTATACAAAACATAAGAACACCACAAAAACAAATACGGCTGAGCCAAAGAATGCTCAGTAACGGATAAACAATAGTAATTAAAAGAAGTTCAGAATGTGGTGAAGATAGTAAGAAATATGGTCAGAAACGGATATCAGGAACATAACAGTAAACAGTGGTCTGACTTGAATAAAATATAACCTTTCAGAAACAACAATATGGGTTATAATGTAAGTCAGAAATAGTGGGAAATCCCAGAATGTACCACGAGCCGACTGTACATAAAATAGTGTAAGGTTCACGGGTAGCTACTCCCGCTCACCAAACACATGAGATAGTTAGAGTTGGCATACACATCACTATCCCCCCAGAAATCAGAAAGTACAGTTTAAAATTTATCCTAGGACCAGTCCATACGCCTCTCCAGAATTCAGTAGGTGCACAAGTGTACTATCAGAGTACTAAATAGAGACGCCGTGAACTCAACTAACCGCCACGGGTGGTTCCACATCATGGTTGCCGCCATGAAGGGCCTGTAGTCATCCTTACAGGTAGGGGCATGCTCGGGTAATAGATCAGAAGTTCAGTAGGTTCAGTAAGTTCAGTAGGTTCAGTAGGGTAGATAAACTACCAAGTAATGTCATAATCGGATCATGCAATAATGAGTACAAAATAATCTAGATATATTGCATGATAAACGAAACCGAGAAACACGATATCATATCGTGGCAATATAGAAACAGATGTTAAACGGTTACATAAACAGAAATACTAAAAACTAAATAAACAGAATCCGTACAAAATGGTAGGCAAAGCAGAAATGTACTATAAGTGATGAAAAGAAAATACGTACTAGAAACGAAGCAAAATCAGATATACTATAAGATAAAGAAATAAAATCCGTACCTTAGTGTTAGCAAGTAATTAACATTTAATCAGAAAATAAGCGAGTAATCCAATTCCCTGGCAATTCAGAAATCTGTGGTTTGTTTACATTTCACGTTAGTTTTAACTAATTTAGATTTGTATACTCAACTGGTTAAATTTTTGATGACTTGAATCTTTTAACTCCCAACCGATCGAATCGGTTTACTTTATCATCACGAAATTTTAGGTTTACCTGGTAAAGTTTCTAATGATTTAAATCCATTTGTTCTTTTCTTAAAGTTATTGAAAACAAACATATGCATGCCCATATATACGTATACGTATATATTTGCCACCAAATCTTAATCAAAATGCTAATAACAACCTTTATCCAAATTCATAGTTTTGGTTTGTATATTAATGTTTAGAACAAATTCCTCCTGTTGTCTTATATTACCATTTATCAAGACGCTTGATTAACATGATTAGAAGGTTTTACCTTAACAGTAGGAATGGTGATTCAGAGAAAGAGATTTCAACCGTGATTCCAACTTTGACGAACGGCGTTTGAACCACTTCGGTTTTGGAGTTGACGGTGTTGGTGCTTGTAGTCGCCTTCGATTTAAAGATGTTGCAAATGACTTGTTAGGTGGTGATAGCACGATCGTTTTCATGCCGCTTCTAAACTTCTGGTGATAGTTCCCCGTAACCTCAATCATTAAGATATATAGTCGTGGCTAATTGATTTCTTCTTTAGCCAATATATATATGATGCTTGAACATGATTTGTTGATTTCTCAGGCCGTAGTTCGATCGAGATGGTCGTATAGTGATTGAGAGAAATACAACTATGGAAATTTGAGATGATAAGATTCACAATGCTAGTTGAGAGTTTTACCAAGGAGGTTTTCACCGTTTAATGTTTCTTAAATGATAACATGATATGACCAAATAAATAAAAAAAAAACCTTTGGAATGCAATTGATCGGTTTTCATTCAAGGCACTTCAATGTGTACTAATTTGTCATAAATCAATGGTTACAAAATTATGAATTTGAAATGAATTAAAATTTCAATTAATCGATATATGGGTCTTGTAGGTGTCATTTTCTAAATCAGTATTCAATTCATTCAGGTATGGTTGTGATTGTTTGTCGCGTGTTATTTAGATAGAGTAATAGTTAAATAAATTTCTTCGGTTTGTTAAAAGTAATAGAATCGATGGGTAGTTAAACCGATCGGTTGTATAACTAAATCGAATGTATGCTAATTTAACTCGGTGTTTAATTCCTCTCAATTTGTATAACCATAGGCTCGAATAGTGACACAGAGAGCACCGACACATTAATAACGAACAAAACTTGTTTTGAATTAAGCCAGGATAATCAGGTGGTACGGATCTCAGTTATGAGTGGCCAGCATAACTGAAATTCGCAGCACGTGTGCATTCTAGTTTGATTTGATACAAGCAGAACATTTATAACAGTAAAGACGAATAGTTGTGTTAAGGAGGGATGGCGTCTCATATCATGTTATGTTGAATATTTTATTCAATATTTATTTCATGATACTAATCTGAGAATTCTGTTTATACAGCAATGGCAGATCAAGGAGAGAGATATATATATCAGAGATTCCCCTATGTTGTGTTGGATGATACTCCGAGTGCCAGTTCTGGAGCAGACTCAGATTCTGACGAGGCTTCGTCGGTAGCCTCACAGGCGACACCTGCAGCACCACGTACACCGTCAGCTCCTAGACCAGTTACTCCACCACCACCAGCACCAGCACCTGAACCAACACAGCCCGCATCACAGGGGCATTCTCAGCCTCGTGCTGAGAATATGGCAGCTGAGGGACGACATAGTCAGTCTCCACCGAGAGCACCAGCATGGGATGGACTTAGGAGGATGCGGGGACAGGCCCGCAAAACCACAGGATTGCCTCCGCGACACCAGATGGCTCCACGGGATGAGCCACAGACCGTTCATGAGGTGGGAGAATCCTCTCGCCAAGCAGAGCTGAGGGGCCAGGTGCAGCAAGTCGCTCAGGACTTGCAGGGTCTGAGGCAGGAGGTACATCAGCACCATACGCTCCTTGAGGATACTCGTAACATTATATTGGAGATCCTCACTTCACATCTGACTCTGATGGAGCAGGTGAATCTCATGGGTATTGACAACCAGGCTTGGAGGATTACCGTTGAGGAGCGTTTTAGTAAGACTTTGAGGCAGAGGATAGTTGCTGCGTTTTGGCAGCAGGTGGAGGTGATGAGGGCAGGTTTAGTGCGAGTTCGAGAGTTTTTGGTTTGGTTGGAGACGGTTAGTTTCGAGACCAGGATGATAGTCCTGGCTGTGACTATGGCTGCTGTGGCCATTATATTTTCTTGTTTATCGTATTTCATACGATGAGTATGTTCGGATGGTTATTTTGGGATCGTCATTGTAAATCTCATTAGTAGTATGCGGATAGGTTGGGGATGTGTGATAGTGTGATTAGTAGTTGTGAGAACGGGACATTTTGATATGGACAGATCCCGAGTTTGTGAGAGGTAGTGTCTGAGGTTGTGGTTTAGAGTATCCTGACTTTTGGTTGTATTAAAACTATGAATGTATGAAACTATGGTATTGTAATAATATGGGTGCTTTTGTATGTCTGTTTGTATAATTAACTTTGTGTGTGAACTATAATTAATTCTTTCTGTGTGAGATCATAACTGTGTATTAATGTGTCTATATGAGAGCATGTCGAACTAAAATATATATTTCGCTGAAATACAGTACGGGAGCAATACTGTATGCGAATATATCGAACTGAAAAATATATTTTGCTAAAATACAGTACGGGAGCAATACTGTATGCAAATATATCTGTAACTAAAGTACAGTACGAGAGCCATACTGTACGAGAACATGTCTGAACTGAGAACGTGTCTACTTGTGAATGTGTCTGTAACTAACGTACAGTACGAGAGCCATACTGTACGAGAACATGTCTGAACTGAGAACGTGTCTACTTGTGAATGTGTCTGTAACTAACGTACAGTACGAGAGCCATACTGTACGAGAACATGTCTGAACTGAGAACGTGTCTACATGTGAATGTGTCTGTAACTAACGTACAGTACGAGAGCCATACTGTACGAGAACATGTCTGAACTGAGAACGTGTCTACTTGTGAATGTGTCTGTAACTAACGTACAGTACGAGAGCCATACTGTACGAGAACATGTCTGAACTGAGAACGTGTCTACTTGTGAATGTGTCTGTAACTAACGTACAGTACGAGAGCCATACTGTACGAGAACATGTCTGAACTGAGAACGTGTCTACTTGTGAATGTGTATGTAACTAACGTACAGTACGAGAGCCATACTGTACGAGAACATGTCTGAACTGAGAACGTGTCTACTTGTGAATGTGTCTGTAACTAAAGTACAGTACGAGAGCCATACTGTACAAGGACATGTCTAATGTTTGTATGAGAACTTAGTGCATGAATTGTGAACATATCAGAGAACTTGTGTGAGAACATAACCTAGTCCTGTATGAACATATATCTAAAAACATGTGTTGCAATGCAATGAGCTGGGTAAGACTCTAACATGTTTTTGAAATAACAGGACTAAGTATAACTACAAACAGTTGTGTGGTCTGTGTGTAATGCGAACATGTCTGGACAGAATCCATGTAGTTATACTATGTTCTCTATAATCATATTTTAATACAAATTTTCAGTGTAACTGAATATGATTGAAATTATGGGATCGAACGGGTTATATATTTAATGTTCTTGACTGACCTGAGTTTATCTGCTTGTGAGCAGAATAATGGCTCCCAAAAGAGGTCGACCGACTAAGAGATCTATCAGGAACATTACTAACCCAGAGCCTGATCAAGTTCCACCAGTAAATACAGAAACGAATCCAGATCCACAGATAAATCGGGACACAAGTACTGCTCCACCAGTGAACCCGGGAGCAAACCCTATTCCACTTGCTGGTGCCAGTGGATCCGAATCGAATGAGGCAATGATAGCACGAATCGTGCGCGAACAGTTAACCGCTTGTGGTGTTTTGGTACAACACCAGCCTCATGTTACTACGGGTTCGGGTGGGGGTCCCAATACTAACGAACATACTGTTACTGGTGGCAACGCAGAAACGCATCATACCACCGGTACAACTACCATTATTCCTGATCCACCTCGACAGGGATGTACTTACAAGTATTTTGCTTCCTGTAACCCTCCTACTTTTGCTGGCAAAGAAGGAGCGGCTGGTCTTTTAAGGTGGATCGAGGAGATGGAAACTAAGCTCAAAATCAGTCAGTGTCTGAAGGAGCATAAGGTGTCTTATGCTGCCTGTTCTTTGAAAGACCCAGCTTTAACCTGGTGGAATACCCAGGCCAAGACTTTGGGTGCAGCCACAGTTGATTTGATGGGCTGGAATGATTTCAAAACTCTGATTAGATCAGAGTATTGTCCCATCACTGAAATTCAAAAACTCCAGGAGGAATTTTGGAATCATTCTATGATCGGTGCTGATTGTCTGGCTTACACCGATCGTTTTCATGAACTTACTTGTTTACTTCCCGAGATGTTTCCTACGGAAGCGGCTTTAATCGAGAAGTACATTAAGGGTCTGATTCCTCAGATACGAGGAATGGTGACTGCTGCTGAACCTACAACGTTGAAACACACGATTCTTTTGACCACTAAGCTTACCAATGAGGCGGTAAGGAGTGGTACTTTGTCTTTGAAGCCTCAGACAGTCCATAGTAGTGGTGATGTCGGTACCTCGAATGTGTCGAAAGGTACCAAACGAAAGTGGTTCGGTAAGAACAAAACAAGGGCACCGGCTGAAATCAGTCAGAATAAACCAACGGTGAAGAACTATGGTGCGAATGTTCCTGAGAGGAAAGCTTATACTGGGCAGGCGCCTAAATGCAATAAGTGTCCACTTCATCACACGGGACCATGTCCTGTTTGTCTGAACTGTAACAGAGTTGGACATTATGCTAAATATTGCAACTTTCCTGCTCAACCTCGAAATCAAGCACCACGAAAAACCACTCAAACCAACCGGTCATGTTACAAATGTGGAAGTCCTGATCATTTCATGCGGAACTGTCCAAACAATAACACCAATCCGGGAACTGAAGCTAGGGGGAGAGCTTTTCAGATTGGTGCTACCGAGGCGAGACATGATGCTAACATTGTGACTGGTACGTTCCTACTCAATAATCTATATGCATCAGTTCTCTTTGATACGGGGGCAGATAAGAGTTTTATCTCTCCTGAATTTGCATCTTTACTTGCATTGCCTGCGATAGATCTAGAAACTCCTTATGTCATTGAACTTGCTGATGGCAAGTTGACCAAAACTAACAGTGTTATTCAAGGATGTTCCTTGAATTTGAACGATCATCTTTTTAATATTGATTTACTTCCTATTGAGCTTGGGAGCTTTGATGTCGTTGTGGGCATGGACTGGCTTTCTGATAACCAAGCGGAAGTTGTCTGTCAAAACAAGGTGATCCGTATTCCATTACCTAACGGTAATACACTGGTAGTTCAAGGAGAACGAGCTGGTAGAAAACTTGGTATCATATCTTGTATGCGAGCTCAGAAATTTTTAAGGAAAGGCTGTTATGCTTTCCTGGCACATGTGACTGAGCACAATTCTTTACCCAGACAAATCACAGACATTCCAGTAGTCAAGGATTTTCCTGAAGTTTTTCCTGAGGACATATCAGGATTACCCCCAGTGAGACAAGTTGAATTTCGGATTGACTTGATTCCAGGTGCAGCACCTGTTGCTAAAGCCTCGTATCGGCTTGCACCATCCGAAATGCAAGAACTTTCAGGTCAATTGCAAGAACTGTTGGACAAAGGTTTTATCAGACCTAGTTTCTCACCCTGGGGAGCACCAGTCCTTTTTGTGAAAAAGAAGGATGGATCATTCAGGATGTGTATTGACTATCGGGAGCTCAATAAATTAACAATCAAAAATCGTTATCCACTACCACGTATAGATGATCTGTTTGATCAACTTCAAGGCGCTACTTACTTTTCAAAAATTGATTTGAGATCCGGATATCATCAGTTACGAGTATATGAAGATGATGTTCCTAAAACTGCATTTCGAACTCGATATGGGCATTATGAATTTCTAGTAATGCCGTTTGGATTAACGAATGCACCTGCAGTTTTCATGGATCTAATGAATCGGGTATGTAGGCCTTACTTGGATAAGTTTGTGATTGTATTTATTGATGATATTCTTATCTATTCTCGAAGCCAACAAGAACATGCTCAACACTTGAAACTGATCTTAGAACTTTTGGCACGTGAAAAATTATACGCCAAGTTCTCCAAGTGTGAGTTTTGGTTACGAGAAGTGCAATTCCTTGGGCATGTGGTGAATCAAGATGGCATTCAGGTGGATCCCAGTAAGATTAAAGCTGTAGAACAATGGGAAACACCACGAACCCCAACCGAAATCCGTCAATTCTTGGGACTGGCAGGTTATTATCGCAGATTTATTAAGAACTTTTCAAAGATAGCCCTGCCACTAACCACATTGACACAGAAAAATCAACAGTTTATATGGGGTTCTCAACAGGAGGAGGCGTTCCAACTGTTGAAACACAAACTTTGCAACGCACCTATCTTGGCATTACCGGAAGGTATTGATAATTTCACAGTGTACTGTGATGCTTCACGCCAAGGTCTGGGGTGTGTTTTAATGCAGAACGATAAGGTGATTGCTTATGCTTCTCGACAGTTGAAGGTACACGAGAAGAATTATACCACTCATGATCTAGAACTTGGTGCAGTGGTGTTTGCACTTAAGATTTGGAGACATTATTTGTATGGAACTAAGTGTATTATATACACTGATCACAAAAGTCTTCAACACATTTTAAATCAGAAAATGTTGAACATGCGGCAAAGGCGATGGGTGGAACTGTTGAACGACTATGATTGTGAAATTCGTTATCACCCAGGCAAGGCAAATGTTGTAGCCGATGCCTTAAGTCGCAAGGAACGAGTCAAACCTTTACGAGTGAAAGCGTTAGGTATGACTATTCAAACTAGTCTAATTCCTCAAATTAAAGAAGCTCAGCAACAAGCTTTACAAGCAACAAACTATTCTGCTGAGGGACTGAGAGGATTAGATAAGAAACTCGATACCAAAGACGATGTACTGTTGTATTTCAAAGACCGAATTTGGGTTCCTTTATTCGGTAACACAAGATCGATCATCTTGGATGAGGCGCACAAATCCAGGTATTCTATTCATCCAGGTGCTGACAAAATGTATAAGGATCTAAAGGATTTTTATTGGTGGCCTGGAATGAAGAAACACATCGCAGAATACGTGGGTCGATGCTTAACGTGTCTAAAGGTTAAGGCTGAACATCAACGTCCTTCTGGGTTATTACAACAACCGGAGATTCCCATGTGGAAATGGGATCCATGGATTTTATTACTAAGCTACCCAGAACATCGCGAAATCATGACTCTATATGGGTTATCGTTGATCGCCTTACTAAATCTGCGCATTTTATTCCCATCCGAGAAGATTACTCGATGGATCGACTTGCTAAACTCTACATTAACGAGATTGTATCTCGTCATGGAGTACCAATCTCTATTATTTCTGACAGAGATAGTCGATTCACATCACGATTTTGGCAAACTCTTCAGAATGCTCTGGGCACGCAAATCAATATGAGCACAGCTTATCATCCACAAACTGACGGGCAAACGGAACGAACAAATCAAACTCTTGAGGACATGCTCAGAAGCTGTGTGATTGATTTTGGTGGTAGCTGGGATGTTCATCTTCCCCTTGTTGAATTTTCATATAATAACAGTTACCATACCAGTATTAAATGTACTCCATTTGAAGCACTTTACGGGCGCAAATGTAGATCACCTATCTGTTGGTCCGAGGTAGGCGAAAGTCAGGTCATAGGCCCAGAACTTATTCAAGAAACAACCGATAAGATCGCATTGATTCAAGAACGAATTAAAGCTGCTCGTGATCGACAAAAGAGTTATGCTGATAATCGTCGTAGACCGTTAGAATTTCAAATCGGTGATCTAGTAATGTTGAAAGTTTCACCGTGGAAGGGTATATTCAGATTTGGGAAGAGAGGTAAACTTTCACCAAGATTTGTAGGACCATTTAAAATTCTTGAACGAATTGGATCAGTAGCCTACAGACTTGAATTACCTCCTGAACTCGGTAACATTCATGATGTTTTTCATGTCTCAAATCTGAAGAAGTGCTTACTTGATGAATCTTTGATCGTACCTCTGAAAGAAATCCAAATTGATGAGAAACTTCAATTCAGAGAAGAACCAGTTGAAGTGATGGATCGAGAGGTGAAGGTATTAAAACGCAGTCGAATACCTATCGTCAAGATTCGATGGAACTCAAAGCGTGGACCTGAATATACGTGGGAACGTGAAGATCAGATGAAACAGAAATACCCACACCTATTCTCATGATCAATTATTATCAAGTCAGTTTTTCCTTAAATTTCGGGACGAAATTTTTATAACAGGAGGAGACTGTGATAACTGTGTACGAGGAATTACGTCAGCAACGAATTGAGCACAGTTGATCGTGTTTAGAATTCACATGGAGTTGACAATCGAAGTTATTATGGGATGAAAGTATGTGAGAAATGATGAACATGGGCGAAAACCGCGTACAAAACGGAGTTACGGATTGCCCAGAATCACGAAATGAAGTTTCCGTCGAAAAATGGGAAAAATGGCCTTCGCGGTACGCAGAGGAGGAGCTAAGGTCTCTACGCGGTACGCGATGATTGAAAATATCTGCGATTTCCCGAAATCTTTCGCGGTACGCGAAGTCTTTTTGGATCCTCAT
The DNA here is from genome assembly GCA_009363875.1 of Mikania micrantha. Classification (NCBI taxonomy): domain Eukaryota; kingdom Viridiplantae; phylum Streptophyta; class Magnoliopsida; order Asterales; family Asteraceae; genus Mikania; species Mikania micrantha. The sequence continues at coordinate 71,577,898 of CM018695.1, read as the reverse complement.
CGCGGTACGCGACGGATGAGTCGGTACAATGGATAAGAATGCTTTATCAGCAGCATGCAGTTTAATTTTTTTTAAACTTCTCATCGACGACACAGCCATCACCTTCGAGATTTTCATCATCCAACCTCTCAAATCTTTGTTTTGAAGCCTCTGGAACGTTTAGATCGCATCCGGGAACGTTTATACGAGTCCAGATCATCTTTCTACCCGCAGAACTTCTCCAGATTAGGTAATGGTTCATTCTAACCTTCTATTTTGATAATGAATGATTAAATCTTGTTTTTGAACGTAATGATATAGTTAGGGTTGTTGATTATTGCCTAGATGATGGCTAGGATTGATTTTGAATGATAAACTCGAACTGTTAACGGATAAATCCTTGTTTTGAGCCGTTGTAATGCCCGGTTTGCATGAAATCATTACAATGGTTATAATGGTTTAAACCATTTGGTTGTGACAATGTAGGTGATTAGTTTGATTAATCCTTGACATGCAACGTGAAAACCATGTGTTTCAAACTAATCACAGTCATTAACATACTCGTTGGAACGATTATCTGATGTTTCTGATAACAGTCAGATTAGTATGTTAAACATGGTTATTAAACCTATTCTAATACTACATTGTGATATTTCATGATATTCGGGTAATCAATAACAAGGATTAATCATTCCTAAGCCATTAAACTGTCTAGAAACTGCTTAAGCATTATAATCAACAACATTAACTATTTGATTAATCTGAGATCATACTGATTAATCAAGGAGTGTCATCAACCTAGTATTGGGAATCTGGATCAATATAGGTTCCTACGTTATCATACATTGTATGATATTACATTAAAATAGGTAATTAAATACTAAACATCAGTTTGATGACTTTCAAGGCAATGTCCTTGACATTGTACGTTCAGAGAGATTTAATCAGCGAGTTGGAACATTAATAACTCATTAAACATAAACTACATGCAGAATCATCATATTATCATCGATTTGTGTGATATTCTGCTACTACTGAATTATCAGGTGAGTTTCGTACAACCCCTTTTCTTTTTACTCTTTTATAAACATCAGGGTAGAACTGCTAAACTTTTGAGAACTATATGATATGCATCAATGATATCTGTGTGATTTCATTTGACTTTTGTGGGATTTCATGGGATTTTTCCTGTAGCCTGAACTCTATCATGGAACTGAAAGTCCTCATTCTTGAACTGTATCTAGTGAACCCGTGTGTGGCCGAACAGAAAACATTGATAGTACTATTGGTTGACACCCCATTCGCTGGGAGGATTGCATCTCCCCTTGTGTGAATGTTTGTTATCTGTTTCCTGAACTTCTTAATGGTATGATAGACATTAAGATAATGAGGCACTAAGATATGTACCGACGGGTAATATCTTGAGAACTGAACTAGACGTCCGAAAGGAACTAGATACAGGTCCCATGGTTATCCGGAACTGAACTTTTGAGAACTTGTTTATCATATCATATTGTTTTAAATTGAACTGGCGAACTCACCAGCTTTGTGCTGACGTTTCAAACTCAAACCTTTTTGCAGGTAAACAGTAATAGCGGTGAGGATGCACTTTTGGGATAATTTCACTTGTATAATTAATATTGTAATTAAATAAATATATAGCTGTAATGTAATTGTGATTGCGACACCCTTGTAATGTATGTACTTTAAGTTAATATGTGTGCTTATGATATCGGTTCAAGTAAGTCACACCTCATCTCGTAGACATCACCACTATGCTTCCGCAACCGGTTCAGTGACGTCAGACCAGACACGAGGTGACGAGGGGTGGGGGTGTGACAACAACCTTAAACATCGCAGACATTCTGCTGTCAGATAAATACTTATACGCCACGTAGTGACCATTACGTGACGTATATGGTTATAAAAATTAATTTGATTGTTTTAGGGTGTGAAAACACGTTTTTTGGGGTGTAAGTATAACACCGCTCTTGTTTTATTATTATTTTGTTTTAAAGTTGTTTTTCATAGTTTGCGGTCTCTAGGTACGTGTATTTTGAATTGTTTTTGAGCGGTCACTCCGTTGGTTTATTTTGAATTGTTTATCGTCGAATAAAAATATATGTTCCCGATTTATATTTAAGCGTTTCGGATTCAAATCATTCAAAATTTCTTTTGGATCTCGAAATCTAAAAACAATATCAGGAAAAAAATTGTGTCCAATAGGATTTGAACCTATACTAAAGATTTAGAAGACCTCTGTCCTATCCATTAGATAATGGACGCTTTCATTGTGATTTTTGGGTATTTTTACTTTCTGATATTTGATTTGAAAAAATAAAATAAAATAAAAATAAGAATATAGCAGGATTTATATAATAACATTTTTTGAATTGTATATTCAATCATGAATAATGTATTAATTAGAGTCTGTTAGAATATTTAAGAGAAATATAGTAAGATAATAGACTAAATAGAGAAGGATATAGAGCGAGTAGCGGGAATCGAACCCGCGTCATTAGCTTGGAAGGCTAGGGGTTATAATCGACGTCGATTCATCATTTTTAACGTCTCTAATTCAAAACCGAACATGAAACTTTGGTTTCATTCGGCTCCTTTATTGAAAATGTATAAATTGCTAAATTTAAGATGTGAACCAACGTACAAAAAAATGATACCCATCTTACAAAAAAAGGACACCCATAACATCTATGTCAGCTTTTTGTTTGAATATATTCAATTCAAAACGACTCGATTTCTAGATGATCCCTCTAGAAGAAGGCGATTCTAACAATATTTCTAGTTACTTTGTTCTCTATTTGTAACACCCCAACCCGATTAGGGCTGACGTGTCACTTATACAGAAGTCAGAGTTAATGCAACATCCGTAATTTATAACCAACATAATTTGTCTTAATTAATCAACTAAACATAAATAAAATGTTATAATTCATTTATTACATTATTCAATTAGATAAGTTCTTGATTTTCTTTAAACACTCTCTTCTCAGTCCCCTGTCTGGTTTTCTTGATTACCTATACAAAACATAAGAACACCACAAAAACAAATACGGCTGAGCCAAAGAATGCTCAGTAACGGATAAACAATAGTAATTAAAAGAAGTTCAGAATGTGGTGAAGATAGTAAGAAATATGGTCAGAAACGGATATCAGGAACATAACAGTAAACAGTGGTCTGACTTGAATAAAATATAACCTTTCAGAAACAACAATATGGGTTATAATGTAAGTCAGAAATAGTGGGAAATCCCAGAATGTACCACGAGCCGACTGTACATAAAATAGTGTAAGGTTCACGGGTAGCTACTCCCGCTCACCAAACACATGAGATAGTTAGAGTTGGCATACACATCACTATCCCCCCAGAAATCAGAAAGTACAGTTTAAAATTTATCCTAGGACCAGTCCATACGCCTCTCCAGAATTCAGTAGGTGCACAAGTGTACTATCAGAGTACTAAATAGAGACGCCGTGAACTCAACTAACCGCCACGGGTGGTTCCACATCATGGTTGCCGCCATGAAGGGCCTGTAGTCATCCTTACAGGTAGGGGCATGCTCGGGTAATAGATCAGAAGTTCAGTAGGTTCAGTAAGTTCAGTAGGTTCAGTAGGGTAGATAAACTACCAAGTAATGTCATAATCGGATCATGCAATAATGAGTACAAAATAATCTAGATATATTGCATGATAAACGAAACCGAGAAACACGATATCATATCGTGGCAATATAGAAACAGATGTTAAACGGTTACATAAACAGAAATACTAAAAACTAAATAAACAGAATCCGTACAAAATGGTAGGCAAAGCAGAAATGTACTATAAGTGATGAAAAGAAAATACGTACTAGAAACGAAGCAAAATCAGATATACTATAAGATAAAGAAATAAAATCCGTACCTTAGTGTTAGCAAGTAATCAACATTTAATCAGAAAATAAGCGAGTAATCCAATTCCCTGGCAATTCAGAAATCTGTGGTTTTGTTTACATTTCACGTTAGTTTTAACTAATTTAGATTTGTATACTCAACTGGTTAAATTTTTGATGACTTGAATCTTTTAACTCCCAACCGATCGAATCGGTTTACTTTATCATCACGAAATTTTAGGTTTACCTGGTAAAGTTTCTAATGATTTAAATCCATTTGTTCTTTTCTTAAAGTTATTGAAAACAAACATATGCATGCCCATATATACGTATACGTATATATTTGCCACCAAATCTTAATCAAAATGCTAATAACAACCTTTATCCAAATTCATAGTTTTGGTTTGTATATTAATGTTTAGAACAAATTCCTCCTGTTGTCTTATATTACCATTTATCAAGACGCTTGATTAACATGATTAGAAGGTTTTACCTTAACAGTAGGAATGGTGATTCAGAGAAAGAGATTTCAACCGTGATTCCAACTTTGACGAACGGCGTTTGAACCACTTCGGTTTTGGAGTTGACGGTGTTGGTGCTTGTAGTCGCCTTCGATTTAAAGATGTTGCAAATGACTTGTTAGGTGGTGATAGCACGATCGTTTTCATGCCGCTTCTAAACTTCTGGTGATAGTTCCCCGTAACCTCAATCATTAAGATATATAGTCGTGGCTAATTGATTTCTTCTTTAGCCAATATATATATGATGCTTGAACATGATTTGTTGATTTCTCAGGCCGTAGTTCGATCGAGATGGTCGTATAGTGATTGAGAGAAATACAACTATGGAAATTTGAGATGATAAGATTCACAATGCTAGTTGAGAGTTTTACCAAGGAGGTTTTCACCGTTTAATGTTTCTTAAATGATAACATGATATGACCAAATAAATAAAAAAAAACCTTTGGAATGCAATTGATCGGTTTTCATTCAAGGCACTTCAATGTGTACTAATTTGTCATAAATCAATGGTTACAAAATTATGAATTTGAAATGAATTAAAATTTCAATTAATCGATATATGGGTCTTGTAGGTGTCATTTTCTAAATCAGTATTCAATTCATTCAGGTATGGTTGTGATTGTTTGTCGCGTGTTATTTAGATAGAGTAATAGTTAAATAAATTTCTTCGGTTTGTTAAAAGTAATAGAATCGATGGGTAGTTAAACCGATCGGTTGTATAACTAAATCGAATGTATGCTAATTTAACTCGGTGTTTAATTCCTCTCAATTTGAACTAATTAAAGTTGTCGAACATTCTTAACTCATATTTATCATTCGATTTCGTCTATTGATTTTTAGTTTTTAATTAAAAATTAATATTTCGCATTTTATTTATTTATTTAATTGTTGTGTTTTGACGGGTATTATAATACTACCCCTCTTAAAAATAATTTCGTCCTCGAAATTATAATGTTTACCGACAATATATATTATTTTTTTTACAAACTTATTTGTTTAATTTAACTATTTGTGTACTAAAACTTTATATTGATTTTATTACAGAATTACAAGTTAAATTTTTTTTTCTTTTCAGAATATGTAATTATTACAGATAAGACTGGCATATACCAGTAAGCGTAGATACAGAGCAAATACCATATAAGTTTATGGTTAGAATTGAGATCCTAAGAATAGGGAGTTCAAATAATAGATAAACGTAGTAGATCAATTTTCGAAATTTAGATAGTCGAAAATGTGGGTTTTAAATCCTCAATGGTCACCGGCTGGAACAAGAAAAAAAATTTTATTTACCTATTATATGTATATTATATGTATACAAGAAGATACTAAACATGTATATTGTTTTAAAGTCTATTATGAATATGTGCCTACTATGCATATGCCTAATCGAAAACAAATTCTCATATTATTACAACTAGAGAAAATAAAGTGTGATTCGTCAAATCTTAATATTATGAATTCTAAATACTTAGAAATTCATGTTATCTAAATTAAAATCAGAAGCACAACTCATTACATGATACGTCATATTTCCTATCACTTGCATTACCAAGGTTTATAATATGTTTAACGAGATAAATAACTCATTACATTTCCTCCGATCAAATGGACATCCAAAAACATTGTCCTTCCGAATATTCGCATCATAATCCTTCAATAATTTCAACCAACGCCTCTAATGCGTGTTTAACTCATTCTAGGTGATAATGTATTTTAAACTATTATGGCCGGTGAATATATTACAAGTGTCTAAGTATATCTAGTGCCTCCAAATCTTCAATGTGATAATGACTAAGACAATCTCAAGGTCATATATTGAATAATTAACTTTAAAAGATTTTAATTTCTGTGAAGTATAATCGGTAAACTTATCATATTGCGTCAACACACACGCTCATCTCTTTTTTTCTTCTTCTTCTTCTTTTTTTTTTAAAGCTTCACTATAAGTTTGGTAATTATCCGTGCCTGAAAGTAAAGTGAGAATCCGACAAACTCAAATTTTCTCTTTGATTCTTGAAGACTCTTCTCAAGTTCATTTTTCCACGAGTACTTAACTCTTTTTCTTAAATATTATATAAGGATAAAGTGCTCGCAAAGAAACCTTCAACAAATGTAAGATACTAATCGGTGAGACCTAAAACTTCTAATTTTTTGTAGCCGCAGATGGTATCGACCATTTTGTGATTTGCTTTGATCTTTGTTGGGTCCATCATGATGCCTTTAGTAGTCATTACACGATCAAGAATTTAAAACTTGTCAAGCCAAAACTCACACGATTAAGAAATGCAACTTTGTCAAGCCAAAACTCATAATTTGAGTTTAACATAGATTTTGTTTTTGAATAACGTCTCTAATACTATATGAAGTTGAACTTAATTGTTCTCCTTGCTTAAAAATTTTCTTAGTTCTTATAACTATTGTATTTACTCCTTAAGATCCAAAAGTGTTATATGATAAAATGTCTTTGATATTTGTGAGCACCAATAATGAGATCAATCGTAATTTCCACTTCACGATCAGGTGGTACACTAGGAAAAAAAATTAAGATGTCCAGAAAATCTCAAATGATTGAATGATGAGAATTGTTAACTTCACTTGAAGAGAAAACTTTAGCTACAGAAAGAAACCTTGCATAACCATGTGATAAGAATTTCTGAAATTTGAGTGTTGAGATAACTATCGAAGTCTCGTGAGGTTGAGTTTCCTAGTAACTAATAAGGTACATGTAGGATAATCAAAAATCATGTGACACGTTTGGCCCTAGATGGTGACTCGATATCCAGATAGTCGGTCCATGACCATGTCAATAAAAAAAATTAGTTCTTTGAGCATATTTCATTCTATCAGTGTATCTGGTTCAAGTTTTAAGGAGTAGTTTCAGAAACTTCCATAGTACAGAATATTACAGAGCTTAACAGAAAAAGTTCAGAATCAAAACAGTCTCAACATATTCAAAGGAGCATTGATCAACATAATAGAACTTCATTAGCACCCTTATGTAATTGTAAATTCACGATTACGTTCGTGACCATAATCGTCAATTTACTTTACACAGAGATCCTAATTGTCCTTCCATCATGTTTCTTTAATAAACCGGATAACCATATATAGAAAGAACACTAAATAAACTATATGGAGGTGAAACGATGCTAAAAATTCTAACCACTACCAAAACATAAACTAATGCAAACATATCAATTTTATTTCAATTCATAACTTCCTGATTAATGTATCTTCACTATCCACTTAGTAACAAGGCTTGATAAATTGGAGTCGATTTTGTTAGAGTCCTAATCTCTTTGCTCATATCTAGAAGAATATCCAGAAGCCTTTCAATGTTCGTTGATTATAATCATCCAGCTTGGAACAATTTCATTTCAAACTTCCTAAAGTTACGTAAGGGACTACACTTACCAAATGACAAGGCTTTTAACATGCAAAAACAAAGAATACAAACCAATTATCACAAAGATTAATCATTAACACAAAGTCCTAACCTATGTGTAATCTTATCCCAATGTCTACCCATTAACCTCACATGTCTTATTGTTTAAGTTTTCTACAGGAAAGAGCCTTAGCTCTGATACCATAACTGTAACACCCCAACCCGATTAGGGCTGACGTGTCACTTATACAGAAGTCAGAGTTAATGCAACATCCGTAATTTATAACCAACATAATTTGTCTTAATTAATCAACTAAACATAAATAAAATGTTATAATTCATTTATTACATTATTCAATTAGATAAGTTCTTGATTTTCTTTAAACACTCTCTTCTCAGTCCCCCGTCTGGTTTTCTTGATTACCTATACAAAACATAAGAACACCACAAAAACAAATACGGCTGAGCCAAAGAATGCTCAGTAACGGATAAACAATAGTAATTAAAAGAAGTTCAGAATGTGGTGAAGATAGTAAGAAATATGGTCAGAAACGGATATCAGGAACATAACAGTAAACAGTGGTCTGACTTGAATAAAATATAACCTTTCAGAAACAACAATATGGGTTATAATGTAAGTCAGAAATAGTGGGAAATCCCAGAATGTACCACGAGCCGACTGTACATAAAATAGTGTAAGGTTCACGGGTAGCTACTCCCGCTCACCAAACACATGAGATAGTTAGAGTTGGCATACACATCACTATCCCCCCAAAAATCAGAAAGTACAGTTTAAAATTTATCCTAGGACCAGTCCATACGCCTCTCCAGAATTCAGTAGGTGCACAAGTGTACTATCAGAGTACTAAATAGAGACGCCGTGAACTCAACTAACCGCCACGGGTGGTTCCACATCATGGTTGCCGCCATGAAGGGCCTGTAGTCATCCTTACAGGTAGGGGCATGCTCGGGTAATAGATCAGAAGTTCAGTAGGTTCAGTAAGTTCAGTAGGTTCAGTAGGGTAGATAAACTACCAAGTAATGTCATAATCGGATCATGCAATAATGAGTACAAAATAATCTAGATATATTGCATGATAAACGAAACCGAGAAACACGATATCATATCGTGGCAATATAGAAACAGATGTTAAACGGTTACATAAACAGAAATACTAAAAACTAAATAAACAGAATCCGTACAAAATGGTAGGCAAAGCAAAAATGTACTATAAGTGATGAAAAGAAAATACGTACTAGAAACGAAGCAAAATCAGATATACTATAAGATAAGGAAATAAAATCCGTACCTTAGTGTTAGCAAGTAATCAACATTTAATCAGAAAATAAGCGAGTAATCCAATTCCCTGGCAATTCAGAAATCTGTGGTTTTGTTTACATTTCACGTTAGTTTTAACTAATTTAGATTTGTATACTCAACTGGTTAAATTTTTGATGACTTGAATCTTTTAACTCCCAACCGATCGAATCGGTTTACTTTATCATCACGAAATTTTAGGTTTACCTGGTAAAGTTTCTAATGATTTAAATCCATTTGTTCTTTTCTTAAAGTTATTGAAAACAAACATATGCATGCCCATATATACGTATACGTATATATTTGCCACCAAATCTTAATCAAAATGCTAATAACAACCTTTATCCAAATTCATAGTTTTGGTTTGTATATTAATGTTTAGAACAAATTCCTCCTGTTGTCTTATATTACCATTTATCAAGACGCTTGATTAACATGATTAGAAGGTTTTACCTTAACAGTAGGAATGGTGATTCAGAGAAAGAGATTTCAACCGTGATTCCAACTTTGACGAACGGCGTTTGAACCACTTCGGTTTTGGAGTTGACGGTGTTGGTGCTTGTAGTCGCCTTCGATTTAAAGATGTTGCAAATGACTTGTTAGGTGGTGATAGCACGATCGTTTTCATGCCGCTTCTAAACTTCTGGTGATAGTTCCCCGTAACCTCAATCATTAAGATATATAGTCGTGGCTAATTGATTTCTTCTTTAGCCAATATATATATGATGCTTGAACATGATTTGTTGATTTCTCAGGCCGTAGTTCGATCGAGATGGTCGTATAGTGATTGAGAGAAATACAACTATGGAAATTTGAGATGATAAGATTCACAATGCTAGTTGAGAGTTTTACCAAGGAGGTTTTCACCGTTTAATGTTTCTTAAATGATAACATGATATGACCAAATAAATAAAAAAAAAACCTTTGGAATGCAATTGATCGGTTTTCATTCAAGGCACTTCAATGTGTACTAATTTGTCATAAATCAATGGTTACAAAATTATGAATTTGAAATGAATTAAAATTTCAATTAATCGATATATGGGTCTTGTAGGTGTCATTTTCTAAATCAGTATTCAATTCATTCAGGTATGGTTGTGATTGTTTGTCGCGTGTTATTTAGATAGAGTAATAGTTAAATAAATTTCTTCGGTTTGTTAAAAGTAATAGAATCGATGGGTAGTTAAACCGATCGGTTGTATAACTAAATCGAATGTATGCTAATTTAACTCGGTGTTTAATTCCTCTCAATTTGAACTAATTAAAGTTGTCGAACATTCTTAACTCATATTTATCATTCGATTTCGTCTATTGATTTTTAGTTTTTAATTAAAAATTAATATTTCGCATTTTATTTATTTATTTAATTGTTGTGTTTTGACGGGTATTATACTATTTCTATTCTATTTGAGAGGGTCCTAAGAAAAATGATTTTTTTTCCACCGAGCTAAAATAATATGTCCATGTCTCTAGTAAACTAAAGACATTATTTAATAGTTATTTTGCTTCAATTTATTGGCTAAAAATCAAAACAAAAATTGAAGATTTAGTTACGATTAGAAATTAGAAATCTACTTGTATATCTTCATCCATGGATTCTTTATTCATACTCATTCTCGTTCAATTGGACGTATTGATCAAATTTTTAAATTTTGTTTTGCAATTTCAAAATCCAAGTTTACAGTTTTTAATTGACTTTGGATCAAAATCCCGAAAATTTAGATTTTCCTTGAATGTGTCATTGAAAGGTAAAGGATTAAATCCTTTAAATGAAATAAAGTTTTTTATCGGAATATGAATCAAACCGAAAGACCCCTTAACTATTATGGGGGTTAATAGAACGAGTCACACTTTTACTACTAAATTATACCCACTACAATGCCATTATTAAATATAAATGGACCTTTTGTCGAGGCGCTTCTGTATATATGTATAGTGACCCATTCAGGAATTCAATGAACCAAGCCCTGTCACCGAATTCAAATATTCACTATTCAGAGTCGTAATTTGACGAAGAAGTATTGTGGTATTACGACATGTTATTAAATGTTATTAATAAAAAAAGGATGTTCTATATTCTATAGAATGATTCCTCTTTTCAGTTGATTTTATTCACCGATTGACCAAACGAAAATATTAATAAATAATAAAGTGTATGAACTTATATCACTAAAATCAATTTCTATGCAACGATTCGCCCTAATTAATTTATCCATTGATTATCTTATCAATTTAGGTTGCAGGATAATGATCAAAATGATAAAGGGGGAAGGGAAAGGATAATTTATAAAAAGCGAAGTTAATAAATGGTTCGTTGAGGGGAGGTCGAACTAGGTATATGGAATTGAATGGCTATAAGTTAACTCTTGTCAAGGGTTAGATGCATCCTTATCAAATTGAATTGAAGATGAAGGAAGAATTGGTTTACATTGTGGAAGAAAGACATGTATATGTGATATTAGATATTGACTATTTATATACAAGCTAAAGATATATCTAATTTGCCATACTAATCGAATGTGAATGTAGATGGGGATTCTATAAAAGTCCTTCTGTCTCATCTGTGACTGTGAGTTGAATAAAAGGATGAAGTCAATAAAAAAAGCGAAGAATTCAAAGAGTGATTGGGGACAAATAAACAGAAAAACTACAGTTTTATGGATTCACAAATACTTTATCGAGAGAAACAAAAACAGAGATATCAAAGTCATTTTGATGATTCAAGAATGTTATAACTTGAATTCGAAGTTCGTAGTTACTTAGACCGGATGAATCGTAGCAATGGAATAATTAAGTCATAGTTCATTGGTTGAATGTATCATTAACCATTTTTTTGTACGAGAAACTTGTCATGAATCCACTGATTTCTGCCGCTTCCGTTATTATTGCTGGATTGGTTGTAGGGCTTGCTTCTATTGGACCTGGAGATGGTTAAGGTACTGCTGTGGGTCAAGCTGTAGAAGGTATCACGAGACAGCCCGAGGCGGAAGGAAAAATACGAGGTACTTTATTGCTTAGTCTAACTTTTATGGAAGCTTTAACAATTTATGGCCTAGTTGTAGCATTAGCATTTTTATTTGTTAATCCTTTTGTTTAATATTAGAAATATGGAAAATTTTTATTTTTCATATTTTATTACCCTGGACTTGTGCTTTGTTTTTTCGAATTATACAAAGGTTTCATTCCTAGAATGACTTATTCGTTGAGATAATATCCCACGGGAAGGGCTGATTTGCAGATGAATAATTAACAAACCAACTCGCTTTCATCCTTCTCGTTCATGTTCGTAGGCCTTTTTTTAGTTTTTAAGAGAGGGTGCAACCAAAGAGATAATTCATGATTTCTAAATTGAATCAAAAATCTATTCGATTTACAAAGTAGGAAACTATAACTATATATATATATATATATATGATATGGTTCAAATAAGAACCCACCATAATTGTGTTAACCAAATTACTCAAATTCAATGGTTTTAAATTTCCAGATTTAATAAGATTTTGTCAAGTGACACCTAACCTTTTTAAATTAAAAAGGGTATCCAAGTCATTTAACTTAATATAAAAAAGTCAGATTTAATAAGAGAGACAAGTGTCACACTTTTAAAAATCTATCCATTTTCCTTTTTTTAAATCAAAGTTTCCCCCTTGATTTTTATACACTTATAACTTTTTTATATACTATGTTATTTTTTTATAAAAATTACACCATTAAACTCGTTATATTTTTTTCGTTAATTCCATAATAGTCATGCCAAATTTTTTTTTAATTTTTTTCGAGCGGTCGTAATTACACCAACGTAACGAACAATAAATACAATAATTTTCTCTCATTTTTTCAAAATATTTCCATATTTAAAATGTTTTACAAATTATTTTGAGCGTTCGTAACTTTCTCTCATTTTTCGAGCGTTTGTAATTACACCAACGTAAAATATTTCCATCTCGTTACAAATTATTTTTTATTACAAAAATTAGTTCATTAATATTTTAAAAAATTAAAAACACTTTGAAAAAATCCAGCTCCTTACATTAGTGTAATTACGAAAACTTTGTAAAAATTCAGCTCGTTACATCAATGTAATTACATTAGTGTAAAAAAATTCAGCTCGTTACGTCAGTGCAAAACGCCGTTGCATCAGTGTAAAACGTCGTTGCATCAATGTAAAACGTCGCTGCATCAGTGCAAATTACGAAAATTTTTAAAAAATTTGGCAAAATTATACTTGAATTAAAGATAAAAAAGTGACACATTTAATGGTGAAATTTTTATAAAAAAATAATAATGTATATAAAAGTTATAAGGTTTAAAAAATTGAGGGGGTAAACTTTTTTTAAAAAATGAATCAAGTACACCCCACCAAATGTCAAAAATACCCTTAAACAAATCTGATCCACTTGTTTTTTCAGATTTAATATAGACCACTCATTTTAAAACACATTATTTAAAGAACCAATCAAAATTAGTTAAATGGTTACCACACTTGGAGTGGGTTACCAATGGAACCATCCCTTGCATATATATATATATATATATATATATATATATATATATATATATATATATATATATATATAGAGGACAAAGTAATACAAAACTATGTTCGATTTTTTAGTCTATCTATACTTTTTTTGTTATAACTAGTAAAATGATATCTAAGCAAGAAGAGTGCATTATCTCGCGAATTATTTCTGAATAAATTCAGAAATCATATGTAAGAACTATATCATTTCGTAAATTATTGGAAAATCCACTTTGATTCTCTATCAACCAATAATATGGGACCATTAACATGGTTAAAGCTAAACTGTTTGAAGTCCAGACGCAGCATGGTATTCTTTCTACCACTATGTTAATATAGAGATGGTTTCAAAATAAATATTTTATCAATATAGAACCCTCATATCGATAAAATGATTTGAACTACTTATTGGAGGTTTTCTCCCCCTTTTTAGCCAATGTGGAATCGATGACCTATGTATTGTGTCTAAAGTAAGAAAAACTGCTTGGATTAAAAAAAGTAATCAACTTTGCTGACAATTACATATTTTTTGTTTGGTCAGAAGAGTCCTCCGAATATTTTGATCTTGGATTAGTGATTCCTTTTGAGATTTTGATTCCATTTTTAAATATGACAAGAGAATAGAGGATATGATCATTACATTAACAATAAAAATATGGGAATTTACATTGAGCGTGAGAGCCAAATGAATTGAAAGATTCATGTTTGGTTCGGGAAGGGATCATGGAATTTTTGAAATGAATGGAAAGATAATCCACTTTCATTAAGTGATTTATTAGGTGATCAAAAACAGAGAATCTTGAATACTATTAAAATTCAGAAGAATTGCGCGAAGGAGCCATCGAACAGCTGAAAAAAGCCCCCGGCTCGCATACGGAAAGTAGAATTAGAAGCAGATGAGTTTCGCATGAATGGATACTTTGAGATAGAGCGAGAAAAATTGAATTTGATTGATTCAACTTCTAAGATTTAGGAACAACTAGAAAATTACAAAAATGGAAATATAAATTTTGAACAACAAAAGGAATGGTTTTGAAACTTAAAAATGTTTTTAATTATTTTTAATAATAATTTAAATATAATTCTTGAATATACAATTAATAATTGATATATAAATTATGGTATTAGTCTAAACATATTGATATGACAGAATGACATCAATATAAATACGGTATACACCCAAGCATTTGTTTTAACGTGATATAACTGATACAAACATATTTGAAAAATAAAAACACACATCACCAACCAAAACAACCAAATATATACATAACAATACAAATGTAACTGAAAATACTAACTAATCACCGTGAGGGGGAGGGGGATACTGCCGTAGCTGCGGAAGTGAAGGGAGCTGGATACCCTGAGCATAGGCATCTCTAAGATAGATATGGATCTACCATGTGATCAGATCCTCCAACCGGTCCACTCGTCAAGTCAGCTGCTTGCGTCGACGAATTCGTAACTTACTTTACGTCTTAAGAATAGTGTGCACGTTTTAAACATTAAACGTCATGCATTGCTCACAACGAGGCGCGTAGTGAAACCCTAAACACCACATTTTGGTCAAAACATGGCGTTTGTGAACCATCTTCAGACATAGTCAATGCAGAATGTTAGAACCTCGTACTTAAACGAGGCATTTAGGTCATTACGTGGCGTATAAAAAAATGGTGAACACCACCATTAGGCGCCTCTCACCGACCGGTCCCATGACCAACATGAGGGAGGTAAATCGCGTGATCCAGGGAAAATTACGTGGCGTATAGGTCATATCATTGTCGGTCATTTTTGCTGATCATCTTACTGAAACGTGTAACCCCTGGTTACTATTTAACAATTTTCTATAATATCAGAGTTGGTTCCAACAAATTTTTCATTTTCAAAACCTTGTTTGACATTCTTTATTTAATAATATTAAACAAGGTGTAACGCAAACGTAAACGTGTCACACATTTTACAATACTTATTTACATAAGTAAGTTTAAACCCAAAATTTCAAACGTTTGCAACAAGGTTTGTTCGTTCGATTCACGATCTGCCTCGATCCTTACAGCCGTGTCCATCATGTTTGACCTACAAACATCACACAATATTTCACATTAGTTCATAAGAACTAAGTAAGTAAACCCCAATGGTTTCTCAATAACAAAATGTAAAAATACATTTTTCACAGTCAATATTCAAACTGAGTCATTTCTATTCGAATTGACTCTCACAATGTAAAAATATCACATTACCAATAATCAACTATTGCTCACAATAGTTTAATCAAAATTACACTATGGTGTTCACATTCCTATACTTCCACCATAGCTATTTGTCAGCACCTCTAACTATTCACACATTTATGACATCATAATTAGTTCAACTCTTGAGATGTTCACCCACCGGTGCTTCCATCTAAGACAAATTGCCAGCACCTCTGGCTATCCACCATTGTGGAGTCATAAATAATTCAAATTGCTAGCACCTCTAGCTATCCACCATTGTGGAGTCATAAATAATTCAAGTCTTGAGATGTTGACCCACCGGTACTTCCATCTAAGACAATTGCCAGCACCTCTGGCTATCCACCATTGTGGAGTCATAAATAATTCAAGTCTTAAGATGTTCACCCATCGGTACTTCCATCTAAGACAATTGCCAGCACCTCTGGCTATCCACCATTGTGGAGTCATAAATAATTCAAGTCTTAAGATGTTCACCCATCGGTACTTCCATCTAAGACAATTGCCAGCACCTCTGGCTATCCACCATTGTGGAGTCATAAATAATTCAAGTCTTAAGATGTTCACCCACCGGTACTTCCATCTAAGACAATTGCCAGCACCTCTGGCTATCCACCATTGTGGAGTCATAAATAATTCAAGTCTTAAGATGTTCACCCACCGGTACTTCCATCTAAGACAATTGCCAGCACCTCTGGCTATCCACCATTGTGGAGTCATAAATAATTCAAGTCTTAAGATGTTCACCCACCGGTACTTCCATCTAAGACAATTGCCAGCACCTCTGGCTATCCACCATTGTGGAGTCATAAATAATTCAAGTCTTAAGATGTTCACCCACCGGTACTTCCATCTAAGACAATTGCCAGCACCTCTGGCTATCCACCATTGTGGAGTCATAAATAATTCAAGTCTTAAGATGTTCACCCACCGGTACTTCCATCTAAGACAATTGCCAGCACCTCTGGCTATCCACCATTGTGGAGTCATAAATAATTCAAGTCTTAAGATGTTCACCCACCGGTACTTCCATCTAAGACAATTGCCAGCACCTCTGGCTATCCACCATTGTGGAGTCATAAATAATTCAAGTCTTAAGATGTTCACCCACCGGTACTTCCATCTAAGACAATTGCCAGCACCTCTGGCTATCCACCATTGTGGAGTCATAAATAATTCAAGTCTTAAGATGTTCACCCACCGGTACTTCCATCTAAGACAATTGCCAGCACCTCTGGCTATCCACCATTGTGGAGTCATAATTAATTCAATCAAATTACTATGATGTTCACCTACCAGTACTTCCATCATAGAATTCCCACACTATTATTTACCAGGGTATTGGAATTATTATAGGTTGTTGAACTTTTATTATTCTACATTCCCCTATTACCAATGTCATATTTATCATATCAATTATTCAACAACGAATTCAATATTTATTATGTGATGTCATAGTGGTGGGATTACTTACCTTGATCAGATAAGAGATTAGCAACTGCAGACTTTTTTCCTGCTCTATGACTAGTGGTTTGACTTCCACTACCACCACTTAGTTGCAAAATACATATACAACTAGTTTCAACACGTATAGCACATACAATCAAGTTCAACACACTTGACTAATTTGACTTCCTCAAAGTCAATTATCACAATTAATCACATTTCATGCCTCTCTTAGGCATTTTATCAATTAATTGATGTTCATCATATTAGTTACGATCTTTGATTATTTCTATTATTCAATTTTTATTTATGATCATAACTTATTAATAATTTTTAACATCAATCCATCATAATCATCATTTAACCCATGGATTATAATCCATATTTATTTCAAAACCACCATTTACCCATCCTACTAGTTATCATATCATGATATGGGTTTCATAACAACCGGACATTATCCCGGCTTCAAAACGAAGATTTCATCGTCAAAATATCAAGTTCTTCGTTTCTAACAACCCCTAGTTATCAACTAGGCAATAATCAATACCCATAATCATAGAATTACATTCAAAACTAGATTTAATTCACAAAATGTTAAACTAGTAGGATAAAACGAATCGTTACCCAATTCGAACGGATATTCAGTTGCAAAACAACGATCAGATGTTGCAGATACGTTCCCTAGTACGATCCGTGGGTTTAATCGGCTTCAAGTCTGAGTTTGGCAGCCTCAAATTTCATATGTTGATGTTGGAAGTTCGAAAGAAAGAGTTTAACAACTCTTCTGCAAGAAATCTGATGTACTTAAGGTGTTTCTAAACCGCCTCACCCGTCGTGTACCGCGAAGAGTCCCAAAGCATACTATCTTTGAAATTTTCTTTGTTTCGCGATTCCGGACAATCCGTAACTCCGTTTCGCGCACGGTTTTCTCCCATGTTCATGATTTCTCACATATTTTCAAATTACAACAATCACAATCATTGAATTAACGATTATTTCAAATACATTTCATTATAAGAAACCGGTTGTTACAAAACGCCACGTATAAGTCACTACATGGCATTTAGGTCAAATCATTGTCCTCTCGTTGACCGATGTTCGTACACATGTCTCGTATACGCCTCGTAGAGGTCACCACGAGGCGTTTAAGATCGAGGTGTGAAAATATGTTTTCGGGGTATAAGTTTCAACTCTTAATTTAATTGTTGTTTCTTTAGTTGTACATACTCTTCTTCCCAAACAAATAGACATTCACTTTCTTTTTTTCTTTTTTTTTTCCTTATAGCTTGTATTTTCTTTCTATATTTCTAAACTAGATTAATTATTCATGTACTCATGAATTTTCTAATAAAAATAATATAATTCTAAATTTGTATACAATTTTAATACGTGAACATAAATGTTAAATGCAATAAAAGAATAATTTAAAAGTTACATTGATAATTTTATAGAACATTAACATAAATTTACAATCAATAAAGAAAAATCACTATAAATACATAGCATTAATAATTTTGGAGGTCGTGTGCAATATTACTCATTGTTTGCTTTCTAATTAGGGCTGATATAACACATACAACACAACATAATAAGACATGATAAATGAAATAAGTAGACATTAACACAACATTAAAAACTATTGTCTTTGTTTTTTGAAAAATGAACACAACCTGGTTAACACAAAACAACCCGTTAAAGAAGATGTTAACAGTTGACACTAAAAATGATCAGTTAAGGAACTACGTTTAAAGAATTAGAAATTATAAAAGATAATCGGTTACTCACATATTTTATTATATTATTTTGTTTTAAATTTTAAATTATAAGTCTTAACATGTTAACGGGTTTTGACCTGTTTTAGACATGAAAATAAGCAAGTCTTAACGTGTCAACATGTTTTAGACTTGAAAATGTTAAAGGTAAATATGAAACATTTTAAAGTCATGTCATGTCATCTTAATGTATTCGTGTTTGAAGTTGTCAAACTTATACTAATAAAGAGTTAACACTTAAACTCATTTCTGACTAATTATTTTATATCCTGAAAAACGTTGTCCACATTAAAACTGTTCTTTATATATTTTAAACCTATTTTTTATTCAAGTTTTAGATGCGTAAATGAGCCGAGCTGGGCTTGTAAAAAAATTTCAAACTCGAGCTAAGCTTGGCTTGTTTATTATTGATTAATTAATTTATTTATTTTTATTATTAATTTTATATATATATACATATATATATTGACTGTATATTTCATATATAATATATATGTTTTTATTAAATTGTATCAAAATTATATATATAAAAAATTATTTATATAATTATACATGTATTAAATTAAATAAAAATTATATAAATAAAAAGTTCATTTATGCTTGTGATCCAGCTCAGTTTGTTCAAGTTTTTTAAAGATCCAATATAGAGTAGGGGTGTTCAAAAAAATCCGTATCCGAATCCGAAATCGAAATATCCGAAAATCCGTATCCGAAATATCCGAAAATTCGGATATCCGGAAGTTCGGATATCCGGAAGTTCGGATATCCGGAAGTTCGGATATCCGAAAGGCCGGATATCCGGAAATTCGGATTCGGATTCGGATAGTAGTTTTGAAAAAATTCTGATAGTTCGGATATCCGAACTATCCGAAATAGTTATTTTTTTCGGATATTTTTCGGATAGTTTTCGGATATTCGGATATCTTTTCGGATATTCGGATATTTTTCCGGATATTTCGGATAATTTTTCGGATATTCGGATAGTTTTTCGGATATTCAGATATTTCGGATATTTTTCAGATTTTCGAATATCTGGATATATTTTTTTATTTTTATTTTAGAGTTCGGATATCCGAAATTTCGGATTCGGATAGTGAAAATCACTATCCGAAAATTTCGGATATCCGAAATTCGGATATCCGAATTTGAACACCCCTAATATAGAGTTGTTCATGAACCAACTTAAATCATTTACATCCTTATCAACTCTAATGTAAAACACATATTTTTTTAAAGAATTTATCATGAGTGACAAGAAATAACTTTAAGTATTAATTCCCTAAAAGCTAGGTTATTATAAGATACAAACCGTGCACACATATATACACACACACTCATATGTATATAAACATATAAAATTTGTATTCTATATATGGGGGAAGGATCAAATAAGAAGAGCTTTTTGCGTAAGAAGAGTGAGAACTAATAGGAATTTGACACGTATCACATAATTTAGGTATAAAATCTTATTTTTTATACTAGATTTTTATTTTTTTTGTACTAGATTTGTTCTATATTTTTTTATACCGGATTTTTATGGTTTTTTGTATTAGATTTTTGTTTTTTGTACTATATTTTATTTTTTTTGTACTGGATTTTTTTTGTACTAGATTTTTGATTTTTTGTACTAGATTTTTGATTTTTTGTATTGGATTTTGTTTCTTTATGTACTGTATTTCGTTTTTTGTACTGTATTACTGTTTTATGATGACACGTGTCAAATTTCTATTGCTTCTTACTCTTCTTAGGCAAAAATCTCTTCTTACTGGATCCAACCCCTCTATATATGATAACATATATATATATACACACAAATATAGGGGAAAGTTCCCCTAAAAAGTCTTTTTTGCCTAAGAAGGCTAAGAAGAATTTTTAAAAACTTGAAAACCGACCCAAACAAACACCGATTGAACTCATTTCGATGACATTGGAACCGTCTCATTGAAACCTACAATATTTGTTTTTTGGTTTTAGCTTTAACAACTAGTTTTAGAGTTTGAATTTTAGGCCATGTTTTAGAGATTTTTAAAATCCTTTTTAGCATTCTTAGACAAAATAGATTTTTTATTGATCCTTACCCTACAAATATATATGAGAATAAAACCTGAGTCATAAATAAATCGATTACACTTTACAAAATTACAATATTACTAACAATTAAAAGGATAACTAAGTTTTATTATCACTACATCCTAAAGTGAACCTATCCGACTCAAATACCATTTAATCGAACATTAAAAATATGATCTTAGAAATATATTACCGACCATGTGAAAAACATTCTCGATCGCCAATGCCATTTGGGTGTACTAAAATCAAAATCATCACCGTTTTAGTTTTGAAATCAAAATGCATACCAAGTTATTTGGAATCAAAGTCAATCATCCATGCTTGTTGACTGTCGTGGTTTCGAGTCATTCGAAACCGATTCTATAGTTGCATTATGTTTTACTCCGTTCTATTTCAATTCCTATTTTCAGCTAATGTTAGTGCAACAAAATTCGCTAAAGATGAATATGGAATCTAACGTTACTGCCTTTATAGGTTTATTGCCCTTTACAATATTGTGTTTTGAATGCGTCTTTATGATTGCTATGATTTCAGTTTTTATGATTTAGGTTTTAGGGTTTAGGGTTGATAAGGAATTAAGTATAGCTTCATTTATGATTTCTTTGTCGCTTTTTTAGGTTTTTGTTATTGATGTGCTAATTATGGTTTAATAGAGTTCTTATTTATTGAAGCAAGTTGTGATTTTTTAACATTAGATTCACACAATTATATTTTTTGTAGTTCGATCCGTTTTAGTTTTTTAATAGTTGTTGACTAGATGATATGTTATTAAATTATATATGATGGAATGTGTGTTGGATGCTTCATATCAATTTCATTATTCAGTAAGGTCTCGAGAGAGGATGGACACAAATCTTTTCTATATTTCAGTTGGGATAGAGATGTTTATCAAAAAATCCACGGCTTAAAGTTATCGTTTGAAGTTGATAATCCCAACGCTTTTAACGTTATTATAAGTTCACGCCGATTGATGAATGATGATTGCTAATATGTTTGCCTTCTAAACAACTGATTATAATTTCAACTTTCAAGTCCCACTATGAGTTGCTATATATCCTTTTCCTCTCTATATGTTTTTTTTCCTCTTGGCTTTCTGTTTGTTGCTTTAATATTTTGTTACTTATTATATAAAACTTTATTTAATTATTATTCTAAATGCAAATTGTTATTATATATATTTTTTTCGAATCTACGAATACTATCTTAGCGGTTTCATAAGTTTTTTTTTTTTTTCAAAAATCTGATAGGCTTAATTCTTGACTAAAATTGATTTGGAACTAAAACTTTTGATGGAGAAACTAAACGTTCTCTTTCCGAGTTCACTTAAGGGGATAAAAAAATGGATCTGAAAAGAAAATAGAAACATGTTTGTGTTTCTGAGTTTTATTTAACGAATGAAGTAAAAGGAAAATAACAAATGGTGTGTTCTTGAGTTTTATTTAAAGAGGAAAAAGGAGGAAAATGAAAGGAAAACTAGGCAAAAGTTATTTAACTTTTCTTTCCTTCCGATTTAGAAAGTTCCTTTCATTCTTTCTCATTTCTTTTCTCTCTTTTAATAAACTCGGGAAGATAGCGTAAGTGGTTGAAAGGGTCTCCTCCAACACCAAAATTACGTTTGTTTGTTGGTTTTCTGTAGCTGTTAGAGAGTGGTGGTGGTCTGTCACTGCTGAATCAAGGGTTTATATCATAAAATCAAACGTTTTTTAGAAACATATCTAAGCAACCAGGTGATATTGATGGGTTTTTGGATTTGACCACACCATCTCCTCTGCTTTTTTAGGGTTTCAAGAAACAGGGATGGTGGTGTGAAAATGGGGATGGCGTCAATGAATTGGTGGTAGCATCGAGCACTTTGGTTTTAGGGTTTCTGGTTGGTCGGAGTGAGGGAGAGAGTAGATCAAACAAGGCTGTCGGAGGTGACGGTCGTCTGTGTTTCCACCACAAAACAGTCATCAACTATCGTCAATTGTAACTTAGGAAGGGGGTTGTGTAGCTCCAAATTTGAGAGAATTTTTAAGAGCAAATAATATAGGTTTGTTAAGTTTGAGAGAGACAAAGAAGCTGCAAATTTCGTTATATAAAGAGACTTAGAGGCTGTTTGTTTGGATCTGAATGGGTCTGAATAGGTCTGAATTCAGACCGTTTGTTTCGTTAAAAGAAAACACCTCTGAATCTGAATCAACCTCTGAACCAGCCTCTGAATCATTCAGACATAAAGATGAGTCTGAATGGAAAAATCTGCGAAGGAACCTACTGAAGGAGTGACCCAAGGAACCACTGAATCATTCGGCCTCCACCACCGTTGCTCAGCCACCATCGCTCCACCACAGCCCTCCACCACCTCCGCTCCACCACCGCCGCGCCGCCCTCCACCACCGCCT
The DNA here is from genome assembly GCA_009363875.1 of Mikania micrantha. Classification (NCBI taxonomy): domain Eukaryota; kingdom Viridiplantae; phylum Streptophyta; class Magnoliopsida; order Asterales; family Asteraceae; genus Mikania; species Mikania micrantha. The sequence goes on along the minus strand of CM018695.1, from coordinate 71,554,377 downwards.
CTTGTTCGAAGGAGCGACTGAACCAGCCTCCACCGTCTGCGATGGAGGGTTGCTTACCTTCGAACATCGACGAAGAAGACCACGACATCGAACATCGAAGGGTGAATCGTTTGGACCTGGTTCACAACCACCGAAGGGAGAGGCGGCGACGGTTGTGGAACTCGGGCTGAGGTCGGCCCCTTTTGATTAAAGAATCGGAGGTGATGACGATCGTGATATGCCGTTCAAACAGGAAGCGACGATCGTGATATATTTAGGTTTTTTTTTAATAAAAAGGTTTGTTCTTTTTTTTTTTGTTTTTTTTTCATTCAGACGTGGAACCAAACAGTCTTAATCGGTTCAGCACTTAATGGTTCAGACCCTCTTAACCATTCAGACATCTTAACCATTCAGCACTTAATCATTCAGACCCAACCAAACGACCCCTTAGAAAATGATTAGAGATAGAGAAAACAAATAAACAAAGATATTTAGGAACGGTTTGATAGATCTGCATCATTAGGTGTTGAATGGTTAAGATGTCTGAATGGTTAAGAATGTCTGAACCATTAAGTGCTGAACTGAATTATTAAGTGGTGAATGGTATGTATTTTCCATTCAGCATGGTATTAGTGCTGAATGGTTAAGGGGGTGTTTGTTTGGGTCTGAATACATCTGAATGGGTCTGAATCTGAATGGTTCAGATTCAGACCGTTTGTTTCACTTAAAAAAAGCACGTCTGAATGGCCCCTAACGTCTGAATGGAGGTCTGAATGATTCAGATCTCAATACAAGTCTGAATGGGAATTTTTCACAAGGGGGTCATCTATACCCTTCTCATTTTTTTCTTGCCCTAATTCCTTTCCTCCCGTCCACACCCACAGCCTCTTCGATCGGCCTCCCACCAACCCACCGCCCCCGTCGATCTCCTCCCTTCCAACCCACGGCGCCGACCACCAACCTGCGCCGAGCACAACCTTCGACCTGTGAACCATCTACCTGCGCAGAAGAGGATTCAGCTACTTGCGCCGAAGAGGATTCAGCACCTGATCGACGAACTCCGAACCTTCAGCCTCCAATCGTCATTTTTACTTTTTACCCTCTTTTCACCCTAGATTTTGTTTCATCATGCTGGTCGTCTCCCTCAATCTCACCTACGGAAGCCTCCCCCAATCTGACCTACGGCTTCCTCGTCTCCCGTCTCCGCTTCCTTGTCTCCCACCGCCGACCGTCAATGCGTTATCAAGATTTGTTTGTTAATATGAGCATTTCTTTTTTTTTTCCTACCTCCAATACGATGTGTTATAGTTCATGATTATCAAGATTTGTTTGATTTATTTTATTCTGCCTCCAGCAACTATAATTTTCTTTTTTGATTTGTTTGACGAAAAAGGATTATAGTCCATATGAAAAAGGGTTATCAAGATTTGTTTGATGAAAAAGGGTTTGAACGTTTGGATTTTATCTTATTTTTATTATTTATATTATCACTAAAAAAGATTACAAAAGGGTAAAATAGTCATTATGTATATTCGTTCAGATGTTCAACCAAACAGTCTTAACTGGTTCAACACTTAATGATTCAGACCCTCTTAACCATTCAGACATCTTAATCATTCAACACTTAATGGTTCAGATGCTACCAAACAGCCCCTAAGTGCTGAACTGAATCATTAAGATATAATTTAATTTAAACCAAACCCTCTGAATGGTTAAGTGCTGAATGGTTCTATTAAGAGGTAAACAAACAACCCCTTAGTTTTTTTTTAACGGCCAACTAATCAACTGTCGGGTACTTTATACACGGCCTCCAATGGCTACAGGATGCCTAAGCTGGCCACTAGTCCAAACGGACGTATCCCCTAGCCCACCAGCTACCAATTCCAGAGGAAAACCCGACCCAAGTACCCGTCCAAAAGCACGACGATGAAAGGCTGGTAAAACCGAGTGGGATCAAGAATCGAACCCAGAACTTGGGTATCCTATCACTTTTCCATACATTCATCTTACCACTAAAACAAGACATTATTGGTAGATACTTAGTTAAGTCTCGTTAATTAGTAATAAAATAAAGACAAATTTTATCCTTTACCTTGATCTTGATGAGAGAGTTTTGTAAATTTTTACTTAAATCAATTTTTTCCTTAAAAATATGCATTTAAAATTAAATAAAGTAAAAACAATTCATTTGCTCCATTACTCCAGGTTGCATTGGGAGCTTCACCTTCATGTGATTTCACGTGCTTGTTGGAGCCATCCTTTCTTATCCATCTTTTCTTTATTTAAATTCAGGAAAATTACGTAATTCTATTTTCTGACTTAGTAAAATTACGTATTTATATAAGGTATAAATTTTTAATCTATAATATACAATGTTCTTAAACCATGATTTGATGAAATATATAATTTTGCAAGTTAAAAAAAATATATGTAAATGCTCTTTAAATTTATTTAGTAATTTTTTTATTATAAAGTTATTGTTTTTAACTTCAAATTTGTATTGAAATGAAATATAACAAAACACAATTTTTTATTTCTTTACTAGTTTAAAAACTCAGTTATTAAATAGAACAAATTACTCACAAAGTCTTTCTCATTACCAACCAATCTATTAAATTAAAACAAAAACCAAAATCTTTAAGCAAATATCTCAAATTTAATAAAACTCAAATCTCTAAATAAATATATCAAATGTAATGCTCTCTTTAGTACTTTTTAAGATTAAAAACTTCTGATCAAGATGTTTACTATTCGATTTTATGTACCTTGTTTTTTTCAATATATATATATATATACAGGGGAAGGATCAAATGTTAACTCTTTCTTATTGCGATAACCCCTTAACCCTGGCATTTTTTGCGTTTTTTGCCCGAATCTTTGTTTTTTATGGTTTTATTATGCATAAATAGGGGGTTTCTTTTTTTGAGTTTTTGTTATTTCATCACCGTTTAGAAGTTATTTACAAGTGTAAGTAAGCGTAAGTACTTACGCTTACAGTAAGCGTAAGTACTTACGCTTGTAAATAACTTCTAAACGGTGATGAATTAGCAAAAATACAAAAAAGAAACCCCCCTTATTTATGCATAATAAAAACCATGAAAAAAAACAAAGATTCGGACAAAAAACGCAAAAAATGCCAGGGTTAAGGGGTTATCGCAATAAGGAAGGGTTCCACAGAAAACCCTCCTTTTTGAGAAAACTTAAAAACTAATCAAAATTGTTATCAATCAATTTCGTTTTACGTTTTTTGTTTTGCATTTTGTTTTATTATAAGATTATATTTCTTAAAAAAAAGAAAAATATAAATAAATATACGTATAGTAACTCATGTTATTACATATATGTAACTTGTAAACTACATATATGAGTTACATATATGTAACTTTATAGGTTACATATACGTAACTTCGCAATCGACATATTTTTATTAAAAATTTCTTTTTGTTTATAACATTTCTAAGCTAATAATAGAAAATCATGAAAAAAATTAAAAATTAATTGGTTAGTAGGAGTTTTCTTAGGGGGTGTTTGTTTTTTTTAAAAACCTCTTCTAACCTCTTATGTCTGCGCCACGCAGACGCGGGAAGAGGTTAGAGATTTGCAGACCGTTTGTTTTCTCGCAGACATTTCATTAAAAAACGTATGTGCGGCCTCTTCTTGGCGCAGACGTGGACCAAGCTCTTCTTGAGGTCTTCCAACCTCTTCTTCCTTCCACAATCCACATCTTCTGAAGAACCAAAGTCCCACCGCCAAAGCCACGCCTCCCACCTCCCATCTCCGTCGGCCTCCACCGCCGCTACCTCAGCCGCCGCCTCCACATTCGCACCTACCGTCGCCTCCACCACTCGCGACCTACCGCCGCACCTACCTCCGTCGGTCTCCACCTACCGCTCGCGGCCATAGGCGATCCACCAAAACCCTTTGTGGTTCGATGATGATGGTGACAGCGGTGGTGGTAGCTCATGATGGTGACAGTGATTGTGGTTAGACGATGGTGACAGCCACAGTCGGGCTTCCCCACCGCCGCACCTACCTCCGCCGCACCTACCTCCGTTCGATCGAGGGTTTTAGATCTAGGGTTCGTTCGTCGCACCTCCAATCGTACGTTCGATCGAGGGTTCGGTCGTCTCCTTTTCCGTTCGTCTCCTCCACAGCTGGCCTCCTCCACCGCCGGTGGGGAAGAGGATGATCGATGAGGTGGGGGTGTGGGTTGGGGCAGTCGTGGGTTGGGAAGAGCTTATAAGTTTTCAGAAAACAAACACTGTGAGGCCCCGATTCCGGCCAACCCCACGTACGTTGGTTTCGTCATAACACATAGCCCTTAAACTAAAAACTTTCATAATCATGCAGCGGAAATGTGAACATCGTTTGATAAACAGAATACAATGAAGTGTCTGTATCAAAAACATATCGAATTGCCAAACCCATCAAACTCTCTATCTGGATGCCCGAGCTCCTTGCCTTCTCTGACCATAGCTTAACCTGACATACATGCTAAATCAAGTCAGCTTACGCTGGTGAGTTTTAGTTTTCGTAAAACATCATAAACGTTTTGTTAATTTAAAATATACTTAACATAAAACATCATCACCTAACATAACATAATCTTATTCATAACATACATATCTTCACATGACATAGCTCAAACACATAACATACCATTCACTGTTGACCGAAGTCAACAGTCTCAATCACCCTAAACATAGCACATTTCATATACATAACATACGTGACATCATTACATCAATCATACGGTGAATGAACTTCACCGTCAACTGCTGACCTGAAGTCAGACAGGCTTGTGCAACACAAAACTCTATAACTATCAACCCGCAGCTGATAACTCATGCATGCATAAGATTTCTTTAACTATTAGCCGAAGTTGACAGCTCATACCGGTACAAGACTTCTTTACATAAATCATTCATACACCACATATGCATACTCATAACACACATTCATTTACATCATCAGGACCGTTGTCCTCATCATATCCACCGTTTTTAACAGTGGGCTTATACCGGCATAAGACTCCATACCCAGTTATAGTCGTGGTTGACTATCATACCTAGTTATAGTCATGGTTGACTCTCATACCCAGTTATAGTCCTGGTTGACTCTCATACCCAGTTATGGTCATGGTTGACTCTCATACCCAGTTATAGTCCTGGTTGACTCTCATACCCAGTTATAGTCCTGGTTGACTCTCATACCCAGTTATAGTCCTGGTTGACTCTCATACATTCATCTTCCTATAACACGTATAGGAACATCATTCATGACACACTAGCATCATATGATCATTCATCGTATTCATCATAACATTACATGCTAGTCTCTTATCATCATGACATCATCACGTTGTCCTAACATCTTAGGAATCATCATATTATGTCATGCCAATATCATTTCATCATACTATCATGACATCCTAGCAATGAATATATATCATGTTATCATCATATCATCAGATCATACATTCTGGCATTCATGAACTTTTCATACTAGCATCTTAACATCATAGCATTCTGCCTTAGTAGCAAAGGCACATATCGTATCATAACATCTCATGCTAGCATCTTAATCATCATATCATCACTTACATGTTACAATAAAACCTATTCCTCGTATTCCACATCATACCTTCATCCTAGCAGCCTAGGATTTCATCATAACTTAAAATCTGTAATTATCCTCATAGCGTGTTATCATACATCTCATCATCATGTCTTACTAATATGAACACATCATACTTAGCATATCATCATGTACAAATCATATTAACACATTAACACGCATACATAGTCATGGCATATCATTATTCATTTATCATTATCTTAACCACATAACATCATGAACATAACGTTAAGCATGTATGCCAGCCCAAAACATTAAACATAAAAAAAACAGGGCGTCTAGAACTCACCTGATGTCTCACGGTCGCGAGATCACTCACAACTGGTGCTAATGGTATAACTCTGCATTAGTTTACGTATAATATGTTATATATGTTTTAACATACTGATTAAATCTTTTCTGAACGTCCAATGTCAAAGACATTGCCTTAACATCCATCAAATCGTTAATGTTGTTGATTATCATGCTAAAACAGGTTCCTAGACAGGTTAATGGCTTAGAACTGATCAATCCTTGTTATTGATTGTGATTAGTTTGAAACACTTGGATTTAACCTTGCATACCAAAATTAATCAAACTAATCACCTACCTTGTCATAATCAAATGGTTTAAACCACTATAACCATTGTTATGATTCCATGCAAACCGGGCATTACAACGGCTCAAAACAAAGATTTTCCCATTAACAATTAGAGTTCTTCACTTATAATCAATCCTAGCCATCATCTAGGCAATAATCAACAACCCTAACTATATTCTCATGTTCAGAAACAAGATTTAATCAATCATAATCAATCTAGAAGATGAACCGTTACCTATCCGGCGGAGTTCTGCGGCTAAAAAGACGATCCGGGCTTGCAGAAACGTTCCCTGGTTCGATCTAAACCTTGAGAATCCTTAAAAATTGAAGATTTGATGATTTGGAAGTGGGTGTTTCGTGGTTTGTGGTTGGAATCGTCGAACATAAGAAGAAAATGAAGCTTCCCGATGAAAAACTGACTTTTTAAGCCACTTTTGCGTCCGGATGACGTCAGGCGCATCGCCCCACCCCAGACGATGGTCTGGGGCGTACCGCGCGGGTCTAAGGCGGCTAGATTTCGATCCTATCTTCATTTCGCGATTCCGGGAGCATACGAACTCCGTTTTACGCACGGTTTTTGCCTACGTTCACGATTTTTCGAGCTCTTTCCAATGGTTATAATCTCAAGACCTAAAGAGTTCAAAATATTTGACCTCTAATCCATTGCTATATTCGACTCAGTGTATCTTGAAATCGGAGCCTCGTTTCACGATTTCGCTTACACTCATTCTCTTCATTTTCGAGTTATGATTCTAACCTGAGAAATTTTGAGTTGTCACACATATCATCGTGGATTTCAAGCACGATCAAATGTGTTTATTTCTTTGATAACGCAATTCTTCGAACATCAACAGTTACCGAACTCTCGCACGTTTATTTTTAAGCTGCTAAATTTTCGGGTGTTACAAACACCTCAAAAAAATCTACTTACAGATGTTTGGTCCACCTTTTCTGCAAAAGATGTCTGCAGATGTGGTCCGTAGACCGCAGACATTTTGCCTCTGAAAAAACAAACACCACCTTAGTTTTCTCCAAAGTGAAAAGTTTTCTTTTGAACCCTCCCATATATATACTAGTCTAGCACCCGCGTGTTGCGACGGAAAACACAACACTTAAGTTGGATGATTTTAATGGTTTGCAGGGTTCGTTCTTGAGTCATAACCATAACAAAAACAAATTTGTTTTAACTTAGTAGTTAACTAAAAGTGACTTTAAGGCCAAATGCCATAAAAATGTCAAGAAGTGACTCATTTGTTTTGAAAGGTTTTCTTTTATAATCACTATATCTCCCTTAAATTTTTAAAAACTACCAATGTGGAACAAAGTAAAAACATAAACAAACATTTAGATTATAATTAAAAAGTTATGATATATGCTATAAGAGTTGTAAAACTCTTAAATTTAAGAGATTTAAGCAAATTACTATTTTGTCCTTTTAATATGTATTATATAGTAGTGTGTGTGTGTATATATATATAATATTTACTATGTATTATATTAAAATATATACTTACTACTCATTTATCCTATTCTATTCAATATAATATATGCACACAACACACACACACACACACACACATATATATATATATATATATATATATATATATATATATATTTCGATTTAACATAACAAAATAGATATATACACACACACTACTATTCAATTCATTTTAATTAATGCATTTTAATTATATATATAATGTTGTTTTAAATGAATATGAATAATACTTTCAAGGGTACTCACATAATCAACCTTCTTTGGTCATAAAGGGTTTGTGTTCATGTCAATTTTACATGAACTCATACAAAATTACATTCAAATAAAATAAATTGCTGAAAATAAAAAAATATATACTATCTACTACATAATTTAAGAGAAATAAAAGTAAATTTCATCTACTTTAATTTTACTTGCAACTATGAAATAGATTTTGTTGATCTTAATAAAATATTGATTATTAATTTAACATATCCAAACGTGTTATGAAAAAAGGCAAATGAGAAAAAGAGAAAAACAAGAAACAAATGGTTTAGTGTGTTAGCGAATTTTTGTATTATCAACTTGAAATTTAATAAAATGTTCGAATTTGATTTTTTTTTATCAATTTTACATGAACTCATACAAAAATACATTCAAATAAAATAAAATAAAATGCTGAAAATAAAAAAATATATATACTATCGACTACATAATTTAAGAGAAATAAAAGTAAATTTCATCTACTTTAATTTTACTTGCAACAATAAAATAGATTTTTTTGCTCTTTATAAAATATTGATTATTAATTTAACATATCCAAACGTGTTATGAAAAAGGCAGAAGAGAAAAACAAGAAACAAATGATTTAGTGTGAACGAATTTTTGTATTATCAAATATCAACTTGAAATTTAATAAGATGTTCGAATTTGATTTTTTTTGTATTTGATAAAGACATTTATCATCTCTATACTAATAAAACAATATAAACAAAAGACACACGTCATTATCACAATTCTCTACACAGAAATTTTGTTGCGTCAAACAATCCATAAAATTTTTTTTCACATGAATCTAAAACTGATGCATATTTTTTCCCAGATCTATGTATTTTCAAAACCACTATTAAGTTATTAATTTATACATAAATTCAAATGGAACAAGGAATATAATAGCAAATAAAATAAGAATATCAAATAAATAAAATAAGAAAAATGAATTCAAATATATAACAAATCACAGTGCAGTGTCTCCTATCTGGAAAAGCATACTAATTAATCACTCATGTTCCAAAATCAACAAACTGTTTCCATCTCTACAAATCTTCCGACGTTTGATTGTCCGGCGACGGCATCTTCTTCGTCGACGTTTCAGTTGTAAATCTGAAGGTTAGTAATCTTTATATTGTATTTCATGCTTGCAATCATTATCTTTGATTTTCCGTTCTTACTTAGCAGATCTATGATTTTGACCAGTTATCTGATTGTTACTGTTCGAATGAACCCACAAAGCTAACAAATAACATCAAAACCAGACGGGTTTTGACTTTCTGATTTATAGGCTAGCAAAACAAGTCAACCCGTTTTTAACATGCTATAGAAGATGTGATTATTACGATATCAAACATAAAAACAACTTTATATCTCATGTCTATAATTTTAATAATTTTAATTTTTTATATGTTTTTGGAAATGATGGAGTCTGCTCATAATTTTAATACATATTTTTCCGGTTTTAAATATAATTAATTTTAAGGGTCGATAAATATGTAATAAATGATCTTAGTAAGTGGATATACATAAAAATCTCTTTTAATTATTTTTTAAAACCATTATAAGATTACATATGTGTTTTGTTATTAAACATGTTTAATCATGTCATGAACAGGCTAGGAATTGTCAGCCCGACTGATTGACAGCCAAAATTTAATTCACCAGCTTGTTAATTTTAAGGTGTTAGTGACTTAGTGTCGACTTTGATCAACATAGACATGTCTTCATCTTCTCAAGATATAGCCTCCATGTCCATAGATGAATATTTACAATACTTACACATCCCATTTGAAGAGATAGAATCAACCCTCAACAACTCTACTTTCCTCAAACAAGGTGCATCTTTTAAGGTTTACAAGGGAGAATTTGTGCAATCAGGGGAGTCAATCGATATTGTTGCGCGAAAATGTATGCAACCATACCTTTGGCTCAATGAGCTAACGATTTCGAAAGACCTCAACCACAAGAATATAGTTTCCGTTTTTATGATTAGTGGGATGGAGGATGAGGATGAGGATGAGGATGAGGATGTGAATGCGAATGCGAATGCGAATGCAAATGAAGTAATTATCATGAACAAGCATGAGGCCAATGGAAGTCTAGAAAAACATCTAAGTAGCCCAACACTCACTTGGATGCAACGATTGCGCGTATGTGTTGGGGTTGCAGATGCATTGAACTACCTTCATAATGATGCACAAGACAATCATTATGTCATACATGGAAACATCAAGAGCTCCAAAATTTTATTAGATCACAAATGGGAACCCAAGTTACATGGTTTTGCATATGCTGTTAGAGCTAAAAAGCTTCATCTACACTTTACTAATAAATATAATGGCTCATTACCACATATGGATCCAGCATACGAAACGACCGGAGGTTTGACTCATAAGTCAGACATCTTCTCATTTGGTGTCCTATTGTTTGAAGTCTTGTTTGGTAGAGAAGCATCTGTAGTAGACAATGATAACTGGTATTTTGCTAGATTGGCTAGATCTCATCATGAAGAGAAAAAACTAGACGATTTGATCCATCCCAGCCTTCGAAAACAGATGAACTTGGAATCGTTCAACCTCTTTGCTGAAACTGCGTATTGTTGCTTAAAGGAGAAAAGGTCAGAACGCCCAAATATGAACAAAATTCTGTTAAGACTTGAGAAAGCTTTGGAACTTCAATGCAAACATGTATGACCATCAAACACTTCTGATCATGTTGCATCCTTGTATCTTTTTTTTAATTGTTAGTAGCCTAAAATTTTATTAGTTTGATTCTCATTATTGTGACTATTCATACTGTAGGAACATTCAATGACTGTTGTTGAAGATGCATCATGCAATCGCTTGAAGGTAAGATAATTGATTTCATTGTGGTTAAAATGGTTATGGTTAATAGTTGTCTTAAACCAAAGCTACAAGCTATATATGTGACATCATAGTTCAAATTATCCATTTCCACACCGAATTGAACCACTTGGTTTTTGCTTCTAAATGAATGGAATTTTACTAAATTTGTTTTCTTTTTCTTCTCAATTTAACTTATTTATAAAAGTAATGAAGGAAAAGATGTTTTTTTTGGTATCATAGAAAGATTCTTTTTTCAAACCCTTTATCTTTTTTTTTTGCTAGCATGTTCTATCCAGCCACCATGCCCTACCGTATTGATAGCTTTATATATCTATATGTTTGTTGATTCGTGTGTTTGCATTTGTTTGTTTGTTTTTTGAGCTGGGTCTCTCTGGAAACACTTTCTCTAGGGATAGAGGTTAGGTTTGCCTACATCCTTCCTACCTTTCCATATCCTACCAATAACTTTGCTAGGCGAGAATTTTTTTGAACCATCTGCGCGCTTATTTTGTAGAATTTGCATTCTCATAACATGGTTTGATCATATTGATAAAAACTTTTGATTCCAGAAAGGTACATATCACTTTACTTTTCTTTTAACACATGTTATTGCAGGAGAAAAAGTTGGATCACTTAAGATTTCGATTGAGTGATATAGAGGTTGCAACCAATAAATTTTCCAACACATATTGCATTGGGTCAGGTGGCTATGGTATGGTATACAAAGCCGAAATCGACCATTTTGATGGCATAAATTCATTGGCAGTTGAAGGTGAGGTTAAAGATGAATTGCCTAAGAAACGTAGCACTGTAGCTATTAAACGCATCTTTAGTAGAGTAGACGGACAAGGAGAACAAGGGTTCTATGCAGAAATTGAAATGCTTAGTAATTGTAAGCATCCAAATATAATTTCTCTTATAGGCTTTTGTGATGAAGGACCTGAGATGCTTCTTATCTACGAGTATGCATCTAATGGAAGCCTTGATGATTATTTGGGAAACATTGATAACATGACTAATCTTACTTGGACTCAACGTATACAAATATGTATTGATATCGCGAATGGATTGAATTACCTCCATAAAGGTATAGAGGGAAACCAAAGTATAGTACATCGCGATATTAAAAGTGCAAACATTTTATTGGACGAGAATTGGGTGGCAAAGATTGCTGACTTTGGGTTGTCCAAGTTACAACATGCATGCCAACAAGGCAGCACCCTCATTACCTGTAATATTGCTGGGACAGAATTGTACTTGGATCCAGAATACTTAAGTACCGGTAAGTTGAAAGCCAAATCAGATGTTTACTCTTTTGGAGTAGTTATGTTCGAAATCATGTGTGGAAAATTGGCATATGATAAAACTTATAATGAGGAGGGGCTTCCATCAGTAGTACGGAACCGCTTTAATGAGGGAACATTGGAGAAATTGGTAGATCCAAGAATAAGGGAGTCTGATGAAAACATTTCTATGTATGGTGGGGTTAATCAAGATTCTTTGGATACATTTTCAAAAATTGCATATCAATGTTTGGCTAAAACTCAATCTGAGCGTCCAACACTAGAAGTCGTCATCAAAGAACTTGAGAAAGCATTAAACTTTCAAGTAAGTAACTCTTTTCTTTTTTCTCTTTTATTCTTGATTATTGGTGGTGAGTGGTTTATTAATCAATTAACATACTTTAATGTTCACTTAGTATAAAAATACATCAGTTAATAACTCATACCTTAATTTTTATTGCAAGTTTATAGATATGTTGAATTATTGACAAAGAGGAACTAGAACAATTATGGTATAAGTTCACTTTTTAAATGCATAAAAGAATATGTCTTGACACAAAAGGTTTAAAACTTTTAGCAAATATTTGTATTTCACATGTTTCTTATAAGCAAGTTATCAAAATATTACAAAGATATGTGTTTAATGTTACAAGTCTTGCCTAGTTTAAGAATGAATTTAGGTTGAATTTGATTTCCTAATAGAGTAATAGTATCAAGAATGGGTATAAATTCTAATGACAGAACAATGGTTAGAAAATGAGGAATTTGAATATGTTGTTTTAAGACCTATTTTAAGTTAGGCTTAATAAGAGTTTGTTTTTGACATCAATTCCCTTGGAGTTTATTATAATTCTATTTATTGCCATTATCAAATTAATTTATAAACAAATATATTCTCAATTGGTGGTTTGTTGTCATAAACCCGTAAAAACTATATGTTTTGTTATGAATTTACAATGAGAGATATGAAAGGATGCTCAACCTCATGTTTCCTTTCACAATATGTCACAAAATATGCATGAACAAATAGAGGATAGTAGATAAATATTTATATTTTTTATATACCTTTGCTAATGGTGAAATATACCGAATACGATGATATTTTTTATATTCATCCACAATTGATGTCGTTTTAGATTCATGTGGTTTGTGTAAAACACCCCATCTACAAAAACCTGTGAACCTCTTCCCTTCCAAGTGACAACACACTAGTTAAGAAACACATCTCCATTTTAGTTTCAAGACTAAACTACAATATTTGTTTATGGTAAAAATAAATACAAGTATTCTCAAAGTCTCAAAGTACATATGGATAGAATTGTGGTATCATGTTTATACTTTATGAGTAAATTAGAATGTTTGAATATAGGTTCAATGTTTTTGTCATTTTTATGTCTGTCGAAACAAGCGGGTCAGGCCGAGTAACAGGCCAACATGAGTTCTAACCAAAATGATTAATCAAAAATATATTTATATATATTTTGCTATTCAAATGTTTCATTGTTGTATCATGCTTATTGCGCCTAAGTGAGATATTTCCAAAAAAATCATGCTTTTCCCTGTGCCTCTTGAGTTACACAAGGCGATCCCCTCTACGCTTGAGGACGCCTTGCGCTTAGGTGGCCTCAGTCGTAGTTTTTAAAACTAAGATTACAAAGTTAATTTAACTTTCATGACACATCAAATTGACTCACAGAAAAACTGGAAGGATAATCTTCATATATCACTTGATGCTTTAAAGTTGGCCACAAACAACTTTAGTGATTGCAATTGCATTGGAGAAGGAAGATGCTGGAAGCTTTATGAAGGAAATCTTGCAAATGCCGACGGATGTACCCCCATTTTAGCGAAGCGATGGGATACCATCTGTCGCCAAGGACATATCCAGTTCATGAGAGAGCATGAAGTTCTTCTCAAGTATAAGCACAAGAATATCATTGGTCTTGTAGGCTATTGTAATGAAATGAATGCAAAAATCATTGTCTATGAGCATGCATCCAAAGGAAGACTCGACAAACATGTGGCGAATCCTAGCCTTACATGGATAAAACGTCTCAAGATATGTATTGATGTCGCAAACGGTTTGAAATTTCTTCATACAGGTGGTCAAGGGAATGATGACATGATGAAACATAGAGATATTAAAAGTAGTAGCATCCTACTTGAGGATGATTGGAGTGCTAAAATTTCAAACTTGGAGTTGTCTCACAATGTAATGATATATGATAGAGCTGAACATGTTGATGATATTGCTTGCGATTCGCTAGGATACATTGACCCACGATACCAACATGAAGGTTTGTTAACGGAGAGCTCGGATATATATTCACTAGGTGTGATTTTACTCGAGTTGCTGTGCGGGAGATTGGCGTGGGCAGAGGGATGTGAGGATCATTCACAATCATTAGGCCCTTTAGCACTTGAGCACTATGATGAAAAAGGAAACTTAGATGAGATGATATTTGATGGCATAAAGGAACAAATTGTGCCACAATCATTGACTGCATATCTAAAGATTGCCACCCAGTGCATACAGGATGATAGATGTTCCAGGCCATGGAAAGGCACAGTAGTAAAAAAACTTAACAAGGCATTAAAATTCCAAGTAAGCAAGCTTACATCTTATTTCTAAATACAAATTGATTTGTACGTCAAATATATAGTTTTAACGGTTTATTTGATTTATAGGAGGATTATGAAATATGGGAGCCTAAGTTGCCTGTAGACTATAAAGAAATCATTCGAGCGTCGAGAACACCCGAGATCTACGACTCTACGAATATGAAAAAGGATCTATACGACATGTTCATTGAAGGAATCCTTCTTCAAGATGGCAAAGTGGTAACTAACTTTTATCTCATATTTCATTTCATTTCATTTATACCTTTTTCTTCTGTTAAATTCTTTAGTTAAGTTACAAAGAATGAGAATCCTTAACACTTGGATTTAACGAGTCTTTCGCAAAATAGATCACAACTTTACTTGCATTATGACCACTAATAATCAGTTCAATCAAAATTTAGAGATTGTGTGATAGTCTTTTATTGACTCCATTAAGAGACTATCTTTGAATCGGTCAGAGGTGGTAACAATTTGTTTCAATAAAAAAATCCATTTGAATTAGTTAGCCAGCCTCTTATTCATGGGAGGCCCTGGGGAGGGGCAAACCCGACCTCTGTCCAGGGCCCATTTATCGTAAAGGCACAAAAAAATCGTTTTTAAATTATATATATTTACTTATATCTCCAAATACAAATCCGAAAAAACACAAGTTTATAATTTAGTAGGGGTATTTTTTTCTCAGTGTGTCCGGGGCACTTGAATTCTCAGGGCCGCCCCTGCTCTTATTCATTAAACTTTAAACAATAATTCAGATATCTTACTAACTCAACACTTGATAAATTAAACATCCCCTTAGTGATAATTGTTTACAAGGAGTGTGTTATTTGATAACACTTGGTTAGAGAGTTGATCCTTAAACGCATTATAGGCCCATGTTAAAATAACTTGAAAAGAATATAAGGTACGTGTAGATTATATATATCTAATTTCGTTCATTTATAGTGTAAAAAAACATGTGGTCTTGATTAATAAAAGGGGTGGAAGGGTAATTTGTCTTTTTTATTTTCTTTTTTATTAAATATTCCTAAGATTCTTTTTATTTTTTTTTATCTTCTATTAAATTCATAATAATCAATTATGAAAATTTATATATATTTTTAATTTTTTTCTAAAAGCGTAAAACAAACTCTTTACACATGTAACATTATTTTACACATATCTACTGAAACAAAATCTTGAAAATCAAATGTTACACATGTTTACACAATCTTGTACCACAAAGAAATAACTATAACAATATTTTACTCAATTAAAGATAATAAAATTCTCTATTTTATTTTGTGGCGTACTTTTTAAAAAAAAATGATCAAGCATTTATACCAAATGTTACAATTTCTTGGTTTATACCATCTTTTTAACCAAATGGATATCTAACTACTATTCTTCAAGGAAATAAACATATGTTTGAGAATGAGTTTGAGGGTTAATATTCTAAGATCGGGTTACCTAATGTTACAATTTCTGGGTTTATACCATCTTTTTAACCAAAATGAATATCTAACTACCATTCTTCAAGGATATTCCAAAATCATTGAGTTATGGTCTAAGTCATTTTGTTTTGTATATAGTGGTTTTCCCTTGGCAATAATGGCGAAAGAAATGAAATAATATCAGCAAGAAAGTTTTCGTTCGAAAATCGTAGGTCACTTAAGTGGCGACCAGTTAAAGAATCAAGGTTCGTATCTCTTTTTTGGGAGAATTACATATTTTTCCTTTCTTACTTGCAAAATTACATATTTCTCCAATGTACAAATTTTCAATATATAATGTACGATGCTCCTAAAGCATGATTTGAAGAAATATGTAATTTTGCAAGTTAGAAAGGAAAAATATGTAAATGTCTTTTATTTTTTCATGTGTTTTTATACATGTGCTTGTGATTACCATCTCACACGCAAAATCACCATTTTTATGTAAATATGATAAATGATGCAGATTTCAGAAGGCTGCAAAGATGCTTGATATCACAAAGCTGAAGATCCGGATCAAGATAACAACTCAATTTTTATCTCCGGGTGTCAATTATGGGGTTTATATCATCTTTAAATTTTGTGATGCAAGAAAGTTCTCAAGTAAACAGATGTATGTGAACCTGAAGTACCAAAAGGAAGGCAAGAACTTTCATTCGTATTTCGCAAGATGGAAAGATGACAAGTGGATGATAATTGAATTGTGTCGATTCTCGAGTCAAAAGAAAGATCATGAGTTTGATGTTTTACTTGAAAGCTTTTCACGATACTATTGTGGAAGTGGTGCCATCTACGTTGAAGGCATCGAGTTTCGAGTGATTGAGAGCGTAAGTTCGAATCTACCTTTAAAAGATTTCAAATAAGTTTGTAATTAACAACAACATATATCCAGTGTAATCCCATCTTGTGGGGTCTGGGGGAGAGATGAAAACATACCTTACCCTACTCCAAAGTGATAAAGAGGTTGTTTCGTAAGAGTCTCCTGGAAGTTTGTAATTAACATAAATGGTGAAATTTTGAGATGGGGTTCTCATCTGAAGCAGCATCTCTACCTCTTTTTTGGAGTAGGAGCAAGGTTTGTGTTCATCTCTCTCTAGATTTGGCAATCTTGACCCATGTCAAGATAAATAGGTAGATTTGAGTAAGAATTATTGTATTTTGGGTTGAAATGGGTAACGTTATAACATAAAATGTGTTAAGATTGGTAACACTCTAACACAATGCGGGTCAATATGTGTAACTTAAAAACTATGTGAATATAATATATTCAAGCAAGTAAGAATAATTAATAAAATATTTGATGGTAAAATCATTAAAAATTATTTAAATAAACTATTTGTTTCATTACAACTTATTTTAACTTGAACTAAATTTATGTTTTTTATAAGCAACCCATTTGGACCCAAACTAATTTTCCTTAAAACTAATCTTGACCTGCACCCATCTTGACTCGCATCCATTCTCACCTGTTACCCAACCCAACCCGTCCATTTTGCTAGGCATATCTTTCCCTCCAAACTCTACGTAAAAGTGAGATTTCACTAGGTATGTTTATTGTTTATAATTAACATGATCTTGTAATCTTTAAACAGGTTAAAAATGAGAAAACAGAAGAAGCTCAAGAACTTTTGAAATCAAACTCAAACAAGGATATGGTAAGAGATCTCAAAGCTTCACTTTCTTATTGCTAACATTTTTGGGCAAAGATTTACAGATAGTTTTGGTAATAAGTTTTTGTGTCAAACCTTGTATGAGTGCAGTTGTTACCATCTCTAAACAAAGTCAACGAAAAGAAAAATCTTATGCTTGCAGCAAAGGAAGTTTTGTATGACAATACAAACGTGAAGGGTTTTCATTTGAAACCCTCAACAGACTCAAGGTTTGCTTTTTGAACAAAATTTGTTACGTCTTTTGATCCATATATCTACCCTTAGGGGTGTTCGCGGTTTGGATGGGTCGGTTTTGAAAAAAATTATAGGTCAGGTTGTAAAATATGATTTCAAGAAATGACAGATTAAACTGGTCACATCGGCGTTTGGTTTTAATGGTTTGAACGTTTTTTTAATAAAACTGGTAGTTTGCGTTAGATTTTTTTTTTAAACAATAAAGATAGTTGGCCTTCCAAAAACTAAAAACTTAATGAGGGTTAAAAGTAGACTTGACAATTTTAACACAAAACAAGATAATTTGGTTGGTTTGGATGAACAATTATTTATTTTGAGTTGAAATGAACAGCATCATAACATCAAACGGGTGAAATGGGTAACATCTTAACACAGTACGAGTCAAGATGAGTTGTCCAAAAACTAAAAGAATGGATAAGATTCTAACAGGTAAGAGTTATCAATAATATATTTGATGATAAAATTGCTAAATATTATGCAAATGAACTATTTGTTTGCATACAACTCATTTTAGTTCAACTAAATTAATATTTTCTAAAAACGACTCATTTAAATCCAAGCTGATTTTGCTTATAACTCATCTTAACACATACCCATTCTGATTAGAACCCGTTACACGTCCTGCCTGTGCTGCCATGTTCTAGACCATCATTCGGATCGTTAAACAGTACTCCGTATCCGAGTTGCTTTTACTCGTTACACATCCAGCCTGTTTTGCCACTCATATATGATGCATAAATCCAACGTGCAGGTTTCAAGAGGTGATTGAGCTACTAACAGAACAAGTATTCCGTATCAAATGCAAAATTCAAAGTGACATGTTGTTACCAGATGCAGAATATTCATGTCATCTTGTTTTCAAACTTTCAGAAACATGTCATGGGTTGCATTGCCCGATCAAAGTACGAAACTTACTCAACGGCAACAACAAAGATGCAGAAATTCTTTATTTTAGATCACCAAGCCCATGGAATTTACATGGTAACCATGTTGTTCCAGAACAAAGGGAAGATGGATGGATGGAGGTCAAAGTGTGGACATTTAGCTCCAATCAACTTAAAAATGATTATATTCCGGTGAATCTGAAGCTCATCACTTATGAAGGAACTATGTCAGGTCTTATTGTATGTGGCCTCGAGTTTCGGTCGATGTAATAGTGTAATACACATTCTTCAAGATTCTCATGCTCGAGTCATACCTTGGTCGTACTCAGACGATTGATCATGCCCGAGTCTTTGACCGCACATTTAGGGATCGAAAACCCAACTTGTTTAGTAACTTATGACTAAGTGTGGATCAACCGATTAAAAATTTAGTAATGTTTTAGCATGCATGATAGAAAGTTAACCAAGATTAAAAGTGTAGTCTGCTTAAAATTGTTTCTGTATTAAAATCCCCAAACGCTATTAGCTTTTTTCAAACAAAATGTATGTATTATAGAAATTTGTAGAACTTGGTCAATCACATATCTTCCAATAAAAAAAATTATTAATAAATATGAGTTTTCTTGTTTTTTTTTTAAAATAAGGAGTTTTTTAATGAATCTTCTTCTCTCTCTCTCTCTCTATATATATATATATATATATATATATATATATATATATATATATATATATATAGGAATGGTCAATTGTTAACCTTTCTTATTGCGATAACCGAGTAACTACATTTTATTACTTTCTGTTTCACATTAAAATAAATATAAAGGTGTATATTTTTACTTATTTTTTAATTAATGTAATTAATGTAAGACTCACTTACATTGATAACAAAAAAAAAGAAAAAACCCATACATTTATATTTACTTTAATGTGGACCCTAAAATAATAAGATGTAATTATTCGGTTAACGCAATAAACATTGATACATTGGTAACTCATTAACCCACTCTAATTGAAAGAACTTAACAACCCAAATTAATTGGTTGTTTAATATACTGGATTTGAAATAAATGATCCATATTAATTATGAGAAAAATGAGTAGCTGAGAATGCCTGAGATTTGATTTAGCATATTTTGAACATTTGCTTGGTATACTTGATTTTATTTTAATAAATAAAAGTTTACCCCCTAATTTTTTAAACATTCATAACTTTTATATATATTATTTTTTTATAAAAAATACACCATTACATTTTTTTACATTTTTATCTTTAATTCAAGTATAGATTTGTCAAAGTTTTTCAAAGTTTTCATAATTACACTGATGTAACGAGCTGAGTTTTTTTCAAAATATTTATAATTACACTGATATAACGAGCTGTAACTTATTATTTTTTATAAGAAGTTTTCGTTAATTTTTCAAAAAAGTTTTTTATCTTAGTTCAAGCATAGTCTCGTAAATATTTTTCAATGTGTTCGTAATTAAACTGATGTAACGAGCTGAATATTTTAAAGTGTTTGTAATTACACTGATGTAACGAGCTGTAACTTATTATTTTTTTATATTATGTTTTCAATATTTTTTCAAAAACGTTTTCTTCTTCCCTTTTTAAAAAAATCCTCATTTAAAAAATATTCACTTCTAAAAATCCACATAAATTTTTATAGAAATGCTTTTTTAATTATATATATATATACTAGGTAAAATCCCGTATATTACACTGGTTGAAATCTGAAATGTTATATACTTTGTAAGAAAACTTGTTCTAAAAAAAACTTGTTTTTTAAGAAAACTTATTTTACGGAACTTTTATTTTTTCCTAAAACTACAAATTTAAAATAATTCTTATTTCTTTTTAAAAAAATTCATTTTTAGAAAATTTTCATATTTTGTAAACTTTGTTTAAGTGCACTTTTTAATAAAAAAAAAAAAGATTTCATTTTTTATTTGTTAGAACTATTTTTAATATGAAAAAAGTCATATAAAGTCATTAGTCATTATATTTAAAATTATTTAATAAATTAAAAAATATAATTATAATTATCATTTAATATGAGAAAGAATGATTGTAAAGATTAAAAAATGACATGTGGCAATAATTCTTTTAAAAAAATGACATGTGACAATAATTCTTTTAAAAAAATGACATGTGGCAATAATAGTTTAATAAATTGACATGTACCAAAACATTTACTCTTTTTTTAGAAAGTATATATATAGACATAGGATTAGGTTGAAGTAAAAAGAATTATGTTAGTGAAAAGTATGAGAAGTAATATTGACCATTAGATTAAACATGTGATTAATTTTTAAGAAAGGGTATATTTGGAAAAATTTTATTTAATAAGGTATATATTCTTTACGTATCTGTTCACGATTCAAGCATATCTGCTTACATAAACAACGAAATCTGAAACAATTAGAGGATGTATATTACCAATTTGAATCGTAATCTTTTGGCGAATAGTGCAGATTAGTTGATTAGCTAATTAATGTCGATTTCTTAAGATCCATGTGGTATGTTTATTGTTTTTGTTCATTTGATCAATTTGTTTTGTTATTGTATTGTGATTATTTTAAGCTTTTACTTTGTTATTGGATGTTATTGTTGCGAATTTGTGTATAATGCATCATTGTTTTGTCTAGTTTTAATGACAATCATGATTGTTGTGTCTATTGTATCATGTTTATCATTTTTTTATTTCTTATTGTGTTTTTATACATGTTATTGTTGGTTACGTTATATATATGTTATTTGTTTCCAATTTGTGTATAATGCATGATTTTTGTGTCTAGTGATTATAACGACTAATGAGATTATTCATAACAAACATGATTGTTGTGTATCACGTATCATTGTTGTGTCTATTGTGTCATGTTCAACATTGTGTATTATTGTATATTGTGTTTTTACTAGTTTTACTGATAACCATTGTTGTAACCCCCGGTTACTATTCAACATTTTCCCATAATATCAGAGTTGGTCCCAGCAAATTTTTCATTTTTCAAAAACCTTGTTTGACCTTCTTTGTTTAACAATATTAAACAAACATCAACATGTCACATATTTTACAGTACTTAATTACATAAGTACGTTTAAACCAAAAGTTAGAAAGTTGCAACAAGGTTTGTTCGTTCGATTCACGATCTGCCTCGACCCTTACAGCCGTGTCCATCATGTTTGACCTACAAACATCACACAATATTTCACATTAGTTCATAAAAACTAAGTAAGTAAATCCCAATGGTTTCTCAACAACAAAATGTAAAAATACATTTTTCACAATCAACATTCAAACTGAGTCATTTCTGTTCGAATTGACTCTCACAATATAATAATATTATATTATCAATCATCAACTATTGCTTACAATAGTTTAATCAATATTACACTATGGTGTTCACATTCCTGTGCTTCCACCATAGCTATTTGTCAGCATCTCTGACTATCCACACATTTGTGGTATCATAAATATTTCAAGTCTTAAGATGTTCACCCACAGGTACTTCCATCTAAGACAATTGTTAGCACCTCTAGCTATCCACCATTGTGGAGTCATAATTAATTCAAGTCTTAAGATGTTCACCCACCGGTACATCCATCTAAGACAATTGCTAGCACCTCTAGCTATCCACCATTGTGGAGTCATAATTATATCAAGTCTTAAGATGTTCACCCACCGGTACTTCCATCTAAGACAATTGCCAGCACCTCTGGCTATCCACACATTTGTGGAGTCACAATTATTTCAATCAAATTACTATGATGTTCACCCACCGGTACTTCCATCATAGAATTCCCACACTTTTATTCACCAAGGTATTGGATTTATCATAGGTTGTTGAACTTTTATTATTCAACTTTCCCCTATCACCAATGCCATATTTATCATACAATTTATTCAACAACAAATTCAATGTTCATTATGTGATGTCATAGTTGTGGGATTACTTACCTTGATCAGATAAGAGATTAGCAACTGCAGGCTCTTTTCCTGCTCTATGACTAATTGTTTGATTTCCACTACCACCACCTAGTTGCAAAATACATATACAACTAGTTTCAACACATATAGCACATACAATCAAGTTCAACACACTTGACTGATTTGACTTGCTCAAAGTCAATTTACCACATAACTGACTCTATCTTACTACGTTTAGTAAGTTTTAGTCAATTATCACAATTAATCATGTTTCATGCCTCACTTAGGCATTTCATAAAACAATTGATGTTCAATTATATTAGTTACGATCTTTAATCACTTCTATTATTCAATTTTTATTTATGATCATAACTTGTTAATAATTTTTAACATCAATTCATCATAATCATCATTTAACCCATGGATTATAATCCATATTTATTTCAAAACCAACATTTACCCATCCTACTGGTTATCACATCATGATATGGGTTTCATAACAACCAGACATTATCCCGGCTTCAAAACGAAGATTTCACCGTTAAAATATCAACTTCTTCATTTCTAACAATCCCTAGTTATCAACTAGGCAATAATTAATACCCATAATCATACTACTATATTCAAAACTAGATTTAATTCACACAATATTAAACTAATAGGATAAAACAAATCGTTACCCAATCAAACGGATATTCAGTCGCAAAACAACAATCAGATGTTGCAGATACGTTCTCTGGTACGATCCGTGGGTTTAAATAGCTTCAAATCTGAGTTTGGCAGCCCCAAATTTCGTATGTGGGTGTCTAGAACTCGAGAGAAAGAGCTTTGAAAACTCTTCTGCAAGTTTTCTGATTAAATCCTGATTTATCAAACCGCCACACTCGTCGCGTACCGCGAAGGAGGGCATACAGAGCCTTCGCGTACCGCGAAGAATTTTGGGATTCTCATATATTTTGGGTTCTTCGCGTACCGCGAAGGAACCTCAGAACCACTATCGTGTACCGCGAAGAGTCCCAAAGCATACTATCTTTGAAATTTTCTTTGTTTCGCGATTCCGGACAATCCGTAACTCCGTTTCGCGCACGGTTTTCTCCCACGTTCACAATTTCTCACATATTTTCAAATTACAACAATCACAATCGTTCAATTAACGATTATTTCAAATACATTTCATTAAAAAAAACCGGTTGTTACAAATCTCCCCTCCTTACAAAGGTTTCATCCCCGAAACCGATTAAACATCAAAAAGGAAAGGATAATACCTTTTCATTTCATTTTCTGACTCCCATGTGGCTTCAGAACCAGTTCTATTTTTCCACCGAACCTTCACCTGGCTCAATGATTTATTTCTAAGTTGCTTAACCTTTCGGTCAAGTATTGCCACTGGCCTTTCTACATAATTTATCTATCATCAATTTCTATATCTTCCAGTGGTATGTACGCAGATTCGTCTGCTAAACATTTTCGTAAGTAAGAAACGTGGAACGTATTATGAATTCCACTTAACTCTTCAGGTAGCTCTAGGCGATAAGCAACTTCACCAACACGAGCTATGATTTTAAATGGTCCAATAAAGCGTGGACTTAACTTTCCTTGCTTATGAAAACGTATAACACCTTTCCACGGTGAGACTTTTAATAACACAAAATCTCCCACCTGGAATTCAATGGGCCTTCTACGCTTATCAGCGTATGATTTCTGACGGTCTTGAGCCGCCTTCAAATGGGCACGGATCTGATTTATCCGTTCATTGGTAGCTTTAACTACATTTTTGTGCGCGAGTTCACGTTGCCCCACCTCTCCCCAACAAACGGGAGTTCGACATTTCCTCCCATAAAACATTTCATAAGGAGGCATTCCAATACTGGAATAATAACTATTATTATACGAGAACTCTGCTAAAGGTAGATAATCATCCCAACTACCTCCAAAGTCAATAATGCATGCTCGTAACATATCCTCCAGGGTCTGAATGGTTCTTTCACTTTTTCCATCAGTCTGAGGAGGATACGCAATGCTTAAAAACAATTTTGTTCCTAATTCTTCCTGAAAATTTCTCCAAAATCGAGAAGTAAATCGAGTATCCCGATCAGAGACAATAGTTACAGGCACACCATGACGAGACACTACTTCTCGTACATATAATTATACCATTTTATCATAAGAATAGGTTTCACGAATTGGCAAGAAATGAGCACTCTTAGTTAACCTATCCACAATGACCCATATCGTATCAAATCCCTTCCTTGTCTTAGGAAGTTTAGTAATCAGGTCCATTGTGATATGTTCCCATTTCCATATTGGAATTTCCAATGGTTGCAACTTACCATAAGGTTTCTGGTGCTCCGCCTTTACCTGCATACAAGTCAAACATTTCGACACATGTTTAACTACATCTCGTTTCATACTTGGCCACCAATAGTTTACCCGAAGGTCACGATACATTTTAGTAGTGTCACACCCCGAGCCGGCGGGCTGGATCGACTTTCCCGCCGGGCGGAAGGTTCCCGGGGCGCGATATCGTTTGATAATCGAATTGATCAGATTGTTTGCATAGCACATGATGTATAATTGAGAAATGTAAACATGACAATGATATAGAATTACAAAGTTAAATTACAATGTATCGTTCATAATTTAACCCAGTAAATCTATCCAAAAGAATCAATGTGTTTATATCTTGTATCTGTACAAGATCTACAAAATATGATTCAATGTTTGTCATCCCAAAAGTATTGATCAAACAAAATGCAGCTAGGTCTTCTAAAAGTCCTCTAGCTATGATCTTGAAATCTGGTGACTAAACATGTTCGTCACCTGAGAAAACATGCATTTAAAACAAAGTCAACACTAGGTTGGTGAGTTCATGAGTTTATGTATTGAAAACCTTGAATTGTTCATGCACACAGTCACAATGTCATATTTGATACTTGTATTAATTGAATCCACTTGTTCCACCCAATGGCCTCTCCTTAGTTATATATACAAGTGGTATTTCACTCAATCAAGTATGCTTATATATAGGGCATACGAAAGGGTCAAGCCCAGACGCCATCCCACCACATCCTCAATTGAATTCCACACTACTTGTAATACAACTAAGAATATCCATTTTCATCTCCCAAATGATTGACTTGTTCATTGTATTCGTCTGTTTATCATATGTAGAATAATAGAGTTACAGGGGTCTAGTTTTCAAACCGAAGTATTAATACACCCTCATTGTATTAAGGAAGTTTGATTTATTTAATCAGATCCTTGTATTATTCCATAATTGTGGGGTTAACCGTTGTTTCACTTTTAAATATTAAGAGTGTTAGTTAACCACTTGTAATTTGTTCTTGAACTATAGTGCGTAAAGCCTAAAAGGAATCCATTGTAATCCTCACATAATCAGAGTACAATGCATCCGATTTACCTCTACCACTTTGTATGTACCGGGTCCTCAACGAAGTCTATTACTAGTAGTGTAACATGAGAGAAGATCACTTTCTCAATCTACTAGTCAATAGGGTTTTCGCTGGATTAATTACTTATCACTGCAGATTAATATCACCATGTGTCGCTTTCCAGAACCTGACTTGAGGTCGCCCTGTCACCGGTCATACGTTACCGGCCAATGAATCAGTACGATCAACATGCTAGCCCTACAAGCTAGAGGTTTGTCAAACCTACGGTACCACTATGCTATCGTCGGTTTAGTCACGTCAAACTAACTGGTCAGCGAATTAAAGGGTCTTACATGATCAACTTGTACAATTTGGCACATGATTGAAGTGATATAATACAACAGGTCAATAGTAACTAATTGTAATTGTGTTTATCTGTATCCTTGTTCTCATTGTCATATGTACTCCATGATATTAACAAAGTTAAATAAGAGCTTGTCTTATTAAGTTATGTTAATTATTTGAGTGAATGATATTGTTATCATGAAGTTATGTTATCATGATTATCATTCTTTGTTCCTTGTACTCTTGTAATATGTATTGAGTTGTAAAGCTAAGTGTTAAAAGGACTTGCCCTATTACACTTACTTAACTCTTGTATCGAATGTTAATACAAAGATATGTAATATCTTTATAACATTCATATGTTTACTTGTAACTGTTCCATTGTCTGTTTATGTAAGAATAATTGAGTGTTATAAGATAAAATCTTATAACTATATTATTCTAATGTATTGATGAATTAATAAGATATATTATCTTGTTCATTTGATTATCCATGTCATGTCATAATCATACAAGCATACATACAATGACAAAACGATAATAAACAATTAAGTATTATCTAAATTAAAGTATAAGCAATATGTTAAACATTAAACTTTCAAATAATTAAAAGTTAAGCATGTTTCTCAGCCCCGAGAGTTTAAAATCAGTTAAGATTAAAGAAAAGGGGCACATGAACTCATCTTGTTGTTGTTGGGGGTTGACTTAGCTTAAACGAAAATGCACGCGCTCTTGACTGTACTTGAAGTTGTTTTCACGATCCTGTATTGATTTCACATTGTTTGTGATTGTAAGTATAAGTTTGTAAGGGTTTGTGTGTGTGGTATATGTGTTAGCCATACACTTTGGCTAACCCTCGTAAGTCTCGGTCATTGTTCGGCCCTGTTTCGATTGTTATAGATCATTAGTGTCACACGTCTTTATGTGGTGTAGTTGGTTTTAACCCGTTCTTGAATCTTAAATCTTATCATCATTTGTTCTTTAATTATTGTGATATGAGACTTAATAAATAAACGTAAGAATGAACTTAGGTTTATGTTTTAGAGTCCTCACAAATGTTGTTTGACCACATTCATTACCACGTTTATAGTATTAGACCCATAATCCCATGTATAGTTAACCTCTAGTTTAGGTTTAAAAATGTACTTATTTACATCATTGTTTAACGGTTCATATTGGGCCGAATTTAAAGTGGTCATGGGTCCATTGTATGAGTTTGGGCCGGATCATGTTATCTTGGGCCTAACCAATGGACTAAACAAGTATAGTTGGCCAAATCAATGGGTGTGGCTACACAAATGGACCGAAGAGTTATTGGGCCTGAATAGTCGTCATGGGCTGATGCTGTTGGGTTACTGATCTGGGCCAGCAGTGGGCCGAATGAACTGGGCCGAAAAGGCATTCTGGGCCAAATTGTTGAGTTGCTTAATCATCATGGGCTGGGCAATAGATTTGGGCCGAAAGCATGTGGGCTGATTCGTTTGGGTCGAATGAAAGTGCTGTTGGGCCATGAGAGGCTGTTGGACCTTCTTAAAGTTATTGGGCCGAGACATTCGCTTGGGCCGAAGCTAGGGTGGGAGCTGCTTGGCCGAATGACATGGTTGTGGCCGACTGAGTTGATGGCCGGAAGAAGGGGTGTCGACGAATGGCTGCTGGGTGGCGAATGGAGGTGGTCGAATGGTGACCCACGAATGAAGATGGCCAGCGCATGAAGGTGGGCGAATGGAGTCCCTTCGGCCGGCTATGATTCGGTCTAAGGCCACTGGACATTCGGCCCAGGCCATTCGCCGGTCTGGGCGCCTCCTTCGGCCGCACTAGGCTTTGCCTAGAATCGTTCCCATCACAAGGCTCCAGGTGGTTTCGAAGGTTATAGGCGTTAGTGTTGGACCAAAAGAACCAATGAGCCTGATCAGAAAATCCTCTAAGTCCCACAGGCACACAACAACTGAAGAAGAGCACAACAGCTGAAGACAAACGACTGTTGAAGAGAAGATCTGAAGAGTTACAAGCTCTGAAGAACAAGTCTTCAGATGTTGTTCACAACAGCTGAAGTGTTAGTTTTCAGATGTTGTAGTTAGCCTTCAGTAGTTGTAGTTTTAATTCTTCAGTAGTTGTAAGAGGATGTTTTCAGATGTTGTAAACATTCTCAGTAGTTTAGTTATTTCAGTAGTTATCTTTTGTCTGTTAGGTGTCAACATCATGTGACATCATCAGACGTCACTGCTTCTATATAAGGGCAGTTGACATATTGTATCTTTATGCGAAGTTAGCACAATTAATGAGATTATTCCTTTTGCAGAATTCTCTTTCTATAACAACTTGTGCTTTACTGTTCTATTAGATTAACCTTGTTCTTGCTAATTTTGAGCTAATTCATTGTTGAATTCCGCTGCTATAACCTAATATTGATCAAAGTCCCCACCAAGTCACATTCCAAAAAGCCCAAAAAGGCTGCTCAGGAAAATGAGTCCCCTGAGTCTGCCCATGCCTCACCACGGCATGAAATGGCCACTGGCAGTAGTCAGCCAGTGGTACACCAGACTCTACCAGCTGAAACCGCCCAAGAATCCTCTCAACAGGAACTTGGTGCAACCATTGAAGGGGTAGACACACATCTAGAGCCTCTTTCATTTGAAAAGGCTTCTATTGAACAGCACCATTCTCCCCGGGTGCAATCTGCTTTTCAGCCAACTTCTCTTCAAACCACCCCACAAAGCCCAACACTTATTATAAGTGATGTCCTGATTCAGTTAAGCACTCCAACCCCCTCCCAGATACCTATCACTACTGGGATTACCTCCATCATTGAGGGGGAGGAACAAGTGTTTCTGATGACCCACAGGACAATGACTACAATGTCAGGTCTCCAAGTGTGGCCTTGAAGTCTCTGATATCTGACAGGGCTGCTACTTCATCAGCTCCATCATTTGGACTGGTTGATTGTAGTAACATAGATAAGACCCTGTCAGAGGCAACAGCTGATGAAGGGATTTTCTCTGAGGCTGGAAGTCCCCAGTACCAAGAAAAAGGGGCACCTGAACATGTTGAGCCACACTCAACTCAGGTTAATCCTGATACTCTCAGGAGATCAGATGATTCAGCCAAGGCTGATGATGACCAAACATTGTTATCAAATGTTTTATCAAGGAACAAATTCCTTGAGGCTGAGGTTTGCAGACTCAATGAGCTGCTCACCAAAATGTCCAAGGATAAAAGTCCATCTGCCCTTTCTAACCCACAGATGGCACCTTCAACTTCTGGAGGTCCCCAAAACACTTCATCCTCCACACAAAAACAACAACCGCCACCTGCCTCTGCTT
Organism: Mikania micrantha; assembly: GCA_009363875.1. Lineage (NCBI taxonomy): Eukaryota > Viridiplantae > Streptophyta > Magnoliopsida > Asterales > Asteraceae > Mikania > Mikania micrantha. Next base: position 71,524,438 of record CM018695.1, on the reverse strand, counting down.
CAGGCACAAATCCTCTGGGCTCAAACCCCCCAGAAGCATTTGTTGCTGCTTTCATTGCTGCTCTTCCTCTCATCACTCCCATCCTCCAAACCCTTATTTCCCAATCTCTTGACAAGCTACTTCCCTCACAAACACAAATCCAAACAATGATAGATGGTGCAGTTCAAACAATTCTTTCTAGCCTTAAACCTCCTACACCAACTGCAGCCAAAAAGGGGGAGTCTAGTTCTGTCATAGAGACAAAAAGGAAAGATTCTGGTGATGTACAGGAAGTGGGTATACAAGTTGAAGCTATAGACTTTGAAAAGCCTGCCTCTCCTCTGAAATATACCTACAAAAGGCAGAAGAAATCTTCCAAGGCTGATGTGGTTGAAAATGTTGTAGAGAAAGAGATTGCAAGTGAAAAAGCTGAAAATATTATAGTTGAAAAGGCTGCTGATGTGATAGAGCCTGAAATGTCTGAGCTTCAGAAGCTAGTACAACAGGTTGATCAAGTTCATTTTCAAGCCATGGATGAAATCATAAGCCAACTTTTCAAGGAGGATGCTGAACCTGAAGATCTGAATAAGAAGATCAGGGAATTGGAAATAAATCACATAGACAACATTTGGAAGCAATATGACAAGGAAGAAAGTGAGAGACTTCATGTCATGGCTAGGTTTGTAGCCAAATTCTTAGGGAGATCAGTTGCTGAGATCAGGGCTTGGGATAGGAATAATCTTATCAAAGTTACAACAAAGATCTGCAGCTCTGAGACTCCTAACAAAGAACTGATAGTTGAAGCAATGGATGTGGTGGGCCTGAAGAAAAAGAAGGAGCTGCTTAAAAAATCTTAACAGGAACTCACTTCCAGCATGCTTAATTTTCATAAACCTGCTCCAAAATCAGCCACTTCCATCCCAAAATCAAAACCTGTCAAAACAATTGATGCACCTCTCAAGAAGAGGAGAAAGCTGATGATTCAGGAGGAAGATGATGAAGATAGGCAACCACTGTCAACTGTTCTAAAACTGAAAAAACCTGAGTCTTCCATTGTCCCTGTAATGACTCCTGAATCTCAGATGCAAGCTGTAAAAGTGAAGATAGAAGAAGAGGAAAGTCAGAGACTATATGATGACAAAATTCTGAGATTGGTAGACAAAGACTACCCTCAGACTTCCTCGCTAACAGCTATGAGGAAGGAAGCACAAAGGTTATTTGCACTAAGGCATACCTTCCAGTACAGGAAAGAAGTAATCCGGGTATGGCCTGACCCAAGGGTACAGCACAGGATACACAAAAGAAACATTCCACAAGCCTACAGAGGAAGAATCAAAAAGGTGATAAGTGCTGACATTATGGCTGGGTTTGTGATGGACCCTTGGGAAATCATTGAAGATTTTAAGAAGGTTTACAATGCTAAACTGCCAGTTTCCAAGCTATTGGAAAACAAAATGATCAAGAAGGGGCTGGTATACAATAGAATGGAAGGGTTAAAGAAGAATGAGCTACAATTGTTCCTGGAAGGAAAACATCCAGATGAATTTGTATACAGAGAAATCACAAGGATTGAATTGCACAATGGGTCTACAAGCAGGTACCTTTCTGAATACTATGGACCTGAGTTCTTCTTTGAAGGTGAGCCAGAGCTACTAACCATTGAAGATCAAGTAGTCCTTCTGGAAGCCTATGTCAGAGAATCTTTTAGACTCGTGCATGGGCAGTAGCTTCAAAGAGAGAGGCAACAACTCTTAGTCCATTCCCCAATTGGAGTTCTCTCTCATCCTTCAACTGTTATATTTTCTGAAGCTGCTGTCATCCAGGCCTACACTTAATTGGTCATCTTAGAAGCTGATCTCTAAGGAAAAAGACACATCTTTCTGCCTGGAAAATCAACAATAAGTGGGACAACTAATAATTAGAGGTTTTGGCTGCATTGGTTCAGGGGGAGTTTGTTGGACCAAAAGAACCAATGAGCCTGATCAGAAAATCCTCTAAGTCCCACAGGCACACAACAACTGAAGAAGAGCACAACAGCTGAAGACAAACGACTGTTGAAGAGAAGATCTGAAGAGTTACAAGCTCTGAAGAACAAGTCTTCAGATGTTGTTCACAACAGCTGAAGTGTTAGTTTTCAGATGTTGTAGTTAGCCTTCAGTAGTTGTAGTTTTAATTCTTCAGTAGTTGTAAGAGGATGTTTTCAGATGTTGTAAACATTCTCAGTAGTTTAGTTATTTCAGTAGTTATCTTTTGTCTGTTAGGTGTCAACATCATGTGACATCATCAGACGTCACTGCTTCTATATAAGGGCAGTTGACATATTGTATCTTTATGCGAAGTTAGCACAATTAATGAGATTATTCCTTTTGCAGAATTCTCTTTCTATAACAACTTGTGCTTTACTGTTCTCTTAGATTAACCTTGTTCTTGCTAATTTTGAGCTAATTCATTGTTGAATTCCGCTGCTATAACCTAATATTGATCAAATGAGAACATCTGATCCTACAAATGGTATCAGAGCTAGTTAATCACTGATCGATTTTACAATTGATCTCTGAAACTGCTCATTTTAGTTCTCAGATTGATCGAATTAGCTGATTAGTAAGAAATTGTTATTGATTGAAGTTTTCTGTTAACTTTCGCTGATTTGTTTTACAACATCGATTTGTTTTGCATCAATTTGGTTGAGTTTGTATTGAATTAATTTGAATTTGATTGAAATTAATTGGATCTGAGATCATGGCGACTCCAAACAATGATCCGCACAACACAGGCTCCGCAACCAAGCCTCCGATGCTTGTTCGGAGTGAGTACAACATCTGGCAACGTAGAATGCTACATCACCTGTCAATTAACAGTGCAGGATGTTGGAAATCTGTGGTGCATGGACCGTATAAACCCATGATAAGTGATCCTGAAACGAAAACAATGATTCCGAAACCTTCGGACATGTATTCGGATGAGGATTTAAAACTGTTTGAGATTGATGCAAAAGCTCATGGTATTCTCGCCATGGCTTTGCCTAACGAGATCTACTCTGGGTTGATGCATCATGATACTGCTCATGATCTATGGGTTGCACTGAAAGAACAATTCGGTGGAACTGATGAGGTTCTGGCAAACACAAGAGAAATCCTCGCCCAACAGTATGAGACATTCTCTCATAGGAAGGGTGGGTCATTGACTCAACAGTTTGAGCGGTTCTCCTGTCTGATTTCTGAGTTGAAAATGGTTAAACAGGAATATACCAATAGTCAGATGAACAACAGGTTTCTTAGATCATTGCCTGAGAGATGGGACACTTATACCATTGTCCTACGCTCCAGTGCAAATCTAGAACATCTATCTCTCACCCAACTCCATGGGAAACTCTTAACATTTGAGAGAGAGGTAGAACAGAAAAGAAAGCTGTCTTCATCTGGCAAGCTCACTGATGACTTTGTTCTTGGCAACACTGCCTTGATAGGTCAAGAGTCAGAATATGCTGCATCCGAGTGTTCTTATGAAGAACATATTGATTTTTCTACTAATAGTGCTGATCATGCTTTTGTTGGAGTTGATGGTAATTCAGGAAACTCTGAAGACAACTGGTGCTTTGTGATGGATGACTTAAAGGGAATTCCTGATGATGATCTGGAAGAGATGGATATTTTGAGTCAGATGGCATTGATTAATATCAGATCTCAGAAATTTTACAAAAGAACTGGAAGGAAGTTTCCTGGACTGCATGCTAAAACCAAGGTTGGGTTTGACAAGAGCAAGTTGAGATGTCACAAGTGCAATAGGCTTGGACATTTTGCTAGAGAATGCAAATCCTCTGGATATGGTTCTTCAGCACCTTTTGTGACCTTTCCAAGCAATAACTCTCAAAACAAAGGGCAACATTCTTCTGGATCCAGTCAACAGCAGTTCTATCCAGCTCATTTCATGCCACAAGGACCCATTCCTTATCCATATCCCTGTTTTTACATGCCACAGCCTACACAAAACCAACCACTCACCCCTCAACATCCTCCAGCTCTTCCTGAAGCCAAGCAAACTCAAACCAATCAACAACCCCAGCCACAACAACAAAGCTTTTTCACCACTGGTGTAGCTGATTGGAGTAGTCTACCTGATGACTTGTCTGACTTTTCTGGACAGATATTTACTAGTGCTAGTTCTCATGGAGCAGAAAATGTATTTGGGAATCTTGCTCTAATGGCCATTGATTCAAATGATCATTCTGGCTCAACATCATCAAGTGCACAGGTATCATCCGAATCAAAAGCTAAGTTGTGTTCAGAGTCATGTGTTTCAGCATTTGCTTCCATTAGAGAAATCAATGTTGAGTTAATCAATGAGAAGCTAAATTTAGAAAAGACTGTGGCTAAGACCAAAACTGAATTTGAAAAAGCTTTGAATGAAAAAGAATCTGAAATTTATAAGCTAAAATGTTTGTTGTCTGATGAAAAAGCTAGAGTGGAAGTCATGCTTGCAAAACACAATGATCTGAAACAAACACTTGCAGCAACCCAAGTAGAGTGTGAAAGATGGGTTGAGTCTTGCAAGGGGTTTGAGATGTTGTTAAACAAACAAACAGCATCAAATGTGAAGTTTGATATTGGATACAATCACACTGCCCCTCCAGCTGATTATACACCAAAAAATCTTAGCTGTGAGTGTGAAGGGGACAGTGTATACCAATCCACTAACTCTTCACAAAATTCTGATGCTGATGAAACTTCTGAATGTGAGTCAAATGAATGCAAGTCTGAATCTGAAACTGTTGATGTTGAAACATATTCCTATTCTATTGGATGTACTAATGTCATCCAGGATGAAACAGATAAGGACAGTGTTTTAATTGAAATTAAACCAGATGAAAACAATTCAAATGAAGTCAAGTTAAAATTGATTGATTCAGATGGACATGAAGAGAAACATGCAAGGTCTTTGATAAGTCAGAGTGTCTCTTCAGAAGTTGTAAAAAATGTTGAAAATATCACAACTACTGATGAGACATGCTTCAGTACTTTGCAACCTCTGAAAGACACAAAGTCTGATGATAAAAAGTCTGAGTTAAAAAGTACTGAAAACAAATCACGACAATCCACAAAGACTGAAAAGAGACAAGTACTGAAGAAGACAAAATGTGTTACTAAGTCTTCAGTACTTGTAGACAATCATGTTGAGAAACAAAAGAAAAAGTCTTGTGAAATCTGTGGTTTGTTCAATCACTCTACAGTTGATTGCTGGTACAGAAAAGGTTCTAACTTCAACAAAAACAAGAATAAAAACAAGAAATTAATTGAAATAAAAAATGAATTTAGATCCAAATTTGTACCAGAATCATCAGTAGTTCCAAAGTCGGAAAAACCCTTGAAAGGAAATAATGTAGGTAAGTCCAAGAAAGGTCAAGGGGTCTGTTCAGATTCAAAGAGAATACACTTGAAATCAGATAATGATGTTTCTGAACAAATCAAAACTTTGAGGCAAAATCAACATCAAATGGTTTTGTTGATGCAAAGTCTGCTAGGAAAAGTCAATCTAGTAGATGCATCAGTTGATTCAGCTCATAAAAAGAAACCAAAATCAAAAACAAAAGTTAATTTTCTAAAAAAAATCTGATTCAAGTGTTATCTCAAAGAATACTGTTAGTGTTGTTTCTTCTCTTGAAAGCAGACCCAAAACCAAAATGGTTTGGGTCCAAAAGTCTAACTGATTGGTTTAGTATGTGCAGGATCCTTCAGCGTGCCAAAGGAGCATCTGGTATGTTGACAGTGGAGGATCTATGCATATGACTGGGAGCAAATCTCTTCTTAATGATTATTATGCAGAAAGAAAGGGATTTGTCTCATTTGGAAATGATGCTAAGGGTTACATCATCGGAAGAGGATATGTTTTGTGACACCCCGTAATTTCCAGGTCAGCATCTTATATATTTAAATGATTATTTAAATGCATTATGTACACGTGGCACTAGAGTTAGATTAATTTAGTGTGACACGTGGCACGACAGTACGAACACTGACTCATGACTAGATAATTCGTGGAATTATCGGCAAACAGCACACACGTGTCAAAACACACGAACGTTGGTGAACGTCTAACACATTGTGTAGCACAACACTCGAAACTTCACGAAACACTGTCACAAGTCAATTATGACTAATAATTGATCAATAGAGTCCAAACGACGCTCGAACGACGTTCTATGATCGAGAAACGGGCAAGATCGGGCCAGAACAACAAAAACAAGCTTATTGGGCTTGAAAAACAGGCCAGGCGGTACGCCTGACCCGGGAAGCCGCGACAGGCGATGCGCGCGGGGGGGAAATTGAGCGCCTCGTCCGACCAGACCCGCGCGTAACGACAGGCGAGGTTCGCCCACGTCAGGCGATACGCCTGGGGCGCCCCAGTCGCCAAACAGCTTTTTAAGCTCCCAATGTCATCATTTTGCCTACACTACTCCTTTCACTCATTATACCCGACCTCATACTCAACCTCTCGACCATCTTCATCCCCAACCCTCTGTTACAACCACTCTCCTCTATTGGAAGCCATTTTTACACCCCTTGGAAGCTTGAGATCATTGGAAGAAGACCTCTAAGGAGCATCCACCACCACCACCATCTTGATTTCTTTCGAGTCCAACGAACCAGAAGGTTTTAGAGTTGCTAGAGCATCATCTCAGCAATCTACAGAGCTTAGAAAGGTAGTTCAATGCCCCTTGTAGTTTAAAATGCATTATTCTCACTTCTACACACACATGCAAGACTTGAATCACACATGCAAGCACTTTGAATGCACATGCACGAGGTTTTGATCTGGGTTTGTTGATTTTAATGAGTTTTATGATGATCTATGATGTTTAAATGGTGTTTCATGACGATCCATGATGATATGTTTATGAGTACTTCATGATTTGGTCACAAATGGGTGATTTAACCACATGCATGTACGATCGATGATAGCTAGAATGATTTTCAGTAGTTAAGCATGTTTCTTGATGATATTGGATGATGATTACATGTTAGATGATGTTGGAAATGGTTAAAAACATGATTTGTAAGGACCTTACTATATTTAGAAACTTTTTAGTTACAAGTTGGTGATTTGGTGAAAATAATGAGCATGCATGTATGTAGAATTGTTGTTAGAATGATAATATGATGATTTGATTTGTTAGAAAGTGGTTTTGATGGTGTTTGTAGTCATACTTGTCATTGTTACTATTTTTAGTAACTTTTCTAGTTAGAATGTTGTTAAATGATAATTTGGGATGAGATGACATGATTAAATGGTGTTAAGTGGTTTATTATGATGATTAGTGATATAAAAATTGCTTAGAAATGTTAAGTGGTCATTTTTATGCAAAAACCACAAAGTTACTATTTATAGTAACTTTATTTTTAGAAAAACCGACTTGTCAACGTGTTGTGTTATTTGAGCATGCTAAATGACTTATTATGTTATGATATGCATAATAGATGCTAAGTTAGATGGTTTCCGATGTCACGTATGCTAAAAATGGAAACTTCCATTTTAGGAAACTTTTGTGCACTAACATGTTATAAACGGCATATATGAACTTGTATGATAATGTGCTATGTGTTAACATGACCCCGTAGGACTATTGAACATGCTAGAACTATAAAACCGTCATGCTTTGTGAACTTTCTAAAAATGGAAACTTACTATAAATAGTAAGTTGTCCATAAACGCAACCTACGCGTTTTGCACACGACAAACACTTACACGATTGCTACACGAGTCACAAACCGTCACACGGTTCACCAACGGGTCGTTGACTTGACACGGTCAACTTTGGTCAAACACGGTCAACTTCGGTCAAACATGGTCAAACACAGTCAATGTGGACCAACACGAGCAAACACGGTCATTGTGGACTGACACGGACAAACATGAACAACCAAGGGTTGTTGGACACAAACATGAGCACTAACACGAACACTAGCACGGTCACTTACACGAACTCACATACGGTATACGATATAGGTTGCCGGTGACCGAGACGTGCTACTTGACGTTCAGGAGCTTACGCTTACACACTACTTTATCACTAAGGTGAGTTTACGGCCCCTCTTTACTCTTTTTCAAACGCTTTTAAATAGGGGGAGAATACTAGTTGCATCGAGTCAAACATCTATTACTGTACAAACATTTTTGTGTATGCTGGTTTATTGGACAAACATTAAGTGTTGAACTCGTATTAAGCCCTCACAAAGTCTTACCGTTAATGTACGAACAACGTGGTAGATTTGGATGGATCCATTAGGGAATGACTAACCCCACGGGGCACTATGTTGACTGGATGTCATAACCCGTGCAAATTCTGACCTAACTTGCTATGCATACGAGGCATAGCGGAGGCAAGGACAAACAAGTCTAGTTCGGTAGTGACGCACTGACACTTTGGGCCTAGGGCTCGGTACTAACATTTGATAAACAGCATGACACACTTTCATTACTATATGTATATCAAAACCTGTGAACTCACCAACCATTGTGTTGACGCTTTTCTAACTTGTATTCTCAGGTAACTGAGGAGTTGATGGACATTCAGAGATGCACCATAGGGGAACGAGCATTAGGGCCATCATGCATTCCTGTTTTTGCTTAACTTTTGAAAACTATTTTGTTTGGTTTATGTATTAAACAATGTTATGTCAACAATTAATTATTTCCGCTGCATTATGTCAAACACTTTATTTTCCGCTGCAATATATTGTGACAACCATTATTCCGCTGCAAACTATTTTATTCTGTGTATGTGTCAAACACTGGATTTGTAAACGCATATAGAGGTGTTCTATATGACCTTGAGCTGTGATTCTGGACACGTCACATCCACGTGGACATTTGCCACAAGTGGGAATTTGGGGGTGTGACAGACTGGTATCAGAGCCTTGGTTATAGAGAACTAGGTTTGCATATAGTAAGCTTAGACTATAGCCATTGCTCAAACTTTAGACACTACACGTAGAACTTGCACATTGATGATGTTTTTTTGCTTATATTGAACTATTGCTTACTAACTTAAAACTTACAGGATGGCCAACAATGACAGTACCGGCAGGAACGCAGACCGACACCCGACCACTGACGACATGGTGGCAGAGAGCCGCCGACGAGTCCACGATATAGTGGCACAGGTGGACGCCGAGATGGACCGGCGGCGAGGGACGCAGCACGGGCCAGATATTGGGGATGGCTTCCCACCATACTCCAGAGTTGGATCGTCGAGGAGAGAGTACCTCCATATCGATATCCCGGCGACACCACTCCAGGACACCGACTACCACCGTTCGGAGTGCCGATGGAGCAGGCCTTCGCGGCACATGTTGCTTGCACACGACGGGAAGTCTGGAGGGGTAGGGAGCTAACAGACGAGGTCCGAGTTCTTCGCGAGAAGAGCGATCGATTGGAGAGGCAGAACGAGAGACTGGAGGAGCGCAACAACAGACTGGAAGCTCAGATGGAGGCCCTACGACTCCAAATGTCCCAACTACTGACCGAGCATGGACAGGTCGTCGATGTCGTGCAGGAACACGACGTGCGTATAACCGAGAATCGGACAGACATCACCGAGACTCAGGCCATGGTGCAGGCCAGTGATGCCATGCTTAATGCATGGGCTGCACAGTTTATTGAGGAGCCACCTCAGGAGGATGGTCCTGAATTCGAGGCCGAGGACCTCGAAGATGAGGACCTTGATGAGGATCCTAATGAGGATCCGGAGGAGGATGATGATGACGGGGACGCTGCTAGCGATATCTCACACGTCTCTATGGATTCGGATTAGAGGACTATTGTATTTTGTATCTTCTTTATTTTGGCCTAGACGAGCGGGATGTGCTCGAAGAACTTATTATGTATTTCCTTTTGAAATTATTGTACTTCCAATTTAATATTAATGAGAATTATGTTTTGTCTTACTTATTACATGTTGACCATGATTGCTTTGACTTGACAACTAACATGACATATGATCTGACTTCCGACACAACATCTGACTAACATTCTGACTTACTAACATTCTATCCCTTCCGTATAGAAAATATCTATGGCGGGAAGAGGACCACATGCACGCCCTCCTAGACGAACACTGGACGCAGCCGTCATTAAGATGATGGTTGACAGACGGGTTAACAAGATACTGGCAGAGCACGAGGCACACCGCCTTGCTAGTGAAACCAGTGGCTCGAACAACGGTACTAACACTCGCCTAACATGACTAACATAGTATAGCTAACACGCTCTGACCTACGACATTGGTTTCTGACTGACAGGATCACAAGGCAACAACAACAAAGGATGTTCTTTTAAATCCTTCCTGAACTGCCACCCACACAAATTCAAGGGGACTGAGGGAGCCGTGGGAATGCTCCGCTGGGTGGAGAAAGTGGAGTCTGTATTCGCTATGTGCGAATGTACTGAAGAGAACCGGGTGAAGTTCGCAACTGGTACACTGGAAGGACCAGCACTCACATGGTGGAATACCCATGTACAAACCCTGGGGTTGGACGGTGCCAACTCCATGCCATGGGCTGATTTCACCCGACTACTGCAAGAGGAATACTGTCCTCGTGATGAGATCAGAAAGCTAGAGGCTGAGTTCTGGGTACTGAAGATGGTGGGCTCTGAGATCGAGCAATACTGTACTCGATTCCATGAGCTGTGTAAGCTATGTCCGGCTATGGTGACGCCGGAGTACAAGAAAATCGAGCAGTTCATCAGTGGGCTGCCCGAACAAATTCAGAGCATGGTGACTGCGTCTGACCTCACCACTATCCAACCTCTGATCAGGCTGGCTCATAAACTGACTGACCAAGCTGTAGCTCAGGGCAAGCTACCAAAACGAGGCGAGCATGTGAAGCCTCAAGAAAGCCAGAAGAGGAAGTGGGAACCCAGCCACCACCAATCTCATCAACCTCAACAACAACAAAGATCTGCACCAGCCAGAGCCTTTACTGCCACCCAACCCGACGACAAGGGGAAGGGTGTGTACCAAGGGAAATACCCCTTGTGTAACCGATGCTCTTATCACCACTTCGGGCAATGCGAACGATATCGTTGCTTGAAGTGTGGACGACATGGCCACATGGCCAAAGACTGCAGATCCAAATTTCCCAGTAACAACAACCCTAACCACAACCAGAACAACAACCAGAACACCTCCAGAGGGTGTTATGAATGTGGAAAACCAGGCCACATGAGGAGGGATTGCCCTCAATTGAAGAAGGCCGGAGGAGGAGCGGCCAAAGGAAGAGCATTTGTGATTGGCTCGGGAGAAGCCAAGGATGACCCAAACATCGTAACCGGTACGTTTCTTTTAAATGATGTCTATGCTAGCATATTATTTGATACCGGTGCCGATAGGAGCTTTATATCTAGTGAGTTTAGCAAATTACTAGATATTACCCCAACGCCACTAGACTACAAGTATACTGTAGAGTTAGCTGACGGCAAACTGATTGAAACACAACACATCTTCCGAGGATGCGTCATGGTTTTGGCGAATCACGAACTCGAAATCGATTTGATGCCGGTGACTCTCGGAAGCTTTGATGTAGTCGTAGGAATGGATTGGTTATCCACTAACCAGGCCGAGATCGTATGCAACGAGAAGATCGTACGAGTGACGTTGCAGAACGGAGAACAGATCTCGATTCAAGGGGAAAGACGGGGAGTACCTCTGAACATCATGTCATGCATGAAGGCGAACAAGTACCTGCAAAAGGGATACACTGCCATACTAGCCCTCATCGCAGAACAACCGAAGAAGGAGAGGAAGATTGAGGACATCGCCGTAGTCTGCGATTTTCCCGAAGTGTTTCCCGAGGATCTACCTGGACTACCTCCGAAACGACAAGTCGAGTTCCAGATAGACCTTACACCTGGAGCAGCACCGATTGCCAAAGCTCCATACCGACTAGCACCAACGGAGATGCAGGAACTGTCTAACCAGTTACAAGAGCTGTTAGACAAGGGATTCATCAGACCAAGCTTCTCACCTTGGGGAGCACCGGTCTTGTTCGTAAAGAAGAAAGACGGATCATTCCGTATGTGTATCGACTACAGAGAGCTGAACAAGGTGACGATCAAGAATCGATATCCCTTACCGCGAATAGACGATCTGTTTGACCAGTTGCAAGGGTCAAGCTACTATTCGAAGATCGATTTAAGATCGGGTTACCACCAACTAAGGATACAGGAAAACGATATCCCTAAGACTGCCTTTAGAACTCGATACGGACACTACGAATTCTTGGTTATGCCCTTTGGACTGACCAATGCACCAGCCGTGTTCATGGATCTCATGAATAGAGTGTGCAAACCTTATCTTGACAAATTCGTGATAGTGTTCATTGACGACATCCTGATTTACTCTAAGAATCAGGAAGAGCATGCCGAACATCTAAGGTTAGTCTTGGAACTACTGAAGAAAGAGCAACTGTACGCGAAATTTTCAAAATGCGACTTTTGGATTCGCGAAGTCCAATTCCTTGGACACGTGGTTAATGAGCAGGGAATTCACGTAGACCCAGCTAAGATCGAAGCCATTAAGAACTGGGAAGCACCCAAGACTCCAACTGAGGTGCGACAATTCCTAGGTCTGGCCGGGTACTACCGGAGATTCATTGAAGGATTCTCGAAGATTGCCCAATCATTGACGTCCCTGACCCATAAAGACAAAAAGTTCGATTGGGGAGACAAACAAGAAGCTGCTTTCAACCTGTTGAAACAGAAACTATGCACTGCACCCATCCTATCCCTACCGGAAGGATGTGATGACTTCGTGGTGTATTGCGACGCTTCGAAACAAGGACTCGGTTGCGTGCTGATGCAACGCGAGAAAGTGATAGCATACGCTTCACGTCAACTGAAGGTGCATGAGAAGAACTACACGACTCATGACCTTGAGTTGGGAGCCGTGGTGTTTGCCTTGAAGATCTGGCGACACTACTTGTACGGCACGAAATGTACAATCTTTACCGATCATAAGAGCCTACAACACATCTTCGACCAGAAAGAGTTGAACATGAGACAACGAAGATGGGTTGAACTCATAGGTGATTATGATTGCGCCATCAAGTATCATCCCGGTAAAGCCAACGTAGTGGCCGACGCGTTGAGCCGAAAAGAAACAACAAAACGCGTGCGCGCACTACAACTTACGATCCATTCCGAACTGCCGAATCAAATTCGGATAGCACAACAGGAAGCTCTGAAAACTGAAAACCTCACTCTTGAAGCCATGCGTGGCATGGATAAGCAAATAAAGGCAAAAGACGACGGAGCTTACTATTTAATGGATCGAATCTGGATTCCACGCTACGGAGGATTGAGAGAAGTAGTGATGGATGAAGCTCACAAGAGCCGGTATTCCGTACACCCAGGCTCTGATAAGATGTATCACGATTTGAAGACAACCTATTGGTGGCCAAACATGAAAGCTGAGATAGCAGCATACGTGAGTAAATGCCTAACGTGCTCAAAAGTCAAAGTTGAGTACCAGAAGCCATCAGGGTTACTTCAACAACCGGAATTACCAATGTGGAAATGGGAGCAAATTTCCATGGACTTCATAACTAAACTGCCTAAGACGGCAAGTGGTTGCGATACCATCTGGGTTATCGTAGACCGACTGACGAAGTCTGCTCATTTCCTACCCATTAAAGAGACTGACAAGCTAGACAAACTCACTCGGATTTATTTGAAGGAAGTGGTCACTCGACATGGAGTGCCAATCTCCATCATATCTGATCGCGACAGTCGATTCACGTCGCATTTCTGGAAGTCCTTGCATAAGGCTTTGGGCACGAGATTGGACATGAGTACTGCTTACCACCCGCAGACGGACGGGCAAAGTGAGCGAACGATACAGACACTGGAAGACATGCTCCGGGCATGTGTCATTGACTTTGGTAGTAGCTGGGAATCTCATCTACCGTTAGTGGAGTTCTCATATAACAATAGCTACCACACTAGCATTCAAGCTGCACCATTCGAGGCACTTTACGGACGTAAGTGTCGATCACCCATCTGCTGGGCGGAAGTTGGAGACAGCCAACTGACTGGTCCAGAACTGGTGCACGAGACAACTGAGAAGATCGTGCAAATACGCAAGCGAATGGCAGCAGCTCGGGACAGACAGAAAAGCTATGCCGACAAGCGACGCAAACCGTTGGAGTTCCAGGTGGGGGACAGAGTGTTACTCAAGGTCTCGCCCTGGAAAGGTGTCATTCGGTTTGGCAAACGAGGAAAGTTGAACCCTCGTTACATTGGACCTTTCGAGATTACAAAACGAATAGGCCCTGTAGCCTACGAACTAAACCTGCCAGTTGAACTGAGCAGTGTACACAACGTATTCCACATCTCGAACCTCAAGAAGTGCCTATCAGATGAAACACTTGTTATTCCTCTCGAGGAAATACAAATCGACGAACAATTGAACTTCGTTGAGGAACCGGTGGAGATTATGGACCGGGAAACCAAGAAGCTCAAACTCAGCAAGATTCCAATAGTGAAAGTGCGATGGAATTCGCGACGAGGACCGGAATTCACGTGGGAACGTGAGGACCAGATGAAACAAAAGTACCCACACCTGTTCGCGGAACAGACAAACACTAGCAACACGAGTTGAATTTCGGGACGAAATTCTTTCTAACATGGGGAGGATGTGACACCCCGTAATTTCCAGGTCAGCATCTTATATATTTAAATGATTATTTAAATGCATTATGTACACGTGGCACTAGAGTTAGATTAATTTAGTGTGACACGTGGCACGACAGTACGAACACTGACTCATGACTAGATAATTCGTGGAATTATCGGCAAACAGCACACACGTGTCAAAACACACGAACGTTGGTGAACGTCTAACACATTGTGTAGCACAACACTCGAAACTTCACGAAACACTGTCACAAGTCAATTATGACTAATAATTGATCAATAGAGTCCAAACGACGCTCGAACGACGTTCTATGATCGAGAAACGGGCAAGATCGGGCCAGAACAACAAAAACAAGCTTATTGGGCTTGAAAAACAGGCCAGGCGGTACGCCTGACCCGGGAAGCCGCGACAGGCGATGCGCGCGGGGGGGAAATTGAGCGCCTCGTCCGACCAGACCCGCGCGTAACGACAGGCGAGGTTCGCCCACGTCAGGCGATACGCCTGGGGCGCCCCAGTCGCCAAACAGCTTTTTAAGCTCCCAATGTCATCATTTTGCCTACACTACTCCTTTCACTCATTATACCCGACCTCATACTCAACCTCTCGACCATCTTCATCCCCAACCCTCTGTTACAACCACTCTCCTCTATTGGAAGCCATTTTTACACCCCTTGGAAGCTTGAGATCATTGGAAGAAGACCTCTAAGGAGCATCCACCACCACCACCATCTTGATTTCTTTCGAGTCCAACGAACCAGAAGGTTTTAGAGTTGCTAGAGCATCATCTCAGCAATCTACAGAGCTTAGAAAGGTAGTTCAATGCCCCTTGTAGTTTAAAATGCATTATTCTCACTTCTACACACACATGCAAGACTTGAATCACACATGCAAGCACTTTGAATGCACATGCACGAGGTTTTGATCTGGGTTTGTTGATTTTAATGAGTTTTATGATGATCTATGATGTTTAAATGGTGTTTCATGACGATCCATGATGATATGTTTATGAGTACTTCATGATTTGGTCACAAATGGGTGATTTAACCACATGCATGTACGATCGATGATAGCTAGAATGATTTTCAGTAGTTAAGCATGTTTCTTGATGATATTGGATGATGATTACATGTTAGATGATGTTGGAAATGGTTAAAAACATGATTTGTAAGGACCTTACTATATTTAGAAACTTTTTAGTTACAAGTTGGTGATTTGGTGAAAATAATGAGCATGCATGTATGTAGAATTGTTGTTAGAATGATAATATGATGATTTGATTTGTTAGAAAGTGGTTTTGATGGTGTTTGTAGTCATACTTGTCATTGTTACTATTTTTAGTAACTTTTCTAGTTAGAATGTTGTTAAATGATAATTTGGGATGAGATGACATGATTAAATGGTGTTAAGTGGTTTATTATGATGATTAGTGATATAAAAATTGCTTAGAAATGTTAAGTGGTCATTTTTATGCAAAAACCACAAAGTTACTATTTATAGTAACTTTATTTTTAGAAAAACCGACTTGTCAACGTGTTGTGTTATTTGAGCATGCTAAATGACTTATTATGTTATGATATGCATAATAGATGCTAAGTTAGATGGTTTCCGATGTCACGTATGCTAAAAATGGAAACTTCCATTTTAGGAAACTTTTGTGCACTAACATGTTATAAACGGCATATATGAACTTGTATGATAATGTGCTATGTGTTAACATGACCCCGTAGGACTATTGAACATGCTAGAACTATAAAACCGTCATGCTTTGTGAACTTTCTAAAAATGGAAACTTACTATAAATAGTAAGTTGTCCATAAACGCAACCTACGCGTTTTGCACACGACAAACACTTACACGATTGCTACACGAGTCACAAACCGTCACACGGTTCACCAACGGGTCGTTGACTTGACACGGTCAACTTTGGTCAAACACGGTCAACTTCGGTCAAACATGGTCAAACACAGTCAATGTGGACCAACACGAGCAAACACGGTCATTGTGGACTGACACGGACAAACATGAACAACCAAGGGTTGTTGGACACAAACATGAGCACTAACACGAACACTAGCACGGTCACTTACACGAACTCACATACGGTATACGATATAGGTTGCCGGTGACCGAGACGTGCTACTTGACGTTCAGGAGCTTACGCTTACACACTACTTTATCACTAAGGTGAGTTTACGGCCCCTCTTTACTCTTTTTCAAACGCTTTTAAATAGGGGGAGAATACTAGTTGCATCGAGTCAAACATCTATTACTGTACAAACATTTTTGTGTATGCTGGTTTATTGGACAAACATTAAGTGTTGAACTCGTATTAAGCCCTCACAAAGTCTTACCGTTAATGTACGAACAACGTGGTAGATTTGGATGGATCCATTAGGGAATGACTAACCCCACGGGGCACTATGTTGACTGGATGTCATAACCCGTGCAAATTCTGACCTAACTTGCTATGCATACGAGGCATAGCGGAGGCAAGGACAAACAAGTCTAGTTCGGTAGTGACGCACTGACACTTTGGGCCTAGGGCTCGGTACTAACATTTGATAAACAGCATGACACACTTTCATTACTATATGTATATCAAAACCTGTGAACTCACCAACCATTGTGTTGACGCTTTTCTAACTTGTATTCTCAGGTAACTGAGGAGTTGATGGACATTCAGAGATGCACCATAGGGGAACGAGCATTAGGGCCATCATGCATTCCTGTTTTTGCTTAACTTTTGAAAACTATTTTGTTTGGTTTATGTATTAAACAATGTTATGTCAACAATTAATTATTTCCGCTGCATTATGTCAAACACTTTATTTTCCGCTGCAATATATTGTGACAACCATTATTCCGCTGCAAACTATTTTATTCTGTGTATGTGTCAAACACTGGATTTGTAAACGCATATAGAGGTGTTCTATATGACCTTGAGCTGTGATTCTGGACACGTCACATCCACGTGGACATTTGCCACAAGTGGGAATTTGGGGGTGTGACATGTTTCCAATGGTGATTTAAGGTTTGATGATGTGAACCATGTAGAGAATCTCAAGTATAATTTACTGAGTGTTAGTCAGATGTGTGATAAAGGCCGAATTTCTCTTTTCTCCAAGCAAGACTGCAGAATACTGTCTTCTGAAGTTTTGCCTCTGATTGACAAGGTTTTGGATGAATACACTCTTCTTAAAGCTAACCGTGTAGGAAGAGTTTATGCTTTGGATCTTTCTAAGAAAATTGCCTTGAAGGGTCATCCATGCCTGTTCTCTAAGGCCTCTTCCAAAGAATCAAATTTGTGGCATAGAAGGTTGGGTCATGTGAATCTCAAAAACATGAATCAACTGGTGCAACATAGTTTGGTTAGAGGTCTCCCTATGAAAGATTTTAAGTATGATGAGAACTGTTCCGCTTGCTTGAAAGGGAAACAACACAAGGTATCTTTTCCATCCATTGATGATCCAAAATCAACTGCCTGCTTACAGATGATACACATGGATTTGTTTGGTCCAGTGAGAATCATGAGTATGGCAAAGAAGAAATATTGTTTAGTAATTGTTGATGATTTTTCAAGGTTTGTTTGGACCTTCTTCTTACATTCAAAGGATGAGACTGCTAAGTATGTCATTAACTTTGTATTGTATGCTGAGAAGCAATTTTCCCTTCCTGTCAAGTGTGTGAGAAGTGATAATGGAACATAGTTCAGAAATCAAGTTCTTGATGAGTTTTATCTTTCCAAGGGAATTAAAAGGCAATACAGCATTCCTAGAACTCCTGAACAGAATGGAGTTGTTGAAAGGAAAAACAGAACTTTAATTGGAGCTGCCAGATCAATGCTTGCTGATTCTGGTCTGCCATTGATCTTCTGGGCAGAAGTTGTCAATACAGCCTGCTATGTGCAGAATAGGGTGCTGGTAAATCAAAGAATGATGAAAACTCCTTATGAAATCCTTCATCATTTGGCTCCTTTAATTTCATTCTTTAGAGCCTTTGGATGTCTCTGTTACATTCTCAACACCAAGGATCAGCTTCAGAAATTTGATTCCAAGGTGGATGCAGGGTATTTTGTGGGATATTCTTCAACTTGCAAAGCTTATAGAGTGTTTAATTGCAGAACCAAGATAGTTGAAGAAACTCTCCATGTCAAATTCAATGAATCTCCAAAAGATCTTATCCCACAAAATCCTGTAGAGATGTTTGATTTGGATATCCTGCAATATGTACCATATAAACCTTCAACTGCACCAGAACCAGCTCCATCAGCAGTTGTTAAGGAACTTTCTCATGAAAATCCTGATGATGATGATGTTAGTACTCACCTGTTCAGGTTTAGTGATTCTCTGCCAAGGTCTGCTAAACCTGATGCTCCACCTGCTCCAGTGGTTCCTCCCACTACAAATGCTGATGAAATTCTAAACTCGTCTACATCTTTTGAAATTCCTACTGAATTATTTCCAGCATCTTTATCATCATCTGCAACCACTGCATCTTCTTCAAACACTTGCACAGATCTTATTCCATATCAAGAACTGAAGAATCATCCTTTATCTCAAGTTATTGGTGATATTGCTGTTGGTGTCTCTACAAGAAGTCAATTGTCAAATTTCTGTCTTTACACTCTTTTTGTCAGCCAGCAAGAGCCAAAGAACTATCATGTTGCACTCAGAGATAATGGATGGGTGGAAGCTATGCAATTGGAGCTCTTGCAATTTAAGAAACAGCAAGTCTGGGAGCTTGTTCCTCTTCCCCCAGGTAAGTGTGCAATAGGCACTAAATGGGTGTTTAGGAATAAAACTGATGAAAATGGTCAAATAATTAAGAACAAGGCTAGACTGGTTGTACAGGGGTTCTCACAGGAAGAAGGCATTGACTATGATGAGACCTTTGCCCCTGTAGCCAGACTGGAAGCAATCAGATTGTTTTTAGCATATGCTGCTCTATACAAATTGAAAGTTTTTCAAATGGATGTCAAAAGTGCTTTTCTTTATGGTACAATAAAAGAGGAAGTATATGTGTGTCAACCACCAGGTTTTGAGGACAATAAACATCCTGATTGGGTGTACAAGCTTGATAAAGCTCTTTATGGGTTGAAACAAGCCCCCAGAGCCTGGTATGATACATTATCTACTTTTCTTCTTCAAAATAAATTCACTAGGGGATCCATAGATAAAACTTTGTTCATAAAGATGGTAGACAAGCATAAGCTCCTTGTTCAAATATATGTTGATGACATCATTTTTGCCTCCTCAGATCCACAATTATGTCATGATTTTACTGAACTCATGAAAAAGAAATTTGAAATGAGCGCCATGGGAGAATTAATGTTCTTTTTAGGTCTTCAAATTAAACAAAATCCTGATGGAATTTTCATTCATCAGTCAAAATACACAAAAAATCTTTTAAAGAAATTCGATTTGCAAAACTGTAAACCTTGTTCAAACCCCATGAGCAGCACAACACAATTGGACACAGACTTAAAAGGAAAATCAGTGGATGAAACTCTTTACAGATGTATGATTGGTTCCCTGATGTATCTCACAGCATCTAGACCAGACATTATGTTTGCCACATGTGTCTGTGCTAGATTTCAGGCTGCACCTAAAGACTCCCATTTGATTGCTGTCAAAAGGATCTTTAGATATTTGCAGGGAACTCAATCATTAGGAATTTGGTATCCCACTGGGCATTCCTGCAAGCTAGTTGCTTTCTCTGATAGTGACTATGCCGGATGCAAACTCACTAGAAAATCAACATCTGGTGGATGCCAATTTTTAGGAAATTGTTTGGTTTCTTGGCAAAGTAAGAAACAAACATCTGTTGCCACCTCCACTGCTGAAGCTGAGTACATTGCTGCAGCCAGCTGTACTTCCCAAATACTTTGGCTTCAAAATCAACTTTTGGATTATGGAATCAAAGAATCTAAGACACCATTGCTAATGAATAGTGCCTCAGCTCTTTGTATTGTCAAAAATCCTGTTCAGCATTCTAGGACCAAACACATTGAGATTAGACACCATTTTATACGAGATTGTTTTGAAAAAGGTCTGATTGATCCAAAGTTTGTTCCTAGTGCTGATGAACTTGCAGATATCTTCACTAAGCCTTTAGACACTTCAACTTTTCAAAATCTGGTGTTAAGGCTTGGTATGCTGCAATTAGAATAAAACTGTTTTCTTTTAACAACTTAAAACTTTAAAATAAAATGATTTTTATCATTTAAAACGAAAAAAAAAAAAAAAAGGTTGACAACACCTGAGAAACAACAACTGTTGGCCAAAACTCCTGATAAGTCCACAACCTCTGATAAGCAATCTACAACATCTGATGAGACACTACACCTGATGCTTGAATTTCAAAACGACTGAAACCTTCAGTAGTTTTCTTTTCTATATAACCCAAACCCTAGTCAGATCTTTCATTACCAAACCTTCAATCAAAATCTCCCTCCTAAAACCTCTGCTCACATGGCGAACATGCAACTCAAACCTCGTCACAACTCAGTCGCTTACTTGACCAAATCTGCCTTCTGGTCGAAGTTTGATGAGGCTGTCGACCTCATGAATACCTCGCAATATCAAACTGCATTCCTTCTCCATCCCAAGATCCATGTCGAGTCTATTCAACAGTTTTGGGCAAATGTTGAGCTCATCAATGTCGGCACTGGAGTCATCTCCATCCGATCATCTGTCAATGGGAAGAACGTGCACATCAGCACTGCAGAGCTACGGGATGTGTTGAATCTTGATGATGCAAATCTTCCAACATCCTTTCCCAAGAGCATGACCGATCTCTGTTTCACAAGCCATGAATACCAGGGTGATTTGAGCGACTCCACACTGTTCAAGAAACATTTTAATGATCCAGAGCGCCTTATCTACCACATGATAAACGTCTGCCTAGCCCCAAAGTCTTCTTCATGGGACCAGATGTCATTCAAGTGGCAGCAAGTATTCTTTTCAATCCTCGAATCTCAAAAACTAAATTTTTCACAAATTATATTTTCTGAATTATCTGAACATGCTGCAAAACCTGCGGCACAAAGATGGCTGTTCTATCCTCGCTTTGTAATGGCCATCATTGAAAAGCAATTAAAACAGGACGGCCTTGTTGGCCAGGGAATAGATGCTCCAGCAGTCTTGTTGGAAGTATATTCCCGGCACAACTCCAACCTCACACTCAAAGAGGCTGCCCGAAATCTAAAACCAAAGCATAGGGAACCCACAGTCTCAACTTCCAAATCTAAATCCAAAGTCCCCACCAAGTCACATTCCAAAAAGCCCAAAAAGGCTGCTCAGGAAAATGAGTCCCCTGAGTCTGCCCATGCCTCACCACGGCATGAAATGGCCACTGGCAGTAGTCAGCCAGTGGTACATGTCACACCCCGAGCCGGCGGGATAGGATCGGTTGTCCCGTCGGGCGGAAGGTTCCCGGGGCGCGATATCGTGAGTGATAATCATGATGATCAGATTGTTTACATTGCACATGATATAAATGAGAAATGCTAAACATAATAGAATTACAAAGTTAAATTACATCAGTATTGTTTATAATTTAACAATGTAAATCTACCATAAACATCATATATTTCTATCTTGTATTTACACAAGATATACAAAATAATTTGTGTAATGATGTCTTCAAAATATATGCAGGTCCAAAAAGCTAAGTCTTCTATCTGAAGTCCTAGTCCAAAAGGAATAACTCCTTAGTTGACCTGTTCGTCACCTGAGAAGTCATGCAAACATCAAGTCAACACATGGTTGGTGAGTTCATATAGTTTTATGATTTGAAAATGATTTGAAAACCTCTTTCGGTAAAGACCCTAACCTCATTAACATCAACTGTATCATCCAGATCGGTATGCTTATATATAGGGCATACCCCTGGGTCAAGGCTACAACCCCGCCCAGACGACGTCCCACCACATACTAATCCGCATAGGACACTGATATTAATGATAATTAAGCATTTTTACCTAACACTCTTCTGATTTAGATTATGATTTTGAAATCCGATTTGCCTTTGATCCTCTTGATTTTGATCGTAGATATATGATTTCCCAAAAGTCAGTGATAATAGCAAAATGTCAAATATTTAGTTAAATAACCAAATAAAACATTTAAATACAACTAAGACATGATGATTGGGTATGATTTTACTCAATCAGTTAGACTTAGTTGTTGGTGGTTGTCCAAGTTGTAACCTCTCACACGTGACCCATACCAGACATAACTCACAAGGAGTATACCTGGGCGTGACGGGATTTTAATGATTTGCCCTTACAGCTTGACCCAAAGGTCTTCTGTACATGCGGGGACTTTAATGTTTTGCCCTTACAGCTTGACCCAAAGGTCTTCTGTACATGCGGGGACTTTATGGATATCCTTTGATTCTTGATCTCTTGATTCTCTTGAGTTTAGACTTTGATATTGATTTCCATGATTGTTCACGTTATTGCCCGTATAGCCTGACTACAAAAGTCTTCTATACCTGAAGGGACTTTATATGTGTGTTACACGTGGTCTTGATTTCCATATACAACTGACATCCACCATGACTTGAGTATTAATGAGTTCATTAGATCATAATGATTTCATTATTTCAATGAGTCACACACATTTATGATTTCTGATCTCTTGAGTCTCTTGATTCTTGATTCTTTGAGTTCCCATGATTTTGAATGATAATTGATTTGATTTATGATTCTTGGGCCTCAGATCACACACTGAGTTATGATTCCCTTGAATATGATTTATTGATCTTGCTCATTTGATTTCATTTTGAGTTTAGATTCTTGAAGTTGAACTTGATGGACTAAGGGTTGATTTAGAATTCAAATTTAAGGTATTACTCATAAGAGTACTTAAATTTAATTGATAACTTGATTTTTTCATTAATTTCCTAGACAGGAGTCTAGGAGTATCAACAACATATATATGTAAAGACATATAATAATTAAAAGCATTTAAATAAACAGTTTAAATAAAACAGTTTACGCATGCTTCTCAGCCCCGCGTTTTAAAACAAAAATGTTAGAAAAGGGGCAATGAACTCACCTGTGTTGCTTTGTATTGAATTACCACAGAATGCGCGCTTGTTGTTGTAGCCTAAGTATCTTCGGTCCCTGAGTTGTTTTAAAAGAATTCGTATACGATAAGTATCGATAACAGAAGTCGTAACTAGGGTTTGGTCTCGGTGTGCAACTATGTGTCCTAGATTACTAACGTGATTCCAAGATTTCCTCTAACTTAACTAACCTTGTTATCCATAATCAACCCTAAACCCACCATATTATTTAAGTCCGCAATTAAAACATTTTCAATTTACTTCATTTTAAGTCAAACCTTTAATTAAGAAATTCATTTATTTATTTTACAAAACTTATAATTTGATTTCTTTTATGAATAGCATATTTTATTTATGAAACGTGTAATTAACACAAGGACGGGCTTAGGTTAATCCCATTGGGCCATTTCCGGCCCATTTAATAGACTTTATTTGTTCCACGATATTTGATCAATGTGTTGATTTACTAAACCTAGATAATTCATGTAAATTATCTAAATTAGTTATAAGACCCTTATGATCTTTCCCATGTTATGAACCCTTGCATACATACACACGACCACCTTTCATGCATGCATACGTGATCTTTCCATGCACTCACAATTGTATGTTTATGATTACCTATCTCTAACCCACCCTTAGCCGAACCACTTGTCGAATGAGGTTCTCCCGATCGAATGGGCTATGTCGAATGAACCTCACCTTGGTCGAATGAGTCCTAACCGAAGGTGACTTATTTGGTCGAATGGCAAGCTGCCGAATGACATCCGTCGAATAGGGATGGTCGAATGTAGTTGGCCGAATGAGAGGGAGTGGCGAATGAAGGGAGTATGGCTAGCCCAAGCCATTCGGCGAATGTGAGTGTGGATAGTCATTCGGCGAATGAGGGACTCACCCTCATTCGGCGAGCTGTTCTTCGGGTCATTCGGCCGAGATGGTTTTGAGCAAAGGCAGCCGTGGTTCTTCGATCTATTGTCTAACCTAAGGTACACAACAAGTTCCTACATGTTTATGGTGGGTTTCCCCTAAGGTTTCGAAGTGTTTTAGTCGGTTTCAAGAGGAAGGTTGATTCTAGGGTTTTCAAACCCAAAACCGCAACTTAAACACGATTTTACCTCGATTTGGATGGATGGAAGCTTAGATCTGCTGTACTTCTATGATCTACAAGTTGAGATGGTTGTTTTGTCACCAAAATCGCACAAAATGATGGTGATTTGAGCAAGAAATTCTAGAGAGAAGTGGTGAGTTCTAGAGAGAAGTTAGAGAGAGAGGGATATGAACGAAAATGAGAGTGTTGGGCTGGTTTGGTGGGTTGGTGTGGTCTTAAATGCCACATTAAATGTGGGGGATATACCGGGTTCGTTCGGGTTCGATCGGTTTCGCGTAGAAACGCCGTTTTCGCGTCGTTTTCGTAACGAAACGACTCGGTTTTAAAATAGAATCATAAAATTTATTTTAGGTTGTAATTCCTAATAAATTAACTAAATATCTTTTAATTATTTAATTTACAAAATATTTATTTAATGTTTAAATCGAATCGCGCGGTCATCGCGCGTATTTGTTCGAATCAAATACGGCGATAACTACACTTTTCAACATTGTTTTCTAATTATTGAATATCATTCAGAACGTTAAACTTTCAGATTTATTCGTACAGATCGTCACCTATACGAATAATATGTCGGTTTAGCATTCACATAACAATATTCGTGTTGTTTTGTCCTGTAAGGCCTCACATACGTTTATACATAATAAAATCCTAACAAATAAATTACATGATGATTCTGTGTTGCCAGATAATTATCTGACTCAAGAATCATTGTTCTGAATTGATTTCTCTGAAATGACTGTGAATTCCCTGTTCTGATAACATGATTTGATACTGAATCTTAATATGAATATGAAATACGCTGAATTATACAAGATTTGTACCTGATTACTGTTCACGCACTGTTACGATCACTGTTCCGGTGACGGTTCCGGCACTGATGTTACAGTCTCCCTTGTCAAAGAAATTTCGTCCCGAAATTTAAGAATTGTTATCGGGTACGGCTTCCTCTTCAAACAGCTGGGGATACTTTAACTTCATGTGATCTTCACGTTCCCAAGTAAACTCGGGCCCGCGTCTTGAATTCCAACGAACCTTTACTATCGGAATACGGCTTCGCCTCAGTTGCTTGACCTTACGATCCATAATCTCTAAAGGTTCTTCGACAAAATGTAACTGATCGTCAACTTGAATTTCTTCGAGTGGAATGACGAGTGATTCGTCAGCAAGGCATTTCTTTAAATTCGAGACGTGAAACACGTCATGCACACCACTGAGTTCATCTGGTAGTCTCAGTCTATACGCCACAGGACCAATACGTTCGATGATTTCGAACGGTCCCATGTACCGTGGTGCTAACTTGCCTTTTGTTCCAAAACGTACAACGCCTTTCCATGGGGATACCTTCAACATGACACGGTCTCCCACTTGGAATTCCAATGGCTTACGCCGTTTGTCAGCGTAGCTCTTTTGTCTGCTTCTGGTTGCTTGTAGTCTTCTTTGAATCTGCGCAATCTTGTCAGTGGTTTCTTGAATAAGTTCTGGCCCAGTGATACGATTATCTCCAACTTCAGTCCAACAGATCGGTGATCGACATTTCCGACCATAAAGAGCCTCGAATGGTGCACATCCGATACTGCTGTGGTAACTGTTGTTGTAGGAGAACTCAATCAGTGGCAAATGAGAATCCCAATTCCCACCGAAGTCCAAAATACAGGTTCTTAACATATCCTCTAGGGTCTGAATCGTACGTTCGCTTTGCCCGTCCGTTTGTGGATGGTAAGCTGTACTCAGATTTAACTGTGTCCCTAGAGATTTCTGCAGTGATTGCCAGAACCTTGAAGTAAATCTGCTGTCTCGATCGGAAATAATAAACAATGGCACACCATGACGTACCACTATCTCATTAATATATAATCTTGCCAGTTTATCCATCGTGAAGGTTTCACGCATCGGCAAGAAGTGAGCAGATTTTGTTAAACGATCTATGATCACCCAAATCGTATCGTGACCACTGGAAGTGCGGGGTAGCTTGGTAATGAAGTCCATAGCTATTTGTTCCCACTTCCAGAGCGGAATCTCAGGCTGTTCCAGTAAACCAGACGGTCTCTGGTGTTCCGCCTTTACCTTCGCACACGTAAGACATCGACCGACATACTCGGCTATGTCTTTCTTCATTCCCGGCCACCAATAATATCCACGCAAGTCTTGGTACATTTTATCGGCGCCTGGATGAACCGAATATTTAGTTTTGTGTGCCTCATCGAAGATAAGTCTTCTCAATTCGTCTACCGCAGGGATCCATATACGATCCTGATAGTAGATCATTCCATCAGACTTTGTATCAAACTGTTTCTCTGCTCCGCAGTCAAGTTCTTTCTTCAGATTTCCTCGATCAACTGCTTCTTGTTGTGCCTGAATGATCTTGTCTCGTAAGCTTGTCTGCACTGTTATCCCCATTGCTCTAACGCGTAAGGGTTTGACCCGTTCTTTCCGGCTCAAGGCATCAGCTACGACGTTTGCCTTTCCCGGATGGTACTTGATCACACAATCGTAATCATTCAGAAGTTCAACCCAACGGCGTTGTCGCATGTTGAGTTCCTTCTGATCAAAGATGTGCTGCAGACTCTTATGATCTGTAAATATGGTACACTTAGTGCCATATAAATAATGTCTCCAGATCTTCAGTGCAAAAATCACTGCTCCCAGTTCAAGATCATGAGTAGTGTAATTCTTCTCATGAACTTTTAACTGTCTCGATGCATAAGCGATAACTTTGTCTCGTTGCATCAGTACGCAACCAAGTCCCTGATGGGAGGCATCGCAGTATACAACAAAGTCATCACATCCTTCCGGAAGAGATAGAATTGGAGCATTACATAACTTCTGTTTCAATGTCTGAAAAGCATCCTCTTGTTTATGTTCCCAGACAAACGGTTCACTCTTCTGAGTTAACTTAGTGAGAGGCAGAGCTATCTTAGAAAAGTTCGAGATGAACCTCCTGTAATAACCTGCCAATCCCAGAAAAGACCGTATCTCCGTTGGTGTCTTCGGAGTGTCCCAGTTCTTTATTGCTTCGATCTTGGCAGGATCTACGTGTATTCCCGCACTGTTGACCACGTGACCAAGAAACTGAACTTCTCTTAGCCAGAATTCACACTTAGAGAACTTGGCATAGAGTTTCTGTTCCATCAACAGTTCCAAGATTTTCCTGAGGTGTTGTTCATGCTCTGCTTTGCTCTTGGAATAAATCAGTATGTCATCAATGAAGACAATAACAAACTGATCTAAATACGGCTTGCACACTCGGTTCATGAGATCCATGAAAACCGCTGGTGCGTTTGTTAATCCGAAAGGCATCACCATAAATTCGTAATGCCCGTATCTGGTTCGGAATGCCGTCTTCGGTATGTCTTCGTCTTGAACTCTGAGCTGATGATAACCAGACCGCAAATCAATCTTCGAGAAGTACTGAGCTCCTTGCAGTTGGTCAAACAAATCATCGATCCTCGGCAATGGATACCGATTCTTGATGGTTAGTTTGTTCAGCTCTCTGTAATCTATGCACATTCTGAACGATCCGTCTTTCTTCTTCACAAATAAGACCGGAGCTCCCCAAGGCGAGTAGCTCGGTCTAATGAAGCCTTTGTCCAATAACTCCTGCAATTGGTTTGATAATTCTTGCATCTCTGAAGGTGCTAACCGATAAGGAGATTTAGCAACAGGAGTTGCTCCAGGAACTAAGTCAATTCGGAACTCTACCGGTCGCACAGGAGGCAAACCTGGTAGGTCTTCAGGAAATACTTCTGGATATTCCTTCACTACTGGTACGTCTTGTATCTTCTTCTTGTCTTTCTCTTTTTCCACTACATGAGCCAAGAAAGCTACACACTTCTTCTGTAAACACTTACGCGCCTTTATGCAGGAAATGATTTTGACACTTCGTTTTGCTTGATCCCCTCTGACTTCCAATACACGATCATCTGGTAATGGAACTCGAAGCAGCTTCTCAGAACAGACAACTTCCACTCGGTTAGAGGAAAGCCAATCCATTCCAACAATGATGTCGAAACTACCCAACTCCATCGGTATCAAATCGATAGAGAATGTATGACCGTTAAGTGTCAATGGGAAATTCCTGTGAACTGTACTAACTGTGATCTGTTTTCCGTTAGCTACTTCTATAATGTAAGGGGAATCTAACTGTTCTTCTATAGAATCTAGTTGGCATGCAAAATCGGCAGAGATAAAACTCTGATCCGCACCAGTGTCAAATAGAACAGATGCATAAAAGTCATGTAAGAGAAACGTACCAGTGACCACATTCGGGTCCTGGCGTGCAGCTGGTGCTCCAATAACAAAAGCTCTTCCACGAGGAGCTTGAACTGCTTGTTGTGCTTTCTTCGGGCAGTTCTTTGCAAAGTGGCCTTGTTCGCCACAGTTGAAGCATCCACCGTTGTTCTGGTTGGCTGGTGGAGGGAGAGCTAGAGCAGCATTATTGACAGCTGGGTTAGGTGTCATCCGGCATTGCTGAACCCAATGGCCCTTCCTTCCACATCCCGTGCATTGTCTGCAGGGAGTGTTAGCATTGTGATGATACTGGCACTTAGTACACAAAGGATGCGGGCCAGTATACTGTTTCTTAGGCACATTTTGTTGTGCCGCTGCTACTTGATTCAGGGGAGTAGCCACAGTGTAGTTCTTGATGAACTTCTGCTTCTTCTTTGGGTGTTGCTGATGTTGTGGTTTCTTTGAAGACTCTTCTTTGCGTTTACCGGTGTCAGCCTCTTTCTTCAGAACTCCAGAGGCAACCATCAAATCAGTGAGTTTTCCAGACAGTCTCACTGCAGCCTCAACAGTAGTAGGGTTGGCTGAAACAACCATTCCCTGAATGCAGGCGGGAAGTCCACCTACATATCTATCAATCCTCTTCTCCAAAGTCGGTACCATGTCTGGCACCAAAGCAACCAACTCGTGATAACGAGTAGTGTAACCGATGTGATCAGCACCTTTCATCACATGGTTGGACAGTTCCACTTCCAACTTCTGCAGCACATTCTTAGGACAGAATTCTGTTCTCAGTAACGCCTTGAAGTCTTCCCATGGCATTGCCATAGCTTCATCTCTTCCTCGGGAATTGATCTGACTATTCCACCAAGTCAAAGCCCGCTTGTTGAATGTTCCAGCTGAATAACGGACTTTATGATGCTCTGGACAACTGCAGAGGTCCAGAGTAGCTTCAATCTTCTCTATCCATTGGATTAATCCCACGGCTCCTTCGGATCCGCTAAAGCTAGGTGGCTTACATCCTACGAATGACTTGTAGGAGTAGTGTGAGGTACCACCAGTATTCCCACTGGCTTCTCCAGATGAATTGCCAGTGTTGTGAATCTCATTACGGAGAAGGTTGAACATCTCCGGTATCGCCGCCTTCATCTGATTGGTCATCTGGCTGCTCAGTAGTGTCACCAAAGCGATGGTGGTAGGATCCAGTATAGGAGTTGTTCCCGAACCTGATGCCTCGGTGATCAGTGGAGGAGGAGGTGGAGGCGGTGGAGGAGGTGGCGGTGGTGAATCGTTTGGCGATGGCGTTGAGGAGTGTGGAGCTTGGTCATGTGATAATGGCAACAAGGGAGGTTGTCTTCATGGCGGCATTCTGATCATAACCAAATGAATATTGGTTAGTGCAATGATCGAATGCAGAAGACAATATGCAATAAGTCTTAAATCCTATGTTCTCTACATGCAGGGTCCCTAGGTTATAGTCTAGGCCAAACCGTTTAAATAAATGACCTATATTTCTCTATAACCATGGCTCTGATACCAATCTGTCACACCCCGAGCCGGCGGGATAGGATCGGTTGTCCCGTCGGGCGGAAGGTTCCCGGGGCGCGATATCGTGAGTGATAATCATGATGATCAGATTGTTTACATTGCACATGATATAAATGAGAAATGCTAAACATAATAGAATTACAAAGTTAAATTACATCAGTATTGTTTATAATTTAACAATGTAAATCTACCATAAACATCATATATTTCTATCTTGTATTTACACAAGATATACAAAATAATTTGTGTAATGATGTCTTCAAAATATATGCAGGTCCAAAAAGCTAAGTCTTCTATCTGAAGTCCTAGTCCAAAAGGAATAACTCCTTAGTTGACCTGTTCGTTACCTGAGAAGTCATGCAAACATCAAGTCAACACATGGTTGGTGAGTTCATATAGTTTTATGATTTGAAAATGATTTGAAAACCTCTTTCGGTAAAGACCCTAACCTCATTAACATCAACTGTATCATCCAGATCGGTATGCTTATATATAGGGCATACCCCTGGGTCAAGGCTACAACCCCGCCCAGACGACGTCCCACCACATACTAATCCGCATAGGACACTGATATTAATGATAATTAAGCATTTTTACCTAACACTCTTCTGATTTAGATTATGATTTTGAAATCCGATTTGCCTTTGATCCTCTTGATTTTGATCGTAGATATATGATTTCCCAAAAGTCAGTGATAATAGCAAAATGTCAAATATTTAGTTAAATAACCAAATAAAACATTTAAATACAACTAAGACATGATGATTGGGTATGATTTTACTCAATCAGTTAGACTTAGTTGTTGGTGGTTGTCCAAGTTGTAACCTCTCACACGTGACCCATACCAGACATAACTCACAAGGAGTATACCTGGGCGTGACGGGATTTTAATGATTTGCCCTTACAGCTTGACCCAAAGGTCTTCTGTACTTGCGGGGACTTTAATGTTTTGCCCTTACAGCTTGACCCAAAGGTCTTCTGTACATGCGGGGACTTTATGGATATCCTTTGATTCTTGATCTCTTGATTCTCTTGAGTTTAGACTTTGATATTGATTTCCATGATTGTTCACGTTATTGCCCGTATAGCCTGACTACAAAAGTCTTCTATACCTGAAGGGACTTTATATGTGTGTTACACGTGGTCTTGATTTCCATATACAACTGACATCCACCATGACTTGAGTATTAATGAGTTCATTAGATCATAATGATTTCATTATTTCAATGAGTCACACACATTTATGATTTTTGATCTCTTGAGTCTCTTGATTCTTGATTCTTTGAGTTCCCATGATTTTGAATGATAATTGATTTGATTTATGATTCTTGGGCCTCAGATCACACACTGAGTTATGATTCCCTTGAATATGATTTATTGATCTTGCTCATTTGATTTCATTTTGAGTTTAGATTCTTGAAGTTGAACTTGATGGACTAAGGGTTGATTTAGAATTCAAATTTAAGGTATTACTCATAAGAGTACTTAAATTTAATTGATAACTTGATTTGTTCATTAATTTCCTAGACAGGAGTCTAGGAGTATCAACAACATATATATGTAAAGACATATAATAATTAAAAGCATTTAAATAAACAGTTTAAATAAAACAGTTTACGCATGCTTCTCAGCCCTGCGTTTTAAAACAAAAATGTTAGAAAAGGGGCAATGAACTCACCTGTGTTGCTTTGTATTGAATTACCACAGAATGCGCGCTTGTTGTTGTAGCCTAAGTATCTTCGGTTCCTGAGTTGTTTTAAAAGAATTCGTATACGATAAGTATCGATAACAGAAGTCGTAACTAGGGTTTGGTCTCGGTGTGCAACTATGTGTCCTAGATTACTAACGTGATTCCAAGATTTCCTCTAACTTAACTAACCTTGTTATCCATAATCAACCCTAAACCCACCATATTATTTAAGTCCGCAATTAAAACATTTTCAATTTACTTCATTTTAAGTCAAACCTTTAATTAAGAAATTCATTTATTTATTTTACAAAACTTATAATTTGATTTCTTTTATGAATAGCATATTTTATTTATGAAACGTGTAATTAACACAAGGACGGGCTTAGGTTAATCCCATTGGGCCATTTCCGGCCCATTTAATAGACTTTATTTGTTCCACGATATTTGATCAATGTGTTGATTTACTAAACCTAGATAATTCATGTAAATTATCTAAATTAGTTATAAGACCCTTATGATCTTTCCCATGTTATGAACCCTTGCATACATACACACGACCACCTTTCATGCATGCATACGTGATCTTTCCATGCACTCACAATTGTATGTTTATGATTACCTATCTCTAACCCACCCTTAGCCGAACCACTTGTCGAATGAGGTTCTCCCGATCGAATGGGCTATGTCGAATGAACCTCACCTTGGTCGAATGAGTCCTAACCGAAGGTGACTTATTTGGTCGAATGGCAAGCTGCCGAATGACATCCGTCGAATAGGGATGGTCGAATGTAGTTGGCCGAATGAGAGGGAGTGGCGAATGAAGGGAGTATGGCTAGCCCAAGTCATTCGG
Organism: Mikania micrantha; assembly: GCA_009363875.1. Classification (NCBI taxonomy): domain Eukaryota; kingdom Viridiplantae; phylum Streptophyta; class Magnoliopsida; order Asterales; family Asteraceae; genus Mikania; species Mikania micrantha. The sequence continues at coordinate 71,491,275 of CM018695.1, read as the reverse complement.
CGAATGTGAGTGTGGATAGTCATTCGGCGAATGAGGGACTCACCCTCATTCGGCGAGCTGTTCTTCGGGTCATTCGGCCGAGATGGTTTTGAGCAAAGGCAGCCGTGGTTCTTCTATCTATTGGCTAACCTAAGGTACACAACAAGTTCCTACATGTTTATGGTGGGTTTCCCCTAAGGTTTCGAAGTGTTTTAGTCGGTTTCAAGAGGAAGGTTGATTCTAGGGTTTTCAAACCCAAAAACCGCAACTTAAACACGATTTTACCTCGATTTGGATGGATGGAAGCTTAGATCTGCTGTACTTCTATGATCTACAAGTTGAGATGGTTGTTTTGTCACCAAAATCGCACAAAATGATGGTGATTTGAGCAAGAAATTCTAGAGAGAAGTGGTGAGTTCTAGAGAGAAGTTAGAGAGAGAGGGATATGAACGAAAATGAGAGTGTTGGGCTGGTTTGGTGGGTTGGTGTGGTCTTAAATGCCACATTAAATGTGGGGGATATACCGGGTTCGTTCGGGTTCGATCGGTTTCGCGTAGAAACGCCGTTTTCGCGTCGTTTTCGTAACGAAACGACTCGGTTTTAAAATAGAATCATAAAATTTATTTTTAGGTTGTAATTCCTAATAAATTAACTAAATATCTTTTAATTATTTAATTTACAAAATATTTATTTAATGTTTAAATCAAATCGCGCGGTCATCGCGCGTATTTGTTCGAATCAAATACGGCGATAACTACACTTTTCAACATTGTTTTCTAATTATTGAATATCATTCAGAACGTTAAACTTTCAGATTTATTCGTACAGATCGTCACCTATACGAATAATATGTCGGTTTAGCATTCACATAACAATATTCGTGTTGTTTTGTCCTGTAAGGCCTCACATACGTTTATACATAATAAAATCCTAACAAATAAATTACATGATGATTCTGTGTTGCCAGATAATTATCTGACTCAAGAATCATTGTTCTGAATTGATTTCTCTGAAATGACTGTGAATTCCCTGTTCTGATAACATGATTTGATACTGAATCTTAATATGAATATGAAATATGCTGAATTATACAAGATTTGTACCTGATTACTGTTCACGCACTGTTACGATCACTGTTCCGGTGACGGTTCCGGCACTGATGTTACAGTACACCAGACTCTACCAGCTGAAACCGCCCAAGAATCCTCTCAACAGGAACTTGGTGCAACCATTGAAGGGGTAGACACACATCTAGAGCCTCTTTCATTTGAAAAGGCTTCTATTGAACAGCACCATTCTCCCCGGGTGCAATCTGCTTTTCAGCCAACTTCTCTTCAAACCACCCCACAAAGCCCAACACTTATTATAAGTGATGTCCTGATTCAGTTAAGCACTCCAACCCCCTCCCAGATACCTATCACTACTGGGATTACCTCCATCATTGAGGGGGAGGAACAAGTGTTTCTGATGACCCACAGGACAATGACTACAATGTCAGGTCTCCAAGTGTGGCCTTGAAGTCTCTGATATCTGACAGGGCTGCTACTTCATCAGCTCCATCATTTGGACTGGTTGATTGTAGTAACATAGATAAGACCCTGTCAGAGGCAACAGCTGATGAAGGGATTTTCTCTGAGGCTGGAAGTCCCCAGTACCAAGAAAAAGGGGCACCTGAACATGTTGAGCCACACTCAACTCAGGTTAATCCTGATACTCTCAGGAGATCAGATGATTCAGCCAAGGCTGATGATGACCAAACATTGTTATCAAATGTTTTATCAAGGAACAAATTCCTTGAGGCTGAGGTTTGCAGACTCAATGAGCTGCTCACCAAAATGTCCAAGGATAAAAGTCCATCTGCCCTTTCTAACCCACAGATGGCACCTTCAACTTCTGGAGGTCCCCAAAACACTTCATCCTCCACACAAAAACAACAACCGCCACCTGCCTCTGCTTCAGGCACAAATCCTCTGGGCTCAAACCCCCAGAAGCATTTGTTGCTGCTTTCATTGCTGCTCTTCCTCTCATCACTCCCATCCTCCAAACCCTTATTTCCCAATCTCTTGACAAGCTACTTCCCTCACAAACACAAATCCAAACAATGATAGATGGTGCAGTTCAAACAATTCTTTCTAGCCTTAAACCTCCTACACCAACTGCAGCCAAAAAGGGGGAGTCTAGTTCTGTCATAGAGACAAAAAGGAAAGATTCTGGTGATGTACAGGAAGTGGGTATACAAGTTGAAGCTATAGACTTTGAAAAGCCTGCCTCTCCTCTGAAATTTACCTACAAAAGGCAGAAGAAATCTTCCAAGGCTGATGTGGTTGAAAATGTTGTAGAGAAAGAGATTGCAAGTGAAAAAGCTGAAAAGATTATAGTTGAAAAGGCTGCTGATGTGATAGAGCATGAAATGTCTGAGCTTCAGAAGCTAGTACAACAGGTTGATCAAGTTCATTTTCAAGCCATGGATGAAATCATAAGCCAACTTTTCAAGGAGGATGCTGAACCTGAAGATCTGAATAAGAAGATCAGGGAATTGGAAATAAATCACATAGACAACATTTGGAAGCAATATGACAAGGAAGAAAGTGAGAGACTTCATGTCATGGCTAGGTTTGTAGCCAAATTCTTAGGGAGATCAGTTGCTGAGATCAGGGCTTGGGATAGGAATAATCTTATCAAAGTTACAACAAAGATCTGCAGCTCTGAGACTCCTAACAAAGAACTGATAGTTGAAGCAATGGATGTGGTGGGCCTGAAGAAAAAGAAGGAGCTGCTTAAAAAATCTTAACAGGAACTCACTTCCAGCATGCTTAATTTTCATAAACCTGCTCCAAAATCAGCCACTTCCATCCCAAAATCAAAACCTGTCAAAACAATTGATGCACCTCTCAAGAAGAGGAGAAAGCTGATGATTCAGGAGGAAGATGATGAAGATAGGCAACCACTGTCAACTGTTCTAAAACTGAAAAAGCCTGAGTCTTACATTGTCCCTGTAATGACTCCTGAATCTCAGATGCAAGCTGTAAAAGTGAAGATAGAAGAAGAGGAAAGTCAGAGACTATATGATGACAAAATTCTGAGATTGGTAGACAAAGACTACCCTCAGACTTCCTCGCTAACAGCTATGAGGAAGGAAGCACAAAGGTTATTTGCACTAAGGCATACCTTCCAGTACAGGAAAGAAGTAATCCGGGTATGGCCTGACCCAAGGGTACAGCACAGGATACACAAAAGAAACATTCCACAAGCCTACAGAGGAAGAATCAAAAAGGTGATAAGTGCTGACATTATGGCTGGGTTTGTGATGGACCCTTGGGAAATCATTGAAGATTTTAAGAAGGTTTACAATGCTAAACTGCCAGTTTCCAAGCTATTGGAAAACAAAATGATCAAGAAGGGGCTGGTATACAATAGAATGGAAGGGTTAAAGAAGAATGAGCTACAATTGTTCCTGGAAGGAAAACATCCAGATGAATTTGTATACAGAGAAATCACAAGGATTGAATTGCACAATGGGTCTACAAGCAGGTACCTTTCTGAATACTATGGACCTGAGTTCTTCTTTGAAGGTGAGCCAGAGCTACTAACCATTGAAGATCAAGTAGTCCTTCTGGAAGCCTATGTCAGAGAATCTTTTAGACTCGTGCATGGGCAGTAGCTTCAAAGAGAGAGGCAACAACTCTTAGTCCATTCCCCAATTGGAGTTCTCTCTCATCCTTCAACTGTTAGATTTTCTGAAGCTGCTGTCATCCAGGCCTACACTTAATTGGTCATCTTAGAAGCTGATCTCTAAGGAAAAAGACACATCTTTCTGCCTGGAAAATCAACAATAAGTGGGACAACTAATAATTAGAGGTTTTGGCTGCATTGGTTCAGGGGGAGTTTGTTGGACCAAAAGAACCAATGAGCCTGATCAGAAAATCCTCTAAGTCCCACAGGCACACAACAACTGAAGAAGAGCACAACAGCTGAAGACAAACGACTGTTGAAGAGAAGATCTGAAGAGTTACAAGCTCTGAAGAACAAGTCTTCAGATGTTGTTCACAACAGCTGAAGTGTTAGTTTTCAGATGTTGTAGTTAGCCTTCAGTAGTTGTAGTTTTAATTCTTCAGTAGTTGTAAGAGGATGTTTTCAGATGTTGTAAACATTCTCAGTAGTTTAGTTATTTCAGTAGTTATCTTTTGTCTGTTAGGTGTCAACATCATGTGACATCATCAGACGTCACTGCTTCTATATAAGGGCAGTTGACATATTGTATCTTTATGCGAAGTTAGCACAATTAATGAGATTATTCCTTTTGCAGAATTCTCTTTCTATAACAACTTGTGCTTTACTGTTCTATTAGATTAACCTTGTTCTTGCTAATTTTGAGCTAATTCATTGTTGAATTCCGCTGCTATAACCTAATATTGATCAAATGAGAACATCTGATCCTACAGTTAGGACTGGTCATCGTGGTTATGGAGTTCGAGAGGAATGGTTTTTAAACTGATTAGGGTTAAGAGTTGACCAAGGGGGCGAAAACCCAAAAATCGCTACTTTCACATCCTCATACCTCGATTTTCAGTGGATTTGGCTCTAGATCGGTTGTACTTTCGTGTAGGGGATGATGAGAGCTTCGTGTAGGTTCAAGAATGGCTCGATTTGGTGAAGAAATGAGGGAGATATGGAGGTTTAAAGGTTGTTAATGGAGGTGGCTCTTCAAAACCGGGATTAGGGTTTTGTGGGGGAGAATATGAGATGAAAATGAGGAAATCACCCTCATTTAGGGTATTTATACCCCGAGGGTGTTCGGGTTCGTTTTTGTTGCTCGGTTCGCGTTTTCGTTACGTTTCCGGAATGTAACGCGCGTGTTTACGGTTTTTAAATTAAAATGGTTTCTTTGTTTAATTTTGATGAGTTTCAAAATTGTAAAACATTAAATATTTTATTTTATTAATTTAAATTCGTTCGTGTCGTATTTTCGTTTTCGTTTCGTCAGAACGCGTCACCCTCGCGCGTATTCGTTCGAATCGTCACCCGAACGAACATAACGATGGTTTTGCTTTCCGACTTTTGTTTTCTACTTTTCAGTCATTATTTCAGAACTCTAAACTCACAGATATGTTTGTGTGAATCGTCACCCACGCAAACACACTGTCAGTTCGTTATTCTGAAATAACACTACAATTGTGTTTGAATTGTGTTTCCTCACTGACGGACTCAACTAAACTTCATATTTTTACATTGTTTTCGTTCTGATTTGCCGGCCATCTGATTCCTGTCATCTGGGGATATCAGATCGCAACCGACTTGTACTTGCCATTTACTTTAACACCGTTGTATCTCTTGATTTGTTGTATTATTTGTACTTAGGTTTTCACCTAAATACTAACAACTATTGTTCATTATGCGTGTTGTACTTACAGTATTTAAATTTTCACTTAAATACGTACAACTGTTTCTTGTATTTTGAATTCTGTTATCACAAACACTGTTCACGTACTTGTATTTACACATAGTAAATAGTGAAAGTACACATACCGTACGGACTTGCCGAACGATCTGGTACTGGATGTCACAAGTAGCCCCAGGATGAATTGAGTACTCGACTTGTGTGCTTCTTCCAACAATTCAGACTTAAGTGGACAAGTGGGAGGTATCCACACTCGACCCCACCTAGTCTTTAAACCACGATTCTTCATCCAGGTTATGAGCTTGTCCTTTAATTATATCACGTTTCCAGTTTTCTTCTTTTAAAGCTTCAATCTGGGCTTCCTTGATTTGTTCAATTAGCCCTGAAGTTATTACAAGCTGCATAACTTTCACTTTGATTGGTTCACATTCTTCCTTCCTACTTAAGGCATCAGCCACTACATTTGCTTTCCCTGGATGATAGAGAATTTCGCAATCGTAGTCCTTGAGTAATTCCAGCCATCGTCTTTGCCTCATATTCAATTCCTTCTGAGTGAAGAAATATTTCAAGCTCTTATGATCAGTGTAAATAGTACACTTTACTCCGTACAAATAATGCCTCTAGATTTTTAAGGCAAATACGACTGCTGCAAGTTCTAAATCATGAATAGGATAATTGATTTCATGGGTTTTTAGTTGTCTTGAGGCATAAGCAATCACCTTGCCTTGTTGCATAAGAACACAACCCAAACCAAGATAAGAAGCATCAGAATATACTACAAAATCATCAGGGTCATATGGTAATGTCAATACCGGTGCCTGAGTTAATTTTGACTTTAACTTTTGGAATGCTTTCTCTTGGTCATCACCCACACAAACTTAACATCTTTTCTTGTAAGTTTGGTTAAAGATGAAGCAATCTTGGCAAAGTCTTGAATAAATCTACGATAATAACCAGCTAAGCCAAGAAAACTTCTGACATCGGTTGGATTTTTGGGTAGACTCCAATTGGTCACTGCTTGAATTTTAGAAGGATCAACAAGAATGCTATCTGCATTTATCACATGTCCAAAAAATTGGACTTCATGCAGCCAAAAGGCGCATTTAGAAAATTTAGCATATAACTTCTCCTTACGGAGAGTCTCAAGTACCTCCCGTAAGTGACACGCATGATCACCTTCATTTTTGGAATAAACAAGAATATCATCAATAAAGACGATAACAGATCGATCCAACATGGGACGACACACCCGATTTGTCACACCCCCACCTCTCGTCACCTGTTGATGATGTCACTGAAACGGTCGCGGAAGCATAGTGGTGATGTCTCAGAGATGATGGGTGACTTACTTGATCCGATATCACAAGCACACAAATTAACTTAGGATAATTACATTACATGGATGTCGTAATCACAACCAACATTACATTGTATAACCAAATTTATTACATTACTTAATTACAAGTGTTTAGGGTGCTGCCTCACCGGTGGGTCACTGTTTGCCTACAAAAAAATATTTGATTTGAAAACGTCAGCACAAAGCTGGTGAGTTCGTAAAGTTTAGTAATTAAACAATATGATATGCAACATTTCAAGATATACAGTTTAGATAACCATGAGACCCGTATCTAGTTCCTTTCGGACAGTTTTACGTTTTACGAAGATACTACCCGTCGGTAAATATTTTAATGCCTCATCATCTTAATGTCTATCACTAACATTAAGAAAGTGTTTCGGAAACAGGTAACAAACATTCACACCAGGGGAGATGCAATCCTTCCAGCAAATGAGTTGTCAGCCAATAGTACTATCAATGCTTCCTGTTCGGCCTCACATGAGTTCACTAGATACAGTTTCAAAGAATGAGGGCTTTTGATACTGTGATAAAGATACTAACGGCAAAATCCCATGAAATCACACAAGAGTCACATGAAATCACAAAGATAACAGTGATACATATCATATGTTCAGAAATCGATTTACAGAAATTCCCCGATATTTGTAAAATACTAAAATGAAAAGAGGTTGTACGAAACTCACCTGAAGTCTCAAGATAACAAGATCACTCGCAGACTGATGATAATAGTATAAGATTTGTAATTTTATGTCAATAAGTCATTTTGAAAAACTAGAATTTTTAACTTTTGAAAAAGAACTTATCACCATTTTACAAAAAGTCATTTTTAAAAGTTCTTTTAGGTTTGACAAACAACTTATTGACCTATTGGATTTTTGAAAAAACCAATAAGTTAATAAGTCGTTTTTAAATGAAATTACAAACAAGGCCTAATTAAACTAATATGAGGATTTCGTCGGCTCTTTTTTATTTAATTAAACCTAATACTAGGATTTCGTTATGCTAATTGGACAATGGAGTATCGACAGGAATTTGATTTTCATGTGGTTCCCATGGCGGACGGAGATGCAGATGACAATGAAGCTCTTCCGGTAGGTATTTCGGTTTCGAACTTCGATTATTCGGTTGAAAATCACTTTAAAGTGATGGATGAGATTGCTATGTGTTCTGGAGAATCAGAAATCGAGTATGAACAAACTGAGATTCAGAGATTGCGTTCTTCCGTTACTTTTTTAAGGTGCGTTTGCGAAGTTGTTGATTGTAGTTCTACTTGCAATATAGCATATTTGAATTGTAAATTTAAACGTGCTTATTAATTTTTGACGAATTTGAAAGTGGAATGATGTTGATTTGTTAATTCTGCATACAAACTTGGTAACTTACGGAGGTGTTATCAGCTGTCAGCCTAAAAGATTGTTAATTTTGACAAAAGATATCAAAGTTATCAGCTATCAGTCCAAAAAATTGTTAATTTTGACCAAAAAATATCAAAGCTATCAGCCATCAGCCCAAAGATCGTCAATTTCGACCAGAAAGATCAAAGCTATCAGCTTAAAATATTGTTAAAAAGATAAAATTATCGGATATCAGCCCAAAATAGTGTTAATTTTTACCAAAAAGATTGAACCTATCAGCAGCAGCCAATAATATTGTTAATTTTGACCAAAAAGATCAGGGCTAGGAGTTATCAGCCCAAAATATTGTTGATTTTGACCAAAAGATCAAACTGTATCCTATGTAGAAATTTGGAAGTTTTCCTTTGTGGTTACCTAACATAGCTTAATGCACTTTATGCTTCTTTTATGACAAAGATCGGTTTCTTATGACAATGTTATCTTGGATTATTGAATACTTATGAAGCTATGCTCAAGCCACAATATAATTAGGGACGAAGCTTGAATTTTTTGTGTAGGGGGGCCGACCCTTAATATAAAATTTTTAGAAAGAAAAACCAAGGGGGCCGGACTCTAATAATATAAAATTTTCGGACCAAATCCTACTACATACATGCTTTTGAGCAGAAAAATAGCAGGGGCCGGGCCCCCCAGGCCTTCATTATCCTTCATCCAATCGTCCCTGAATATAATGTAGGCCCTCAACATGATGTAGACATCTGGTTGGTTCATATGTTTAACTAGACAATAAAATTTAATGTTTAAATAAAAAATGATAGTGTAAGTTAGTTAATTGAAAATAAAAATAAGTCTCTACATAAATAGAAAAGTTAAAGCAGCAACAATAATGTTATAAACTACTGCATTTTCAGTTTTCAAACCATGATATTTATGCAATTGTTCTTGGTTTGTAACTTGAGATTTTTGTTATCAACAGTAAATGGAGAGATTTTCGTTATAAATCTCGAGAAATTAAGTTTGCTTGTGAAAATAACCCCCCTCTGGAGGAAGATGTTACAGCCCAGATCAAGTTGTCTCAATTTTCTTCAGTAGCTGTTCCAAAGGTATAAATAGATGTACTTTATTGGCTGTGTTAATGAACACAACATTGTATATTATATAAAGTTCCATTCAGAAGATGTTTTATTAGATTTGGTTTAATAATGATGCAGGAGATGTCGGATGGAAACACAATCTCTTTGCCATCGAGGTTCGTCATTAAATAATGTTTGAATATTTCTCTAGGAAGCTACTTCCTCAATTTAATATTATATAATTACATATAATATCCAAAAGTTCTTTGTTAATATCACTAGGTTGAAAAATGAAGATTTCATATTATTCAATGCTTTACAGTTTGCTAATCAGTATACATGTGTTTGACAGCTGATGTTATTCATTGGTAATTCTAAAATTTGGTATAAACTTTGTGAGCATGCGTCTAAACTTTAGGCTACCTGCTTGTTGAAGATCTTAACCTTGGAAATTAGTCTATCTGATTAGCAGAATCCATGTTGTTCAATGTTTTTAGTTTGTGATTATTTTTGGACATGCCTTTATTTTATATATATATATATGCAAATAATCAATTTATGTAAGTTTTGCATTTCAACGAGGCTTGCAATGGTCAATAATAGGTGAGTGTGCTCACGCCTTAAACATAGCAGGTTTTGGACATAATTACTTGGTATTAATGCGATCATTTAAGATACAACAACAAACCTTATCCCTACCTAAAATAGGGGTTAGAGACTGCTTCGTAGGAGCCCCTAAGCTCATAGCTCTTCTTTTAAATTATTTATTTATTAATAATTTTATGTATATGTGTGTGTATTTTTTGTTTTGTTTTTTACATATACATGCATATATCTTGCTTCAAAACACACCCCAAGAAAACCGCCTCAATATGAATCTGATCATATAAGTACTTGATATATTGTGAAAATTTCACCAAGTGATTGATATATCATTTAGTTTTTCTATAAATATGATCATATAGCACACCGGAAATTCCGACAATCTGTTTAGTTGGTACTAATTAAACTTATACAAGGCAAAAGTCCTAAATAATTATTAAAAAAAAATTTTTGTTGCAGCAAAGATTTTGTAATGTACGTTGGAGGGCATGTTTGGGCATTAGATTGGTGTCCTAGAGTTCATCAAAAGTCTACCTCTGACACTAATGTTGAGGTACTTATTTTCATAAATTCCTCCTCCTTTTGTTGTTCAACTGCCTTTCACCTGAGGTCTAATTCTTATAATTAATTAAACCAATATAATATAAAGCAAAGATTTTCTAATTAACAACTCTTTTTAATATTGTAGCCCCATATATGTTGTAAATACATTAAAAAGGTTGTTGATCATTATTCTGTTATAAAATAGTGAAAGTGTGAAACAAACATCTTATTTGTCCTTTTTTTTTTCTTTTTTGTTTTTTTTTTTGTCATTGTATCTAGTTCATTGCGGTTTCTGCTCATCCTCCAGAGTCTTCATATCACAAAATTGGTGCCCCACTTACTGGAAGAGGTCTCATTCAGATATGGTGTATGTTGAATACTGGTATAAATGACCAAGATTTGACTCCTGTGGTCAAAGTCAAAGGCAAAGCAAGAGGAAGACCTAGAAAGAAACCAATGAATGAATCGTTAAATAACTTTGATGATAGGAATAATATAATTCAACTACTTACGGAAATTAATAATAATTTACCAAAAAAAAGATCGCATTCTTTTGCTGTTGAATTTTTTGATAAAGTTAAGCTTTTGAACCCTGAAATCTTTGCCAAGAAGCTAGTCAACAACAGTGCGTTAAAAGTCTATACTCGAAGGCCCAAAGATTACAGTAAAGACCACTTTACAAAGTCCAAATGGACATCTTCAAAGTCAAAGTTAACAAAATGTCAAACTTGGAGAAATGGTAAAGTCAATGGTCACGATGTTGCTTTGCCTAGACTTGTAATGGGCCTAGCACACAACGGAAAAGTTGCATGGGATGTGAAATGGAGGCCTTTTGATTCCTGCCATATTTCCAAACACATAATGGGGTACCTTGCTGTCTTGCTTGGGAATGGATCTCTTGAAGTGTGAGAATCGTTATTTTAATATACATGAAACAATATGTTAATTATGAGTTATATTTCTTTTTAATATTTTTCCTCGCTATGATTATTTTCCTGCAGGTGGGAAGTACCTCATCCTCATTTAATTAAATCTTTATTTTCTTCTTGTCAATTGGAAGGTGCCGATCCTCGTTTTCTCAAATTGAAGCCGATTTTCTTTTGTTCAAGGTTGAAACGTGGTGATAGACAAAGGTAATATCTTTATACTTTAATCAGTAAATGCACTTATTTTTTTCTTGCACACTATATTGCAGCATCAAGTTATATCATTGCATCACATCTTGTTATTATAACCATTATTTTTACCACTCTAATCTTTGTTGAAACTTTTATTTGTCTTGAACCTTCTTTTTTGAAATATTTATATTTCTGTACAGTATTCCCCTAACATTGGAGTGGTCAGCATCAGCTCCTCATGATCTCATTTTGGCTGGTTGTCATGATGGACTGGTAAACTTACAATTTTTTTACACTTGATTTTATATTTATATAAAAATGAAAAGTATTTAAATCATCCCCTAAGATATCTGTATACATTCAGGTTGCCCTTTGGAAATTCTCTTCAGATGGTCTATTTAAAGGTACTTTTTTATGTTTTCACTTTCTATTTTGTAAATTTTACAGCTAATTTATATTTAAATTTTTTATTTTCAAAATAATTTTTGATTTTTTAACGACTCTTGATAACCAGTTTTGTGATTTTTAATAGTTATGCTCATTTTATACCTGTTTTTTGCAGATACGAGACCTTTGCTTTGCTTCAGTGCGGATACTGGTCCTATAAGGGCCCTTAAGTGGTCCCCTGTGGCCAGGTCAGTGGTTCAAGATGAAATACTAAAACGAAAAAAGATTTTTTTTAATATGTTTTAGTTGTGTGCTAAGAAATTTAAACCAACTTTGTTTGAAACTATCTCATGTTAAATTTAATTACATAAAAACTCTGTTAATATCTACAGTGATCCCGAGAGTGCAAATATATTTGTAACTGCAGGGTTTAAAGGCTTAAAGTTTTGGGACTTACGGTAGGTATCTAACTACTCATCTTATATTATCACACGCACACCGCACTTCAATGGTGAGCAAATTACTAACTTAACAACTTTATTTTATTTCTATTTTTGTTTAATTCTTACCTGCAGTAACCCATTGCACCCTCTTTGGGATGTACCTGCTCAAAAAATCATAAATAGTTTAGATTGGCTGCCAGATCCAAGGTATCATGGGACATTTTGCATTTTCCTTCATATTACCTTCTGTTTAATAATTTTTTGAGTTCATCACGCAGATGGTCCGTTTGCTTTGCTGAAAATAGTTGGTTGTCTGTTGAAGTACTAAGGATTTGAAGCAATAGGTTTGGGTTTTATGCTTTCAATTTTGTATCGAGGTTGGATGTTAAGGCCAACTTATGTTAACTTTTCCGTTAAGTTACGGTGAAATGACCAAAATAGAATTTGAATTTTTGAAATTTCCAATTCAAAGGGTATTTTGGTCATTTAATACCCAAACTCGTTACAAAATTGAAAGCATAAAACCCAAATCTGTTACTCTAAACACTTGTTACCAAACTTGTTACTTTTCGCAAACCATAGGGACTATCTGTGTAATTAACTCTAATTTTTTATTTACTTTTAATTGCAGATGTGTTGTTTTATCTTTTGATGATGGGGTAATAAAAACAATCAGCTTAGCAAAGGCTGCTTATGATACCCCTATTACTGGTATGCCGTGTAATAAGACACAACATCATGGGTCTTATGATTACTATTGTTCATCATCTTCAATATGGAGTGTTCAAGTATCTAAACTAACAGGTAATTTTCTTCGTAATCAAACTGGATATAATTATTTATGGTTGAATATTTGACCCATTTAACTGGTAAAGTTTAAAAATTATATGCAAAAACAGGTAAATTTTAAAATTTTGTACAAAATTCATAATGTAGTCTAACCGTTATAACATGTATTGTAGGCATGGCTGCATATTGCTGTTCAGATGGTAAAGTTATTCATTTCCAGGTGTGGTTAAGTTTCTTAATTTGAGTCATTTGATAATGCTTCATTTTTATTTATTTATTTATAATTTGTTATACACATTTCATTTTGGTAAAAGAATTGAGTATTAATTTTATAAACATGATCATTAAATTAGCTTACAACCAAAGCAGTGGAGACCGATCCTCGCAGAAATAGTGCACCTCATTATCTTTGTGGATCCCTAAGAGAGGAAGATTCAACTCTTACTTTATTATCTCCTTTGCCAAACATCCCCTTTCCAATGAAGAAATCATCCACAGAATGGAGTGATACCCCAAAATCCAAACGTGGTGTTTTGTCAAAGTCAAATCAAGAAAAGAGAGCCAAGGATCAAATCTCTAAATGCCAAATACCACAAAAACTACCCTCAGGTTCCTCTCTCTCTATACACACACACACTAGCTTATTGACATATGTATTACACAAAGTTGTATAAAAAATAAGTATTTACATAGCAATTACAGATAAAAAAAAGATATACAAATAACGGAAAATTTAAAATAAAAAAAAACAAAAAGAAGACACATTTTATAAATCTATAAACAATTTTTAAACTATAATGAGATTTGAAAATTTGAAATTTTGAATTTATTAATTGAAAATGGAAAGTTTGAAATTTATTAGATTTTCTTTAATATTTAAAGAAAATGAATATTAGTTTTTTTTTTTAAATTTAGAAGTTTAACTTGGTCGTATTAAATGAAATTAATTTTTAAATTTGTTAAATATGCAATATAGATAGCCTAGAAAGATGCCGCGTGGCAAATGTTATGTGGGCAAGCTAGAAAAACGGCATGTGGCATATTGTTATTCTTTATATAGTAAAGAAGTATAGATATATATATGTATATGTGCGCGCGTGTGGGTCGTAAACATATAGTTTATTATTATAATCTAAGTACAGTTGTGAGTGTTCATGTACGTTTAAAAAAAATCAGTTTTTAAATTTTAGATGATAAAATTTTACTTTGCAACGAATTCCTTACAGATTAAGTATTATTGTAGTTCATAGAAATTTGATCGTCCTCTTCAACTACAAATTATGACAAATTAACAATGCAAAAAAAAATAAAGTGTTGTTTTAATTGCATTTTATTCGTTAGTTACTTAAGGAATTAAAATATCCTTAGTTTTAATTGCATTTTATTCGTTAGTTACTTAAGGAATTAAAATATCCTTACATCCTTAAAATTTATCATCTAATTTTTATAATTCATTAAGCATAAACACATCCAAACAATTTCTCTAGGGTGTCCTAAACAGTAAACACATACAAAAATCTTCTTTTTAACCCTTGTTTTCTTTTTGTAAGCTTCTGGTATTTTTTGAAAAAAAGAAAAATTGAAATATTTCCTGTATCGGGGTCTCTCTAGAGCCGTCAGTCTCTTTATTTAATGAGATAAAGGTAAAGTATATCTTTATTTCTCACCCTCCTTAGACCCTATTGCTGTGTGACACACTACTATTGAGTGAGATTTTACTGGGCATGTTTGTTTAATAGGGGTAGGATCAAATAAAAAGTGTATTTTACCTAAGAAGGCTAAAAATGATTTTTAATACCTTCAAAACCGACCCAAACGAACTCCGATTGAGCTCATTTTGATGGAATTGGAACCGTATTGTCGAAATCTATAATATTAGCTTTTAAGTTTTAGATTTAATGTTTAGCTATAAAGTTTAGGTTTTATGGCTTGATTTTTAACTTTTAGGTTTTATCTTTAGGCTTTATTGTTTGAGACTTTGAGTTTAAAGTTTAGGTTTTAGTACTATGGTTTATGGCTTGGGTTTTAACATTCCGGGTTTAAGGTTTGACAAGACAGTTCCAATGACGCAAAAATGAGTTAGTTCGGAGTTTGTTTGAGTCGGTTTTCAAAATTTTAAAATTCCTTCTTCGCCTTCTTAGGCAAAATATACTTTTTAGGGGAACCTTCCCCTTGTTTAGTATACATACATATACGTATACATGTATGGTTATTGTTATGCTAATGATTTTGGTCAAAACTCAGGGGTGGTATCGCAAAAGAACGAACATGAAATCGAAACCAACCAAGCGTTAATGTGCATAGATAACGAGAACAAGAGTGAAGAAGATAATGACATTGAAGTTTTTCCTCCTAAAATTGTTGCAATCCATCGTGTAAGATGGAACATGAATAAAGGTAGTGAGAGATTGTTGTGCTATGGTGGTGCTGCAGGAATTGTAAGGTGTCAAGTAATTAAATAATTCTAAACATATGTTAGAAATTTAGATTTTATAATAGTACCATACTACCATGGTTTTGTTTGGTTCTCTCAAAACTTGTTGGTCCTTTCGAACCGGCTTCGTTAGGTGGTTTTGTTGGATTTAGGTCAAATGGGTCAAAATTGGTTTGGTTAGTAAAAAGTAACCGGTTTGAGCCAAACGACAATCCTAAACTATAGAACCGGTTTGGTTAATAACCTGGCTGGTTAAGAGTGAAACCAATTCAAAAATCGTTTCTTGTTTACATTTTTTTCCCTAAATAATTTTTTTGCAGCCTTGTAATGTGCACTTTTGAAGAATTGAATGATTAGGGTTGTTCGTCGGATCGGATAAAGCTTTATTTGAGTTATTTGGATTTGAAAATTTTTAGGCCGTATTCGAAACCTGACCCTAACCAAATAATAAATATGTTTATCCGATCCGAATCTATTCGAATAAACTTGAATTTTACATCCAAATAATCTTAAAAAACAAGGTTTATTTGGGTTGAATTATAGTATCTTATCCAAATAAGCAAGATTTTGGATATTTGATATTTGAACCAAATAAGAAAATGGATATCCGACCCGAATCTATCTGATTAACTCAAATAAGAATTCTGATCGTTTTTTTTGAGTTTTTGATACAATTTGAATTTCGGACTTTTTTTGAGTTTGGTTATTTTGAACAACCCTAGCCAAATTGTGTGTCCGCACACGACTCACAAGTAAGAAAACGATATGCCAGAGCTCATGGCAAATAAACAGTGTTATTATAACATACCGACCAATTACTAGGAAGTAGGAACTGGCCATGGAACCGACTAGTTGAACCGACCAGTCAGACTGGTGAACTTGAAACTGGATTTCAATATTTTATATTAAATTACGTATATAATTTTTATAATATATATCACATCATCTGGTTTTTAAATAAGGCTCAACATGTCAGACCAGTGAACCGAGAACGGTTCAATGTCTAGTTTTAAAATCATTGCAACAAACTCTAAAAACACTTTTAATTGAAAAAGTCGTTGTAAAGAATTTAAACATCTTGAGGCTCTCTAGTTTATTTATTCTTAGTGACGCCCTTGAGAATGAATAAAAATAATATCTTATGTGTGGTTTTAGGGGTTGAATATTTGAAGAAAAAACTTAAAAAATATCATGTTTTCTATCTGCTTTTGAATATAATATATTAATGAAGCATCATCTAATGTCTTGTAGAAGAGTAGCAATTAGCTATGGACCCTTCACATGTCAAAAGTTGTTCCCTCAAGACTTTTGGCCTAGCCCAACACTCATTGACCACATAGCATGCAAACAAAAGCATCACTTCCAAACATTCGTAGGGCACTATCATTCTTGAAGAACAATCATCGAAAGTATTAAAGTTTGATATACATGACATACCAAGTAACAGATCAGTATAAAAACAAATTTTTGTCTAAAAACATAAAAACATATATTTTGCTTCTTTATTAATAACTAATTTAACATGTGTTTTCAGTTTATTCATTAAAACTTTGTTGAGTGATTTAAATGTATCGTTAAAAGGTATCAAATAGTCCCTTAATTTGTTTAAAGGTTTAATTTCAATCTTATGTCATATAATTTATCTAAATGTCGTTCAGTTAATTAGTTTTTTTTTTATTAATTTTAATATTGTATTGAACTTACTTATAACATATATAAACACGCTTCCAATTTTATTTACATCAAATCTTGCCGTAGAAAACATCTAATGACTAAAATCCTTTTAGATAATATAAAAAAATAGTGGGTTTTTATTGATTACTTTACTTTAACAAGTTGGAAACATGCATGCTAAACAATATGTATGTATATATGTATGTATTTTGGAAAATTAAAAATAAGCAGATTTTCACCAACGAAAGTAAAAATGAAGAAGCCAAAGAAGGTGATAACATATGACATGTTAAAAAAAAACCAAAAAACAGAAAAGACATTTAAATTGTTCTATGTAGTTAACCTAATTGTGTTTTTTTATTTTTTTTTATTTTTAATTTTTATTATTAAAGATGTTTTCATGAAGCAAGATATGTACACTTTTCATCCCTCATATACCCATTTTTTCCTCGATGTGTCACATGCATTAATCTAAACAGAAAGTCTTGTTAGTTTAAAAAAATGTTACCTAAATTTGTTAACCTTTCCTTTGTTCACACCTAAATATGTATACTTACCTATTTCTCTTCAAAACCATTTAATAAAAATATCACCTAATATGTTAATAACTCTACACCAAATTATATATAAGTATATAAAGAACGTTAAATTTATAATCATATGTCATCTTTTGCTCTATGTACATGTATAAAATTAATGAAAGTTCAAATTATTGTAAAAACAACACTAGATACAACTTAAACTAAGGGATTGTTTGGTTGGATCTGAACCATTAAGTGCTTAATGGTTAAGATGTCTGAATGGTTAAAAGGATCTGAACCATTAAGTGTTGAACGGTTAAGACCGTTAGTTTTAAAGTCTGACTGAAAAATGCAAATTAAAAACTCCTTTTTATAAAAAAAACACTAAAAAATCAAACCCCGCCCCCTCGGTCGATCTCGCCACCGCAACCCCACCCTCCACCGCAGCCAAGCCTCCACCGCAACCCCTCCACCCTCGCAACCCCTCCATCGTCGCAGCCACAGTCGTAGCCTCCTACAACCATATCGATCTCCCACAACCACGGTTGCAGCCTCCCAAGACCACATCGATCTCTCACAAACACGATCTCACACTGTCACAGCCACGGTCGTTGGCAGCAGATGAAGCCGGTGACGGATAAGTGTGGCGATGGTGACGAAGCTAACGGTCGGAGGTGAAGTGGTTAAGGTCGGTCGGAGGTGACTAGGTGAGGCGACGACGGGTTCAGACCGGCGGAGGGACCGTGGCGGGCGAAGTGACGGATGTACGACGGTGAAGTGTTAAGGTTGGTAGGAGGTGAGCCAGACGCCTTCGAACCCACGGTTGGAGCATCTGAGGCAAGCTTTTTTTTCCATTCAGACCCCCCCCCCCCCACCCCAAAGATGATTTCAATCCATTCAGATGTGTTTTTTGGTTGAAACAAACGGTCTGAATCTGAACCATTCAGATTTAGACCCATTCAGATGCTATCAAACAACCCCTAAACAATTGCTTGTCCTCGCGATGTTGGCCTACTAGTAAGGGGGTGAGAATCCATAATGGACGTATAGGGTTCAAAGCCCGACACCACCCAATTTTCTCTGGGTCACGTGATTTAAACAATTGTCGGTAAGGGGCATCTAATGGTGGTGTTCACCATTTTTTTTAAACTAAACAATTGTCGTTAACAAAATATCATCTTTTAAAAAGCTTGAATTAACTTTTAAACTTTTTATAATTCTCAACCAACCAATCAACTTAAACTATTCATTAAAAAAATAATTTTTCTCTCGTTCACATTCGCACCTAACCTAAGCTTAGTTTTTTTACTCTTAAACACTACCAACCAATCTTAATTTTTTACTCTCATTATTTAATTTAAAATAAGTTTTATTTAAAAAATTATTAATCGATTGAACATAGCCACTGTGTCAAATATAAGCTCAAAACATTAATATAATCTCAAAAAAATTAATTAAATACTTTATCAACCAAGTTGGAGACCTTTGTGGTTTTTTATTTATTTTTTAATTATTTTTAGCAACCAACCAAGATTTATGTTCATGGGAGTAGTCCAAAGCTAAAATATCACTTCTAATTATTTAAATAGCACTATACACCTAATTATATTTGATAAAGTTTAAATTGCACTTCTAGTTATTTTTAAAATTTAATTAATGTTAATTTTGGGTTTATCCCAGTTTCGATTCTGCTGGGGCGAAAGTTTACTCATTCTACGGGGTTCATGCGCATCAGGTGTGGTCGTGGATTCTCACTGAGTTCGAGTAGTCGAACTTGCTTACAAATCGTGAAAGTAAGGGATAGACGTGAGAAAAAAACGCCGCTATAGAAAAGTTATTTTTAAAATTTAATTAATGTCTTTTAGCCTGGTGATTATCATATTAACTTTCATATGGAATGTTTGATGCCTAAATCTCAGTCGAGACGTATTGCTGAAATAAGATCAAATGATAGTTACCTAGTTACTACTGATGTGGGCTCAAAAATATATATGACTTAAAACATCAAATATTATGCGTTTATTTGAAAGAAAAATAAATAAATAAATAACACTATAGATTATAATTTATAGAGTAAATTACTAAGATGGTCCCTGTGGTTTGTTAATATTTCACTTTTAGTCTCTAGGTTTCATAAATTATTCATACGGTCCCTAACATTTGACATTTGTAACCCATACAGTCCTTTTGTGAGGGTAATTTGGTCAATTACATGAGGATAATTTGGTGACCTAAGGACTATATGTGTTATTAATGTCAAAAGTTAGGGACCATATGAGTAATTTATAAAACTTAGGAACCAAGAGTGAAATACTAGCAAACCACAAGGACCATATTGGTAATTTACTCTAATTTATAAGAGGGAAACTTCATAGAAATATAACAAATTTTTCATTTTATTCCAATCAAGTTACTCAAATTTTTTCTTTGTCCCAATTAAGACATTCAAGGTTAATATAAGTTTGAGTAAATAATTTTTTTTTAAAAATGACTGACTTGAATAAGTAATTATTAATTATTAATTTTTTGTTCTTTGTCAGATATTAGTTAACATTAATAATTATTGATTCAAATCAGTCATTTTTTTAAAAAAAAAATTATTCACTCAAATTTATATCAACATGTATTATCTACTATTCAAGTTAAAAACATAGAATTCAAACACAAAAGTAACTTGAATGACTTAATTAGAACAAAACAAGTTTGAGTGATTTGATTGTAACAAAATGAAAAGTTTGTTACATTTAAACTTAATAGTTCACGTTACAAGAATAATGTGGAATTCAAATTTTAATAATCACCTGATAGAGATACTGAGATGTTGAGGGGCCAATCGGATACTGTCATTATACGCCTACAGGCTACACATACATACATCCTCAACAAGATGCTCCACTTAGGGCTCCAAATTCCAGTTTCTGCAAACTAAATGAACCCTAGATCTTTCAATCCACATTCATTCATGTTCATATTAGTTCAATTCTGCTCTCGATCCACTTCTTACTTCGTTTTTCCACTTCAAAATCCACTTACAATCCGATGTTGAAGTTTGTTACATCGAAATCTCCGATTTCGCTTTCCCAATGTTGTTTTCCATTTATCCTTGTAAATATTCTGTCAGTTTTAATCTTTCTGTGCTGATTTGAAATCTGTGTGCGTAATCTGAGTTCAATGGTAGCTTTACCTTTTGATTTGGTGGTGGTTTGATCAGTGATCTGTATTTTGAATGAATTGGTGAAGGAGGTGTTGTTCGACATCAGTAGATCTCTTCTTGGTATTGACACTTGGTAAGCTACGGGAAAATGTTGTTTCAATTTCTATAATTGTTCGTAGTATGTTAAATCATACATCTTGCTGCATGTATGCTAATGTGTTGCATATTTGCTGTGATGATTATATTGATGAATGATCTGCATTCTCCAATTTGCTTCAAGACTCATAGTGACTAGGATGATAATTTCGTTGGAGACTAGTTATTAGAAATTCTCATGGTTCCATATTGACTTGAATTTCTGCTATGATCTATTTAGGTATTTGAGATTCAAACAAATTTGGAAATATGCAATATCAGTAATTCCAAATACATTCATTCATACTGATAGTAACAGAATTTGATTCTGAGAATGATACACGAGTATTGAAAAGAAATTCGATTGCTTGTTAGTCTAGTTGTTAATAGTAATCCTCATCAGAGTACGGTTTTATGTATTACATATACTCTTCCAGTGATACACGCAGTTTCAAATTTTTCATCTTGCTTTTTTTGTTATTCTGTGTTAAAAAGTGGTCTAGTAATTTTCAATGTTTGTTTCTCAGATGTTATATCTAAAGCATAATGGATGATGAAAGGTATGGAAGATATAATATCTGTATAAAGTGTAGGCAAATGACAATTAAATTATAATACTATGTTATTTTTGTTCCACTGATATAATTTCTCAGAAAAAATTGGAGAGATTGGAATTGGAAAGACGCCCCTCCAAGTTAATAAAAACTAGTTAACTAATACAAGTTGAGAAAAGTTAGTTAGCTCCCAATACTCTCGTATGGATCATGATTAAAGACAAAAAAGGTAATTTGGCTAATTTTTCTTTGCATCAACTCCATGGCAGGATTCATCCCCCTTTCATTTTGTCTACGATTTAAGGTCGTGTTCGGATCTAGATTCTAGTGTGTAATCCATGGTTGAAGACTAGGGCATGTCTGTATCTTGTAATTCTGACAACCATTTATGATATTCTCAAATTGATTGCTAGTGAAGAATATATACATGCTTGCACCATATAATCACCAATTTAGGAAAACAAATTATAGCAAATGGATTCACCCTATGGTACCCATGAGATTGTTGAGTTGAAAGATGAACCCAACTTTAGTGAAATCTCTAAAGACAAAAAGAAAAAGGCTCAAGGGCGCAGTAGATATTTGGAAGATGACATCAATAAGCTATTTGAGGGTATTAATATCAGAACTTCATTCAATAGTTCAAGACACTCTGATGAAACAGGTGGACCCTCACCAATGAAAAATCCGTCAAAGAAACCAATGAGAATGAGTTTATCATCTTCATCAGGAATCGGGTATCCTGAGCCTGTTTCTATAAAACAAGCTTTAAGGGGATTATGCATTTCTCAAGCTTCAGAAATGGCTGCCATTAAACGTTTATCAATGCCATATAGCAACAGTGCTCAATCTACCCCTCGATTAAATCTTGAAAAATCAGTAAAAAGTGTTGAACTTTTGAAGGAGATTTTGCGTGTACCAGAATCCGATAGTCAGTCTTCAAATGAACCAGTTCAAGAGAAAAAAATAATTTCAGTTCATCCTGAAGCTTCATTGGGGTCGGTCAACTCTGAAGTAATTCCAGTAAATAGTCATGACAAGAATAATTACCCATCAAGTAAGCCAACCCCAAAGACGCGTCACAAAGGTAAGTCAATAAGAACTTCACCTCGTGCTGTCAAGACAGTGATTCGGACCAAGACTGCAGTGAAGAAAAAGTCAAAACAGGAGATGACTTCTGTAACTCCTGCTTCTAATGCATCTATTGTAGTGAATTCCCAGTTATTATGCCAAAAATGCAATTGTGCTATAAAAGATGCAAAAATCGAGCCCTTTAACGACTCTCAATCTCCTCATTCTACAAGTAGTACAGACAATGGTATCCGGAGAAAAGCCAAAACTTTGACCAGCTATGGTAAAACTGTCTCCATATTACACAATAAGAACTCAAAATATGGAGATAAAGGTGAATTCACACAAAGTTCAAATAGTAGTATATGTGAATACAGTAGTAGTACGAGCATTAGTGAAGAAAGAAATCTTAGCGAGTGTATTATCATCAATAGACCACATATGTCAAAAGACATTAGATGGCAGGCGATTAATCATATGATGAAACAAAACGGGTTTCTTGGATTAAGACATTTCAATCTTGTGAAAAAACTTGGTTCTGGAGATATTGGTACAGTTTATCTTGCTGAATTATCTGGCACGAATTACCCTTTTGCCATTAAAGTTATGGATAACGAGTTCTTGGAAAGAAGGCAAAAGATGCCTAGAGCTCATATGGAAAGAGAGATTTTAAGCATTTTAGACCACCCTTTTCTCCCCACTCTGTATGCTCATTTTGTTTCTGAGAATTTATCATGTTTGGTTATGGAGTACTGTCCGGGTGGTGACCTACATGTCCTCAGGCAAAAGCAACCTGCCAGATTCTTTCATGAACAAGCCGCACGGTAAGTCAAACTTCTCGTCTTTGAACGTGCAACTTTATTATTTATATTAGGAATAATGTATACATAGGCTAATTCAGTATTCAGAAGTTCCACTAAGGAGTAAGGTTGACCATATATTAAAACGATTTTAAATGGTTTCATTATGCCAAGTCCAGTAAAAAAAAACCTTGTCGGGAAGTTGAAAATGATAAAAAATCACCGAATTTTAAGATTTTGCAACATCTAGATCTGTATAATGAAAAATATGTCAATGAATCTATTGCAAGTGTATTTTTGTTATTTTTTAATATATGGGTGGCCTATTCATATATTAATCCATAAATATTATGTAGATTTTCTTTTAGAACATGAATTTTCATGCGAAGTTAAATAGAAAGGTTAAATAGCACAAAGAAGAAATGAATTTTACTCTTTTTCCGGACTTTTGCAGCCAACTTTAGAATGAGGTGCAAAATTGATCCAACTTACAATTTATTACCTGCTATTAGCAACAAACTTCATTTTTTAACTAGTTTGACTTGTAGGTTACTAAGGTTGAACTAGCTGATGCCAAAAATCATTAATTAAAAAATGTTTACCTTTTATTCATTCATAAGAACGTCATCTTCTTTTTTGTGTCTAATTTAAGTTGTTAACCAAAATCAAAAAGTGTGAAGTACGTTTCTATTTTGTGCATTTTATCTCTTTCTTTTTTCGATTCTTTTTCTGAACATAAAAATTTTAATAAAATCAATAATTATCAAGTGTGACTCAGCTTCTCAGCAACCCTAACAGAAGATAGAAAAGATGTATGGACTGGCATGGTACTGTGACATGATAGAAAGATACCATTCACAATTTGCTTTAGGTGTTTGTATCTGTGTGTGTAATTTCAAACCCAGAGGTGTAAATTTTAGCATGTTCATTTACTTATTAATGAGTTGATTTGAGTTGTATTATATCGAACAGGTCAAATAAAAAAAATTAGTATTCAAAGTCTTTAATTTATGAATACAACCTCCTAATTCCTCAAAAGATTTAGATTATTATTGTAACAATCTTGTTTCTTTAATCATATTAACACATTATTGTTTTTTGGGTCAACTAATGTATATATGTGTGGGCCCTTAAGGGGCAAAAGTAAAAGTACACTAATTTTAACGTTATTTTAGTTATTTGTGAAAATAACGTTAAAATCATTGGGATGATCAACTTTAAACGATAACTTTGAGCCGGGGACTCTTTCGGAGCAGCCTCTCTATCCCAATTGGGATAGGGGTAGGGGTAAGGTTTGTATCTATCCTTCCCTTCCAGACCTTATTGAAAAGTGGGAATATACTGGGTAAGGTTGTTGTTGTTGTTGTTTTTTGGGTCAACTAAGCACGACCCAGCCCGTTTCAACATAAGTCACACATCACTAACATAAACCTTATATCTGCATGCAGATTTTATGTTGCTGAAGTCCTCCTTGCTCTTGAATACTTGCATATGCTTGGAATTGTGTATCGCGACTTAAAACCCGAAAACATTTTAGTTCGAGAAGACGGTCACATCATGGTCACAGATTTTGATCTCTCACTTCGGTGTTCAGTGAACCCAACTCTCATCCAATCCCCTTCATCAGGCATGGTTGAGCCACCTAGGATATCAGGTCCATGCGCGGGCTCAAGCTGCATTGACCCGTTCTGCATCAAACCCACCTGTCAAAAGGTTTTATGCTTCAGGTCCAAGATCTCACCCCCATCAAAAGCCAGGACTACAAAACCGAACCTAGCAGCACTAAACCACTCGTTACCACTGCTTGTGGCTGAGCCAACAGAAGCCCGTTCAAACTCGTTTGTTGGGACCCATGAGTATCTAGCTCCCGAGATCATCAAAGGAGAGGGCCATGGGAGTGCAGTTGATTGGTGGACTTTTGGTATTTTTCTTTACGAGCTTTTATACGGGAGAACACCGTTTAAAGGACCAGGAAATGACGAGACATTAGCCAATGTGATTTTGGAAAACCTTTGGTTTCCTGAAACGCCCCTGGTTAGTTTTCAGGCTCGGGATCTGATCAAAGGGTTGTTGATGAAAGAGCCTGAAAACCGACTAGGGTCTCAAAGAGGGGCAGCTGAGATTAAAAACCACCCATTCTTTGACGGGTTAAACTGGGCTTTGATTCGGTGTGCATCTCCACCCGAGCTGCCTGAACCGTATGCTGTTACGGTTTCTAAAGCCGCTTCTTTAGAGCGAGCTCGGAAGTATTTGGATTACAACGGGTCTTTTGATGGGCATCTTGAGTTTGAGCTGTTCTAGCAAAACGAATCCTAAAGTTTTGAAATGTTTATATCGGTGCAGTTATATAAGTTCTTGCTTAGATTAAATAAACTTTCGATATATAATTCAATCTCGAATGTTGGAGAGTGTTTGAGCATTTTTGAGTAAAACCCGGTTCTGCTGACAAAAACCGGTTTTCACTCGGATGCTTCTCATAAGAAAAATTAAAAACAACCTCACCTTCATAGATTCATGTGTGGATTATTAAAAAATGTTTGGTGAATATGTATACACATATGGTTATACGTATATATGATACACATACATGCATTTATAACTTAGTGTTATGTGATTTTTTTTATTTAAGCTTTCACAATATGTTAATGATTTGTCACATTTAAATTATGGTTAATGATATATCGACTGTCAAAAGTAAAGATATATGAAGCAGAACTGGATGAAATTTTTGTGAGGACGTAAAGCTTATTTAAATCCAAGACCTTTTTTTTTCTTCAATAAAAATAGATACCTTACTACGAAAGATTTAACACCACAATCTTGATTTAAAGAAAGATAAATGAGTTAGTTTGGGTGATCAATTATTTCTTTTGTATTTTGTGTTGAAATTAGTATCATAACATGAACAAGTTAGAATAACAGTAACTCCTAAATATCATGCAGATCAAGATATGTAACCTTAAATATACAAGAATTGAAATAGGTAAAAATAGACTTACAATCTTGACCCATAACAAGATAAATAGGTAGATGACTAGATGTGGGTAAACAATTAGGGTATTTTGGGTTGAAATAGGTAGCAATGTGACATTAAATAGGTTGAGATGAGTAACACTTTAACACAATGCGGGTTAAGATGAGTAACTTAAGATCTATGTGAACATAATTAATTCAAACGGGTAAGAATAATTAATATATTTGTTTAAAAAATCATGAAAAATTACTAAAATAAACTATTTGTTTCATTACAACTCATTTAGACCCAAACTAATTTTGCTTAAACTCATACTGACTCGCACCCATTCTACCCGTTAACCAACTCAACCCGCCCGTTCTGCCAGGCATAGGTAAAAATTATAAGTAATATATTTGATGACAAAATTACTAAATATTATATAGATAACCTATTTGTTTACTAATAACTTATTTTAACTTCTAAATAAATTGGTGTCTTTTAAATATAAGAATCATGCTTTTGATAGATTGATACAATTATACCTTTTTATTCTAATCTTTTCTTAATATTTTCGTTCTTTTTTTTCTTTTTTTATTAGGATTAAACGAAAAACTTGAAAAGTTTAAAACACGCAGTGAACTACAGATGGGCAAAAAAAGGGAACCGGAACCGACAGCCATAACTGGTCATGCCCGAACCGATGGGTATAAACAGGTCCGATTTTTCAGAAAAAATTAGAACAAGAACCGGAAAAACCGGAACTTGTTCCACTTGACCCGGCCAACACCCGAATCGGATCGACAAAAAATCAGTATGAACCGGTCAAAACCCGGAACCGGAACCAGGTCTTGACTTTGTTGACCGGAACTAGTTGGAACCAGAACCACTTTCAAAACCGGAACCGGTTTCAAAAAAACCGATTTGTGCACCTCTACAGTGCACACTAATTTAGATATAATATTTATATTCATATGACAATGAGTATAACTTATTTCAACGATGCATCTAATTTAGATGATATACCTTCATGGCTTCATCTCACATTTCTTGCTTTTTGCATTCTAGCATTTTTTTCTTATGCTTCTCAAACACGTTGTCCCCCCCCACCTCACCAAAATCCCCATCAAATCAAACCATGGATTAATCTTAAGAGTTGCTGCTGCTTTTGTCGTCGTAGTCGGATATTTCGGATACGGATTTTTTGAACACCCTAGATGCAAAAACTATATTACACACTTATACATAATGCTTTATTGATTAAATGGAAGAATAAAAGATACTTTGCTAGGTAGTTACATTAAGGGTTGTTAATCGGGTCAACCAGATCGAGTTTCGTTTAATTGGGTTTTTCTTTAAAAAACTTGACCCACTAATAGGGCGAGCCTAGTCGAGCCAGGCCTGGCTCAAGCTCAAGCTCGTGAATTTCGAGCCAAGCCTAAATTTTTTCAAGCCAAAAATTCAAGTGCGATCTCATGCTCGTAAAAAATCTTGAGCCCCGCCTTGTTTTTTTTTCTTTACACATATGTATATTATATCAAACACACACAATACACACACACATATATCATACGAGATATGCATCTTAAAATAATTCACCTTTATTGCATTAACCCACGACAAAATCTATCCAAATTTTTGAGTTTTTTCCTATGTTCTCGTTATACATATACAAGACTATCTTTTTTTATGTGTTTGCACAAACTATTTTACATTAAAGATCTTACACCAATGTATTGCGATGTAAGATCATAAACGAAAAATAATTTACACAAACACATAACAACATAATCTTGTACATTTTTAATAAAGGTCATAAAAAAATCTAAAGTTTCGAGTTGATCTTGTCGAAGTCATTTGGGTTAATCCAGTTAAGGCAGGTTAACAACGTGTCCTTTCCTTGTATATATATAATGATAATAATTTAGCAAAAAAAAAAAGGTGAGATTAGAATTATGCGATTGGAGCAGACAACAAAATCAATACGTTTTGTTGGTGCGTGAAGAGTAGCAGACAATTTTCAGTCATCTTTTTTTGGCACAAGTTTCTAGAAAGAAAGACAAAAGGTTTAGTTTGAGAAGTTGTTGGCTTTGTTTATGTCACCAATTTTGCGCGACTTATAGCCAAAGCAAGCATCCAACCTGGTGAAGTGTGGATTAAATCTTGAGAGGCATTTGATCGAGAAAGAAAATAACAAGAGCAAATTAAAAGAAACTTGCCTAAAATCTAACTATGGTTGGAGGCCAAAAACGTTAGTTATCTAAACCATAGATGCTGAATTGATATAAGATTCTATTTTGTGTCGAAATAGTTAAAACACTTAAACCATAGAGGCAAAGACCGTAATTTACTCCAAGTTTTGAACAATAAATACAGAGGAAATTGTTTTGGTCAATGAAGAAAATTATATATATATGTGTGTGTGTGGTTTACTGTCAATTCAACTGTCTTAAGAGAAGATTTGAGCCGTTTAAAATTACTGATAATAAATCTCAGCCGTGTAAATTGAATTTAAGATGTAGTTATGAAAACAGTTTATCCTTACTATCACATTTATCCCAGTTAAACAGTTATTATTTTTTATAAAATGAATTTTAGTAAATTGATTCAATTATACCATTGTATCCGGCAACCTGACGGGTATAAAACTAGTTTATTTGGATTCTTGTGGGGTCTTTGGGAGGCGATTGATCCAATGACTAGTGATGTCGTAGATGAGAAGAAAAACAAAGTTGCTAGAGCGGTTCTTTTTCAAGCTTTATCGAAGGACATACTTTTACAAGTTGAAAAACAATTGAAAGGCCAAAGATATATGGGAGGCTTTATTGGTGCTGATATTGTTCAAAAGACACGATTGTCTCCTCTAAGGAAAGAACTCGAGCAACTTCAAATGAAAGAGATAGACATTGGGTTGAGTTGCTATGAGTTTGGCCATTATACATACGAGTGTCCCAAGCAAAAGGAAGATGTGGTAAACTTGGCTCAAGAAGGCGAACCGATAGTGTTTCCCTAACAGGGTAGTTTCAAGATTAAGGTCTATTGGGTGGGTGGGTGGGTGGGTGGGGGGGGGATGAAGGGAAGTTTATTTCTGATTAAGATTATGTTTTGAATATTTTATTAGTAATTAAAATTAGAGCCAAATAGATAACTTACAAAATAAGTCATTGTTTGTTACAAAGAGAGATTGGATTATGCAATTTCTTGGTTCAACTTTTAGCTTGAGTTAATTATATAAAAAGAGTCGTGAGAGTTCTACAAAATCATTGTTGATATCATGTTTGTTACAAACTTAAAATGCATTCAAAATTTTCCTATATATAGAGTAGTTCTTTAAAATAAAATAATGCATTTTGTTACCAAAGGTAACAACACTATTATTTCATTTTCTTTCCAGGCAGAACAACAGATTATAACCAGGGCTGTCTCTGAGAGATTAAGTGCCCTGTGCGAATGCTAAAAATGGATTCATAATGGACGATAATTAAAACAACAGTAAAATCAATATAAACAATGTTGCTTTAGCAAAATGATGCATTTCAATATTTCAAATAACTAAATAAAACACGACGTTCTTCTAGCATTTTTTGATGCAAAGTTGTTGATTAAATCTTCATAATCCACATTATCGAGTATTTCATTTTCAACAGTTATTATTGTCAATCTATTAGGTTTTTCTTGAGACATTATCGATCGTAAGTATGACTTCAACAACTTCAATTTTAAAAAAGTTTTTTTCTGCGGATGCTACAGTTACCAGAATAGTCAACAAGATTTTATATGCAATTGATGCATTTGGAAAACAATCGACTCGTTTCAAATATTTTAAAACATCAACCGCGTTTAGAATCCCACTAGGTAATAAAGTATCCAACAACTTTAACTCCATATTAAGCTAATAAGCATCAATATATGATCTTCCATCAACTTCAAAGCATCCTCAAGAAGAATACAACATGAACTAATGTCATTGTCGTCCAATTCTTTCCTCTTTTTAGGAAATAAAAATCCAAATAATTTTTCATACTTTTTGTATTGTTCAAATCTTGTTTGAAGTGAAGCATTTGCTTGATCAACAATAAATAAAAAGCTCACTTTGGTTTTTGGTAATTAGTTTTTAATTAGGTTAAATATATTTAAGAATTGGATTGTAAATTATATGTGTTTGTTGTAAAATGAATTGAGATATATATAATATATACAAATTTTTAAAAAAATTTAGAGCCTCCTAAAAAAATGGACCATGTGCGGTCGCAACTCCTGCACATTCTCTAAGTACCCCTGATTATAACTTGTGCCAGCTATATATTAGTATTAGCTACAGTGTACCAAAGGGTTTATAGCCCAATGGTACCCCCTTGACTTCCCAAATGGGAGGTCTTGGGTTCGAGTCTTGGCTAGAGCAAAAATTGCTCAGGCTGAGCTAGGGGGTTTTCCCAGTGTGGGTTTCCTCCTAGATGGAGGTGTCATGGTACACATTTAAACGAGGGGTACTAGACATTAGCTGTTCAAAAAAAAAGCTACAGTGTATTTTTAAAGTTTTTATAGATTGCCCATCAAAGTCGTTCTATTTACAAACAGGCCCCCAGAACTATACGTGCCATTCACACAACCTCTTGCCCCTACTTGTCTTTGTCACCCAAGTCCTTCTCATTCATAATCTTCATTTTTGTCGGCATTCGTCGATCACTTTCTCCCTCTAAAGGTTAAATATATGTCTACTTATGTAAAAAAATAATAAAAAATATAAACATGTTTAAACTGGCTTTTAACATGTTAACATATGTTTAAACTGACATAATTTTTACCATACCTTAAGCATGTCAACATGTTTACAATATGAAACATGTTAAACTCATATCAAGTTAACAAGTTTGTTACAGAGTCACTCTCACTCTCAAAGCAAGCTTATCAGTTATTTTCTTTTCTCAATTTTCTCAAATAATTTCTAATATAATTTTTGGGACTTTCATTAAGTTGATGGAACTTCCAGTCTATGAGGTTTGATTTTAAGTCAGATTATGTTTAATAATTTCACACTAGTCACAAATAGGTGAACACAATCTATCTTATATAAGAAATCAAGGTTTCTGTTTGGCACATGTCAATATGTCATGCAATGTAGCATATTTCATTTTTGTTTCTCTCCTAAAACTTGGAGCCTTAAATCATTTATTAACACTCCTTAATTAATAGTGATAGTTAATAAATTTAACAAATTATTACTTTAACTTATTTTCTTATACTTAATAAATTATATATACAAATAAATAATTAAGTCATGAATATCTTACACTTTTAATGTAGAAATTTAATAATGTTTTTAAAAGTATATCGAAACAAGCAAATAACTAAGCAAGATAAAATAAAATTGATACATTATAAAACAAATTGTAAACTATACAAATAATGATTTTACTAAAAATGAGAATATTAAAAACTAAATTATTTCATGTATATTCATATATTTTTATATTTTAACTTACTATTTTCGTTAAATAATATAAAACTTTTAAATCTTTTCATTTTTAGGTAAGTTACAAAAACTAAGGACTTATTTATATATTTTACAAATTATGGTATAATTATAATTCATAAAAGTTAATTCTTTTTATGTATTGTAAATTTGTAATATTATTAAATGTTAGTATATAAATATTTTTATTTATTCAGGTAATTATATAATAAAATATGAAAATTAACTTTAATATTCATATATTTTTTTACAACAACTTATTTTAAATTGTTCTTATCTGTTTATA
Source organism: Mikania micrantha (assembly GCA_009363875.1). Classification (NCBI taxonomy): domain Eukaryota; kingdom Viridiplantae; phylum Streptophyta; class Magnoliopsida; order Asterales; family Asteraceae; genus Mikania; species Mikania micrantha. Next base: position 71,459,175 of record CM018695.1, on the reverse strand, counting down.
ACTCTTAATTTAAAAAATATATATAATTGGTAACATTTATCATCATTGTAGTCATTTAGTTTTTTTTTTTCATTGTGTATCGATTATTTAATTATTGATATCCATTATTTAATCATGCATTATGAATTATAGATATGAAAAATAATTAATATATTATTAAGCAAATGAATTTAATCTACAATTAATTATAAAGTTTTTAGTTAAACTTCTTTTCTTATCTAAACTTCTATTTAGGTCTATTGCTATCATTAACTTCAAATTATGTTCGGTAAAATATTCAATAATAATAATAATAGTAATTATTTTTCATGAATTATTTTTAAATATTTTAAAATATTTAGCTTGATAGGATGATCTGAATATTAAAATACAATATGTATAATTATAAAAAAAATTCAAGTGTAATTCTTATTTTTTTATAGACATAACTTTAATCTTTATTAAAAAATATATAACATTTTGTATATTAAACATGTGTAATACACAGGATTTAACCTAGTGCTTTATATATGCATACAATTAACAAGAATTTTTTTGCTTAATTAGTTAAAACCTCTAAGAATAACCACATATGTGCATGATATTGAGTTCAGAATAGAGTCAAAATTAAAATTTAAGTCTAGGGTGTCTAAACCTTTTAAGAAAAAAATTAAATACAATATTATTCAAACTAGGTTTTTTCCATCTCGCGCGTTGCGGCAGATATCATAGTACAATCTTGATAACGGGTATTATATATCATTTGCAGAAGCATAAATTATATAGCAAAATTAAATTTTTAATCACGAAGTCTATACAATTTTTTCATAAACACATAAAATCATATAAAATCCACACAAATATGTTAAAAAATAATAAAAAAAATTACTTATAAAGTCTTTTTCACCAGCAACCATTCAGTTGAATTAAAACAAAATTAGAAATATTCAAGCAAATTTTCTCAAATTTAATAAAAAACAAATCTTTAAGCAAATTTCTCAAATTTATGCCTTTATTTCTGCTTGCTAATTTTTAAAGCTAAAAAAAATTTTGGTGATTCAAGAGATTTATTATTAAATTTTACGAACCATGTTTTTTTCACTATATATATATATATATTACTATTTATTTTCATTTAATTATATATATAATAAAATATCAAAAGTCTTTAATTATATATAATAAAATATCAATAATTTACCATTCCATTTCGGTTGGTTTTTAATTATATAGTATAATTTGCAATGTGAAACACAATATTTGAATGTTGTGTCAATGAGTCTTATTTCAATTGATTTTGAGCGAAGACAACCCCATGGTTTTCCAATATGGAAGACATGAGTTCGAGTCTCACTTGAAAAATATGTTCTAAGTAGGTAAGAGGTTTTACCACAATAGGTATTCGGACGATGGGTATCCTTTAGAATGGCGGGCAGGTCGGGTCACCAGCGCTGTCTGTGTTTAGCGAGCATGGGTGACCTTTCGTCGTTAGGTTTACCCGGATAACTAGAATTAAAATGTATTTAAAAAAAAATCTAAATATTGCATCACATGTCTATTTAATCTATATTTTGTGTTTCTACAACTTCATTTATCATTCAACCTTTTGGTTTTTTGCTACATTTACTTTATTTTCTTTGTAACTTAAGACGGGGTAGTATTGTAATTTGGCACAAACTATCAAAGAAGCTAAAATCATTGAGTTTCAATTTTTGGCTGAAATGGATATTAAATCTACTATTTGTACCAAAAGAGTCGAAGTCTATTCATGACGTGGTGTGTTTGGATGTTCCCTTTGATATGATTATGTTGTGAATAAAAGGATAAAAAGAGCAGCATGGTAATTTTACATTTATGTTGATGATGATTTTCATTCATCCATGATCGTACATGTTTTTCTTATGCAAATTTTGTTTTATATAAGCATTCTGCGTACAGCGGTCCAAAATGTTCGTCGCTCGACGCTCGTTCGATACTCGTTCGAAAAAAGCTCGTTCGAATTTCGCTCGGTTTTAAACGAGCTGAGCACGCTCGGTTCGGTTTCAAAACGAGCCGAGCACGAGCCAAGGTAAGCTCGCTCGAATAGTCGCTTATTTGGTTCGCTCGATTTGGCTCGTTTATGTATAACTAAGTTATACATATATATAATTTTATTAACACTAACATTTTCAAGTTTTTAAAGATAAATGATGTTGGTGTATTCAAACTAATGTATAATGATATTGACGACCTATTCATACATTTTAAATTTTCTTACGCTTTTGTATTAGGGGTATTCAAGGAACCTGTTTTTATAGTTTTTGAATGGAGCCATAAACCTAACCGGTATTAACGGTTTTTGAATAATAATAACCAAAACCGAACCATTAAGAATTAAAAGCAAAACAAACCGCTAAATGGTTTGGTTTAGAGTTTGGGCATTTTAGGTTTGGGATGTTTAACCCGTTAAAAAATAAAAACAAATCATTTTATTATTTGAGATTCACTACTTGTATTGTAAGCCTAAATATATGTGTGTGTATCATAAAGTCCGGTTCGGTTTATTAACGATCGTTTTTTAGTGAAAACCATAAACCAAACCGTTCATTATGGCTTCAAACTTTTGAAACTGCCGACCAAATGTTTTGAAAATAAACCGGCCATGAAACTAATATGATGACCGGTTCCCATTAAATTTTATTTTGAAACCGAGCCAAACCGAACCAAGCCGAGCCGCTCGGTTTTAAAACGAGCCGAGCAACAATCACAACATTTGGCTTGATTTTGCAAATCCGAACCAAGCCGGGCCGCTCAGTTTGTAAACGAGCCGAGCACGAGCATACCTCACTCGGTTCGGTTCGGCTCGTGAACAGCTGTGTGATATGCTAATATATCAGTCGAATAAGAAAAGAGGACTTTACCAATGATCTTTAGATTAACTAGTTGAGGGGAGCTACCTTTTGTTTTTAATATTTGAAAGGTCACGAGTTCAAGTCTTGACATTGACAAAATATGGGTTTCATGCTAGGTTAAGAAGTTTTCTCTCATTCATGATAGTATATAATAAAAAAATAACAAACTTAACAAATGTCACTTCCATATTTATTTGTTATTAATTTTTAATACTTTTCATTCTTACATTTATTTCTCATTAAATTATATTTTATTAACTCTCTCTCCTATTTAATGTTAACTAGAAATAACGACCCGCGCGTTGCGGGGATTTTGTTATATAGATAAGTTTATATGGTTGTAGCACTTTGTAGAAACATAATGTGTTTATCGTCTTATTCAACTTTTCTAAGCGTCTACATGGTGCACGCTACAAAGAAAAATAGGCGGTAGGTGACATGAGAAGAAGGAAGTGGCGATATCTTCATAGGTTGAGAATTTCTTTCGGTATTTATCCGTGAAAAGCAGAATGAGTGATGGTGGTGTTGAACATTTGTTTTAACCTCTACCATGGCTTCAATAAGTGTAATATACTCAAAGCATTGAGTAGTTGTACATCATGCAACAAAAAGAATACAAAATTGAATAGTGTTTGTCACACACACCAATTATTTGCAATTTAATATATATATTAATGTATTTAAATAATTAAATTATATAATTAAATGTAAACATATAAATCTTTTATTTTAATAATTTATTATAACTTAATAATCATAATTAAGTTTGAATTATATCTTATTTTAAAATAAAATTTTAAATATTTATTGTTTTTAATCCTTGATAAGTTTAATAACGATTGATATGATATCCAACATATAAAATTCTCATAAACTACTGGTTTGCAACATGTTAAATTTATTCATTTCATGTAAAACTATTTTTATGTATTTGTTAATCGTTGAAAAAATTTAATAATTACGAAAATAATATCTTACTTTCTTGTATTATAAAAGAAGATTGAATACAAATTATGTAGTTATTAAACTTTTTAATTGTTGTTTTACTACTTAAAATATTTATTAATATGTAGCATAATCATTTTATATTAAAATATTATTTTACAATCTCTAAATTATCAGTTTTAACTATTTAATATTTTATTTTTATTACATGCAATACACAGGGTAATAATTGTTGTAAATAATTTAGTTTTGTAATATATGTTTTCCTAAAAATTGATCCTAGAAGGCTAGAAGAGTTTCAAATTGATCATAACGGTTGTAAAAAAGTATTTTGTAATATACGTTTTCTCGCCTATCAATGTTAATCGGATGCTAAACCGGACGTTTTACTGCTCTCTAGTCGGACCGGTCAGATTGGATTTAAAAACCAGATGATATATATAATAAATATACAAAAAATCCCAAAAAAATTATAGAATTATAACACATTTAAATAAACATAATTAATGTTAAAACAAATATGATAATGTTAAAAAAATAAAATGTTTTGTTTTAATGTTTCATTCTTTGAATTTAAGTGAAAAAACCCTAAATCTGGTTCGATCAGTGAACCGGTGGAACCGGTCGGTTCGTTCGACGGCGGTGGGTTACTTATATGGGCGGGTCCCCATAAATGTGTCTATTTTTATTCATTATTCATATGTTATTTTACAATGAACAAATGTGTCTACAATGAACAAATGTGTCTGATGATAAGTCAATGCTATGTTTAATCAAAATATATACCTTCGAGATCAAACTTTGTATTTAATCTAATACCAGATGCCTTTGAGACCAATCATGAGTTTGAACTCAACAAAACGCATTTTCAACTATGAATGGTTTTGATCAGCTAACATGGTTTGACTTATTAATTAATCGGCCATCTAATGTTGAAATTGGTTACCAAAATCTTTTTTTTTTAATAATTGATTATCAAAATCTTAACGCAATCATTTTTAGACTTTTGAGATGGCAATCCCCATTTGACCGATAACTTTTGTTCTCACGTATTGAAATTTAGAGTATTTATCTAAATTAAAGGATTTCAAGATTTCTTTGATATTTATGGGTATAATTAACCTTAAAACTACAAATTTCATTTTGTAAATTCTTATCATCTTTAGTATCACTCATTGTTTTTATTATTTTTTTGTTATTAGTAGCATAAGACCATGAATCTTAAAATGAATAAAAGAAAATGACTATAACAACCCTATAAAACTAAGATATATATAAGGAAGGGTTCAATTGTTAACCCTTCTTTATTGCGATAACCGAATAACTACATCTTATTACTTTGGGGTCCACATAAAAGTAAATTTAAAGATGCATGTTTTTTTTTCCTTTTTTTAATTAATGTAAATGAGCACACATTAATTACATTAATTAAAAAAGAAAAAAAAACCTACACCTTTAAATTTACCTTAGTGTGGACCCCAAAGTAATAAGATTTAGTTATTCGATTATCGTAATAAGGAGAGTTAACAATTGATCATTCCCCTATATATATATATATCATAATCATAAAACTTATTTAATTTCAAAAATTTTATTCTAACGCTTAAAATGCAAAATATAGTGATCAAGAATTATTATTTTTAAATCTTTAAAACTGTTTAAATTCTAGGAAATAACGGAATTTTAAGACATACACACAAAATAATATTGATCCCAGGTTCATCTAGAAGAAAGAAAATTTAAAACCTAATGAGAACCAAAAAACCAAATCACCAAAATACCAAACCTAATGAGAACCAAAAACAAAGGTTATGAGCTCGGATATGATTAGTATTAGGTGACATGTGTTAGATTATCAAACTTGTTTATATGAAGTCTATTTTTTTTATAATTTTATCTATATAGAATCTAATTTATTAAATTGTTAAAGTTGTAACAAACTTAAAAGAATCACATATTAAGAATTATATTAACTATTTGATAGTTCAAATCGTGTTTATGTTAGAATTTCAAATTGAGTTTCATGTGTCAGGAATATTAACAACTTAAGCATCGATTAGGCCGTAAATATATGGGTATATGTAATAGTCATTTGGAATCAGATTAACTATATTGTCACGCAACCTTCATGTAAACAATGTGACTATAAATTAAAAAAGATGTGTAATAAGGTTTGACTATCAAATAAATAAAAAGAAGAAGAAATAACGATGTATATTATCATTGGTTTAAATTAAAATATAAAATAAAAAAATAGCTCTTATGTTTATCACCAAATAATCATAGTCACTTGTCTTTAAACACTTGATCACTCCTACGAGTAATAATGAAAGAATTTGATGATTGTGTGACTAAATCCCACCTTAGATGACCACTTAATATCAAAGCATAATACATGCTTCGAATGATAACCCGGAGTAATTAGGTTATGTTACATGTATAAATTTAAACATGTTGTTCAGTTTTATAATTAGGCAGAAAAAAATATTTAAATAAAAACCATTGTTGTTAACAATTAAAAGAAATGCTTATGCACATATGATTTAAACGATATAAAATTAACTTCTATAAATTAATTTTTTATACTTATTCCCTGCTTGTTGGTTAAAATGGATAATTATTATTATTTTTTGGATAATTAAATAAAAATATTAAATTACTATATATACATTTATGAAATGTAATGATTACGAGTGAACAGTGATATTAATTAATTAATCGTGTTTTTGGTTTTTTATCAACCGCAGCAAATGATACTAAACCGCTGTATAAATTGAAAGAAAAGGCAACCGCTGCAAAAAATAAAAATTTGTTTTTAAAAACCGTTTCAAAAAATGAAAAAGACCGCTTCAAATAATTGATACAACAAAAATGACTTTGTAATAGGTGCTTAATTCTTTCTAAAAAAAATAAACTCTTCAAAACATGGACTGCTGCAAACGAAAAATTGAACTGCTTTAAAAATGAAAATTAAATTCTAAAAGAGTAAATTACGGAGATGGTCCCCGTGGTTTGTTAATATTTCACTTTTGGTTTCTAAGTTTCATAAATTACCCATATGATCTCTAACATTTGACATTTGTAACCCATATAGTCCTTATGTGAGGGTAATTTGGTCAATTATATATGGGTAATTTGATGGCCTAAGGACTATATGTGTTACTAATATCAAAAGTTAGGAACCATATGATCTAAGGACCAAGAGTGAAATAGTAACAAACCACAAGGACAATATCGTTAATTTACTCATTCTAAAACAAAGGCTGAACCGCTTCAAAAGTTCCTAAAAACCGCTTAAAAAAATGAATGGAGGCTTAGATAGAAAAGATAATGGTTCAATAAACCCTTATTTAAAAATCCCTTCTTATTTTACTCGCATATTTATATTTTTAACACGTAATAATTTCATATTAAATACCTTATGAACAACAGAACAACTATATAAATTTTGAACTCAAACGATTACAAAAATTTCGGGTGTTATTCACAAACCTATAACGTGTCCGTACATTATTGATTATTTGTATCGTTTATATCATTTTGATCGTAATTAGTTCACAAACCAATTAGATTAAATATTAATATTTACATAATAATAATAATAATTAAATAATACTTATAACTAAATAGTGTTAATAATTAAATATTCATTAAAAGTTGAATAATAGTATTTGAATAATAACAATAATTAGAAAACATGAAGTTTTTTATATTGTTTGACTTTTTCTTTAACAATATGTGCTTATGTTTGAGTTCATATTCATTAAGAGTAGCAAGAACCTTGATATATCTGCATTTTGATATACGAGATTGTGTATGCGTTATGATATTCAAAATCGTGACAGAATTCTCGCCGCATGCAACTGTAATCATTGCCAGTGAATAGTGATATTAGTTAAATATTCTTTTTTTGCTTTTTTTTAATATCTAAACCGCCGTAAAAGGTAGGAAATCGAATGCCATGTTTATGAAACCGCTCCAAAAAATGCATAACCTGCTTCAAAAAATATTTTAAGAACCGCTTTAAAAGTTTTTTTTTTCAGATTTTAGAACCGCTTCAAAAAGCAAAATGTTATTTTTATTTCAAAAAAAAAACCGCTTCAAAAAGTTGAACGACTTCAATCAATAGGTAGAATAAACATAAGAAGAGAACTGCTTGGGTTTTGATTATAGTCATCAATTAAACGATGTTGATTTATTAGAACCGCTAAAAAAATGACAAACCGTTTAAAAAAAGTTACAAAACCACGGTAAAAAAATAGAGGCTGCTGTAAAAATAAAAGTTGAACCTCTTAAAAAATGAAGCATTGTTTTTGAAACCACTGCAAGAAAAATAAAATTTAACCGCTTAAAAAAATACACTAATTACCAAAGGGCTTATATCTTAATGGTACCCGCTTGACTTTTTGAATGGAAGGTTTTGGGTTCGAGTCTTGGCTGAACCAAAAAAATGCTTTAGGTTGAGATATGGGGTTTTTTCAGTGTGGGTTTCCTCCTAAAAGGTGGTGTCAATGTACTCATTAAAACAGTGGTTATTAGTGTTAGCTGTTCAAAAAAAATACACTAATTAAAAAAATGACACAACTTAACCGTTGTAAAACATGGGCAACACCTCTAAAAAAAATAAAACCATGATCAAAATTGAAATTTTTGAATTGCAAAAAAAATAAAACCATGATCAAAATTGAATCTCTTTAAAAAAGACCTCTTCAAAAAATTCCAAAAAAAAAAACAAACAAAACAAAACCCAATCGTAGAAAATTAAAACATTAACAATATTTAAATAATAATAATAATTAGAAAACATTTTTTATTGTTTTATTTTATTCTTCAAAAATATGCGCCTATGTTTGGATTTGTAATACGTAAGAGTGACAGTTAATTTATTTTTTACGATAGATTGATTGTCATTGCGGCTAATTCTTTTTATGCATTTTAATGCGCATGAAGTTGTAAATGCTATCATGATCGAATATTCATATCAGTAAAGCGAACACGTTTAGAATGACTACTGCCTAAGGTTTTATGTCAAAGTGACAACACATATTTACGTTTAATATACGAAATCGTACCGAAATACCGCAGCAGCGCGCGGGTAAACCCCTAGTTTTTTTACAATTGTGGTAAAAGTGTAAAATAATAAAAGGGACCAAAAGGTCTAAAACCGCCTCAAGTCGTGTTTCCTCAATGAGACGCTACATTTGGGGCGATGATTCCGATGTCTCTCTCCTTTAAATATAAACCCTCACTCCCATTCTTTGACTCTAGAATCTTCCCAACTTCTTCATCTACAAGCTTCATTTTCTCAGATCTCAGATTTCACCATGTCTTGTTACAGAGGAAAGTATGCTGGTATGATCTCCATCTCCATTTTCATCATTCTGTACACGATTAGTTAATTTTCGGCTTTCGATTTATGTATGTATCTTTATATCTGCTTTAGTTTTTGTTAGATCTACTGTTCTGTTTGACTTCATTTAGGTTTGTAAGTTTTAGACCTGCTGTTATGTTGTAATTTATGTTTTTGATCTGTTTATGTGTTATTAGATTCAAATAGGCTATGCAGATCTAATTCTTACCAGCTTTTTATTTGATTTTGTCATCGTTAGTTTTAGTTTATCGATACTAGTTTTATTGATATATATTGTAATTTTAGAAAGAGGCGATTTGGATTTGAACGTTGTTCTTTTGGATATGTTTTTTGCTGTTAGAGAACCGCCTGTTAAATCCTCAAATATTCTTCAGTTGATTTGACTTGATAGGTTCTTATGGTGATAAATGATGCGTTAAGCTAACTGTTTATGTGTAGATTTGTATGGTTGTGAGTTTTTGTTAGCAAGGGTTGATATCTATGCGTCTTCTTGTTGCTAAGACACATATGTTCTTCATATCCATGACATCATTTTTATTCAGATTGTTCTCATTTGACCTATATATTTGGCTAAATGAATACTATATATAGTTGGTTATTTTGTAAGATAATTCGGTGGCCGATGTTTTACGTGATCATACTGTCTGAAATAGATTAGTTTATTTGCTGATAAGATGGTATCTTATCATACTACTGTTTTTATTCTTACCGGTGTTCATCCAGATGATACAAAATAGAAGTTAGTTTTCCGCTGATGAAAATTAATAGATATGTTGTTATACATGTTGTAAGGATTGTGTACATCTCCAACTTAAAATTTACCCAACTTTATAATCATTATACCTTTTGCTTAAACACAGATAAAGATTTGTTGATGCTAATGTAAGAAACATGTAATAAATTTTGTTTTTTTTCTTTATTAGATGAGCTAATTGCCAATGCTGCTTACATTGGTACCCCTGGCAAGGGTATTCTTGCTGCTGATGAGTCAACTGGTACAATTGGAAAACGTCTATCAAGCATCAATGTTGAGAATGTTGAGTCCAACAGAAGGGCACTTCGTGAGCTTCTTTTCTGCACTCCTGGTGCCCTCCAATACCTAAGTGGGGTCATTCTTTTTGAGGAAACCCTATACCAGAAGACAGCTGCAGGTACTATATTATATAAAGTTTAGCAAATTGCAATGTGTACTATTTTCACTTTAGCAATACCTGTAATTTGCTTCTTAAAACCACTTGAAGCTAACTCTTATATCATTTGTTCTCAAAGGGTGTGTTTGTAACTGTTTTATTCACACACATTTACTATTTTTTTCTATCAAAATAGTCTTGGAGAAGTATGTTTGCAAGTATTGATAAGAAGCAAACAGCAAATTAATTTTTAATTTTTTTTTATATAGTTTCTCCAGTAAGCATTTAGTTATTTGTTAAATATCTGGTTTTTTAACCAATACATGCTTTTCGCTTTTTCTGGAGGGCCTTGAGAATGATTGATTTATCCAATATATGCTTTTCTGTTTTTTTGATCATTATTTTTTTGTCATTCATAATTGCTTAAATCAGTCAATTGGCATTTAATTTTTTATTTAAGATTTCACATTAACAAATATGTTTTGCAGGTAAGCCATTTGTGGATGTTATGAAGGAAGCTGGAGTCCTTCCTGGTATCAAGGTTGACAAGGGTACAGTTGAGCTTGCTGGAACCAATGGCGAGACCACAACCCAAGGTCTAGATGGTTTAGCCCAACGATGCGCCCAATACTACTCAGCTGGTGCCCGGTTCGCCAAGTGGCGTGCCGTTCTAAAAATAGGTCCAAATGAGCCATCACAACTAGCCATCAACGAGAACGCAAACGGACTAGCCCGATATGCCATTATCTGCCAAGAGAATGGTCTGGTCCCAATTGTTGAGCCTGAGATTCTTGTAGATGGGCCCCATGACATCAACAAGTGTGCCGATGTAACTGAGCGTGTCCTGGCTGCTTGCTACAAGGCTCTAAACGACCACCATGTTCTTCTTGAGGGTACCCTTTTGAAACCCAACATGGTCACACCCGGGTCTGATGCCAAAAAGGTTGCGCCTGAGGTTGTGGCTGAGTACACTGTCCGCGCCCTACAACGAACCATGCCAGCAGCAGTCCCAGCTGTTGTATTCTTGTCAGGTGGTCAGAGCGAGGAGGAGGCTACAGTTAACCTAAATGCCATGAACCAGTACCAGGGCAAGAAACCATGGTCGTTGTCTTTCTCCTTTGGACGGGCCTTACAACAAAGCACCCTTAAGGCTTGGGCCGGGAAAGAAGAGAATGTGAAGAAAGCCCAGGACGCATTTCTTGCGAGGTGCAAGGCTAACTCTGAAGCGACCCTTGGAAAGTATCAGGGCGGGACTGGGTTGAGTGAAGGTGCTTCTGAAAGTCTGCATGTTAAGGACTACAAGTATTAACTAACTTTGCTATCGGTAATTCTTCACTGATTTACGTTTTTCTTAATGATGATTTTGTATGGATGAGGTGGGTTTTATGTTCTGAACCGGTTTCTATGTTTGTTTTTGGTTTTTATGCTGCTGCGGTTTAATCCGAATAATAAGTATGAGAAACATCTGCTCGTTTGAGGCTTGCTTTTTGTTTAGAAGGGTTCAGGTCTCGATTGTATTTTAGGCATGTTTTTGTTCACTTTTCTCTGAGTTAACTACGGTATCTGGCTAATCTATTTGCTTCTACAGTTTCTCCTGAAAACATCACTTGGTATATGACACGGATTATGGGGCGGGCTTGGGTAGTTGGGTAACTCGTTGGTTATGACTTTGCTTTCTGTTGGATCCTAAGGCCTAACCCAATCCAAAAACCGCATATTAGTTAATCCTAGAGGTGGCAATTGTTACCCATGTCAAAGGAAATGGGTTGGTTTGTGTAAACAATTGTTGTATAATGGGTTGAAATGGGTGACATCATAATATTGGATGGGTTGAGATGGGTAGCACTTGAACACAATGCGGGTCAAGATGGGTAATCAAAAAAGTATGTAAATGCAATGGATTCAAACATTTAAGAATGATTAAATACATATTTAATGAGAAAATCACTAAAAATTATCCAAATGGACTATTTATTTACTTATAACACATCTAAAGTTCAATTAAATTGATGTTTTTTGAGAACAATCCATTTAGACCAGAATTGATTTTGCTTAAAACCCGTTCTGACCCGCACCCATCCTGACCCGAACCCGTTCTGACCTGTTACCCAACCCGACCCAGCCCGCCCATTTTGCCAGGCATAGTTAATCCTAATTATTTTTTTGTTGTCCTTTACAATTGTTTGGTTCCTAAATTGTTAAATTATATTTTGACTTGCTGGTTTTGTATTGAATAAGGGTTTTTCCCGCTCTTGCATTGATTTGGATAAAAATTTCAAATATCAAAACTAGGATCAGATTAAAAGTTGCAACTCTATTGTAAAACATAAATTGTAGCTAAAAGCACATCCTAAAACCGTGTCTGAAGAATATTAGAAACTGTGGCTAAAACGCTTAAAATGCCAAAAGAAAGTCAAAAACCTCAACTAAAAATCTTTACGATTAAAATGATATTAATGCTAAAAAGCTTGATATTGTACTGTTGCGTTATAGGCTAGCGAACAGCACGCAAAATTTATGTGACAGTTTGGGTTCTGAATGTATATTGACATTCGTTTGGTGATTACGATCAAATTAATTCACTCATGGCTACTATCCACAATGTAAGGACTAAGGACATGTTAAAGATACAAATACTCGATAATCCATGAACATGTTATATTTGGGCTTGAAATTTATATAAATGTCCGTAAAATAATTGCGATCAAATTAATATAACTATTATCTGAAAGGACATGTTAAAAGCAAATGAACATTAAAAATATGTAAATAAGGTGAAAGAGTGATTGAAAAATAAGAGCTTAGAGTGCAAGGTTAAAATTTAAACGTTGAAATTAATTCAATATTATGTATTTCATTCTTGTTTTGTGAGAGGCAACGAAAATTGAGACTTGAAACTAATTAAGTTATTAAGAATCCCATGCTTGGATCATTTGAAGCGGTTGTCTAAAAATTATTCTTTTTTTAAGCGGTTTGGCAAAAAAAAACATATACCAGGTCTTAAAATCGAACTTTAAATCGTGAAAAAAAAAGTATTCAAACCGCTGTAAAAAACTATTTAAACCACGTCCAAAACTGGCGCCTTTAAACCGCATAAAAACACAACAATTTTTTTTATAACCGCATCTAAAATCACACTTTCAAACCGCGGTAAAAAATATCGAAAACTACGACTAAATTGTATATACAGTAATTTAGAATTTAAATTGAAACCAAGTAAACACTTAATTGAGTCGAATTGTTTACTTCTAAACCAAATAGACTCATCGAGCACAAACATGAGTCACATGACTCTTGTTTAGTTTAGTTTGGCTTGTGATCTAGATGTACTAGAGTTGAAAAAAAAAAGGAAAAGAAAAACAGGTACCGGCTACGAATTTTTGTTGTTGACAAAATACTGTTCATTGATAAAAGCATATATAGCTTCTGAGAAGTAACAATAGAAAGTGACTAGAGCATTCGTAATTTTGGCGTGGATTAATTGACGAAGTTCATGATTCAAAAAGTTTGTTGATAAATCACTCCAATAGTCCTTGTTTGACAATGGTTGATTCTAGAAACTTTCTAACCTTGTTACTGTTACTAAGTTGCACAATTATAAAATGCGATACTTTAAAAATATGAAACAATCAAAAAAACTAATTTTATTTTTTGAAAATTTGCAAGCAAATATAAATTTCACTATTGATCTTTTATCTTCTTCACATAATTTAAAGAAATTGAGCATTTGTCAACCCGCTCATTAGTTAAATCTTTATACGTGGTAAAATATGAAAAGTATGTTTGCGTTTGAATTGTTTTGATATCCACGTACCAGAGAAAATTTATTTCAAATATTAGTTTATGTAATAAAAAAAACTTTTGCATGTGAGCAAAAATATTTCAGTATCATTCAATAATGCCTCAAATAACACTTTCATGGTTAAAATAGTAAAATTGTATATAAACAACTTTCAATAATTTTTTTTTAAAAACTTAATATCTTTCACATGTTATTTACTTATTTATATAGAATGGATTTGACACAGAAAATGTTAATGATTTGCCGTAAAAAGCTTTTCTAGAATTATGCTATGTGATGAAACAGGACATAAAAAGTTGTTTTAATATAAAAAAAATATATAAGGAAACGAATTTCACATGTTTAGGTTTGAATTGACATGTACTTGGTAGGTTTCAAATTTCTAAATGTTTGAAATGCTTTAAAATAAAAAAATTTCTCAAAATTTTACAATCATCTTGTATCATGTGGGTGTATACTGTTTTCACAAGTAGGTTGAGAATAAACACAAGAAATTGCATATTTGCTTGAGGTTTATAAAACCACAAGTAAAAAATATTGAAGGTTTATTATTTTAAAAGAATTTGAATTTGAAATTCAACAAATGATACAACCCCTAAAAGACAAATTTTGTTTTTGAGTAAATTACACTTTTCGTCCTTTATGTTTACACAAAATTTTAGAAATAGTCCTTTATGTTTCAAAATGTCAAAATCAGTCCTTTAAGTTTTCAAATGTTGCAAACTTGGTCCTTTCTCCGTTAACGTTGTTAAGTACTAACAGAATAAATGACCATATCTGAAAATTTATGTAAACATAAATGATCAAAAGTGAAATTTATTCAATTAATTATATGATTTTTTTTACATTTATGCCCATATTCTGTTAGTATTTAACGATGTTAACGAAGAAAGGACTGAGTTTGCAACATTTGAAAACTTAAACGACTGATTTTGACATTTTGAAATAAAAAGGACTATCTCTGAAATTTTGTGTAAATATAAAGGACGAAAAGTGCAATTTAATCTTTATTTTTTTTACCCGACTACCTAACTAGCTTCTATTTTTACATGTGCTACAACTTTAAACTTATGCTTCAAGACTTCAATGTGACCGGCGTTAGATCTCTTATGAAAACTTTGAAAATACGTTGCATAATATATTTTTGTAAATTAATATTAGTTTTTATATGAAACCTGAGAGAATCTGGTTTCGGCTTAAACCGGTTCATATCCAATGGTAATCAGTTCCAACCAAGTTGGGATATGTTTTCACCAAATTGGTTCCACACCCGAACCAATTTTAATAATTTTAAGACCAAAAATAATGATAGTGAATGTATATAGAAAAAAATTAAAACCAAATGTATAGAATTGTGTAGTTATTATGAATAAACTTAGATTTTGAAGCTTACACTACAATAATATAATTGTAACAAAGATAAGTTGGTGAGTGTGAAAAAAAAGTTAGGTGTAATACTATGGTTGACGGCACCTCATCATGACCTATATAATGTTCACACTCCCTTGTACGGGTGTAACGTGTGGTTTTAACTATGTGCCATTATATCGTATGCCAAACTATATATATATTTATCACAAAAAAAATGACCCTCTTTCAAATACTTGATGCCTATTAACTTTGTATTTTTGTATCATCATATATATCCTCAGTTTACTTTTTTATATATTTATTTTTTATTTTTTGTCTCTATAGATCGATCTTTGTCTTTAATTCTAAAATCCTCAAAACACAATTAGATTTGTAGATTTCAAGTCAATTATGATTATAAACTATTTTAGTGTAAATACATAAAATTATTTTGTTAATTTTGTTGCTATAAAAAACGTGTGTGTATGTATATATGTATATATATAATTGAAGAAGATGATGGATAAGAGAAAATGGTGGAATATAAATTATGTATAAAAAAATGAATTGAAGAATATGATAATAAAACAAAGATGGAATGTCAAAGATAAGTTAATGATGATGAAAGTAAAAGTAAAGTGGCAGTTGGCATTAAAAGAAAGTATAAGTTTGAAGAAAGAAACAAAAATGGTTACCAGTTTTAGGTTTCAGAGAAGAGTGAGTTTGTAGGAAAAACAGCAGCTTCACAGATTGGCTTCATTCACTTGTCAAATCATATATATATATATTGCATCATCAACTCCTCATAAAATGTGTGTGTGTATAAAGTTCTATAATAAGATTTCGTTATAAATATTAGGGATTTAGGGTTATTAAATTTAAATACTTATAATTTTTATCTCTTGGGCGACAATACTTTCAACTGAGAAGTGTTTATTGGTATTCCCAATTTTCAACATATTTTCATTCACACTTCAAAACAGGTGTCACGTCATCAAAAATTTTAGTATAATGTAGTGCCAATGAAAAACGTATTGAAAGTTGTGAGCTCCAAGTGATAAACATTTCTCAGTTGAAAGTATTGACAGCCAAGGAGTTAAAGTTGAAGTATTTAAATCTAATGATCGTAAATATTATATTAAGAGCTAGCCTTGGGAAAACCACATCTCCATGACTCCATGTGCCAAAACATGAAGTTTTATAATCTTTTTTAACAACCCTTTTTTTTAAACCCTTCTTAAATTTATATATTTGAAGTGATGAAAAAAAAAAAGAAGTTCAAGACAAGCTTATAATGTGACACCATTTGACGGTGGAGTGATGGTAGCTAGGGAGTGACATTGATCAATATTAAGGATGTAGGCATATGTATATCTAATTAACCAAAGAGACATTGCCTCAATGATACTCTGGGATTCTCCCAAGTGGGAAGTCTTGGGTTCAAATTCTTTCCGCAGCGAAAAAGGGTCTAGAGGGGTCAGGGGGTTTTCCCAGTGGGGTTTTCTCCTAGGGTGGTTGTGGTGCTCATGGGAGGACCAAGTAACTAGACCTTGGTGACATGGCCTGAAGATAGTGGGTTCACACGATTGAGACGTTCGCCGTTCAAAAAAAATGTATATCTAATTAAAGAAAGATTAATTAAGTTGTTATTGATGATGCATCCAACTTATAACAAGTTTTCACTTCTGATCTCAAATCTGTTTCCTTTTCAGATGTTGCTTCAATAAGGGCCATGGATTTACGTCTTAACTCGAGCCATCGATCGCTTCTCTCCTTCGCGTTGGGGTCTTCTCGACGTCCGTGTAGCTCCCTCATTGAGATATATATATATAAACTATGCTCATATTACATTGAATTAGTGAAACTTTTGAATACACACCATATATTTCCTTACAAATTAAAATACATTGTGACCCAAAGTAGAGAAAGATAATAATGAACAAAATCCAACAACCCCAATTAAATCGATCTCTAAATTATATATTTTAAAAACTTAATTAATGTTAATATATATATATAATAAGTGGCAGTATGTATGCATATGATGTCAGATGCAGTTTTTGGTAATGCAGTGGTGACAATGACACTGGTGAGGCCTGATGGATCTGTTCCTTTTCTTGTTTGTGGTTTTGGTTATGTCATTAAAAAGGAAGGTTTTGTAAGAAGCTAAGAGGTGACAGTGGGCTGTCTATCATCCATACATGCATATATCACACTACATTTTACATCAACTTAATTATCGCTCTCAATCTTCCTCCATCCAAATCTATGTATGTATGTATGTATGTATGTATGTATGTATGTCCTTCCTATTAAGTTCTTACCTCACCATTCTATATTAATAATTTGAACCAAAATGTATACTTGTCTTTTATTTTTATTTTTTTTAGGATAGATGATGTTTATGTTCAATAAAGAAAAGTGGAAAGGAAGTAGAACTTACAATGCAACAAGGATGATATATGCCCAAATTGTAAGCATCGAATCTAAGGTTTAGTTTATTGTTTTATCCTTTGGATTTTAGAGGGGAAAAAACCCAAAAACGGTCCAGCAATAGTTGGTTCGCAGGTTCAACCATATGACCGGTAAGTCGGTAACCGGCCAGTTCAACTGAGAATGGCCCAAATAGCTTTATTTAACTGCTTATCTCACATGATCCTGTTTCGGCCGGCCGGACTAGTCTAGTTTTAACAACACTGTTAATCTTACAATTTATATGAGGTGATCACAATTGTGGATAATCACTCAAATTTGAAAAGATTAATATATGAAGAAGATAAACATCTCTTCGTTTGTGATCATCATATCTTTTTTTATTGGCCATGAGAACCCACTTACGTGGTAAATCCTCTAGTCCCCCTAATACTTGACTAACTGGAAGCAACATGTAAAACACGACCGCAAGCAACTGGATTTGTGGTCTTCAAGAGAAATTAATCACCTCAAGTGAAAATTGAGCTTGAGACCTATATGTCAGTTTTGGAAATAAACTCTAAAGTCTTCTCAAATGAAATTAATCTGGTTCGTTAAGTAACTAAGGTGTGTACTCTCTATTATATAGGTGCATCGATCATGCATGCAGGATTCAAATCTAGCTCATATATATATTAGATGAACATTAATATATATATATATATATATATATATATATATATATATATATATATATATATGTCATTCTAAAAGCAACCGGAAAAAAAATAAAAATAAAAGTCTTGACTTCATGTGTGCAAGATCGAGGTTGGACCACATGATGTGTGAATGTGTGATAATGGGTTGCTTAGAAGTGTACAAAAACAGCTTTCAAAATATGTTCTCGGCCTACTATGGTTGTTCCACGGTCCAATCACACGTTTCCTAACATCACCTGTCTTTATCATAGCTTTGATTTTTTTATTTTTTTTATATCTTCAAAAAAAATCTGTAGCTAATTTTCAATGAATGACATAGGTGACTTAAAGTTTTCAGACATGGTTTTACAATTTTATAAAAATTACGTTTAACCTACTATTTACAATTTTACTTATATATATATATATACTCAAATCATAAGTTATAATCTATTTTGTTTTAAATTTTTTATTTAGATAAGGAATATATGTAATTTAAACTTTAGATATATAAAAAGATGCATAGAATTTAAAAGATTAGGTGAGAAAATATATGAAACAAGAATTATGAGTATGTTGTTTTTGTAACAAGAATTAGGGTTGATGTTTTTTGTTTAACTAAGAGAAAGAGAGGGGTGTGTAAGGAGGGGGTGATGGGGGCTTGATGAGGGATGATGGCAACACATGTGGTGATAACGTAGAATGATGATTGGGTGATGGTGTTAGTTGTTTATGTGACGCTTAATTAAGTAGCGCATATACACAGAGTGATGGGGGCTTTAACATAACATGTGGCCTAAAAATTGACACTATAACTCACTCATCACTTCACGTCATCACCACATGTGTGTGTATATTATCACCCCTTATCAAGTCCCTACTACCCACCACATTCAACCCCTCACACACCTTTTCACGCCACTAGGGAGTGAGGGGAGGGCGCCATGGAGGCGTGACCTATGTCCCTCATGCCCTATTCACACACCACTATTATACATATGGACTTAGTGTCCTCACGATGGTGGCCTAGTTGTAAGGGGTGTGAATCCATAATGGAGGTATATAGTTCAAAACCCGGGACTACCCAATTTTTCCTGCGTCATGCGATTTACCTCCCTCATGTTGGCCGTGGAACCGGTCGATGAGGGGCGCCTAATGGTCCACGTTCACCATTTTTTTTACCTATGGCCTTAGTGTATTAAACAAGGCACACAATTGTGAAGGCTATCCTTGAAAAAAACCAGTAATTCAAAATTGAAATTTTGAAACTACCAATAATTCAATTGAGTTTAGCCGGCTGAAACTGGTCGATCAGTTAATTTGATAAAACTTAATATTAATTATTGACTATTTCAATTGTTATAGGAGACGAAACACAAATGGACTCACAAAACCACCGATCGAGAGATGAGCAAATAAACGAACCGTAGAACCCGAGCGTGTTTGGAACCTGAGCACCCATTGCCCATGTGCCTGAAACACCCAAGCGTGTCGGGCGTGTTTTGGTCTGGAAGACAGTGAGTCAAGCACGTCCCAATCACTATGTGTCCCACCTTAAAAATAAACAATTAAGTTCCTATTATAAATTCTCACATGTAAACTCATATAAGGTTTAATTTCTCATGTGAGATTCTTTTCACAACTTTATGTTTTAATCATATATTTTTGGGCATCGATCTTTATTCATTTAAGCTTTGTTTTGAGATTTAGTGTATTGTGATTCTCTTACACAGTAGAACATGAACGTAACAAATAATAATAAAATTTATAATAAATATAAATGAATTTTTAGTTTAAAGTTAATAAAAAAAATGCAAACATTGTATATATATGGTTTTCGGTCAATTTAACTGCATTGAGGGAAGATCTGAGTTGTTTAAAATGATTATCTTTGTATATTCAATTTAGGAGATAGCTATGAAAACAGTTAATCACCACTTTTCCACTATCCCATTTATCCCAATTAAATAATAATTATTTTTTTGTAAAATGAATTTTACTAATTTGATTCGATTATACCATTGTACTCGGCTATCAGACATGTATAAAATTAGTTAATATTGGTCTTTGAAAAAAAAGAAGCTGAATCATTCACTCTTAAAAAAAATAAAATTAATAATAATAATTTAAAATCAAACCAAATAATAATATTTTAAAGGTTATAACCACACCCTAACATCATATCTCTTTTAGTCAGATAATTCCCATGCAGATATTCCAAAGATGTCTCCTTTGTATAATCAAGAAAACACCATCAAATTTCTTTAATCTTTTCATAGTAATCCCACATCATCTCATGAGGGTCACTCATGGAAACCATGTTACCACCATCTCTCAAGAGATCATTGAATGTAACAGATCTTTCACCAGCTGCCTCATCATGATTAATGATGTGATTATGGTGATCATAATACAAATTTGAGCATCCTTTTTGTTTCTTGTTTCTCAATAGAAAATTAATGTGATCCCACTTAGCCTTGCAGATCAATGCACTCTTATTGTACCCTAGAGAAGCCATTGTTAAAGCTATTTCCTCCCAAAGAACATCTTCCATAAATCCACATTTCTCAAATCTTGTTTCCATGCTACTTCTTAGTTGTATTAGTTGTGTGGTCTCATTTTCTCCCCAATCTTGAATAATTTGATCTTGATCATTACAATACTTGCTACAAGAACCATCGATTGTCGATTCGTTCTTGGTTAATTTGTGCAAAGCTTCCATTAAAACCATGTGTTGATACTCCATCTTCGCTCGTTGATTTGATCGAACCTGTTTCTCTCTTTCTAACCTTGCAGCCTCTTCTTTCCTCCATTGTTTCTCTTTTAAAATTCTTGTGTTTTCTTTTTCTTCGATTGTATTCATCACCTTCTCCATCCATCTGTCTTGTTTCTCCATAAGTGTGTTCATTTTTGCTTCAATGGAGTTGGTTATCTTGGTCTTCCAATGCTTCTTCCCAAGCAATATCTTGTTAACTGTTTTAGGGTGATGATAATTATTTTCCACAAATGGAGTTGAAGTTGCATTAGCGACTGAAATCGGGATCTCGTTGGTTCTTGAATTCGTTCTTGTTTCGCCTGATATAGCTTCTAGTTGATAAAAGAATCGGTAATGTCTCTTGTCTTGTCTTCCAGCTTTCCCTTCTTTGATCTTCTTGTAATACTTGTACAAGTTTTCAAATTTCTCACTGCATTTTTTCCCACTTCTTTTATACCCATGATCCATACACATTATCCTGAAAATTAAGAAACAAAATGTGTTAATTAAGCTTTTAATTGATGGTGAAACTATTAGTACAAATAAAGTATTAATTAACAAGTTTCTTTCATGATGTGCAAGTTACCTGACACCCTCTGATCTTGTGCATGCGGGAGCCTCTCATGCACTTGGGTTTAATTTTTATTTTTTTAAATTATTTTTTATTAATATATGATAAACAAGAAAGATGAGCCATTTGGACATTTAATTGGCCTCGTTTTAGGCTGATCTATTTCTTGGTTCATTGTTCAGCTTAAGGAAGTGAAAAGCTTTGTCTAGAATGATTTCCAGGAAATTAATTAAGTGATTGAAGTTAAGAGAAAATTAATTAAAGTATTAAAGTTTTCTAGCATAACATAAATTTATTTATTTTTTTTGTAAGTGAACCTTGTATTTACATCATAAAAGGGTAAAGCTTAGATCTTTAAACATTGCAATAAAGGAAAGAAATTGAAGTGAAGTGAAAATTAAAGCTTGTCCTCTTTATATATAATAGTTTCCATGAAAGCTGCTTATAAAACTTGGAGGAAAGTAATTAAACCCTTGAAGCACAACATCAAAATTTTTTAAGTGATGAAATGAACTTTGAACTTTGCATTTTCATAAAGAAATGTAAACTTTTTGATCTTTTTAAACTTTTAGCTTAATTATATGATTTCATAATTAAAACCTTTTTGTGTGAATCAAATAGCTTGGTGTAGATTTAAGGCTGCATGATCTAAGAAAATCATATATTTGAGTGAACCAAGTAGGTGTTGATTTAGAGCTCTATGATCTAATAAAAGAAACCCTATTTGAGTGAACCCAAATTCTGGATCTTAAACCATAAAAGTAAAAAAAAAAATGAAAATGTAAGATGTTGAGATAGAAAAAGGGAAACCTTGAAACTTCATCCCACAAATGACCCTTGTGATTAGCTTCTTTGAACTTAGAATCAAGACTTGTTCTAATGTCAAGAAGCACTAGGGTTTCTTCTTTTGTCCATCTTCCACCGATCTCCATGTCTAAACCACCACCGCTGCCACTATCGCCGCTTAGACCCGAAGTTGATGACCCCATACCCATCATTGAATCAGATCCAAACGGACCGCCACCGCTACCGCCACCTCCTCCTAACATCATCATGGCATAGTGTAGATCATGAGGAGGTTGAGGTATGGCAGGGAAGATAGGTCTTCCATTCATGTTGTGGGTGACCAGATCCATCATCCCATAATTGTCCTCCATTTCTATATATCTTGGTTTATTTCAAGTTCTTTAATTCTATCTTTTCAATCAATGGTTTTCACAGGATAAGGAAGAAGCTGATCCTGGCTTCACAAGTAAAAAAATATGAGCATGTTGGTGTTTGTTAATAAAGAAAGAATATTACAAAATTGCATACCCTAGAATAGTAGAGATAGTAGAGACAAGATGTGTACAGTAATGTAATATGTAAATCACCCATATACGTTATACTTTTAATGTATCATGTCACATGCATCTCTCTCACACACACACATGCTCTCTCTCACACAGAGGAGAGAGAATGAAATGATCAGGCAGAAGCTCAGACCGGTAAAAGTACAGGTTCTTGTGAAACACAAATGTTGAAAGGTGAACACGTAAATTAAATTGATGTTTGTAACTTGTTTTAAAGTCTTTTTTTTTGTTGCAAATACTAACCATTGAATGCAAGTTCTTCAATTTTCAATCAATATAAGTACGTTGATCATTCTAAGTTGTAGCACAGAGAATTGAATATCAAAATGTTTTACTCGCATAAAAAGTAGTCTTAGTTATGATATAAGATTTGTCTTCGTTTTATTCTTGGAGGTTCTAATTATGTATGTAAACGATCCGAACGAACGCAAACACATGCATGTTCGTGTTCGTTCATTTAAATTTAACAGAACATGAACACTAGCACATTAACGAACATGCTTTTTGTATTCATTATCGTTTATTAAGAAAATGAATATGTTCGTGTTCGTTTATGCTCGTTCGTTAGAAAATTAAACGAGCTGTTCATGAATATAAATAAAACACTATTTAGCAAACATAAACAAATTAACACAATTGAATAAGCACAAATAGGTCTGTAAACGAACCGACCGAACACGAACACAGACATGTTCGTGTTCGTTCATTTAAACTTAACCGAACACGAACACATTAATGAACATGAATTTTGTGTTCGTGTTCGTTTATTAAAAAAATGAATATGTCCGTATTCGTTTATGTTCGTTCATTAATAAATTAAACGAACTGTTCATGAACATAAATGAACACAAACGAACTAAAATAAACGAACAAACATAAATGAACATTTTTTAACACCATTTGACAATCATAAACGAACATGAACACTATTGAACAAACATAAACAAACACTATTGAACAGGTATAAGTGAGCACAAACGACAAGTCTCTTAAATGTAAATATATATCATTCGTAAATTAGGCAGTTAACTGAACAAAAACTAACATTACATAGTTAACGAACATTAACGGACACAAATAAACGAACGTAAATAAACGATCATAACCGAACTGTTCATGAACATAAATAAACAAACACTAGGTGTGTTCATGTTCGTTCATTTAATTAAACGAACACAAATTTTATATTCGTGTTTGTTCATTTATTAAATAAACGAACATAAACGAACTTCTTACCAAACAGTTCGTGAACTTTTTCGTTCGTTGACAGGACTAAGCACAAACTAACGCAAACAACAGGTCTTTTAAATGTAAATATATATCACACATAAATTAGATAGTTAAACGAACATTAACAAACACAAATAAATCAACATAAATAAACGAGTAGTTCATTAACATAAATAAACGAACACTAGGTCCAGTGGTGGACCCAGAAAATATTCTTATGGGGGTCGGAAATTTTTTGATTGCCATTATCCATCGTTACATATTTCATTGTTTATACCGTTTTCAAATCTGGATCGGATCACCTAAGATTGATAAAATAAATCGAATCACAAATACCTAATAAAGTACGTCAAATCGTCATCTCATTTGTTAAGAATACATGATAAAATTTGTTATCTCACAACAAGATTCATAGAGTGATATTCAAATTAAAAAATTCAATATTCAAAAAAGCTGCTCATTCAAGTTTTCTTTTTAAAAAGCGTTTCATATTACCTAAATATACAAATGGAAAAACTTCTCTTTTGCTCCATATGGTTTGACAATTATAACTCTTTTGCTTCATGTGTTTTGACAATTATAACCCTTTTGCCCCTGTAATTTGACAATTAAAACCCTTTTAATTTCTTCCCTGTGATTTTGAAAAAATGAAGTATAATGAAGACATATTGGAAAAATTTGTAGCAAAATGGTTAACAAAGGGAGCATAATGGCCATCTTGACAAGTTTGGAGAAAAGTGGTTAAAACTGTCAAATCACAAGAAGTAAAAGATAAATTTTTCCTATACAAATTATACTCAATCAACTACGTTTCTCATCATGATAACAAGTTTCAAATTTTAAAAATATACATAAATAAATAAACTACATGAAAATTTAACTATTAACAAACAAGTGACAGGTGAAGTGTAGGATAAAACTAACAAAACTGCTATAGTTAAGGTGTTACTCTCTTTAATTTCAAAGATTCAAGCCCAACAAAGAGAAATTGATATAAAAAAAATTTCTTAAGAAAAAAAATCTAACAAATAAGTATATTGGGCTATAAGTGACTGATTTGAATTAAATTATTAATTGGTAATTAATTATGTTTAACCACGGGTAATGTATATTAGGTTATTTGGGTGTTAGTTTTGGTTTAAATTGAGGCATATCATAATCATTAAAATTTCACGTGGGTCGATGGTAAAATTTCTTGGAGGTCGGTCGAGATTAAATCGTATATATAACGAATAATTTTTTTTCATGGGTGTCGACCAACCCCCATAGAATATATGTGTCCACCTATGACTAGGTGTGTTCATGTTCGTTTATATAATTAAACGAACTCAAATTGTATGTTCGTATTTTTATATTTATTAAATAAGCACGAACATAAACGAACTTTTCGTCGAATAGTTCACGAACAATTCATGAACTATTCTGTTCATTTACACGCCTGGTTTTAAAGTTTAGTAGAACGTCACCTTGTATGTTTGTTTGTTTGTTAATTATATATTTAATTTACTATCGTCGAACAGTTCACGAACAATTCATGAGCTATTCTGTTCATTTACATGCCTAGTTTTAAAGTTTAGTAGAACGTCACCTTGTATGTTTGTTTGTTTGTTAATTATATATTTAATTTACTAATAATAACGTCATTTGATCTCTAATCATTTACTAATAAAGTAACATGCGGTTGTTTATTGATAGAATCAAGTACTAGTTATAACACATATTATGGGTTCCTCTTTAACCTTGAAAACTAATAAGCTGTTAAGAAATTTAAACGACATAAAACAAACTTTTATTACTTTTATTTAAGAGAATTATTTTTTATGTTCTTTGATACGTAAGAAAGTCATGAAGTTAATTGACTCTTTTTATACCAAGCAGAACAAAGAACAAATTTATTTAACTCCTATTTTGAATGAATCTATTATCTATTATCTATTATCTACTAGGTTATAAACCAGTGTAATACACGTGTTTGAGAATAAAAAATAATGTGATTTTATAATTATGTCTTCATAAATTTACATAATTAAAATAATTTTGTTATATCTTTTTAAATTTACATGATTATATTAATACTAATAATATTAGTTATACCTTTTTTGTATAGGAAAATTTTTTTAAGATAAAAAATTTTTAAAAAAAATGTTCTTAAAACTATATTAAACATAGATATATTAAACATTTATACATGTTCAATATTTGAATTTTAAAATTATTTGTTTAAAATAACATAATACTGTTATAAATCAAATATATATTTAATATTATTACAGTTATTTGTAGCAGTTATTTTTATTCACGTTTATATGTATGTACGATAGAACAAGATGATAAAAATAGAAAACGTGTTCTGTGATATTGCTTGGATGATTTTCTCTGTTACGTTATCAGCACGATGCATCTTGCTTCTATGGAATGAATCGGACAGAATCTGGATTCAACCAAGTTTGATTGTTGAAGTCTGCGTTTAAGTTTCAAGTTTCATCTTCAAACATTTTCAAGTTTCATCTTCGATTGGTTATTAAGATCATTCCAGTTGTTCTCATCCGGATAAAATGTCAAACTTATCAAAACTTGAATTCGCTTCACTTGATATCTCGGGTAATAATTACCTTCCATGGACTCTTGATGCTAAAATACATCTGACTGCAAAGAATTTGGGTGAAACAATTAAAGATGAGAATCAAACTTCTCTGCAAGAAAAAGCACAAGCCATGATTTTTCTCCGTCATCATCTTCATGAAGACTTGAAAAGGGAATACCTCACTGTTGAGGATCCTCTTGAATTATGGAAAAATATTCAAGACAGATTTGACCACTAGAAGTTGGTCTTACTTCCAAAGGCCCGCTACGAATGGCTTCATTTGAGATTACAGGATTACAAATCTGTTAGTGAGTATAATTCTGCTCTTTTTCGTATCACATCTGAACTCAAATTATGTGGAGAACCAATAACTGATGCAGACATGCTTGAAAAGACTTTTTCAACGTTCCATGCTTCAAATATGCTCCTGTCGCAGCAATACAGGGAACGTCAATTTACTAAATATTCTGAACCGATATCTTGTCTGTTGGTCGCGGAGCAAAACAATAAGCTCCTACTGCAAAATCATCAATCGCGACCCGTTGGTTTCCGCCCATTCCCAGAAGCGAATGTGCCATCTTATCATAATAGTCGTGGGCGAGGAAGAGGCCGTGGCCCCAGCAGAGGTCGTGGTCGTGGACGGAGCTATTCATGGAAACGAGAGTCTCATAATTATAAACATGGTGGTGGAGGCGAATCAAGTCGACATAATTCAGAGCGACCTTCTCGGGGGAGAGCTAGTGGGACTCAGAATAACATATGTTTTAAATGTGGAATGTCAAATCATTGGTCTCGCACATGTCGCACCCCTAAACACCTTGTTGAAGCTTATCAGAGAATGATTAAAGAAAAAGGAAAAAATGTTGAGACAAATCTTCTTGAGAATGTACCTAATTTCTCATCTTCTGAACCACTATCGGACACACATCTCGATGCATGTGATTTCATCGAAAATGTTCGTGATGTTTAAGTATTATGTGTTTTTCTTTTAAAGTTTGTTTATGTTTAAACTATGACTTATGTTTTAGTTTGTTTTTAAACTCGTGTAATGTTTCTTTTTAATTATGTGTTGGTTTAGTTTGCTAATCTTTACTAATTTCTTTTGTATTATTTTTTCCTGAAGAAAATATGTTTACTAGTTCCAGCAGAACTATTATTGGTGATGAATGTCTGGTAGATAGTGGTAGTACTAATACTATTCTCAAACATAAGAAATTTTTCTCTACATTGTCTCCCGTAAAAACACCCGTTGGTACTATCTCAGGTGTTAGTTATATTATTGAAGGCTCTGGAAGAGCAAACATCATATTATCTTCGGGTACTAAACTAATTATTGAGAATGCATTATATTCTAGTAAATCAAGACGAAATTTACTAAGTTTTAAGGATATTCGACAAAATGGTTATCATTTAAAAACAATATCCAACAATAACATTGAATATCTTCAAATTATTGTTAACAAAAATGGTCATGAAACTATAATTGAAAGTCTTCAAGCTTTATCCTCTGGATTATATTGTACAAATATAAATCCTATTGAATCATATCTGATAGAAAATCATAAATCACTAAACAAAGACACATTCACTATATGGCATGATCGCTTAGGTCATCCAGGTAGCATAATGATGAGACGAATAATGAAAAGTTCAAATGGTCATCCTCTTAAAAACATGAAAGTTTTGTTACCACAAGAATTATCATGTGCAGCATGTTCATTAGGCAAACTCATTATTAAACCCTCTAAAACAAAAGTAACACAAGAAAATCTTTCATTTTTAGAAAGAATTCAAGGTGACATATGTGGACCTATACATCCTTCATGTGGACCATTTCGCTATTTCTTAGTCTTAATTGATGCATCCTCACGATGGTCACATGTGAGTCTGTTAGCTACTCGAAATGTGGCATTTGCTCGATTTCTAGCTCAAATTATACAATTAAGAACAAATTTTCCAGACTATCAAATTAAAAACATCCGAATGGATAATGCTGGTGAATTCACATCCCAAGCTTTCAATGACTATTGTATGTCAATTGGGATAAATGTTGAGCATCCAGTGCCTCATGTTCACACACAAAATGGTTTGGCTGAATCATTAATTAAACGATTACAATTAATCGCTAGACCACTTTTAATGAGATGCAAATTACCATCTTCTGCATGGGGGCATGCCATTCTACATGCAAGCACATTAATTAGATTAAGGCCAACTGCTGATCATGAATACTTCCCATTACAATTGGTCTCAGGAAGAGAACCAAGTCTTTCTCATCTTAAAGTTTTTGGTTGTGCAATATATGTACCTATCCCAGTACCACAACGTACCAAAATGGGACCACAAAGAAGACTGGGTATTTATATTGGCTTTAATTCTCCATCAATTGTTAAGTATTTAGAACCAATGACAGGAGATGTGTTTACTGCACGTTAAGCCGACTGTCATTTTGATGAAACAATATTCCCAGTCTTAGGGGGAGATATAAATAAAGAAAGACTGGTAACTCAAGAACTAACATGGAATGCATCATCACTATCTAATTTTGACCCTCGAAATGGTCAATGTGAATCTGAAGTACAAAAGATTATACATCTGCAAAGAATAGCAAATGAATTACCAGATGCATTCACAGACATAAATAGAGTGACAAAGTCACATATACCAGCATCAAATACACCTGCTCGAATTGAAGTAATTCCTGAAACAATTAACATACAAAGAAAGCGTGGGAGACCAATAGGTTCCAAAGATAAGAATCCACGAAAACGAAAAGAGCAAAATAACACAATTGGTGAAAACTCAGAAAATCATATAAATGTAACTCCAGAAGAGATTAATAAAGAGGTAAATGTTCCTGAAGTGACAAATATGATTCCATAGGAAAATGAAAATAAAGAGGAAACATTGGTAAAAAATGAAAATGAGATCTCTATTAATTATGTACATAGTAGTAAAACATGGAACCGAAATAAAACATGCATTGATGAAATTTTTGCATATGCTATAGCAACAGATGTAATAAATGAAAATGATTATATTCCCAAAACTCTAGAAGAGTGCATGCACAGAAATGATTGGCCAAAATGGCAAGAAGCTGTTAATGCTGAATTAAATTCACTTGAAAAACGACATGTTTTTGGACCTGTTGTCCAAACACCCATAGACGTCAAACCAGTAGGTTATAAATGGGTGTTTGCAATAAAAAGAAATGAAAAGAATGAGATTGTACGATATAAAGCAAGACTTGTAGCACAAGGGTTTTCTCAAATCCTAGGAGTTGATTATGAGGAAACATATTCTCCTGTAGTGGATGCGATAACCCTTAGATTTTTAATTGGTCGATCTCACAATATCTGAAGGACTGCATATGAGACTTATGGATGTTGTAACCGCATACTTGTATGGAACACTTGAAAATGACATATATATGAAAATCCCTAAAGGATTAAAATTGCCTGAAGCATTAAAATCAACAACTCGAGATATGTGTGCTATAAAACTTCAAAGATCTTTATATGGTCTAAAACAATCTGATCGTATGTGGTATAATAGACTTAGTGAATATCTTGAAAAAGAAGGATATAAATCTGATGTAATTAGTCCATGTGTGTTTATAAAAAGATCTTTAACAAAGTTCACAATAATAGCAGTTTATGTTGATGATATCAATATTATTGGATCTCTTGAAGAAATTGAAAAGGCTGCTGAAATGCTAAAGAAAGAATTTGAGATGAAAGATCTTGGTAGCACAAAATTATGTCTTGGTCTACAATTTGAACATTTGTGTAACGGGACATTTGTGCATCAATCAAATTACATCGAAAAGATGTTAAAACGTTTTAATATGGACAAAGCACATCCTTTTAACATACCTATGATTGTTAGATCGCTTGATGCAAATAAAGATCCTTATCGTCCACAAGAAAGGCGAAGAAATACTAGGTCCAGAAGTACCATATTTAAGTGCGATCGGTGCACTTATGTATCTCGCAAATAATACGAGACCTGATATTGCATTCTCGGTACATGTTCTAGCGAGATATAGTTCAAATCCAACACGTAGACATTGGAATGGTATAAAGCACATATTCCGGTATATTTGCGGGACAAGAGACTTAGGTCTTTTCTACCAGAAAAACAAACAGTCCCAACTTGTTGGGTATGCCGATGCTGGATATTTATTAGATCCACATAAGGCAAGATCTCAAACAGGTTATGTATTTACATACGGTGGCACATCAATTTCATGGAAGTCTACAAAGCAAACACTTACAGCAACTTCATCAAATCATGCCGAGTTAATAGCACTATACGATACCAGTCGAGAATGTGTATGGTTAAGATCAATGATTAATCATATACAAGAAGCATGTGGATTAGAACAGATAAAGAAAGAACCAACTATTATTTATGAAGACAACGCTGCTTGCATAGCTCAGATTAGAGAAGGTTATATCAAGGGTGATAGAACGAAGCATATTTCACCAAAGTTCTTCTCAACATATGATCTACAGAAAGAAGGAGAAATTGATGTTCATCAAATCAAGTCGAGTGAAAATTTAGCTGACTTATTTACAAAGTCTTTGCCAAGAAGCAGTTTTGAGCAACTATCACAAAGGATCGGACTTCGTAGATTAAAAGATGTTAGTTAATTTATGAGAGAATATTATACACGCTGTATTCTTTTTTCCTTGACTAAGTTTTATCCCATTGAGTTTTCTTAGTAAGGTTTTTAATGAGGCAGCATAACTGATCCAGTAGTATCAGTTTATCTTATAGGTCCTGAAGTACCAATTTAATAACATCTTGAAGTATGTTATTAATAGTGTATAATGTATAATAATATATATTTGAGGGGGAGTGTTATAAATCAAATATATATTTAATATTTTTACAGTTATTTGTAGCAGTTATTTTTATTCACGTTTATATGTATGTACGATAGAACAAGATGATAAAAATAGAAAACGTGTTCTGTGATATTGCTTGGATGATTTTCTCTGTTAAATACGTATTTTTCGAACACATTTTATAAAAAATTAAATAATTGATTCATAATTTAATCATATTATTGCTAAGTTAAATAAAATCATTAATATTTAATAAGAGAGAGAAGACAAAAAATCAAAATTTTATAAAAACATGGCATAAAAATATTTATGATGAAAGAGAGGCGGGAAAAAAAACTTTAAGTGGTATAGAATGATGACATGTGTCATAACAAAACTTTTATTTATTATATACTATAGATATAGATATAGATATAGATTTACACAGGTTCAATATTTGAATTTTAAAATTATTTGTTTAAAATAACATAATACGTATTTTTCGAACACGTTTTATAAAAAATTAAATAATTGATTCATAATTTAATCATATTATTACTAAGTTAAATAAAATCATTAATATTTAATAAGAGAGAGAAGACAAAAAATCAAAATTTAATAAAAACATGGCATAAAAATATTTATGATGAGAGAGAGGCGGGAAAAAAAGCTTTAAGTGGTATAGAATGATGACATGTGGCATAACAAAACTTTTATTTATTATATAGTATATATATATATATATATTATACTTAATAAATAAAAATAACTAGAGGACACTTGTCACAAATCTAGGGTATTCTAACAATACTTTTCCCGCTTCTCTCTCATAATAAATACACAAATTTATTAAATATTAATTATATAATTATATATTCTTTAACCCTTTACAATTAAAAAAAGTTCTTAATATTAAAAAATATATTACATATAATAATATTAAATACCAACTATATACCTTTTATAATTAAAAAGGAATTCTTAATATAATGTAAAATATTTTTATATTGATTAGCACACTTTTAAAAAATGAAATTATTATAAAATATAAAGTTTTTCCAAAATCTTATAACTCATAATATCTTTTTTATAATTTGTATGTCATTATTATTAACTATTTTTTTTATCAACTTGTTTAATAATAAAAGATAACATCCTATTATTTTGTAAAAAATGACACTTTTTTAAAAACAACTTTTTTAAAATGAAATGTTTAGAAACAAACTTTGAAAAAAAATTTTTAA
Source organism: Mikania micrantha (assembly GCA_009363875.1). NCBI lineage: Eukaryota > Viridiplantae > Streptophyta > Magnoliopsida > Asterales > Asteraceae > Mikania > Mikania micrantha. Next base: position 71,426,029 of record CM018695.1, on the reverse strand, counting down.
ATACAATATTATTATTTTATTTTCTATGTAACGCTAGTCATATTTTTTAAAAAAATCATTTACATTTTTTAAATTTATATTATTGAGTACTTATTAATTTTTTGTCAATCCGTGTAATACACGGGATACTAACCTAATAATATAATATGCATAAAAATTCATTGTGGATGGCGAAGGAAAAGAAATAATTAATTAAGTTTTCATACCAAAAATACGTAAATACGAACAGTGGCGTACGTAACCATCTTTTGATTGCAGTGGCAGACGCTCTTTTTTTTTTAAAAAAAAATGAGTAGTATAGTTATGTTAACATCTTAATATTTTGCAGTTGCTTCCATAAATTTGTAAATTCGGACTAGGTATGAAAATTTAAGTAGTAGTTGCATTTGTTTGTTTGGAGAAAATAGTAGCTTAAAAAATGCTTCCATAGAGGTCGTTTTGGATATTTTAAAAAATAAAACCTTGTAAAGAACAATAATGCCTAACAATGTTGTTTAATAAAAGAAAAGGAGGTATATTTTTGTAAACAATTATTGTATTTCGGGTAGAAATGAGTAACATTATAATATAAAGCGGGTTGAGATGAGTAACATTTTAACATAACACGGGTCAATATGAGTAACTTAAGAAGTATGTGAATATAATGGATTCAAACTGGTAAAGATGATTAATAATATATTTGATGAGAAAATCATTAAAACTTATTTAATTAACTAATTATTTAGTTATAATTCATTTTAACTTCAAAATTAATGTTTTTTTAAAAATGGCTCATTTAAATCAAACCGATTTTATTTAAAACTTACATTGATCTGCACATGTTCTGACCAGTTCCCAACCCAACACGTCCATTTTGCCAGGTATAAGAATAATTTTAGATGTATTTTATTTTTTTTACGCTTATATATATATATATATAATTTAGTTTAATTGTCTTTAGTTAACATGAACTGACCCTACTGATAATAAATTTTAACCTGATCTGAACAGAATGGACAAATTTTATTACATAGCGATTCTCTAACAATAATAAAAAATTTTCCCCTCCGTGAAATTTTTTTTGGGAAATTTTTTTTGGGTCCGTCACTTAATACGAATGGCTTTTCGTAATCATGTTCACTCTTGCGAACCTAAATTAATTAAAGAACACAATCTAGTTAATTAAACCCCTTCGTATATTAAAAAAAGAAAAAAATCTCTTTTGTACCAACGTTAAAATGAAAGAACAAAATTTAATTAACTCTTTTGAACCTAAATTTCTGTACAAAAGGACTAAAATTGGTTAACTCTTTCGTACCATATTGGTACGAAAAGACCAAAACTTAGATCAAAATAATAAAATTTATGTAACTCTTTTATATCACTTTTTTTTTTGAACGGCAGAGATATATTAAAAAAGGCCCAAGCAAGAAGCTAAAGGCACAAACACAACAAAAGACAGGAAATTAAAGATTGTACATGAAATTAAAACTACACCATTGATTCCAATCTAACCAATCTAGTTTTGCTCTATGCTTGATCCATAAGAAGCTAAGCAGCTTGACCTCCTCGAATATTTTGTCCGTTTTTTGATAGATGTTGTTGAAAACTCGGTCATTTCTAGATTTCCATAAACACCAAAATGTAGTCTTCATGATTCCTTGAAAGAGTTTCTTCTGCTTTGTGTTAATGAAATATTCTCCAATTTCATGTATCATAGCTTCAATATTAAGAGCTCTGAAAGAAGGAATTTTACACCATAATGTCAACAGACACCACACATGCCTAGCTAAAGAGCACTTTGTGAACAAGTGATCAGTTGATTCATCAAAAGTTTCACAGAAAACGCATTTCACCGAGTCAACATGTATACCTCTTGACAACAAGGTTGTGCGACATGGGAGTCTATCAAGCATAAGCCTCGAAAAGAAGAAGTTTACCTTGCCTGGGATCCAACTATTCCCATCATTAAAACCACCATAATTCTGGCCTATTTGTTTCTCTAGAATCCTCCTCATAGATTTTGTAGAAAACAAGCACGATTTATTCGCCAACCAAGACCACCCATCTTTCAGATCAGTAAGACTTGCATCTTTGATGATGTTTAGAAGTATGGACCATTGAGCTTGAATGTCGACCGGATTAACAGAAGAGACCCAAGGACACAACCAAGTGATAGAACCATCAGCCACATTGTAGTATTCTGCCACCTTTGCTCTCTTATTAGCCGCCTTTTGAAACAAATCTGGAAATTGGTCGCACAGTGGTTTGTTTCCCTGCCAACAATCAAGCCAAAAAAATATGTCTGAACCATCCCCCACCTTGCCCTTTATAAGCTCGGTTAAGTGAATAGAGTGCATAGATAGATCTTTTGTAATAGAGCAAATGTTTTTCCAAGTACCAGTTAATGAAGCCTTTAAAGGAATTGAAGAAACCGATCTCGAGTTCTTATGTAGGGCTGAAATGACTTTGAACCACATGCTTTCTTTATCATTTTTCGCTCTCCACCACCATTTGCTCAAAAGGCTTAAGTTCAAAATTCTTAACGAACCAACACCAAAGCCTCCTTTATCTTTTGGAGCCATAATTCTATCCCATGCAATCCAAGAGATTTTCTTTTTATCAGTTGTTTCACCCCATAAGAACCTCCTACGAATCCTCTCAAGCTCCTCAATTACATGAATAGGAGCTTTAAATAAGGAGAAGTAGTATAAAGGGAGGCTCCCAAGCACCGATTTAATTAATATTAATCTACCTGCATGTGAGAGTGTTTTGGCTTTCCATGTAGATAGCTTCGCATTAAAAGTATCCACCACCGATTTCCAGTTTTTGATATGATTCATGTTGGCCCCAATTGGAATACCAAGATATGTAAATGGCAGTGTCCCCACTTTGCATCTCACTTTCCATGCCAAGGACGAAGATTGATCGGCGTCTAATCCAAAGCCAAATAATGAACTTTTGTTATAATTTACTTTAAGACCCGAGGTGATGTGAAAGCATCTCAAGACTCGAGTTAAATTCGTAACATTTCTCTCCGAAGCTTCACCTAGAAAAATCGCATCATCAGCATAAAACAAATGAGTGATAATTGGACCTGCATTTGGTGTTTGAATACCATGGAACACTCCTGTTATTGAAGCATTTTGCATCACCACCTCCAAGGCCTCCATGGCTAATATGAACAAAAATGGCGACAGCGGGTCTCCTTGACGAACACCTTTTTTGCTTACAAATTCTTTTGAAGGTGACCCATTTACCAGAATTGATGCTCTTGATGATGCTAGAATCCCCCAAATCCATCTTCTCCATATTCCGGGGAAATTCATATGTTCCATAACCATCATTAGAAAGTTCCAATTAACAGAGTCAAACGCTTTCTCAAAATCGATTTTAAAGATAATTGCATTTAGTTTTACCTTCTTCAACCAGGAAACTAACTCATTTATGATTAAAGGACCGTCCATAATGCTTCTATCACGGATGTATGCAGATTGTGAAAGAGATACTACACTGCCCAAAACCATCTTTAACCGGTTTGCCAGAATTTTTGAAATTACCTTTGTGATGCACCCGATGAGACTAATGGGACGATAATCAGCAATTGTTTGAGCATCTTTAATTTTTGGAATCAGGGTTATAAAGGCTGAATTGCATCCATGACTAATTTTACCATGCGAGTGAAACTCCTTCATGAGTCTAACAAAATCGTTCTCAAATAAGGACCAAAATTTCTTAAGAAATTTGAATGTGAAACCATCCGGACCTGGTGCTTTTCCTTCCCCACAATCCCAGACAGCTTTTTTTATTTCAGCAACCGAGAATAGCATTGTTAATTGTTCTGTCTCCATTAAGGATAATTTCTTGAATCCATTGCCTCTAATAGTTGGTCTTAAAGGCAATGGATCATCAAACTTAGCTTCAAAATATTTTAGTACAGTAGCTTTTATATCACTTGGGTTGTTTATCCAATTATCATCCACCAGGAACCCATTTATTCTACACCTTGAAATATTGTAGTTAATCATTCTATGAAAGAATGATGAATTTTCATCCCCCATAGTGGCCCATTTAATACGAGCTTTTTGTTTTAATTGGCTTATACGTTGTTCTTCCAGCTCCACCAAATCCTTTCTGTATAAAGTTCTTTTGTTGCGTTCTGACTCATCAAGTGATCTAAGTTCTCCAATATGATCTAAAAAGTTGATATTATCTTCACATTCTTTTTTCTTAGCTTCCTCAGTTCTTTTTCCTTCTATTCTCCATGCCTTTAGAGCAGTTTTGATAATTTTCAATTTTTCCAGCAAATGTCTATCAGGTGCTGCGATGAAGGGAGCCATAATCACCGCATTCTGTACCGTCTCCGAGAAGCCATCAAGTTCCATCCAGCCATTGAACAACTTGAAAGGCGGTGGACCAAAATCCAACATGGAACAGGAGAGAGTTATTGGGCAGTGATCGGAATAAGAGCATGGGAGCGCCGAAAGGATCGCGTTCGGCCACAGGTTTACAAAACCTTCACATACCAATATTCTATCAATTTTACTCATAGATTTTCCATCATCGGCATAGTACGTAAACTTTCGTCCCCCCATTTTATACTCAATTAGACCAGCATTGGCAATAAAGTCATTGAAATGTCTTGCATTGGAGGCTATGAATTGGGAGTGTGCCCTCTCCTGTTGATTCCTGACTTCGTTAAAATCACCTCCCATGAGCCATATTCCATCATGTTCTTCTTTGATAGCAATTAGGTTTTCCCATAACTCCTTTTTGAGAGACAGTTCTTGTGGAGAGTAAATATTCGTTACATGGATATCTGCATCTACACCCTCAATGTTTCCAATTGTTACTATAAAGAACTGAGTTTTAATCGAGGCTTTCTTAATAAAAACAGATGGGTCCCACATAGATAAAAGACCACCAGATCTACCGTTTGCATTTACAAAATCGATCTCTAAACTCAACCGACTCCAATGAGGCTTTGATAGTATTTTTATGAGGTCTGAATGTTGTGTTTCTTGAAGCATAATAAAGTTGATTTTTACTTCCCTTTTCAATTTCTGAATCCATTCCAGTTTTCGTGCACCCCCCAAACCCCTAATATTTAGAGATAAATAATTCATGAGGATACATTATTGACACCATCAGCCAAGAGGGCTTCCTTAATTAGATCTTCTTTTCCATGTAATTCAAAGCCTACTAAGGTACCAATTTCAAGAGTATGACTAACCTCTGCATTGATAGCAGCCTCATCTGTGTCAGCATTTGCATGTTCAAGATGATTTGTCTCCTGATTCACTTCATTCAACACCTCAACCGATTCTTCGACAATAGATTGAGAAGAGTCCACCATTGATGATTGAGATGATATTCTTCTAGCTTCCCAATATTTATCAGTTCTTCTATTATGCATCGATACCCAACACCGATCATTAGTAATTTGTCTTCCAAACCTAGTTGGTTTGGCCATTCTTCTACGATTGGAGTAAGACACCGACTCATCATTGTCGTGAATTGACTTGTTTAAGTCAATAGATATGTTTATTTCATCAGAGTTTTCTTCAGTAGGAGATTTCTCATTTGGCCCATAATAATTAAGACTTTCACTATTTGTTTCTTCATTAGGCCCCATTACAAAATTAATTCGATCCTCAGGCCCAGAATGTTGGTGGGCTTCGGAGTCCATGACCCTGATTGACGGAGAGAAATTAATGTCGCCGCCCATATCTGAATTTTCAACATAATTCTTATTTCCAATGTGCATCTTTTCCAAGTTCCCAGGAGTATTAGTTGGTGTATTATTATCATTTTGGTTATATTTCCCAGAATCTGCATCCTCATCTGTCTTTTCAACGTCTTGATTTGACTGTTCAGTATCTTCCCCGTTTGCCTTCTTCTCCGGCGCAACTTGATCAGATGGTGCTTCCATGGGAAGATTATTATTAATTTCATCAGGAATCCATGATCTACTCTCCTCTTGTAACCCAATCTCGAACTTCTGATTTTGAAATGAAATCCATCTACTTTCTTCAATACGCCTCCTACTTTTGGTCAGTACACAGAACCAACCTTCCGATACATCACTTTTGGATTCAAAGTTGAAAGCGGGTGCAATTATTTGACCGTAGTTTTTTGCTATTTGATCAAAAATTTTGTAATCCCAGAGGTGTAGTGGAACCCCCATGACTTTTACCCATGCAATACGATCAAAAGATGGTGATTCGCCTTTCCACAGTTCAAGATTTTTGAAGACCTTTTTCCACTCTTTATCTTTCAACTTCCAATAATCCTTACATTCTTTGCTGCTGTTAAAAACTATCATCAATCGTAACCCTCCGATATACTTCAATTCAGAGTTTGGTATCCCGCTATCAACTAGTATAGATTTCGCATTATTCAACGTGTTTAGATCTAGTGATTCTCCGATCAAAGATCTATTCCTCCAGGAATTAGATTCCCATAGTTTATCGATTTTGATATGGATAATTGGTTTATTTTCCAGCCCCGATGTTTGATGACCAGCCACCACGTCTTTGAAAGATCTGCCGCCCCCATAAAAACTAGGGTACTCGCTGATGAATGGCTTCCCAGGATTGCTTTCGATTCTTCTTTTGAATACCGGCGGTACTACCGGTTTTTTGTTTCTTCCATATTTTGCAACATTTGCAAAAATCTTGACACCTCCAAGTTTTACACGGTTTATTTCTTCCACAATACCTGCAGTGTTTTTAACATTTCTGAACCTTACAAAACCGAAGGTGTTACCACCTTTATCTTTTTTCTTGGCAATGAAGGCATCTGCTAGGTTACCCATTGACATGCACATCTTCCAAAGCATCCCACCGTTGAACTCATCTGGTAAGTTTGTGATGAAGATGGTGGTGACATTCTTTTCTTCTGCTCCAGCCAGAGGGGCTTGTCTTTCATGTTTAGCTCTTCTCCGATGACTTACCTTCTCCCAAATACCGTCTTCATTGCCTTCGTTCCTTTCTTTCTCCATCGTGACCCACTCTATTTACCTCTTTCTTCTTCTATCTTCTTGTTTATCATTCTAGAGAAATTAGTAGCTGATGAGAAGATTGTATTTAGGACTCCTGGAATGAGCTCCATTGGTCAAAGGGTTGCCTTCTCCAGAAAGATTGAAGGTATATATGCTCACTTCAAATCATCTTAAACTTGTAAAATACACGTGGCAAGCCAACCATGTTGTGAACAAGGTTACGGCGATGAAATTAACATGAACCATCTAAAGAGCATGATTCTTTTTTATATCACTTAATACGAAAAACTAAAAGCTAAGTAATTAACTCTTTCGTATCACCTGGCACGAAAAATCTAGATGTGTATAATCCTAACATGAAAGTACAAAAATCTGATGATCACACTTTCCTGCCATTTTTCCTATATATATACACATTTAATTTAATAGTTTGTTGATCATCCCTTATTTTGGGATAATATTAATGATTTCTTAAACCTTGATTCATGTTTATAATATTTGAATATTGATTATAGTTAAACCAAACCAACGTTAAGATATAACCTTACCTTCTGAATATATGTTTTTTTTAGTATAGGTCATAATCAAATTGAAGTCAGTATTAAGTAGAACTTTATTATTCTAATTTATTCATAATAACTGGTTATTTGTCATAATCAAAGAAAATCCAACATTCAAGTATAACCTTTCAATATATCTGTCAATCTTGACCCATAATTAACAAGTTAAATGATCTAAAATTTGGTAAACAATTATTGCATTTTTTGTTGAAATGAGTAATATTATGATTATGGGAGACCTTAGGGAGGGGCAAACCTGACCTCCTTTCAGGACCCATTTACAACTCGATAGCGGCCTTTTTTCTCTTCTCATCTGGGACACTTGAATTTTCAGGATCATCTCTGAATTTATGACATAATATAGGTTGAGATGGGTAGCAACTTAACACAAAGCATGTCAAGATGGATATTTAAAAACTATGTGAACACAATGGGTTTTAACGGGTAAGAATGATAAATAATATATTTAATGATAAAATAATTAAAAATTATTCAAATGAATTATTTGTTTATCCACAAGCCTACAACTCATTTTAACTTGAGTGAAATTAATTTTTTTTAAAACGACCCGTTTAAACCTACACGAATTTTGCTTAATTAAAATCCATATGGACCTTCGCTCATCCTAACCATTGGCGGATGCACATACAAAAAATGGGTTCACAGGAACCCACCGAGCTTCGGCTCGTTAGTAGGAAAAAAAAATTTCGAAGGAGTTTAACAATAGGGTGAACCCATTGATATTTTAGGGGTGAATCCTGAAGTGAACCATTAAGATTTTTAAGAGTGAATTATTAATGAAATTTTCACAGTAATTTATCAACTTGATTGATACAAGTGATATTTGTTAGAGAAAATCTTGATTATTGCAGGCGGAAGTGAATTATGTAGGGCAATTTTCGCACCAAAATCTGGTGAATTTGATTGGGTATTGTTTGGAAGATGAACATAGGCTTCTGGTTTATGAATTTATGCCACGAGGCAGCTTGGAGAATCACTTGTTCAGGAGCAAGTCCAGGGCGGATGCAAGAAGAGGTTAGTGGGTGGCAAGGATCCCACTCAACTTCTTAAAAACCATGTAATTTATATTAATGTTGATTAAATAAAACAATTAGGCACGCTTGGAATTTATTTTAAGGCCCCTATGGTTTCAACCGTGACAGTTGAGAGATGTTTTTTGGCAGTGAAGATCGTAAAGACAAATGTGCGGTTGAAAAGGAAGCACTTGAAAGCGTTACGAATGGATTAAGTGATTTTTGTTAGATAATTCTCGATAATCAATGCATGAATTTATATAGAATCGTGTTAAATCACTTTCCGAAATTAATATTTTTTCCTAAATTTCGTTTATGTTTCGGGGCGTTGCCCCAAATCCCACAAGGGGCGCGACCCCTTTGACTCTCGTTTAGTCCGGAGCTCAGAAATCTTAAACGAGCGTACACTTCGCACCTTCGAACTCTTTAATTAATGACGATATCTTTTTAATTATTGACTTAATATATTGCATTGTTATTACGTGATAAACATTACAAGACTCGAACCGTCAAACCGACCCGAAATTTTTTGTGTCCGGTTCTATCTAATTGAAGTGTTTATAACTAGTGAACCCACTGAAAATTTTTCCTGGATCCGCCACTGATCCTAACCTACACCCGTTCAGACCCGTTACCAAACACAACCCGCCCATTTTGCGAGGCATGTCTTTCAACATCATATACATTCACAATATTTAAGTATTAAACGTACCCAAAGCAAAATCATATACAAATAGAATACCTTCGTCAAATATCTTCATAAGTGAGGTTATTATCAAAGCAATAATGACACTCAAATATAACCTTATTTTATCTATTATATGATGCTATAAGAAACTCTTCCTTCAATGGCTTATTCTATCTGCAAAAATTTGCTCACCCTTTAATCCATGCTTAATATCACTTTTTTTCTAAAACATGTATCATATTATTATATTATTTCAACATTTATTCTATTTTCCAACTTTTGAATTAAACAACTGACTGGTAAAAACTATGCTTTCAAGAATGATTTAGTGAAACTCACTCTTGGCATGTTAATTGGTAGAGGTGTTCATCAGATCGGATAACGGTTTATTCGGATTTGAATATTTTAATACCTTATCTGAAACCCGACCCGATCCGATTCGAAACTTTTCTATCCGATCCGAATCTATCCGAACACCCGAATAAACTTATTTTTTAATTTGAATAACCCAAATAAACAGGGTTATTCGGATTGAATTCCGATATCCGATCCGAATAAAGAAGATTTTGGATATCCGATATCCGATCTTATCCGAATTCAGAAAACGGATATCCGATTAAAGATTCGGATCGGTTTTTTCGGGTTTCGGATTTTTTCAGATTTCAGATTTTTGAACACCCCTATTAATAATTGGAACTAGATTATGCCTTGAAAGAAGCTATTCTATATATACTCAAATAATGCCAAAAACTTATTTGAATTGTGCGTAGAAACAATTAAAAGGAACTTTAATGTGCATTTGACACTTTGATTCTAAAGAGGCTTGCTACAAAGTATGACAAAATTGGGGAGTGCGTAAGCATATTTTGGTCAAATCAAACAAAATGTCAAACCAAACAACAGAACCAAATATTGGTTCTCGTTTGATGCAATTACACATAATCAGAAGCCCTTCGATCAAAAACCCTTTTCTTCCTTCGATTGGGGATTAAAAAAATGGTTCTTAAATGATGTGTCTCAAATGAAATCAGTCATCACCTTCTTATAACGGCACGGTTATCAAATTGTAGCAATTAACCATTAACTAATTCCTTTATCACCAATGTGGGACTAGCCTAATTGGTAGATGTTTGCCTCTTGGAATGTAAGGTCATGGTTTCAATCACATGCAAATGTGTAATTATGGTGTAATTTAGGTGGAAGGAAGCTTAGCCGTTCAAAAAAAACAAATTCCTCTATCAGGTCCGTCTTCGATACTTGAGTATCTTGTGCGAATAGTAAAATAAGTTTATGTACTTCTAAAAAAATCATAAGTCAATGATAATTAGAATAAAAACACGTCAATAAACAGAATAAAACAAAATTATGTTTGATTCAAAATTAATTTTATACGTTAAATACATATAAAAATTCAAAATTTCAGTCTTCATAAAAATCAAACCCTGTGGAGTTGCATATCCTTCCCTCTAGATCACTTGTAGCAATTAACCATCAATTGTGGCTTCAATCTTCACGCCAATTTGTGGTGCATGTATATAATGTCTATATGTGTGGACCCTTAAGCGGCAAAAGTAAAATGGCCTTATTTTAACGTTATTTCAATTATTTTGTGAAAATAACGTTAATCATTGGGATGATCAACTTCAAACGATAACTTTGAGCTGGGAGCTCTTTTGGAGCAGCCTCTCTATCCCAATTGGGATAGGGGTAAGGTTTGTATCTATCCTTCCCTCCCAGACCCTGCTGAAAAGTGATACTATACTGGGTAAGGTTGTTGTATGTTGTTGTTGCGGCTTCAATCTTCAACGTCTTTTTAGAAGGCAAACCTTCAAAAGCCCTTGGGCGTAATACCAATTGTAAAACACATGATTACTAATTTCAACAACATACATTTAAACAATTAAACTACATCTTAACCTATGAACTCTTAGATAATACAATTTCTATATCTAACTTACCAGAGCCGGCTCAACTATTATCAGAGCCCAAGGCAAATACGAAATTCAGGGCCTATTTTCAAATTTGTGCTCAGCTATCAATTAGGAGTTTTGACTGGTTCGGTTTTTGGTTTGTTTGGTTTTTGAATAATTTAAGCCTATCCATTAACCAATCCTATCCATAATAAGAATTTGTCTAAACCAATTTATATATGGTATATTCTACAAAAGTTATAAAACAAACACATACAGTTACTATTATATATTTTTTTAAAGTTGGGGCCCAAAATTTTCGAGGCCCTAGGCGGCCACCTAATTTTTAACAAAAAAGAGTCGTCTTTGTAACTAACAATGATACTTTCATTTCAAAATGGTTAACAATTGACACTAACATAGAATTGTTCAAAAAACTTGCGACTCACGCAAAACTTACTTGAAAAAAACCCGATTGTATTGAACAGATTACGAGCCAGGATTGGTTTGCCTCGAGGTTGGCTTGATTTTTATTATACACACATGTATTATATATACTACTTATCTTCAAACTAGCCAGAGGTTATGATCGACTAGAATTTAGCTGAATTATGATGCATGTTTGAATTTACGAAAGTTTGAAAATATATTCGAATGTACATATTTTATTGGATGGTTTAGATTCTGAATTTACAAACCATGTGAACAAGTCACTGAAAATACTGAGCGGTTCAGAATTCTTTACTTGGGTTCCAAAGTCAACATTTCTAGATTTTCTACGATCTTTTATTCTTCTTTTTTTATATTTCTTTTTAGATTTTAAATGCCAAGTCATATCAAATCAGGAATGTCAACAAATAACTTTCTGTCTTGAATATAAATACTCATTATTATAGTTTTTGTTTTTAAATTATGAATTCTTAATTGTATCTCCAAAACAAAAAAAGTCCCTAGTGTTCCGGTCGAACTGGTTAGACCGGAAACTTTCCATGAAAAGTTGTTCCGGTAAACATAGATGAAACATTGCTCAAGTGAACTGCAAAAATGTTGGCCGCATTGATAAATCACACTAGTTAAACTAATTTTTTTTATTTTTTTTAAACACATATATAAATTTTGTAATATTTATCATGTTATTATGTTTTTAAATCCGATGCAAATAGTTCAACTGATCTGACCAGTAAATCACTGAGATAACAGTTCGATCGGTTTTAAAAAACATTGCTACCAAGGGACTTCATCCTCTTATTTAGTTATTTGGCCGGATTGGTTGGTGTTTAGTGTTTACAGTTTTGTTAAGCATTTTTTATTAGTTTCGGCAGACAACAAACAAGAATAACCAGGTTGGTTGAGTAACCCATTAGCTTTAACGGTTTAATGGTTTTGATGTTTGGAGATAAACAAGTGCGATCACAAAACAAAAATATTACAGGAAGAAGAAAATTTAAATATGAAAAACAAACTACTCGCACGTTGTTGCATCAATTTAACACCCTTGTTTAATGAACTAAAAAAAGCAAAAAAAAAATAATGGATTAATAGTATCGACGACAAAACAATCCTACGAAAAAAACGAGCCTACGTCAAGGACCTACAAAAAAAATTGGCATCAATGCAATTGTATGCATACTTTCATCATGATATACAGAAAGAGTGTGGTCATTTAAGGGTTTAGATTAATTATTATATGGCATATAACGATTTATAAATTAATATGATTTAATGTATATGAAAAGTCAATTTATTTGATTTGTAAACGAGTTAAGTCGAGTTTGATTTGGCTTATAAACGATCCAAGTCTATGTGACTCTATTTGTAAATGAGTTGATTTTAAGCGATTTTTTTAAATTGGGCTTTAAGTTATGAACTAACTTGGGTATTGAACAAGAACTAGGACATACATTATGAACTAGATTATCACCCCGTGTGTCACACAGATGTAATATAAAATATTAAATAATTATTAATGAAAATGTATAAATTTGAAAACGAAATTTTGAAATAAATGATTAAATTACACATTAATAGGTAACTTAAGATATATAAAAATAATAAAATATTATGTTTTTAAATAAATTATTTTATAAAAATTTAATACCAAAAACGTTATTTTTTATAAAAGAAAATTGTTTCAAATCTATGTTTTATAGTCTATTTAATTTGTTAAATTTTTTTCTTGATAAAACATGATTTTTAAAAGTAAAATTTCTAAATTACTGATTGAAATTATTTTTTATTACTAAAGTTATTGATTTTTTTAAAAAAAAATCATATCCTTGAACTTTTTTTAAAGTGTTTTTCAATAAAAAAATATTTTTAATTTATTATAAAAAATTTTAGTATTAAAAAGGTAAATATCCAGCAAATGTAGTTCAAGTGGTAAGGATCCTGCCTTCCAAATGGAAGGTCAGGGGTTCAATCCTCTCTGGACACATTTAATGGATATCCAGGTGATGGAACAAATCTGGGCTTTATCCCAGGTTCGAACCTAATGGGGGGCGAGGGTTTACGGATTCAATCCGGTTCCCGCGCATCTGGGGGGCACACTAACCCACACCGGAGATTGGAGTAATCCGATCTTGGCTATCACTCGTCAGGAAACTGAAGATAGCACGTTGGGTTAGTTTAACTGCCGTTCAAAAAAAAAGGTAAATAATATCATTAATATTATAATTATTGAATATGAGAGATAATATAATCATTATTTAATATGAGAGAAAATTAAATATGATGATGAAAAGATGACAAGTGGCAATATTGTCTTAAAATTGTGACAAGTGTCATAACATATTTTTGTTTATTATAGTAGTAAGATAAGATAAGATTATGATATGTATGATTATTGTTTTAAGAAAGTAACGAATATATTGTTCTAAAAGCATCCAATGCTTAAAATAATATTACGATAAATAAATTAAAAAAACAATTATTTGAGATGAGCTGAGCTATGTCGATTAGAATGAGACCGAAGCTAAACAAATTAGATGTGGGAAAAAATAAAGGTTCAGAAACCGGAACCAATAATACCTAAACCGGCGAGTACAGTTTCTTTCAGTTTCTTAGAGATATCATAACCATAATTAGAACCGATTTCACCTTTACCCAGCCAAAACCGAAACCAAAATCGGACAAAAACCGTGTGTGCTGTTTGCCGATAATTCCACGAATTATCCTGTTGTGTGTCAGTGTTTGTACTGTCGTGCCACGTGTCACACTAAATTAATCTAATTCTAGTGCCACGTGTACATAATGCATTTAAATAAACATTTAAATAAATAATAAGCTGACCTGGAAATTACGGGGTGTCACAACTGAGACTACTGAACCTACTGAGACTATTGAACTTCTGATCTATTACCCGAGCATGCCCCTACCTGTAAGGATGACTACAGGCCCTTCATAGCTGCATCCATGACGTGGAACCACCCGTGACGGTTAGTTGAGTTCACGTCGTCTCTATTTAGTACTCTGATAGTGCACCTACTGAATTCTAGAGAGGCGTATGAACTGGTTTTATGATAATTTTTAAGCTGTACTTTCTGAAATCTGGGGGAAAGTGACGTGTAAGCCAACACTAATTATCTCATGTGTCTGGTAAGCGGGAGTATCTACCTGTGAACCTTACACTTTTATATGCACAGTCGGCTCGTGGTATATTCTGGGATTTCCCACTATTTCTGACTTACATTATAACCTATATTATTGTTTCTAAAAGGTTATATTTTATTCAATTCAGGCCACTGTTTACTGTTTGGTTTTTGTTACTGTTTAGAATCTGATTCTGTTTCTGACAATTATTCTTTTTATCTTCACCACCTTCTGAACTTCTTTTAATTACTATTGTTTATCCGTTACTGAGCATTCTTTGGCTCAGCCGTATTTGTTTTTGTGGTGTTCTTATGTTTTGTATAGGTAATCAAGAAACCCAGGCGGGGAAATGAGAAGAGAGTGTTTAAAGAAAATCAAGAACTTATTCCATTGAATAATGTAATAAATGAATTATAAGATTTTATTTATGTTTAATTGATTAATTATGACTTAAATTATGTTTGAATAGGAATTATGTATTGTTGCATTAACTCTGACTTCTGTATAAATGACACATCGGTCCTAATCAGGTTGAGGTGTTACAAAAAGTCACTAAACTGCTTTGCTTGCAAAGCCTTGCATGGAAGGCAATTGCTTTAGATAATCCTAATACGGGGATTGGTTCCAGTAATGGCATAAATGTTCGGAAAGATCTGATTTCTTATAGAGCTAGATCTAACCAGTAACCTTGCATTCATCTGAATAAAGTCTGTCTAACTCCTTAAAAGCTTTTACACATGCATCGTCTACGAAAAGGTTCCTCTCGACTGTATAATCAAATTGATTCTCCAGATTGATGCTGACCTGAGCTAACATTGAACCTTACCATGCCAACGGTACACATTGTACACGAAGTCAATTCTGTGCTTTGCCTTACAGAGGTTCAAGAGGGCAGATAGGCTAAATGAAAGAGAGGTTATCTCGATTGCCAGGAAAGCATTATTAATACAGAAAGTAAAGAATGCCCAAATGACCTTATTGTGATAGCCTTATCCCATTCTTGTACTGTAACGTAAAGTTCAACTCATCAGTAGTGTCTAGTGATCGTAGATCCGACTAACGTTATTTATTCGGTTCTTAAATTCACAATTTTTTATTTGATTCACAAGTTTCTTTAAATTATTCAACAAACTCAATAATTACATAAAATTAACACCGAACACCTTAACACTTTACAAGTAATTAATAAAAATCTAATCTTTGATTTGAACAATTACAAAACATGTAGTAATCAATAATTCAAGCAAGTTTCATCAAAATAATCAATTTAGACTATACACACACACTGACACACATAGATATAATTAGGGTTGTTGGGAGCTATATGGGTTTGTTCGAGCTATAAAGGGGCGGCCGTCAAGGCAAGTAAGATGGGTTCTTGAATATGAATGTTTGCCAAGTTAAAATTATATATGTTATTTATATGTATATCTGTCAAGGGTGTACATGGTTCGGTTCGGTGTGGTTATGGTCATTTTCATAACCAAAACCACTACTTCGGTTTATTCTAAATTCTTAACCATAACCATAACCAATTGATCGGTTAACCACCGGTTACGGTTCAGTTTCGGTTAAATTCGGTTAATAATGAAATTTTTGAAAAACTAAGAAAAACTTGTAAATATGCGTGTGAATTATACATATACTACTGATGAAAATCTTAGTGAAGCTTGTAAAATTTTGTAGTGACTGAAAATGTGAAGTAAAACCACGTGAACTTTGATTCATTTTCTAATATATTTAGTCTCACATATGATACACAATATTTTCATATAGTAAAAAGTGAATATTCACCTTCTATACTTGACTTGAACCATAGCCTCTCAAAAAACATACAAACATATAAATATTAAAAAAAAAACAAATATACATTATTCGGTTCGGTTCGGTTAATGACTAGCCTTAACCATAACCATAACCAAATGGTTCGGTTAATGGCTTCGCTTACCATAACCGTCGATTAAATCGGTTTCAGTTAAATCGGTTATGGTTGGGGAAGGTTATCGGTTATTTTTTGGTTATGGTTATAATATGCTCACCCCTAGTATCTGCGTCATTCGTAAACTTTCTCGGTCTTCATATTTTGACTTATGTATATGTTATCCGTATGTATTTATACATTCATTATGTATGTGCTATATGTGATTTGTGAATGCAATAAAATGGTGGAAATATCTATTTTATAACATTTCAAGTCCTTTTTTTAATTTTAACTTTTTAAAAGTGATTTTTTTTATAACTGTATGAACACACTTACATGATAAACCCTCGAGCCTTCCTAATATCCAACTAACTCAGAGAAACAAGTAAAGCACGGCCATAAGCACCCGTGTTGGTGACCTCTAATGAAAATTTATCTAAGTAGGGATTGAACTTGATATCTCTGAGTTTCTCTCCTACACTTTAACCACTACAAATGAAATACCGATTAACACCGACCTGACGAACCTGCTTTCCAAAACTCCGATGCCAAATACAAATAAGTTAAATGGTTCAGTAATCATGTTTGTTTTCAATCTCCAAAACACAGACAACCCAACGGTCCCAACCCAAGAAATCTAATTAATGGTTTTTATAATTTTTTACAAAAATAATATTCTGTATCGAACGTGTCTTTATGTAATTGACCAATTTTGTATCATTAAATGCCATTTTGAAATACTATATATTTTTTTGGTTTATAATGAAAACGTGTGTGTGCCGTTTATCGCGATGACAGTTAATAGGCTCACCAGCACAAAATTGACAACGCTCATGAGATGATAGCCACGAGTCATATACTTATACATCAATGGACATCCATTAACACATTATCCTGGATCTTATGTGGCTATGCTGTCATTCGAAATTATAATTATATTTATTAATAAATAAAAAATAATTATATTTAGTATATAAAATTATTAATTCACAAAACAAAACCCAACATAAGTTGTGTTTTACCATATCTGAATAAATAGGTCTCACGCACTGGTATCTGAGCAATTCTTTATGTTACGAATATATATGTCTCTTCTTGTATAAGTAAAACATCACCCATTAACACAAACACCGACATTATTTAATTTAATAACATGTCAGGTCTTATTAAACTCTCTATGCAACGGTAAAAATCAACAAAACCGATCAAGAAGATGCAGTGTAGCTAAGGATCGTGTAAACCGTCTGTGCGACGGTTAAAACCAACAAAACCGAAGCTGCTAACGCTGATATAAACGACCACGGCGTGTTAAAGTACGTGTACTTTAAGCTCGCCCATTGTACGTGCCACCCGCTACGATGATGCCGGTTTACGTTATCAAACAACCGAGCCAAGTAACACACATTGATGTCAAAAGACACATCCCTTCCCATGTTGTTGAAAAATGTCGCAACTTCTGCTTCCGTACCCAAATAATTCTCAATAATGTTCCAATCACTTAATAGCCCCACGTCTCTAGACGTGTTTATCAAGCAATCAAGCAATGTGACATATGTGGTAAAGATTTTCGAGCATCCGTTGTGACATTGTTCGAATGCTACCGCGTTTAATAAAAACGCGCACATGAAATCGTCGATTGTTATCATTGGCATGTGTATTACACCGCGTTTGAAGTTAACCATGAGGAAGCTTTCGGCTTTCAGTGGCTTTAATTTGATCCCTGAACGTTTGAGCTTTGAGATGTTGCGAATTATATGTGGCGGTGGGCGGTTGTTGGGTTTTTCCGTGGGTTCGAGATCGGGTGGAATGAAACTTGACCGAAGAAGGTCGAGCAAGTGTTTTGGTTTAAGGGTTGTGTATGTCTCGAGAACGTTTTCGGGTCTTTGTGTGGCTAAATTGAAGATGTTCAATGCTAAAGTAACTAGCTTCGGGCTTTCTGGCGTCTTGGTTAAGTCGAATAGACGTTCGAGAACGAAAAACGGGATTTGATTCTCTAGTCGAATCAGATCCCGTAAAAAAAATGAAAGTATCCACGGCATGGTTAGAAGTGGATCAGAGTCATCCACTTCCACCACTTCATCAATCTTTCTGAAAAGTTCGATAATAAAGCAACCGTCAAGCACCATCATCTCGATGAACTCATCCGCGCTATACGAGATGGTCCTGGAGTAACACTGTCGGGCCTTGCTCTCGAGCGGTTGCACGGCCTTTAACAGTTCCTCCAGGGCTATCCCGTTAGCACGTGTTCGGGATAGCAACTGGCGGAGGAAGCGCCACTTGTGCTCCTCAATCATCGCGAGGTGCGGCTGACCGTGGTGGAAGGGTCCGACCGAGACGATGTCGGGTTCGTATGATTTGCCATTGGTGGTGATGAGGGTTTGTGGGACTTTGAAAATGGAGCAGGTGGTCTGTCCGGCGGCGATGGTCAGTAGTTTTGGTGTGTCGGAAAGCTTGCGTTGCATGGCTGTGAATCGATCTTTTTTTATTTCCCAAACTGTGACAACGTGTTGTTCCCCGCAATTTGGAGATTCGATATCCATCTTCGTGTTTTTGCGAAACAACGTTTTTTTTTTTTTTTGTTTTTTTTTTGGGTTTTTGAGTAATGTGAAAGTTGTGAACGTTAAGAGGTTGCAAAGATAAGAAGGGGCCAACACGTTAACATGATCTGGTTTGGTAGCGTGGAAAAAAACATGATGAACATCGTGTCCTTTTTCTGGCCATTATTTTATTTTTCTTTTTTGATTATATTTTCCTAGCCACATGTTCGATTTGTAAAAACTAGGCATAATTGTCTTAGGGTTGACGGGTTTATTAATGTTTGTGGGTTGGTAGGTTGAATTATTCAACCATAAGGTGTAAACGAGCCGAGCTCGGCTCTGATAATTTTGGTTTAGAGAGTTTAAGCCCGCCTTGTTAATTTTTATTTCTTAATTTCGAGCTTAGCTCGTAAGAAATTTTCAAGCACGAGCTTGGCTCGGCTTTGATTGACTTGTTTATTTTTTAATTATTCAATTTATTTAATTTATTTTTATTATTAATTTTATATATATTTAATATGATTACACTTTTCGAATATAACATAAAATATATTATTTTAATATATATATAATAATTTTATATATAAAAATAAACGTAACAACATAATTAAAAATTATATAAACAAATGTGCTTGAAGGGAGGGCTCAATACTCATGTCATAAGAACAAGGTTATCGCCCACTAAGCACTTAAAGCTAGACGACAGATGGATATACATGCTTAGACATTACATTTAATCTCTTATTCTCCAAACATGATCATTGGTGATTACGGCCAATCATAATGTTTGAATTCCCCATTGAGTTTCGAACTTGAGTCTCTATTAGAGAATGCAAGTAGCATACCGCTTGGGCTACCTTGAACTAGGGGTGTCGTTCGGGTTGGTTCCTTGGGTTTCGGGTTGCTCGGTTAGGGTTATTCGGGTTTTTATGATGCGAAATTGGAACCGAGAACCGAACCATTTAACTTCGGTTTACTTGAAAAACTAATATTCTATTTTTCAAACAAATAAAATTAAAACTTGTTTAACCAAAGCATACATTTCCTTAAAAATTTCAAACATTTAACTATAACATAACTAAAACGTCTTTAACCAAAACATATATTTCTTCAACAATCTCAAAACATATAAAGGCTTTTAAAATCAAAGAATGTTGTCGCCCCTTAAAACCCTATTTCGGGTTTTTCGGATTTACGCGAACAAACCTCATGGGCACCCAAGGACCGAACCATTTTAAGTTTTCTGGTTTGGAAAATGGGCTTTTTTGGGTTGGTTATTTTCGGGTTCGGGTTTATCGGGTAGGCGTTTTTTGGGTAGGCGTTTTTCGGGTTGGTTCTTTGGGTTTTGGTAAAAAAACACATCCCTACCTTGAATGGTACCAACACGAGCGAAGCTTTACCACTTCAAATTTTATACGACTTTGTCATTAAATTCAGCCACAACCTATAAGGATATATCAAGGCATAGAGTGCCACGAAATAACGATATTTAATTTTACTAGTTGAACTAAAACGTTTAATGAAACTTACTAATTCAACATACAAAATTAAATTATACATTTAGTTATATCAAATAAAATAACCTTATAAATAAAATAAAGAGTAAATTGCCGAATGTGTTCCTTTGTTTCTCTATTATTTTACTCTAATACTCTTTATCACTATGTTTTGTAAATTACTCATATGCTTATAAACTTTAAACATTTGTAACACATACAATTCATATGTGATTGTAATTTGGTTAAACATGTGAGTAATTTATGAAAATTAAGCACCAAGGATGAAATACTAGCAAACGACAAGACCCCTCTTTGTAATTTACTCTAAAAATTAAAAACAAAGTTGTCAACAAAACTCAAGTCTCGTTAACTTTTCGATAGATAAAACTAGTTACATATAGATAACAGGACACAATATAGATAAAAATATAAATTAAATATCAGTTGCAAACTATTTTAACAAGAATCATCTTTTGATAAATCTCATAATCATCTTTATATGGATCTTGAAACTTGTATTCTATTCATCTTCCAATAGGTCTTACGCTTTGCCCACCAAAGAGTATATTGGTTCGACGTCTGAAGGGTTTTCCAGTTTGATAAAACCAGATGGTTTTGTAGCTGATATACCAGAGAATTTTGTTGTGCCTCAAGAAGGGGGTTTCTTGGTTCGAAAACAGGAGGAGTTTTGGTTCCTCGGTCAAAGGCGCTTTCGAAATTAAGAACACACTGCTTCAGCTTTCCATCTTAATGTATTGGAAGGGAAGACGAAAGTTGAAGAGTGATAAATAAAATTGGAATTATTAAAACTTTGTACAATTTAAAAATATAGTTGTTGCAAGCATGAAAATAATAAAATATAGCCGTTATATATACACTTCTTAATTTACCATTATAAATCAGCGGTAACCATAATGATTTTATCAAAGAAAACTATGCAATATGCATTATATGATTAAACAATAGTGGATTTCGCCGATAAAAACCTTAAATTATTTGGTTTAAGAGAGTATGGTCTAACTCAATAATCACATCATGATTTATCACGTCTATTACAATCTGGTTTGGTCTGCTTGCTGAAGCTGGCGGCACTCTATACATTGGTGTGGTGTGGGGATGCACTCTATCACCTACAGATCGTGGAATGGCTAACCAATCATAGCCATTTTGTTATCACCGGCATCACCACCAGTAGCGGATGCACTCTATGTATTGGGGTGGGGTTTGGGTTGGGGTAGGGGGAGGGGGAGGGGGGTAGAGGCTAGAGAAAGAAAGGCATCTCGTACAAGTCATACCCTCCTATCTAAAAAATAAAAGTGAATAAATGTTGGGCCTAAAATAATCAAATTCGGGCCACTTTATTATTTAAAGCGGGGGCCCATAAATTGAAGCCTAATTGCAAATTGCAACTAGAGATGAACATTTCGGGTTTTTTCAAAAACCGGTTTCGGGTCTGGTATTTTTGAAATAGGGTACAACCGGGTCCGGTCGGGTACGCGATCCGAAAGTCATACCCTATGGTACCTGGTTAGGGTTGGATCGGGTCCAGTTCGGGTATGAAAACCGGGTAAGGCCTTTTTTTTTTTACTTTCTTATAAGTAAGCATTTAAATAAAACAAATTCTAATTTTATTTATTTTAAACAATTTTCAAACTAATACATAAACATTTAATTAACATAAAATTCATTTTATATTTTTTATAAATTAAAAACAAATACATCATTGTAAAGTTTTAACTTACATCAGTATAAGTTTATAAATATAAAATTACAACGTTGTTGACTCTTAAACGACGATATACTTACGCATACACATAAAAAAGAAAATGTTGTACATGTGTTGTAATAATGTTTGAGAAAAAATAAAGGTTTATATTGATCTTGATGAATTTATATGGGTTTTTCACTCCGATGTCTCTCGAAATTTCAACTTTTGCCATCTGTATGTTTTGACAATAGCTGGTGGATTATTAATTTAATTTATATAAAAGATTGGATCAATTTGATATATGATCCAGTTATTAACCAAAGAGTAAATTACATAAAAGCTCATTTAATGTATATATCAGATTGTAGGCGTTATCTCTAAAATTTAATAATTACGTTATGCATTGTTTATCTTAATGTTTTATAACAATCAGGTCGTTTTTTACTAGTAGAGTAAGAAGAGAGTGAACAAAGTTAACACGAGAGTTTTTGTGTTTTGAGTGTTTGGATTTGCATTTGAGAGTTGTGAATCAACCAATTCATTAAAAACCTTTATCTACTAGCTTGGAGGGGTAAAATTGTTAAGAAAATTCAAAAAATAGGTCAAAAACGTTAAAAAAACGGCTATATTTTCGAAAAAACGGCTAGAATTCGAAAAAACGGTAATACCCGGTTTCGGGTCGGGTTTTTTCGGGTCCGGGTCCGATCTCAGAAAAAACCATACCCGGGTACGAACCGCCGGGTTTTTCGGGTACAACCGGGTTCGGGTACTAATCGGGTCCGGTTCCATAACCGGTTTTTTTGTGCACCTATAGTTGCAACTCCATAAATTGAAATAATGCATAATTGCAATTGACATTTTGGCTGCTTCCTTGAGTTCCTTCTAATTTTTGTAAACCCAATGGTGGTTGATAGGCTTATAGAGTAGAGTTAGAGCTTATGGCCCTCAAAACCTTAAGGCTCTATTTCTTAACAAATTTTCTATACATGTTGGATTTTTGTTGAATTGATCCAAAATGAAAAAATCAGAGTGAAAAAATACAACAATTTTATACTTTATGGTGCGGTAGTTTTAAGGTTTTTTGTGAAAAAGTTTGATCATGCATTCATCAATTTTTTCACTCATTTAAAATTTAAACTTTTAAAGTAATTTTGATTCTTACATTCTCTCTTTTTTTTTCTTTTTTTTTTTGCTTCTTCATCTTGATTAATATTATATTTTGAATCTTTTATTGTAGTAATCGATTAAATTTTCTAGGTGTTTTATATCTTAACTTTGTTGTTATTTATCTATTAATTTAATATTTTGATACCAATTAATTTATTTAATTTTTGAATTCTTTACTTTTATGAAAGGCTAATTTTATTTTTTGAACATTTATTTCATATAGGTTTCTTAAATTGTTTATGACTACATGTTTTGTTAAAATTTTCAATTGTTAATTGATATGATAATAAAACATTATCCTTTCTTTAGTTGTACTTTTTGATGTATGTTAAATACAGTTTTGTTGCCTCTGTTTGCCATTAGCTAATTGTTACATTTGTCTTAATTTTAAAAAAATGTGAAAAAATTTATGCAACATTAGACACCTAAGAAATAATAAGTGAAGTGAGGAGTTAGACATTTAAGAATTTTATAACTATTATCATATTATGTAAAGTTCACACTTACCACCTCAACAAAACAAAAGAAGTGAAAGAAAGAATATAGTTGAATGTTCTTGTGATTTGTGAACAGTGCACAAAGAATATAGGTGTAAAGATATGTATCTTTTCAGGTTTCCTCTAATTGGTTCTAGTTTGGGTCTAACAAAAGTCGAAACCGGTTTTCGGTGGAACCGTTTGCGGTTTGACGTTAGGAACCCGTTTTCGAGGAGGAAGTGATCGATTCTTTCTAACAGTTTGGTACTGGCAAAACTGGTTTGAACAAAGCTTTGCTACAAACCAATTAAAAACTAGTGTTGCAAGTTTAATCCTAACCAATTCTTGTCAAACCGATTCAACGTGGGCTCGGCTCCTGTTTGGACAATTTCTAGCTCCAGTTCAAGAACCCTATTTTATATATCTGTGGGCCACTAAGAAAGAATTGAAAAAAGAATTAATGGGCCAGGCCTGATCCTAAAAAGCCCATTGAGAAAACTGGTGTTGTAAGTTCAAGAACCCGTTTGGACCACGGCTGACGGCTCCACTAAGAAAGAATTAACGAAAAAAGCCCAAGACCAACTAATGGGCCAGGCCTGATCCTAAAAGGCTAGACCCACTGGAACTAGGTTTTGGCCCGGGCATGTCACATGTGTACCGTTTACAATTGAAAACCGCTTTGTTGTTAACTTGTTAGTTATTCTGGAAAAACTTCGTATAAATGTAACTAACTTTTTATTTTTT
The DNA here is from genome assembly GCA_009363875.1 of Mikania micrantha. NCBI lineage: Eukaryota > Viridiplantae > Streptophyta > Magnoliopsida > Asterales > Asteraceae > Mikania > Mikania micrantha. Next base: position 71,401,215 of record CM018695.1, on the reverse strand, counting down.
TCCAATCAAGTCACTTAAACTTTTTTGTCACAATTAAGTCATTCAAATATTTTTGTGTTTGAATTTTATGTTTTTAACATGAATTGTAGGTAATACATGTTGATATAAGTTTGAGTGAATATTTTTTTTTAAAAAATGACTGACTTGAATAAGTAATTATTAATTATTAATTTTTTGTTCTTTGTCAGATATTAGTTAAAATTAATAATTATTTATTCAAATCAGTCATTTTTAAAAAAAAAATTATTCACTCAAACTTATATCAACATTTATTACCTACTATTCAAGTTAAAAACGTAGAATTCAGACACAAAAGTAATTTGAATGACATAATTAGGACAAAAAAAAAGTTTGAATAACTTTATTGGAACAAAATGAAAAGTTTGTTACATTTCTACAAAGTTGTCCCTTTTTTGAACCGGTGATGTTCACTGTGATTTAATTGATAAAACTTATTATTATTGTTGTTATTATTGTTGTTATTATTATTATTACTATTTAAATTTCTAGTAATGATTAAAAGTTTGTAAGAAATGATTATTGTACTAAGCTACTTAGTTAACACATGGTTTCCGAATTTTGAATCATATAGTACTTGTGTAAGGATAATTTAGTAAAGTATGTAAAGATAATTTGATAATTTAAGAACTACGTATATCACAAATGTTTAAAATTTGGGATCATATGCGTAATTTACTAAACCTAGGAACCAAAAACAAATTTTAACAAAAGACATGTATTATATCAGTAATTTACTCCAAAATTTATATAACATAACATGATCCTGCTTTACTTGAAATATTTAGAAAACTATTAATATGAAAACTTGGATAAGTCCTATAAAATTTTATTAGATCTTTTGGGAGGAGGACAACTCTTTATGTGCATTTACTTTTAAAAAAATTATATCCAATTATGGATAAAATTACATCGGCCCATCTCTCCTAGAGTCAGGCATGTACGACTCATCAATTTCCATAATGATTCCTTAATAGAGCTACTTGTGGTACCCAAATTAAATTACAATAATTACCAATATAAATACTAGCAAATATGTATGGCTTTTAAAGAGGTATCCAAGTTTGACCGTGACTGCAACAACTTGTAACTTTAACAGATACACCAAAAAGGAATTATCAATTTACACCTTTTTAAGTTTTCATCTGCTTTTTATTTATATCTAACTAAATTTTACCCATCACCCAAGTTGAGCTTTGTATTCTGTCATGATCCCAAATATGAAAGCGTGGAAAATTGAATACGTCACAACAACTATCATTCAATATAAAACCTTAAGACATCATGAAACTCGATTGCAAAGACAGGGCACAACAAGACATGCATCCTTAAAGATACTCAAAACGAAACATACAAAAAAATGTGATTGACGCATCTTCGATCCCCTACCACCTTCGTTGGTGCAATCTTGAATATAGAAACACAAGTTAAAAAAATTAACAAATATCACTCAACTATAAAAACTTTAAAGTGTACAATGTCGTAAAAATGAGTGTCACTCTATCATAAAGACTTATTGGTTGCAAAAATAGTTAACACTTAATTTTAAAACCAAAAAGCATACCAAAAAAATAGGTGTTTTTATATTTTTTATAAAAATTATCTTGCAAATATTAATTGTTTTTGTGTGATAATTTCATGGATTTTTTAGAAAATTTTGTATCCAATTTTACAATTGTACAGTAACTAAAACACACACACATATATAAACTATTGTAAATCACATGATATATGGGGCATAAACTAATGTCTCTTTTAATTTTAACATTTATTTTGGTTCTATAACAAGATTAGTTTCAAATTAAACTCTTTATATGTACCAATAGTGTGGATACTAAACAAAGAAAAATTGTTTGAATGATGAGTGAAATTATCACGAAAGAACAATTAAAACTTTTGTAATAGTTTCATCCAAAGGTGGAATAATTGTACATAATACATCTGTGTGATTATTCCAACATTATGTGATAATTTCACATAGACTTCATACTTACATGCAAAAATGTCTTTTTTTAGACTTCTATTGTGTTCTATATATTGTATTTATTCTGTTGTAGTTTAGATAAAAAAAAAAAAAAAAACTAAGATGTTAATAATTGACACAACAATCATTGACCAGTCCATAAGTACATGAGTATATGTTATTTTTCTATTAATATCGTGACACTTTTAGGAATATATATGGTTTATTTGTTGATGACGTGTATGACTAAATAATTCCTTTTTTGCTACTATGATTAATTGCAAAAAGTTGTATAGTTTGTTTAAATAATCTTTTTTTAAAATTTGACCGGATAAATATGAAAGACCACTAATAATAAAATTTGTAAAATTCCAACTTTAAAATTTGCACGGAAAAGCTTGAGTCGTCCATGTATAACATATGTAGAACTTTTTTCCTAATGCAATTTTAGTCGTAACACCGAAAAACATGTTAAGAGGAAACATTGTTCTTGAGTTATAACATAAAAGGTTTTATTTTATTTGTACTTGTGTTTTCTTGAAAAGCTAAATAATCAATTTATCATTTTAAACTCACATTAATTACTGATCACTGACACATATTATCATTTAGGATTTGTCAGTTTTGGAGGGTTAAGGTTCGTTAAGCCTGACAAACATTCATCAAACATATCAATGTCTGATTTTGCCAAGAAATTAACCTCAATAATAAAGACCAAGACAAGGAACACACTCCTGAATAAAAAATAAAAAGTAATTTATGTACAACATAACAAATTTTTTATCAATAACATGTCCGTAATATAGAAAGATTCTGGAATTTTCGTAACAAATTTCAAGATAATAAATTGTTTGAATTAAGTCGTTAAAATTTATGAATTTTTCTAAAGTAACTAGACTTTGATCTATTGTACAACCTGACATATCATCATTGGTAACTTACTAACTTGATAATGACATAGTAAAATAACACCAAATAAAACTTTAGATGCTTTAAATAGCAAAAAAACTTCCATTGACTTAGTTAAATAGTTGACAAGCTTGGTTAATTTTTTTTATAAAGTTACCACTTTATAACACATGTAATCACTATATTCTTGATTACTATGTCATAGTATTTCTAATAAATCTTATAAACAATAAATTAAATCACTCCATTTCCCGACCTTATTGGGAGACAAAGTAATCGATTAAATTGTTTTTTAACAGCTTAGAACGACAGCACTCAAGACATAATTTCAACCATCAACTCAAATTTTACGCTATGGGACATACGCTCAAGCTACCAAATGATAAACCCATAACTAGTTAAAACTAATAAGACTGGTCCGGAATTGAAAGAAAGTAAAGAGGGTAACCACCATGCTAGAAGCTCGTAGTTAACCATTGTTTGTTAAGTCACATTTATACTTTTCAAAACATATATTTATATATGACTATTTTAATTATTCAAATAGCAATACTTGCAATTTTTCACAATTTTTTTACACGAGCAGAACCAGTGTTGTTTTAACTATTAGAAACACCTCTTATTACAAAAAATATAATCAGATGAAGCCGGCTCTTGAAAATCTCACAATTGAATTGGTAAAAGGCTTGGTCGAGTGGATCTTAAATGACCTCGAGCCTAGAAATATAACCCATTTAGTTAATGAGCTCTAGCTGGCTTGCGAGCCTAAACATGTTTTTTATCTATATAATATTTTTATCCAGTTTTATAAGTGAATTTTCATATACATAATTGCTTTTACATATGAAATTATTGTAAATTTAATAGAATCATATGTTAAGGTTATATATGAAAATATAGTTAAAAATACTTATAAAATTAAAAACAAATTAATTAATTAATTAATTAATAATAAGCGATCTCAAGCTATAGAAATAATGTTCTAAAAGAACTGGGATTGATCTCGAACTTTTTCAAGTCAAAATGAGACGAGCTCGAGTTGAGCTCGACTTATTTACACCCCACAGTTATCACCAACACCAAATCTCTTACCCATAATTTTTTTCAACTGAAATAATTTTTTTTTCACATTATATATATATATATATATATATATATATATATTTCATTTAAAATTTGATATATATCTATATATAGGGGAAATTTAAGTAAAAAGTGTATTTCGTCTAAAAAGCCTATTTTTAAAACCTTCAAAACTGTCACAAACAAACTCTTATTGAACTCATTCTGATTGCATTGTAATCGTCTCATCAAATCCTATGATATTGGCTTTTAGGTTTTAGCTTTAACAATTAGTTTTAGAGTTTAGATTTTAGTGCTTGTTTTTTTAGCGTTTTAGGTTTTATCATTACATTTCATGTTTGTTTTTAAATTTTTGGTTATAGTATTAGTGTTTATTGTTTATGATTTAAGGTTTGAGTTTTAGGGTACGACAAGCCGGTTTCAATAATGCAAAAATAAATTCAAGTAAAGTTATTTGGGTCAGTTTTTGAGTTTTTAAAAAGGGATAACTCTACACAAATGGAACCAACTTTTCTAACTATCCCAATTAAGTCACTGGAATTTTTTTTGTCTCAATCAAGTCATTCAACTTAGTATGAGTATTCTAATCCTATATAAATAACCTGAATATTAGGTTATTGCTAATTTTCTACATATTTAACTTGTTTAATATGTTAAGTGGGGATATAATCATTTTATAAAGCAAATAATAAACTGAGAATTATTTAAAATCATCTACATTTACACAATATATTTGAAAAAAATAAGTTTTTCAAACAATGTGTGTTAATATTTAACATTTGAAACTTAATTTTTTTCAAATATCATGCGTAAATGTGGATGTATTTTAAATAATTTTTAATTTATTATTACTTTATAAAATGATTATATCACTACTTAACATATTAAATAAGTTAAATATGTAAAAAAATTAGCAATAATGTGTTATTCAAGTTATTTATATAGGATTAGAACACTCATACTAAGTTGAATGACCTAATTGAGACAAAAAAAATCCAAGTGACTTAATAAGTACAGTTTGAAAAGTTTGTTACACTTGTGTAGAGTTATTCATTTTAAAAATCATTAAGCCTTTTTAAGCAATATTGATTTTTTAGGAAAACTTTTCATATATATATATATATATTATGTTATATAAAATAAAAATCTATGCATATATAAATAACATTCTCGTTTATGCTTGTTAAGTTAGTAAACTTATACTTGTTTTTCAATAAGTTTTCAATTTAGCACTGCGCTTGGACTCAAGCATGTTAGCATTAATGACAATTATTATTATTTTTTAAATATGCAACTACGATTGTAAGACTACAAAACGAATTACAATAAACAGATAGGTAAACGGACAAGTAGTTGCTCCGTAACCCACTTTTCAATACCAAAACTAATCTGAACATATTTTTCCACGATTTCCTCTTAATTAACTTTATTTGGTCTCACGATGCATCATCCCAATCTGAACCTCCTTTTTTTTTTTTCAAAGTGGAGCCATGTCACTCCAAAATTTCGGTCGACTTGTTTTCCATTCTAAAAGATAAAATATTAAGAAAAATTGTATAATTTATGATGTTGGGTTACATATGATTGCAAATTCCAATTTCATTGTTTGCTTTATTAATAATTAAATTCAATAAAAAAAAGGTAATTTTATATATTAAATTATATTATAATCAAATAATAATAATAATAATAATAATAATAATAATTTTAAAACCATGCCTTTTAAATTATATCAAAATAAATATTAGTTTAAATATTCTTTGTTTCTTAGTTCTTTATTCCACATATATATTTTCTCTATAATTTTTCTCATTAATGTTCAAGAAGTGGATTTTTTTGCTTTGGATTTGCATCTTTGTTCAAGAAATGGATTTGAATTACCAGATTTGTAATTTTTTTTCCCAAATATATGCAAAATGGTTAAAAAAAAAAGATTTAGCATGCACTATGATGGAGATAAAGAAGTTGACAGTGAGATAAAGTACCAAATATATATAGTATTTATAAGTATCAACATTTGGGTGGGACGGAAAATTGGGTAACATGTCAAACGAAGTTGTTTAAGTTCATATTTTGATTGACTCTAAACCACGGTGGTAAAAGTCGCTAGACACTAATTCGGCGGTGAGGTACCGCATCGGTATTAATAGGTTCTAGACGGATTGTAATTTTTATATGTAATTTTACAAATCTACCTATTATAATAAATGAATATTTTTAAAAGACACATGTCGCGTTTTGGTGTAATCTGAAAAAAATTTCCCCTCTCTCTCTCGTAATATATATATCTATAAATTTTTAGTAATTAAATTATATAATTAAATATTAAAAACTATAAATCTTCTTATTCTAATATTTTACTAATTTATTATTATTTATAAATTATAAAAAAATTTCAATTATACTTTATCTTAAAATATAATTTTATAATCATTAAAAATTTATTATTATTTTATATTTAATAAATTTATTTATTTTTAATTATTCAACACTACAATACACAGGGTTTAGGGCTACTATATATTATATACACACACATCAATATAAAAAATTCAATATAATATTTCAAATAAAAAAACTTAAGCATGATAAGTCTACTAGCTCAAAATTCAAACATAAACATCAAGTTCAAATTTTAAAGATGAATTTTGATTTTAAATGGCTGGATTCGATGTTTCAGAGACATATTAAGTATTTTGGGTTGATAAATGTCTAAATAATCATAGATCTGATCCTTTTTTACCAGAAAAATAAAAAAAAAAGTCAAAAAAAATTTGACTAGGCCGCATAGGCACTACCTAGGACAAAATCGACACAGTGGAGGGGGCCTGGCCGATTTTTACAACCATGCTCTAAACACTTTGGATTCATTTTCTAATGCATTAAATAAACATGATAAAAAAAATTAGAAAACTATCCTAACAAAATAGTAATCTAAATTTTTGAAAGCCATTTAAAATGTTGTACACATGGAAAAACCATTTTTACCAAGTATCAACCCATTTTTTTTCCCTTTAATGTGGTTAAATTTGTATAGTTTGATATAAAACATAATTTAATTCAATTATTTATCATAATTTAATGGGTCGAAATTGTAACTTCTATTTATGTCCGTATCCGTTGATCACCTTTTACAAGCCATTTTAGGCAAACACTTCTCATGAACGTGGTATTTGCCACGTCAATAGGTAATTCAGATGTTATTTTATAAGTTTTAGTTGATGCAAATTATTCCATTAATTATTTTAAAAAACAAAAACTATCAAAATAACTACAACTTTATGGACAGATAAGCAAAAAGATATATAATACCATATATAGTTGATAAAGGTGTTCAGTGAAACCATTTTACACACATAGGGGGTGGGTTCAAATGGGAATCATGACATATTTGAGAATCAATAAATATTTGAGGACCATTTGGAACCATTTTATACACCAAATACATTGTTTCCTGAATAAAATAATATTTGTATCGTATTTATTAATGAGGGTTACCAAATACTATTAATTGGTACTCTTTTGAACACACCACCTCATATATACTTTACTAGTTTATTACCCCGTGTGAACACACGGAGTAAATATTAAATAGTATATAATGAAAATTTAAAAATTATATCAACGATATTTTTGTATAAGTTGATTAAATTGTGTATTAATAATTACTTTAAATCATATAACAATAACTAAATTTTTTAATAAAAGTAGCAATATCATTTAGCCTTCTTTATAATAATTGAGATCACTGACCTAAGTAAATTTAAAAATATAATTAGTTAGTTTTCTGTTAAAAACTAACTATTTCAGCTTAAGATGATAAGGTAATATTTTTGTAATTATTAAAGTTAAAGAACATAATTTGAAATTACCGTCAAATTGAAATATTTCTTATTTTCTAAAAAAATTGATATTTAGGAAAATTATATTCTACAAAATTTTAAAATTTATTTTATAATAAAATGATTTGATTTTGAATATATCAAAAACTATTTTCAAATTTGTTAAAAGATGAATGATATCATTAGTTATTAATATTAAATTAATTAATAAGATAGATAATATAATTTATTTAATAGGAAAGATAATATCATTTATTTAGTAAGATGTAATTAAATGAGTGCATAAAAATGACAAGTGGCATTATGGTCTTAGAATGTGACATGTGGCAATTGAAGATTTTTGTTTATTAGAATAGTAAGATTAAATAAATAAAAAAATATTATTAATTAATAGTTACCAATAAAAAATTAAACTATATAAGATGATTTTTTAATATAAAATATGATTAAATATAATTTCATAGATTATATAATAAAATAATTATATTATTTTATAAACTCTAATTTTTTCAAAGTTTGTTTCTTTAAATATTCTATTTTTAAAACAATTTTAAAAATTTCTGTAATTTATAATAATTTGTTTTTTAAAAAGTAATTTTTAATATTAACATATTTTTATTGTACAAAAAAAGTCTTATTTTTAATTTTAAAATGTGTTAAAAATATATTAATATATAATATATGGTATATTTATTAGGAGAGAAGGGTGGGAAAAAAAACATTAAGGTGCTCTAGGAATGTGACAAATGTCCTTAAAAACCTTTATTTATTAGTTAAGTAAGATAAAATTAAATTTATACATAGATACATGTGTTTATACTAAAAGATCATTGGATATAACACAATATAATCTTCAGCCACCAATTATTAGCATGGACAATCTTCACTCAAAAAAGTTAAATGGTTTGGTTTCGTGAACAACTATTTTATTTTAGGTTGAAATGATATCATCATAAAATAAAACGGGTTGAGATAGATAACACGTTAACAAAATGCGAATCAAGGTGGGTAACAAAAAACTATTAAAATAGAATAGATTTAAACGGGTACGGGTTTTCAATAATATATTTAATGATAAAATTACTAAAGATTATTCAAATAAACTATTTGTTTACTCACAACTCATTTTAACTTAAACTAAATTTATGTTTTTTTAAAAGCGACTTATTTAGACTCGGACTACCCGAGCCGACCCAACCCACCCACCCACCCACCCATTTTACCAGGATTACCAATGATGTAGATTTATTCAGAACCCGTTGAAGATGATTAGATAAACAAACTAATCTGTGTGAGTGATTGTATCCAAACCTATTTTCAAGAAAGCATTGATCTCATATATGTTCTCTCAAGTTTCCATGATATCTCATTGGTACTTCTCCTTATTTAATTACAAAAGAGGCATATTATTTCTCATATGGTACTGTTTTTGCCATTATCTTTAGTGTGGTTTTGCTATTATTATAGGTGATGATTATGGAAATTTCATTGTTTTACTCTTTTATATGTTGTTTCTCACATTACTAAGATTGTTTAATTTTAGAAATTCTTGTGTGCATGTAATAAAAACCAGTGTTTCGTAAAATCAGTTTTAAGTTTTTGTAATATCACAGAAAATTGGTATATTGCTTATAGCGACGTCACATGTTGTTGCTAAAGGTGCCCGTGCTTTTCTTTTTTTTTTTTATATATAACAGCTAAATGTCGTCGCAATACCTTTGGTGGATTCGAAGGGAAAAAGTTGCCACCTAATAGAAACCATATAGCGACTAAATGTTGTTACTATTATTGATGTGTTGCAAAACACATCTGTTTTTCTATTTGCTTTTAATTGTTTTTGTACAGTTTTATTTAACTTTAGAGTCGATTGATGCTGGTTCTTCACAATTTGGTAATTTCATGCTCACAGGTAATAAAACATATCAATTTTTAGCAAAAGATCAAGAAAACGAGCTCCCGGTTGGAAAAGAATGGACCCGAAGACAAAAGAAGTCAAATGCTGAAAAAAAAGACCTTGTCGCGCTACGCGACAACCACAGGAAACCCTGTCGCGATACGCGACAGGTGGAAATGACTGAAATGTCCCTCACTTAATAATGCCGGTTGACCCGACTATTTTGTCGGGTAGTGGAACCCGTCGCGCTACGCGAAGGGTTAAGTGGAACCTGTCGCGGTACGCGACAGGGTTAAAAATTCAGAAAGTCGAGTTTATGTTTCCTGAAACGGCTGGAGGCTAGGGTATTCGATATCAGACGATCTAGGACGAGGTTAGAGACGGCCAGAGGCGATTGGAAGCGATTGGGAGGCTCTTGAAGCGAGAGATCGAAGGATTGAAGCCCCGGGATTGTTCCTTCGGGTGTTAACCATTCGGTTTTCTCGTTCTTGGTTTCATTCCTGATTACTATGTGTTTCAAGCTTTGTAAACTTGTTATGATTTCTGTTTTGACAATGTTTCTTGGCTAAACTCTTAGAACTACTTAGGTTAGATGATTATGCATGTTTGATTTTGGTTTATTTTGGTGTTGGAACATTATGATGTGATGGATTTATGATTTAAAGACTTGGTTTTGAATATTGGATGTGTATGTGTGTTTTGGATTGTTGAATGATTGATATTATGTTCCTCATGTGTCTTGGCGATTGTCTGTCGTGAAATAGGTGCATGCTAGAATCAATTACTGTGTGTTCTTGATTAGTGGATGAGTTGCTTTGGCCGAGTGATTCATAGGAGTGTTTTATTATGATTTAAACGATTAAGATGTGCAACTAACTTTAATATCCGTGAGGTGAGAAGTTGTCGATAAGTCTTGGTTTTTAGCGTATTAGGTTAGAGACTTTGTGAGAAGATCAATCTAATTTGTCTATTAAACCCTGTTTATTGAGTCCAATAGGAAAACCCAAGTTATCCCTAGCATTTAAGTGAACTGTGACTTTCGCGCCGTGAGGTAGATTGTTTAACAGTTATTTCTTAGGTGTTTATGAGATTATTGTACTGTGAGGTAGATAATCTAGCGGATATTTCATAAATAGTTGGATGACCTGTGAGGGAAATCCATGTGTCTGGTGGTTTAGCGGCTTTTAGGATCTTTAGTTGACTATCCTTGAGAAGGGTCGAGGGTGCTCTATATTTCCTTTGGGTTTAGTATTTTAAGATCCCGGTATCACATTAGTTCCATCCCTGATAGAACCTTGTCAAGCATGTATATGATTCAAACCTAGGTAGTGCTGCTTTTCTTCTCTGATTTAGTCTTTGGTTGTTCGTCTGTTTTCATTTCTAAGTGTTTATTAAATATTTTAGTTGTTAGTAAAAACGCCCCCTCCTTAATATTATTTTATTTAAGTACAAATTTTTGTATAGATAAGTCCTAGAGTCTAGTTAGTACAGTCTGTAGAAGTCTGTGGGTTCGATATCCGGACTTACTTTTGTCTTGCTACATACGATAGGTACACTTGCCTGTCGGTAGCTTAGGTTTTAGAGAGTCTAGATTTATCACTTAGTGTCTAGTTTAGAGTCGGTTTTTAGTTAGTTTTACAGCTAAGCTCCGTCGACATCAAGTTTTTGGCGCCGTTGCCGGGGACTTCTTAGTCAATTGCGCTTACTAGTTCTTTTTCTTATCTGTGCATATTGGTGTTTTAGTTTGTTTTTAGTTTTATTTTATTTTATTTATTTCTTTTTGATTCATTTTTATTTGTTGCAGGTTTGGTAGTGCATGCCACACCTACGTTCACACGGACCGCCACCTGAGCTTTCTTTGCCATCAAGGAGCGATTCGCGGGACTTCTCTGAAGGTTCTACAAGCGAGGTAAGTGCTTCTACTCCCATTTCTGCAGATTTTTCTGAGCACACACCACCATCTTCTTCTAATTCTTCCACTCATTCCAGTCCACGCTTGCCTTTTAATCCACAAATGGCAGAGCGTCATACTGTTCACCAGCAGGCCACTGCGGGATTCACGGGGCTTAATAACCCCATTTTACTGCCACCTATCCCGAATGAAAATTCATGGCAGATTCCTTCATATATCATGAATGCGATTAATAACTCTCAGTTTAATGGTCGTGATGATGAAGATGCTCCCGCACACCTTGCTAGGCTCACTCGTATCTGTAGTACCTTCAATCTTCAAGGTGCCACTAATGATGCGATTTTTCTACAGCTTTTTCCTTTTTCTTTGTCGGGGCGAGCAGCTACTTGGCTCGATTCTCATCCTCCAGGCACTTTCACTACTTGGGTTAGCCTTTGGGATGCTTTTCTTAAAAAGTACTTCCCACCTGCTAAGGCCGCCCGCCTGAGAGATGAGATCCATTCATTTCGAATGGCCCCTGATGAGCCTTACTATCTTGCGTGGGAAAGGTTTCAAAATCTTCTAAGCCGATGCTCCCATCATGGTTTGTCTGAATGGGCCCTTGTAGAGAAATTCTACAATGGGCTCACATATGAGACTCGTGCCAGATTTGACACTTCTGCAGGAGGCCACCTCATGGGTAAGAGGGATGTGGCCGAATGCAATGATCTTTTTGAGAGCTTCGCTCAGGCCGAGCATGAGCAGCGGTCATCAAATAGGAATTCCACTCCTATTGCTAGTTCCTCCTCTTCTACAAGAGGAGTTCACCACGTCAATGTGGACACTAGTGTTGCTGCTGCTCTTGAGTCTTTAGCTAGGGATGTCAAGGAGTTGAAGATGAGAGTAGATAGGTGTGAGATATGCAGAGGTGGTCATGCCACTTCTAAGTGTTTAGTGAGCCAGGAGCAGGCGAATTATGTAGGAGGACAGGGTAGGTTTGGTCAGTCTTATAACCCCGGTTGGGGAAATCATTCAAACCAAACTTATAGATCTTCAGGTAATCCCCCTGGTTTTCATTCTGGTCAAAACCAGGGGCAGGGGCAGCCGAGTGGTAGTTCTGGTAGCACTGCAGGTGCTGGTGGTGGTTTGGGTAGGATAGAGGAATTGTTGACTCAGTTAGTGGCTAAGGATGCCACTACACAAAAGATCCTACATGAACATGATGTTCTCCTCAAGAACCATCAATCTGCGTTCTTGGATTTACAAAGAACAGTTGGTGACATTGCCAAACGGTTGGATGAACGGCCTCAGGGTCAGTTCCCGGGTCAGCCCCAAACCAACCCAAATGCCCATGTTAAGGCGGTCACTACTCGTTCTGGAGGAGGTAGAGGAGAGGTGTTCATACCACCAGTGTTAGTAGAAGTTGAGGAGAGCGAGAGGGTGATCCCACCGGTTGATGTAGATGAGGAGGAACTGGTGGATGAGGAGAGTGAGATGGAGACTCCTAGGAGGGTGCAAACGAGGCTAGTCCCAGCAAGTACCGCACCAACCAGTGAGTCTCTAGTTGAGAAACCGGTAGTTGGGAAGAAACCGGTCATGTGTAAGCCCACACCGGAGATTGATCTTACCCGTGTTCTTTACCCCGCGCGCTTAACTAATCAAAAGCATGCGAAGGAATACGGGCACTTCCTTGATATTTTCAGACAATTGAAGATCAATCTCCCACTCATTGATGTCCTTCAGCGTATTCCTAAATATGCTAAGTTTCTAAAAGAATTGCTGAAGTCTAAGGACCGTTTGGGAGAGATAGCCAACGTGCCATTGAGTGCGGGTTGTTCCGCGGTGATCTTAAACAAGCTTCCCGAAAAGCTTGCAGATCCGGGAATGTTTACTATCCCGTGCTTGTTTGGAAATGATGTAAGGAGGTATGCTCTGGCAGATTCAGGGGCTAGCATCAATCTGATGCCACATTCTTTATACGAGAAGCTAGCCCTTGGTGACTTGTCCCCCACACGCATGACCTTGTCGTTGGCGGATCGGTCGGTTAAGTGTCCACGGGGGATTTTGAAGAATGTGTTAGTCAAGGTTGATAGGTTTGTTTTTCCCGTGGATTTTGTGGTGATGGATATGGAGGCGGACACGGTGGTTCCCATCATTCTTGGGCGCCCATTCTTGCGCACCGCTAAGGCTATCATAGATGTATATGAGGGAAAACTCACTTTTAGAGTGGGTGATGAGAGCGTTTGTTTGAAGGTAGCAAATTCTATGAGAGCCGGTGGTGAGTTAGTCCATCAAGTGGATGGTGTGAATTTGGTGAGTGATGAGTTAGGTGTGAATGAAGTTATGGGAGAAGGACCATGGGATGTTGGTGATCGTGGTCATGAGTTAATTGCAAGGGAGGAGGTTTCCCTGGAGTCTCCCAGTTGAGATGAGTATTGTGGGTTCTTGGGTTAAACTCCCAAGTGTAGAGTTTGTAGGTTAATTTGAGTGTCTTTGGTGTTTTTTTCATTTTTCGTGATTGTTTTTCGTTTTTTGTTTTTCGTTTTCGTGTTTGTGTGTTTTCTTGAGTTTTGCAAGTGTTTAATCAATTGGATGCAAGAAAGATGGATTTGAGGCACCAGGTATGTATTCTTTACCTTAGAATTAATTTTGGGGTGTTTAAGGAAGAAAAAGGGATTGGAAAATTGGCTAAGGCATGAAAATTCTAGAAACTTTCTGTGAAAATTGTCACGTCGCGTCACGCGACGACCCCAAGGTAACCTGTCGCGCTACGCGAAACATTTGGTCAACTACGCGGGTCAACCACTTGTCGCGTTACGCGACGGACAATCGAACAACTGTCGCGGTACGCGACGGGTCCAGGAATGCTTAAAAAATGTTTAAAAAACCCTAGTCTTCAAATTTCACTCCCAATTTCCTTTCATACATCGTGTTCATTACTATAGGTGGCTTTCTAAGTTCATTCTTGTTGCATTGGATTGATATTTTTCAAATTCTTAGTTAGTTTTTAATTTTCTTTGTTTGATTTGCTTTTCTTTATTAATTTTAGTTAATTGGTAAGGTTGGTTTGTGGTTGGACTTAATCATGGATATCATTATTTTTCTTTGGACATGTTGATGTGCTTGATCTTTGTTTTGTGTAGATCTTATGTTATTGTTTATAGCCTGTGGAGTTACGTGGAAAGATTGGCACCTGACAGTCTTATCTTCAACCAGCTAAGTCATTTTCAGTTTTTAGTTTTAGTTTTTAGTTTTTCTTTTGGGTTTCCTTTTTCTCTACATTGAGGACAATGTAAAGTTTAAGTGTGGGGATGGGAAACTTAGTTTAATTTTGTTTTAATAATTAGTTTTTCAATTCTTAGTTTTAGTTTTCAATCCTTAGTTTTAGTTTTATTCAGTTTTTGAGCCAAAATTTTTGCTTTTATTTTTGTTTCTGCATCGTTAGCTTAGATCTTTCTTGTCCTTGTTTAGTTGGTTGCAAAAGGCATGATGGGAAATGATAGAAAAGTTGGGTTTTATGGTTTCTTTCATAGTTAACTTGTTGTTTTGGGTTTTTATGCTTTGGTTATGGGATGTGTAAGTAGGCTCAACTGATTGTTTTTGTTCCGTATGATTGGTATAAATTTACTTAAATGCATGATTTTCATGGGAAACATCTTGGGTGGTTTGGAATTGATGAAACTGTTTTCTAGTTGTGAAGGAGTCTTTGCATAATAACAAATGAGAGTTTTGTAAATCTGATTTTTGTTTGGCACATAAGTACTCTTTTTATGAGAATAAATCCGAGTCTTATGGCGCCTCCATTTCACCAAATAAGCTGAGTAAAAAGAAAAAATGAAATAAAAGAAGTTGGATAAAAAACTTATGTGTCACACGCCGGGTTGCAGCCTGGTTGAAACACCATTAAGCTAAGTTCAATAAAACAAATAAATAAAAAGGAAAATGCTCACGCTTTCATCTGTTTCATTTATAAAAATCTGATTTGAGAAATTTTTAGTTTGTTTATATGTGAGGATGACTTGAAAGCTAGAATTCAGGATTGAGTTGATTTTTGATTTCCTAAGTGTGAGTCTAATGAAACGAAATGTGGAACATGAACATAATAGACCATGACTAAGGGACTTGGATAATCAGTATGGGTTTAATAGGATAACAATACTTGCAATCTTTTCCAAAGCATTTAATTTTGAATTAATGAGTTTAATTGTGTGGAAACCATTCTACCTAGCTATGATTCCAGATTTTTGCATAAGACTTTTTCAGGGACGAAAAAGAGATAAGTGTGGGGATGTGATGTGTTGTAAAACACATCTGTTTTTCTATTTGCTTTTAATTGTTTTTGTACAGTTTTATTTAACTTTAGAGTCGATTGATGCTGGTTCTTCACAATTTGGTAATTTCATGCTCACAGGTAATAAACATATCAATTTTTAGCAAAAGATCAAGAAAACGAGCTCCCGGTTGGAAAAGAATGGACCCGAAGACAAAAGAAGTCAAAAGCTGAAAAAAAAGACCTTGTCGCGCTACGCGACAACCACAGGAAACCCTGTCGCGATACGCGACAGGTGGAAATGACTGAAATGTCCCTCACTTAATAATGCCGGTTGACCCGACTATTTTGTCGGGTAGTGGAACCCGTCGCGCTACGCGAAGGGTTAAGTGGAACCTGTCGCGGTACGCGACAGGGTTAAAAATTCAGAAAGTCGAGTTTATGTTTCCTGAAACGGCTGGAGGCTAGGGTATTCGATATCAGACGATCTAGGACGAGGTTAGAGACGGCCAGAGGCGATTGGAAGCGATTGGGAGGCTCTTGAAGCGAGAGATCGAAGGATTGAAGCCCCGGGATTGTTCCTTCGGGTGTTAACCATTCGGTTTTCTCGTTCTTGGTTTCATTCCTGATTACTATGTGTTTCAAGCTTTGTAAACTTGTTATGATTTCTGTTTTGACAATGTTTCTTGGCTAAACTCTTAGAACTACTTAGGTTAGATGATTATGCATGTTTGATTTTGGTTTATTTTGGTGTTGGAACATTATGATGTGATGGATTTATGATTTAAAGACTTGGTTTTGAATATTGGATGTGTATGTGTGTTTTGGATTGTTGAATGATTGATATTATGTTCCTCATGTGTCTTGGCGATTGTCTGTCGTGAAATAGGTGCATGCTAGAATCAATTACTGTGTGTTCTTGATTAGTGGATGAGTTGCTTTGGCCGAGTGATTCATAGGAGTGTTTTATTATGATTTAAACGATTAAGATGTGCAACTAACTTTAATATCCGTGAGGTGAGAAGTTGTCGATAAGTCTTGGTTTTTAACGTATTAGGTTAGAGACTTTGTGAGAAGATCAATCTAATTTGTCTATTAAACCCTGTTTATTGAGTCCAATAGGAAAACCCAAGTTATCCCTAGCATTTAAGTGAACTGTGACTTTCGCGCCGTGAGGTAGATTGTTTAACAGTTATTTCTTAGGTGTTTATGAGATTATTGTACTGTGAGGTAGATAATCTAGCGGATATTTCATAAATAGTTGGATGACCTGTGAGGGAAATCCATGTGTCTGGTGGTTTAGCGGCTTTTAGGATCTTTAGTTGACTATCCTTGAGAAGGGTCGAGGGTGCTCTATATTTCCTTTGGGTTTAGTATTTTAAGATCCCGGTATCACATTAGTTCCATCCCTGATAGAACCTTGTCAAGCATGTATATGATTCAAACCTAGGTAGTGCTGCTTTTCTTCTCTGATTTAGTCTTTGGTTGTTCGTCTGTTTTCATTTCTAAGTGTTTATTAAATATTTTAGTTGTTAGTAAAAACGCCCCCTCCTTAATATTATTTTATTTAAGTACAAATTTTTGTATAGATAAGTCCTAGAGTCTAGTTAGTACAGTCTGTAGAAGTCTGTGGGTTCGATATCCGGACTTACTTTTGTCTTGCTACATACGATAGGTACACTTGCCTGTCGGTAGCTTAGGTTTTAGAGAGTCTAGATTTATTACTTAGTGTCTAGTTTAGAGTCGGTTTTTAGTTAGTTTTACAGCTAAGCTCCGTCGACATCAAGTTTTTGGCGCCGTTGCCGGGGACTTCTTAGTCGATTGCGCTTACTAGTTCTTTTTCTTATCTGTGAATATTGGTGTTTTAGTCGATTGCAAACGGTTCATATAAGGCAAAATCTGCGCATACCTCTTTTTTTTCACAGACGAACGGAGCTCTCATCGTAATAGGCCAGGCTTCTTTGATGTAGTGAATAGAAGAATCTTATTGTTTAAATCTATATCTATACCCTATAATAAAAGAGTAACTATTTTAATACATGTCAATTCTTACACCACTATTGTCACTTGTCACCTTCTTATCATTCCACTTAATTATCTCTTTTATTAAAGAAATATATTCTCTATCTTATTAAATAAATTTTTCCTCTTGTTAAATAATTATAATACTAATAACTAATATATTATTTATCTTTTTATTAAAAAAGACACTTAAAATTTTTTTTATAAAATAAGTAATTTTTTAAAATCAATTTTTTTAGAATAAGAAATATTTAATTTTCAAAAAAAAAATTATGTAAAAAAACGAGTTATCTTAATTTTTTTTAAATGAAATATACTATAAAAGGAAACAATGATATTTTTATATACAAATGACGTTTTTTAATTTATTTAAAAACTGAAATAATAAAAACATTCATTCATGAACTGTCTTGCCCGAAATTCCCGTTTGGTCCATTTATATCATAATCATACCTTCCCTTCAATGAATATTCGGTTTAGATTGGTCATCGAATCCGAATATTCACTATTCGGAGTCGTAATTTGACGAAGAAGTCTTGTGGTATTACGACGTGTTATTAAATGTTATTAAATAAAAAAAGGATGGTTCTTTTCCACCCGGCTGGGTTTACATGATAGAGAAAGTTACACTTTTGGTGCATTATGTTTAAGACTATTTTTAAATTGGATCGTTTAACTTTAATAATTACAAAAATTATATTTTATAATATTGATTTATAAAAGTAATTTTTAATATAATATAAACTGAAGTTTTTAACGTCAGTTATTTTAAAGATATCAATTGTTACATATTAAAATGTCATACATCATTTGTATAACTATTAAAGTTTTTAATTATTTTTTTACTGCTTAAAATATTTATTAATATGTAAATTAATCATTTGATATCAAATATCGTTTTATAATTGCTAAATTTTCATTACTAATTATTTAATATAATATATTAAATCCGTATAATATAGGGGTTAATAACCTAGTTAAGTATTAATATGTGTGGATACAAAAGCTAAAAGTTAATATAATTACTTGACCCGACCTTCACACGATTTACCTCACTCATGTTGGCTGTGAGACCAGTTTTATGGGACGTCTAATGGTGGCATTCACCATTTACTCGACCCAACTTAGCCCATTTTAAGATATGCTTTTGATTTAAACATAAATATTAATTCAAAGACGTAAATTTAAGCTAAAATCAAATTTCTTTGTCAAATTGTCTTTGACCAAAAAATAAGGTAAATACGTATGAAGTTTCCTTCAAACTTGTTAAAAAACTAGTGTTTATGTTTTCTAATATTGAAGAATTTTATTGTTACAAGGTATCTTACCTCTACTATATTTTTAGAAAAAAATTAATTTAATAAATGCCTTTGCACTTTAAAAAGTTAAAATATAATAGAGAGCTTGTTTTCTTTTACCAAGTAATAGTATATTAACTAAACGGTTTATAGCCTAATGTTAACCCATTCACTTCTCTATCAGATATCTTGGGTTCGAATCCGAGTTGAATAAGGGACCTTTGAAATCCCGTCTGTAGCTTCCAGTGACACTAATTTTTCATAAGATGGTAAAATGTGATGTTTGACTCAGGTTATTTTTCATCCATATGACCTTCTTCTAAATCATTCTACTTAAGATTTGATGTATTCTGTGTGTAGGTTAAAATTTTGGATGTCAAATTCAATTATCTTAAGGTTAATTATCAAGCATTAGGGAAGGTTGAATCTTTAACACCTTGAGTCTGTATTGTGGGAAATTAAACTCTAAAATATTTTTTTTGTTAATATTTTACATTTCATGTAGCTTTTTCTTTTTACTCCGGATATTTAACTTTTTTTTTATATTAATGTAGCTATTTGTTACACACTTGATTTATAAATTTTGATTATTGGCGAAGGTTATTAAGTTCTATGTCATTTGAGGTTAGTTTCCACAAATACGGTTCTAAATGTTAGTTTTACAAAGATGGTTCATTATGATTATGAACCCAACCCATTGCATCTCTAATGATAGTTTTGGACGTTAGTTTCCACACAGAGTCAAAGTTTCTTGCCAGTTCTATCATAGTGTTATTTGATGTATCTTATTTGTAAAAGGGCTTGCCAGTTTTGACTAGAGGTGTTCAAAAAATCCGAAATCCGAAAAGTATTCGAAACCCGAAAAAACCGATCCGAATTAAAGATTCGGATATTCAGATGGATTCGGATCGGATATCCTTTTTCAGAATTCGGATCGGATCGGATATCGTATATCCAAATCCTCTTTATTCGGATCAGGTATCCGAATTCAATCCGAATAAACCCTGTTTATTCGGGTTGTTCGAATTATTCGGATAAAAAATAAATTTTATTCTGGTTTTTGGGGTTATTCGGATGGATTTGGATTGGATAGAAAATTTTCGAATTCGGATTGGGTCGGGTTTCGGATAGTCTTAAAATTTTCAAATACGAACAACCCGATCCGAATAACCCAAAGAAACCGTTATCCGATTCGATGAACACCCTAGTTTTGACACATGAGACACCTTTGCTTAGTATTCTCTCAACATTTTTATTGAAATATTGTAATAAATACTTTCATTCATATAAAAATATATATAGAGAGATTTATGAATTTGATTTGTTTCGCTTATTCAACCCATGTGCACATATGGTACAATACATATAGTACAAGTTTCAAGCTAGTGATGTCATATGTAACATAAATAACAATCTCATATTCACCATTCATCAATAAATATGTGAAAACCTGATCTTAGAAAGAAAATCATTAAACTCTATCTGAGTTATTGATTTGACATTTTGAAAATAGATATGTGTTTCACATTAAACCACATTTTTGTTACTCAAACTCAATTTTTTATTCAAGTTTATTGTGAAATACATATTTATTTTAAAGATTTCAAATCAATAACCTAGATAAGGTTTAAGGGCTTTCTCTTTAATATCGGGTTTTCACATGATAGAAACCCTATAAAGATATATATATGGATTGTATCATGTGAAAACTCGATATTAAAGAGAACCTTAAACTCTACCTAAAGTATTGATTTGGAATCTTGAAAATAAGTAGATTGTCTACATTAAACCTGAATAAAAATTGGGTTTGAATAAACAACTTTGGTTTATGTACCACATATTTATTTTTAAGACTACAAATCAAAGGCCCAGATAGGATTTAATGATATTCTCTTTAAGATCGGGTTTCACATAATACAATCCGTGTGTGTCTATATATATATATTGATACTACAATACTACTAATAACTAATAATACTACTAAAATACGAAAATTATATTGTCATATCTAAGTCATAAGATTTATTTCATACAATTTAATTAGAAAACAAGTTCTTGAGACAACTCCTCCATCAAAAGCCCAAAAATCGCCATCTCTATATCTATCCCCACATCTCTAATCGATTCTTTATCACACCACCTCCACCCTTCACTTTTAAAATCGGTTTCTACGATCATATCGATTGTGTTCAATTCAACCACTTTCCACGAATACAATCGCTTGCATACCCTTTGCACGATCTTGTGAAGCTCTTCACTCTTCTCTTCTTCAATGAGGTCAAATACAAGATTTTTCATGTACCATGGAATTTTCCCAACACCTAGATGGTTCACTATCTCCCTAAAACACTCTTCGGTACTCACCTCTTCACCGCTCGCTAAAACGTCTTCATCGTCACTAGAACACTGTTCTAACATGCGGTTTTCAAGGTCGATCGGATCTAACCCTGCAAGCCGCTCGAATCGTTTAAGCTTTTGCAATAGTTTATGTTTTGCCCCTACAAATTTGACACATGAATAGTTTTAGGACAAAACATAAACAATAATTCATCACAAACAAACGAAACATTTCTTATAAATAATCATAGTGTAGTAATTAAATGGGTCCCATAAATATTTTTTGTTTCCACGTTACAAAATACAAATCAATTATGGACCCTGATTTGGGCTTCGATTAAATTTTTTAATAACTAAAATGGCCGACACAAGTCCAACAGCCGCAAGAGGCTAAAAAGGTCAATTCATTTGAATATATGTTTAGATTTCTTTTTTCGAATATGCATGTAATGTACAAATTTTAATGCATGAAATACAAGTCACTATACTAAAACCAAATCTCTGGGCAATCACACAATGCACGACAACAAGCACAAAACATAAACAAATGAGGAAAGTAACAAAGTTGAAAATGACCTCATAACCGATTCAGATTTAGGTAAGATGTAACGATGGATACACAAATACTTTTAAACCACAACGTATTCAGACGTGTACTGTAAAAGCTTCATTAATCACTAGGGTTTAGAGTTGGGATAAAGACAAACTATATATCAATTGAATAAAAAGACTGCTTCTGTAGATACTTCAACTCATATGTTCTAGCATGCTTTTATTTGTTTTTTTATTTATATTTCTGTGAATAACTTTACTAGAATGACAAATAGTCACGTTTTAACCATTACTATTTTAATTTCTAACGCGAACATATCAAATTAGTTATTTTTAAGCAAGAAAAGATGTATAATATAATTGTCACTTACTTTGTACATTCGCATAACTGCATTCGATATCATAACCATCATCTTCAGCGTCCTCGTCGTCAGGTTCTTCCTCGTCGTCGTCAAACAAAGGATCAAGTACCGAAACCGGGCTGCATTGTTCTTTCTCATCGGTATCTTGTCTTTTCATTTCTTCGGTTTGGTGGCTTTCTTTGTCCTATAACGTTATCAAATCTTAATACTTTGATACAAAATATGAAAAATATCAATATATGTTTTTAGCATTTTGTTCTATAAAGTTTAATAGTTTTGTTAATCAGGATGTTCGAAGGTTGACTTTTGACTTTTTTTCTTAGTTTGTTCCTAGATGGACGCCCATATGGCCATGCTGACATGTTACATGTGTGGTTATTGGATTGTTTGGTATTTAATACCAAGAATCCAAAATGTAAATAAGACAAATTTGGTTTTGTCATTAAGTGTGATATTTAATTTTTATTACCTTTATAAAAGATGTTCATGGGCCTAATTATAATATATTTAAAATCCAACAATCAAATGATGAAAACTTTTATAAAATAGCATCAAATTGTTTTTTGTTAGAATCTTAAATATTAAAACAATTGTATAACTACGGGGTTTTTCAGTCCAAAAAGGCAAAAAGCAATGTGTAATCGACTACATGGGCTAACTCGATCAGTATTGTTAATGAGTCAAGCCGAGTCTTGACAAGCTTAGAAGTCAAGAGAATTATAAACTGGTCCAAGTTGACACAACTAAATTTAAAAAGAAAAACAGGTTGAAAACTTGAGCTCAAGTTCGTTTATGTTATATTTAAATCCATTCAGATAATAGTTCAGTTAAGTTTGACATGGTTCAAACTCTTGAAAGAAATGAAAATTGTTTATATGAATCGGATCAAATAACAATGGCATTAATCTTAAAAGATTTAAAGTTTTTTGCTTGCGCTATAAAAGTTTGAGTTAATTTATGCGAGCCAACCAAGGCTTCTAGCATAATGAATACCCCTTAACTTCTCCACGAAATGTCTTGGTTTGAATCCGGGCCGAGCATATACTTGATGAGACAAAGTTAAGGGGTTATTTCGGTTGTAAGGCTCCTCTGGGATGGGCTTGGACAGAGGCCCTAGAGCGTCAAATCCGAGAGAAAAATTGAAATATAGCGTTGTCGTACCAATTCGTTAAAAAAGTTTTTAGGCGAGCCTTTCGAGTCACGAGTTATTTTGTGAGAACATGACAAGAAACGAAACTATTAAATATTATATATTAATTAAGCAGAAATTATATAATACAATCAGGAATCAGGAAGGAGACAAAACCTGTTGGAATGCCGCCGGCGATGAACAAACCGGTTTCCGGCGAGTTGGTGACGGACTTGTTAGAAGCGAGAAATGAAACGGGCTTGACGAATTTGAACATAAACAATTGATTTCTTCAATTTCATCAACTGCTCTTGAACTACATGAAGTTTCCATCACCGACGACTTCTCCGGCTTTTTCTGGAATTTTCCAGTCACCGGAGAAGACGATGTTCCGTTATCCGGTTCAATTTCACGGCTTTTTGATCCGGTGCTCCGATCCTTCAACCGACGTAGAAACGATCCGAGTAACCCGAACTTAAATTGCTTGGATCCTGGTTTAGGTTTCTGCACCCTTGTGGCGGCATCAAGCAGCATGCCGGCGGTCCTAGCCGGAATATGAAGAAACACGGCGGCATTATTACACGGGCTTTTCGAATCCTTCGCCGGAAAATCAAGAAACGGTGATTTTCTAAACTCTGGAGAGTTCTGAGACGAGAAAAGACAGACGTGCTTGACGCAGAAGGTGGAATTGATGATGGGCTTTCGTTTCCGAACAACAATGGCTGATTTTCCGGAGCCGGTAGTGGTTGATCGGAGCTGTGAACGGCGGTCGGCGATGAATTTTTTGAGGTGAAACGGTTCTTGATCTTCTTGCAGTAACTCGTGTAAATGCTTATGACCCATGATTGGAAAATCTTTACAGGGAATTTATGGTTGGTGAGATGCAATAATCATGAGAAAAGAAATTGAAATTGAAAGATTGAGAATTGATTGTGAGAGATTTGAACAAGAAAATGGGGAAGATCGGGAATGGTGAGAATGGGAGGGGGGGTTTTAAATTTGCAAGGACTAATTGGGACATACCGCCGCGAATGGTTGGGTGAAATTTTACTTTATTAATGTTTCCTGTCTCCTATATTTATTTTGGGTACATCATACATGGGGTGGCTGTTTAACCGGTTTTTTTAATCGGTTCCCGCTTTGGACCAGTTCTGGTTTCAAATGATTTTGGTTCTGAGCAATAACATGTTTTGGGTTTAGTTCTGGCTTTGACTGGTTCTAATCGGATTTTGGCTGGTTCGGGTTTGTCTGTTTCTGGTCCGGGTTTTGCCGGGTAAAGATGAAACCAGTTTCGCTTTTTTGGTTCCGGTTTCTCTGAAAATCTGGAACCACATGTACCCACTGATTCTAGTACAACCAGTTCTGTTTTTTTGTCCATCTCTAGTTTATGGGTGTAAATTAGTTCTAGTTTTGCTTTTCGTCAAAAACAAAATTCAAAAATTAGGCATTGTTTAAACCGATCCAGGTTGGTTTTATGTTTTTGATTGAGTTTGATGGAATGTTACTGTCTTTTGGTCATTTATGATCTGATTTTTGCCCAGGGTGAGACGAAACAGGTCAGGTAATTCTGATTCGGTTTCGGTTTCAAATATGATTTATTTGAGAAAACTATAATTGCTTGTTGCCTACGGTTTAGTAGGATTGATAATCGGTTCTGGTTTCAAAGTATTGTTTATTTATTTTATGTTTTTTCCTTCAAAGATTTGGAGTGTACACGAATGGCCATTTATTTTTACTTTTACGTCACAATATTTTCGAATGGTAACAATAATTTTATAAAACCCTTGCTTTCTATATTTGGTAAGTTTGTTGTTTTGTTTATGTATGAAAGATTTTAATAATAATTTATGTATGCATCAACTGTTCATGAAATATTATTTGAGTTTGGAGTTTGCATCCATTATGAGGCTTTAATAATTATATATGAGTTTGTATGCATTTATTATTTAAGCATTACATTATGTTACATCAAAACCAATTATTTGTTTAATTTACAACTAGATATTTTTTAAAGAGTCATCATTCAAAGGTAAAACAATTTAACGTGTAACCAGTTAATTCATAATTAGTTTTATTTGATAGATGGATTTGCCAAAGGCATTACAGCTAGGCTTGTAAACGAACCAAACGAACACGAACACATTAACGAACATGATTTTTGTGTTCATTCATTAATAAATTAAAAGAACTGTTCATTAACATAAATGAACACAAACGAACTAAAATAAACTAACAAACATAAATGAACATTTTTTTAACGTTGTCGAACAATCATAAACGAACATGAACACTATTGAATAAACATAGACGAACACAAACGACAAGTCTTTTAAATGTAAATATATATCATTCGTAAATTAGACAGTTAATCGAACATAAGCTAACATTACATAGTTAACGAACACAAATAAACGAACATAACCGAACAGTTCAAAAACATAAATAAACGAACACTAGGTGTGTTCATGTTCGTTTATTTAATTAAAGGAACACAAAATTTATGTTCGTGTTCGTTCATTTATTAAATTAACGAACATAAACGAATTTCCCGCCGAACAGTTCATTTATGAACTTATGACTTGGTGATAGATATTATTGGTGGTGGGATAAAGCTCAAAAACCATAAGATTTGGGTATGAATCCCACGAAAAATTTTCTCAAAGTATTAAGTTTATCTTATAAACTTATGACATGATGATGGATATTATTGGGTGGTACCACTTGTAACATGATGATACTCAGTATTCAGTTAGTAATCCAAATTAGTCGTTAAAAATAAATGTATGGATGTTTTAAGTATGATGGAATGGGTGACGGTTCACGGTTCACCCCGCCTTTCATATGAGGTCATTCATGGTGTTCACCACACAACCTACGAGCAAGACTATAAGGTATACATCATTTCCTCCTATATTTCACTCTCTCGCATGTTAGGCCTACATAAAATTTAATTTTGATTCACTACAATCTATGAACTTATGACTTGGTGATAGATATTATTGGTGGTGGGATAAAGCTCAAAAACCATAAGATTTGGGTATGAATCCCACGAAAAATTTTCTCAAAGTATTAAGTTTATCTTATAAACTTATGACATGATGATGGATATTATTGGGTGGTACCACTTGTAACATGATGATACTCAGTATTCAGTTAGTAATCCAAATTAGTCGTTAAAAATAAATGTATGGATGTTTTAAGTATGATGGAATGGGTGACGGTTCACGGTTCACCCTGCCTTTCATATGAGGTCATTCATGGTGTTCACCACACAACCTACGAGCAAGACTATAAGGTATACATCATTTCCTCCTATATTTCACTCTCTCGCATGTTAGGCCTACATAAAATTTAATTTTGATTCACTACAATCTATCTATTCTAATAAATCAAGGTTTTTAGGGACACATGATGTGATTCTAGAGCACATTATCTTTGATTTCTCGTCTCTCTCCTGTTAAATAACCTCATATTAATTAATAATATTAAATATATAATACTTTTTTTACATTTTTAAAATAAAAAACATATTTTATAATACATTAAAAATATATTAATAATAAAAAACACATTTTAAATATCCATAGTATTTTAAAAAAATTAAGAAACAATCTTTGAAAAAAGTTATCGTATAAAGAAATAATATAATTATTTTATTACTTAAATTATTAAATTATACAAAATTTTAGCCATATTTTATATTAAAAAAAATCTTATATTACCTAAATTTTCATTAATGACTCTTTATTATATTTTTATCATTCAGCCTGTATAATACATGGAGTGATAACCTAGTACTGGAATAAAAAGAATAGACAACTTCACATATCAATAAATGTAAAATTAGATTAAAAATGAGAGGAAAAAATTGAAAACGGAATAAAAGGTTGAAGGGGAAGAAGTAGGGCTGTAAACGAACCAAACGTTCAGCGAACAATTCGTGAACCGTTCGGCGGGAAGTTCGTTTATGTTCGTTCGTTTAATAAACGAACGAACACGAACAATAAATTCCGTTCGTTTAGTTAAATGAACGAACATGAACAGAGGTCGTGTTCGTTCATTTGTGTTCGTGAACGTTCGGTAACATGTTTGTTTACGTTCGTTTATGTTCGGTTAAGTTCATTTATTATATTTATTCATTAAATGTTTTTTTTTATTTTTAGTTGAATACCATAATACTTAAAGTTATTTTAGGTTTAATACTATAATATTTTAATTTATATATTTATAAATGATTATCTCCATTTCTTAAAATTAAAAATGTTGATTTTTACTGTTTAAATAATATGTGTTCTTTAGCGTTCGTGAACAAGATAAATCCTTAATGAACGAACACGAACAAGAATTTTCGTTCGGTAAGCGTTCGTGAACCGTTCGTGAACATGTTAAAAGTTAAACGAACGAACACGAACAAGGGCTCGTTCGTGTTCGTTCGGTTCGTTTACAGCCCTAGGAAGAAGCAAATAGTCTTTTAAATTTAGATATTTTCACTCTGGTTTAAATTTCTCACTTTTCATCTCAAATGTTTACATTATACGACAATTTTCGTTTGACTTTAACAAAAGTCAACTTAAATACACCCAATCGGAATCGATAATTAAACTTTCTTTTTCCTCCATCTCCCAAAAATTATAATATTGGTCTTCAAGTCTCATTAATTATATAGAAAACTAATTAATTAACGAGTACTTTAGCATCTTTTCTTTCACCAACAAAAGATTCCTAACTTTTTTTTAGACATGCACCTATAATTTCACTTAATTATAGGATTTAAATAAAGGATTATAGTTTAATGGTTACCTCCTTAACTTTCTTATAGAAGATATTGGGTTTGAATTCGAGCTGAGAGATATTTGTTAAGACAAGGTCATGGGTTACCTAGTTGTGAGGTTCATTCTTGGAAGGGTTCGGACGTACGACATAAAGCGTCAAATTCGAGGAGATGATTGAAATCCATCTTGAGTGACATTGTTTCAAGCCATTAGAAAAAATGTAGGATTTGAACCGTTGATTTTCAAACGATGTAACATCTATTACACACCTAGATTTCATTGAGCTAAATGTCGTTTGTTACAAAAGATTCATAACTAATATAAGCTCCACACATACTCACACATTACTACCCTCAAACATGAAGCCTCCTATGTTAAATATCACTTGTGACATCTACTAAATTCACGAGATCCAACTTATGTTATCTTTTCATGTTCCACACGCACTTTGATTTGTTTATGTTCACTAACATAATTACACAATACATTTTCGTTATCATTTAATGTTTATACTCCAAAATTTAAGTTGTCCCATACTATTTAAAACCGTGACGGAGTTTTTAAACATATAATAAAAGCCATAAAAAAACAAAGATTTGGGTTAATATAATCAGAATTATTTAGGTTAGCATAATTAAAATAGGTTAACAATTCAACCTTACCCTATATATATGTGGGTTCAAAAGAAAACTCCTTACTTTGGAGAAAACTCTTACTAACCAATCAATTTAAAAAAAAATCATGATTTTTTGTTATTACCTTAGATTGCTAAGAACAAAAAAAATTAATAAAAATATGTAGATCACAAAATTACATATATGTAATCAATGAGTTACATGTATGTAATATTATGAGTTAAATATATTTTTTTTAATTTTTTCTTTTTGTTAACAAATATAACCTTATAAGAAAACAAACTGTAAAACAAAAAACGAAAAACGAAATTAATTGATAATAATTGTGATTGGTTTCTAAGTTTTCTCAAAAATAAAAATTTTCATTTGAACCCTATATATATATATATATATATATATATATATATATATATATATAGTAGGGATAATTTGAAAACCACTTTTTATTGTGAAAACCCAGAAAACCGCTGTATAAAACATACGTAACACAACTAAAAACATAAAATTTGTAAAACATACGTAAAAACGTACAGCGTTTACGTCAGATGTGACTCAGTGTTACGTATGTTTTACAACGTAAAATAAACTTATAAATTTTTTTTTTTAAATATTTCTTCGGCGCTTTTTTGATTTTTTTTTATAAAAATGAGCCAAATAATGTTACAAACCTGTAAAAAAATTTCAAAAAAAAATACGTTCGTTTTACATGAGTTTTCATGGTTTTCTCACTAAAACAAGGTTTTCATTTTATTAAGGTTAAAAAAATAACCCATCAAATATGTGATAACCCATTAACTATCATCCAATGGTTAATTTCAAAAGTAAGTGCATAGGATTGCGACACGTGGCATTATAATTTTATTAATATGGGAGGGCATTTTAGACATTTTGTTAACACTTAAAAAGCTAGATTTAATATGGTAGTGACAAGTGTCATCATCTAAGATATTTTAATAAATCTAATTTTTAATATAAAGTTTGCCCCCTCTTTTTTAAACATTAATAACTTTTTTATAATATATTATTTTTTAAAAAAAATTGCACCATTATATTCGTCTCATTTTTCTCTTTAATTTCGTTATAGTCTCGACTAATTTTTTTTTTACTTTTTTTATATGCCCTATATTTACATCATTGTAACGAGCTTAAATATAACAAATTTATTTGAAATTTTTTTAAAAATGATAAATTACAGTGATGTAATTTACATTGACGTAATTTATCGTGATGTAATTTACATTGACGTAAAATTTGGTTTCGGTTTTTTCGGTTAATTCGGTTTCGGTTCGGTTTTTTTTGGCTTTTTGCTCATCCCTAATTTGTAACGAGCCTAAATACAACAAATTAGTTTGAATTGTTTTCGAACAATGATAAATTACATCGCTATAATTATCATTGTTAGAGAAAAAAATCAAAATAATGTGTTATATTACATCACTGTAATTTATCATTGTTAGAGAAAAAAATAGAATAATGTGTTATATTAATTACATCACTGTAATTTATCACTGTTAGAAAAAAATTCAAAATAATGTGTTATATTTATGCTCGTTATATCGATGTTAATAATGGGCAATGAGAAAAAAAAATTAAAAAAACTAGTCAACATTATAACGGGAATTAAAGAGAAAATTACATCACTGTAAATAATGTGTTACGTCACCGTTAATTATGTCATTGTAAATTACTTCATTTTGTGTTACATTACTTCATTTTGTGTTATATTACTTCATTTTGTGTTACATTACTGTAATTTACCATTGTTAGAAAAATTTTCTAATTAATTTGCTATCGTTAAGCTCGTTACAATGATGTAAATACATGACATCAAAAAAATTAAAAAAAAACTAGTCGAGACTATAACGAAATTAAAGACAAAAATGAGACGAGTATAATGGTGCAATTTTTTTTAAAAATAATATAGTATAAAAAGTTATGAATGTTTAAAAAAAGGGGGTAAACTTTACATAAATGACAAATGTCCAAATTGCCCTTCATACTAAAGACAAAAGAATTGACACGTGGCACGATCCTACACACTTACCTTTTTCAAGTAATCATTGGATGATGGTTAATATGTTATCACATATTTGATGGGTTATTAAAAATGGGAGGGGTTATCTACACACCACAGGATTTTAATTCAACACCACGCCGCCACCCATACGCCCCGTAGTGGCCACTACGGGGCGTTTGAGCCACAGACTGACAACCTTAAACGACAGAATTCTTTTCTCAGCTTTTTCAGGACCTATACGCCACGTAGTGACCACTACGGGGCGTTTAGGTCTAAAAAAAACAAACGCGCAACAGCTTGGGTCGTTTGAGGGTGATTTGGGGGGTTTGGGTATGATTTTTGAGGTGTAAAAATATAGTTTTTTTGTTAAAAACTATTTTTATATTTTGCGTATTTTGCGACGTATTTTTATTTTACGACGACGTATCTCTCGTACGTAAAAGTTTAGTTATCTTTTTAAACGCTTGTTTTTTTGTTTGTAAAAATCTAATATTTTTTTGTTTAAAACTTGTTTTTTATTTTTTACGGTCTCTCAGTTCGTTTATTTTTTAATTGTTTTTTAAAACATTTAGTTTTGAAAGCTAAAAATGTTTTTAATTTTTAGATTTAATTAAAATTTAAATATATTAAATAATTTATATATGAATGACGTTCTTTGTTTAAGCATACTGATGTTACAGAATAATACGATAAATAATGCATCACCAACCAAAACATATTTAAATAATAAACACGCATCAACAAGAAAACATATAATAATAAACACGTATCACCAACAAAGCATATTTAAATAATAAACACGCATCACTAACTAAAACAACCAGATATATGCACGCATCATCAACCAAAACAACCAAATATATACAAACTATAAACATGAATACAAGTGTCTGTTTAACAAATACAAATATGACTGAAAATACTAAGGTAGAGGTGGAGGTGGAGGAGGATAATCTCGTGGCTGAGGAACTGCAGGAAGCTGAATACCCTCACCTTCTGCATGCCTAAGCTCGACATGCACATGCCACGAGATCAGATCCTCCAACCGATCCAGTCGTCGCGTCTGATCAGACTGCTGCTGTAGGATCTGCGTCTGCTGCTGCTGTATCTGCAACAGCTGCTGCGTAAGCTCGAGCTACTGCTGCTGCATGTGCTCATGCTGCTGGATGAGCTGCTGCGTCGAATCAGCTATCCCCTGTATCATAGCCTCGACACGAGCGGGAAGCCGCACCGCTCTGTATATGCGCTCAGGATGCTGATGTGGCACATCCTGATGCGGCTCCCCCTCGCCATGTGGCGGCGGTGGCGGCTGCTGTGGCTGCTGCTGTGGCTGCGGCTGTGGGAACACAGGCATAGGGTCCTCGTCTCTGTAATGGAGATCATTTGGCCCCGGCTGCCAAATGACCCCCCTCTCGAGCGAAAATCGAAGCCCGACCCGTGGGAATGTCTGCGCGATACGCATGCCAAGCACTGTCCGTCAATCTAAACGAACTGGATGAAAGGCCTCCATACCGGCAGGCTCCATATATATAAGCCCGTTAAAACGAGCAATACGGGTCACATACACCCCCCCCCCCGAAGATCAGCCCCCTCTCCTGGCGGTGGTAATACGTGCTAAAGTACTCGGCGAGACAACGTGCAAGGTTGCACGGTCTCCCACTCAATATACAATACAAAAAAAATAAATCCTGTAAAGTGCACCACTCCTGGCTCATGCCACGTCCTGTAACAGACGAGGCAATGCACCGGTGCAAATACCGAATGAGCGGGTCACGAATACGCGTGACCCGGGCGCTGCGGACAAAGGCGTCGTCGCCTATCCGAGGCCACCAAGCACTGACGACGGCGTCGTCAGCTGTATGAATAGCCGTCGTGTAGATCGGCATATGAGTCTCCTCCTCGGTGTACAAACCGAGGACGCTCCCAAACTCGGCCAAAGACAAATGGTACGCGGCCCCGCAGAGTCTAAAGGAAACCTCTGCCGGCCGGGCCTGACCCGGCTGTGGCTGGAAATCAGGAGCCTGAGGCATGTACCTAAATGTCGAAAGAAACTCCACAGTGATAAGTCGGTACTGTGGAGCATACGTCATCTCAAAAAGACGAGACCATGGCGTGTCCTCGCCAATGATCGCCGTCATCCTCTCCTGCTGGCCAAGCTCGGCCAACAGGTCGTAGTCAATCGCCTTCTGGTTGCCCATCTCCTTCTTCAGGAGACGATCGCGCCTCTTACGCGCGTTCGTCCCCTGAGGAAATGCCAACCAGGGATGGTCCATAAGCTCGTCGAAATGATCGACATCTAGATCATCAACATGCGGCTGTCCCACATCGTCATCAGCAATCTCCATCTCATAAGAAGAAGACATATCTGAAGAATGAACAAATAAAACAAATTACGATAATAAATAATAAATAATAATAATAGTAATAATAAATATAACAATAAATAACAAATAAATAATAAGAATAATAATAAATATAAACAAATAATAATAATAATAAATAATAAATAAATAATAAGAATAATAATAAATAATAAACAAATAACAATAATAATAAATAATAAATAAATAAATAATAATAATAATAACAATAATAATAAATAGTAAATAAATATTAATTATAGTTATAATAACAATAATAATAATAAATAAATAATAACAATAATAATAAATAGTAAATAAATATTAATTATATTATAATAACAATAATAATAAATAATAAATAAATAATAACAATAATAATAAATAGTAAATAAATATTAATTATAGTTATAATAACAATAATAATAAATAATCAATAAATAACAATAATAATAATAAATAATCAATAAATAACAATAATAATAATAAATAATAAATAAATATTAATAATAATAGTAATAATAACACTAATAATAAATAATAAATAAATAATAACAATAATAATAAATAGTAAATAAATATTAATAATAGTAATAATAACAATAATAATAAATAATCAATAAATAATAACAGAAGGAGCAAACGCCCCGTAGTGGCCCATATGGGGCGTTTGTTTTAAACCAGAAGGGGCAAACGCCCCGTTGTGCTCCAAATGGGGGGTCCGCGGTCACGTTTGCTTCAAAAACCCAACCCCCGGTCATCCACCAAGATTAATCGGGTCGGATTACTAACCTTGAAGTTGCAAACGAGATCCAAACGGTGGTCAGCGGCGGTGGCGTAGAGAGCAAACGGGAGTCGAGAGGGTCGTTTGTGGGGAACCGGGGGGCGTTTTGGGGGTTAGTAGATGATAATACGCCACGTAGTGGGCACTACGTGGCATTTAGCTTTATTTTTTTTTAATTTTTAATTTATATTATATATAATGATATTATATTAAATGTAATATATATAATTATATTTAAATGTAATATAATTGATTATATTAAATATAATTATATTATCTTTTATTTTGTTTTATATAATTATATTATATTTAATATTTATTATATATAATTTATAATAATTATAATGATATTATATTAAATGTAATATATATAATTATATTATTTTTTTTGTTTTATATAATTATATTTATATTTATTATATATAAATGTAATGTAATCTAATTATATATTATTGGTTCGAAAGGTTATCAATAATTATACAAAGTTACAAAGTTTCGTGGTGATAATATACTTCTTTGTTTGCTTCTATAATCGATCTATACCGTTGGATTCGTTCTTGATAAACCAGCTCCCACGCACCGGCCGCATCATTTCGGTAACGTTTCCAGACCGCACTTAGAGTTGGAATCGGATAATCCCCTTCCAACCTTATGTTGACGAAATGTTGTGGCATATGAAGAAGACAAACCACATTATGTTGTGGTAGTGCCGATGGAGCTAACCATAACGGGAAAAACGTGATACACCCTTGTTGACTGATAAGGTGAACTATAACGCCAAATCTTTGTGCAACAACGAGTCCTGTATAAGGCATAAGCATCCAATGTTCTTCAGGTGCAGGTTTGATATCAAACCAGTTTATGCTATGACGTATTGCTTCATATAAATTTTCATCAACGGAGTTAAGAACATATCTATATGCTTCCCTATTGGTGTCCACCTCTTGTAACAGTTGCTGTCGAACGAAACCCCATTGATTTTCATCGAACCATAACCCAACGGCTACATACCTGAATCCACAATTACCATCTGGCAAAACATCTTGTATGTTGCTTACATAACAATGAAGCATTGAAGGAATGTAACGACCAAATTGTCTAAGATTGTTCATTCCTTCTGGTTTCACTGGCGAGGCAACTACCGAGTCAACTTGACTTGTCTCGAGTCCTGTTTTCCCTCTAGAAGACGTTGAACGACTACGTTGGAGGGCGGGTCTTTGCTGGTTTGACATTGCTGGAGTGAATGAACTATGCCTTGGAAGTTGAAAACTACTCTCTTGTGAGTCGACAACTGCGCTTTGTCTAGATTCACTCCTCCTTTGTTGTTGAGTCTTCAATGTCGGACGTCCGCGTGTATCCTTCTGAACCAATGGCGTTTTCTTTTCACTTTTAAACGGAAACACCTGCGAAAGTATTTTTTTAACCAGACTCTTTTTCACTGACTCAGGTTTTGAATTTATTTCCTGCGTCACCAGACCCATTTGTCTTGCAACGTCGATTTCTTCGTCTTCTAGAAGTGTCGGGTACTTAGTATCAAGTTTTGTCCACAAGATGTCTATATCAGAAAGCGGGATAATCGTGTCTGTATACAAATGAAAGGAAAATAATCAGTTTACAACAAAAAAAATGTAAAAAACAAACAAAGAGGAATTG
Organism: Mikania micrantha; assembly: GCA_009363875.1. Taxonomy (NCBI): domain Eukaryota; kingdom Viridiplantae; phylum Streptophyta; class Magnoliopsida; order Asterales; family Asteraceae; genus Mikania; species Mikania micrantha. The sequence goes on along the minus strand of CM018695.1, from coordinate 71,365,424 downwards.
ATTACAGTAATTTGATACCTGTATTTTCGTATGTTGAGATCCGACAGGCACATGGCAAGCCACAACTTGTCCACAACTGGTGGCCGCATGACATACTCCCTTGACGCATAACCTTGATCTTATTTATTTCATCAAGTAGTAAATCAAGAGCTTTATGTGAAACCTTGCCATGTAAGTTATTAAACAAGGGTATTTTATGATGACCCATTGTCTTTATTAAACTTGTTTCAAACCCATGTTTCATGTTTACCTCCTGCAATTCTATCATTTGATCAACAAAACCTACCAGTGTCGAGAGCGAGTTATTAGTGGTTCTTAGATATCTTTTTAAGTTTGAATGTTGACTCTCGACTCTGTTAGTTGTACGTTGACCAAAGTTAGGCGTTCTGTTAGTCCAGGCTGTGACAAACATGTCTTTGTATGGGTTTAACCAAGTCTGAGTCACATAATTCAAAACCCCTGAAATAAAAAAAAACTATGACATACGAAAACGTAATTTTACCAAAAATAATGATAATGATATTGAATGACGCTTACTTTGACGGTTATCTGAGACAAGTTGTTGGTACAGGCGGTTATAGTTGTAGTCGTAAATTTCTGGCGACGAAGAGTCACACAAATTCCCCCAACGACCCTTAAACTTTTTCCAGTCACCATCTGAAAAACTCGCCTTGCAGTGTTTTGCAATATTTTCGCTTATGTGCCACCTGCATAAATACCTGGAAGCGTGCGGAAAGACCTTACGACATGCATTCATCAGAGCAAGGTCTCTGTCGGTTATTATCACACGGGGCTCCATACACTTATCTAGCATATCTTTTACTCGTTCTAGAACCCAATGATAATTTTCCTCTTTTTCTTTACTCACGAACGCGTGAGCAATACAAAACGTATGGTGTGTTGTGGTAACACCAACTATCTGTACAAAAGGAAGTTTGTACATGTTAGTCTTATAAGTCGCGTCGATCATAAGAACATGTGGGAACGCACGCCACCAGGTGTATGATTTTTTATGACAAAAGAAAATCTCCTCCACGACATTCGTTTCAAAGTTTTCCCGAGTAAAGTATACGTAATTTTTAGTATGTAGCAGGTTCTCTAAGACCTGCATTGGGGTTGATCCGATTTTTTGTTTATTTTTAAATTTATGCTGCACATTGTATACGTCTCTACGGATGGAGACGTTGTTGAGATTCTGCTTCTTTAGGCTGGAAAGTATGTTGCGTGGGTCCATGTGTTGCTCAGTCAGATGGTGCACCATGTTTTGTTCCTGCTCGGACATTCTTCTAACAAACGGATGCCCCTCAAGATTTTGAGCAGGTTCATGGTTGTGTTTTTCGTTTCTGACCTGAAGCTTCCAACCATAAGAATCAGAGTCGTATATCCCTGTTAATTTAAAAGGACACCCGATTTTCTTGCTACCGGTACGCCTTAAGATGGCTGTACTATTGTGTTCACCACCACGATCACACACAAGCCAGATTTTGTTGACCTCATCGGTCCCCTTCTTTTTCTTAGATCGTCCGGTAACTACGATGTATCCATTATCAAGGGCTCTAGTTTTCACCCATGCCATCAGCTCCTCCACAGAAATGAATATCTGAAAACAATGTTGTCATTAAACTAATGCCCATCTAACTAAAAACAAGTGAAAATATATTACCTCATTGGTATTCCAGTCCATATTTTGGTATACAATGTCAGCTTCTTCCTTTTTAACGGCCACTTGGGGTGGTTGTGATTGTTCACCACCGTAACATTCCCTGTTAACGTCTTCATCATAGCAAGGTTCCTGGTTCAAATCAAACTGCCAGTACGAACTTTGACCCGCAACCTCTTCGTTAAGATCTGGCAATGCCGGTCTATTTGTCGCCTCAGACGATTGCACACCAGTCTCATCCTTAAAAACATTATGATTAGTTTGTCATTTGATTAACAATAAAAGCAAGTAAATACAGTTTCGTACCTGATATGTTTCAGCCACACGCGAAACGTCGGAATATTGACCAAAGAAAAAGTCTCCGTCCCACCAAGACATATTTCAAATAAAAAATACGGCTATAGAGTGTAGATATTTATTAAACGAAACAAGAGAAACTGGTTCAAATATTTGGAAAGTGATTCGAGGGAATGCGTAATATTGTAACTCAGTATGTGTATATATGGGCGATGAATTCGTAAGTTGCAAACTATTTGTCACGTTTTAAACATTAAACGCCACGTAGTGGTCACTACGGGGCGTTTAGGGTTATCCCTAAACGCCCCGTAGTGACCACTACGTGGCGTTTGGGTCTAATCAACTGACATGTCGGAAGCTTTTGCAGAACCTCGTACGAAAACGCCTCGTAGTGGGCACTACGGGGCGTTTAGGTCTAATCATGGTACCTGTCGTTTGACTGAGCTAGTACAATTCGTACCTAAACGCCCCGTAGTGGCCACTACGGGGCGTTTGAGGGGTGTGCAGACATTATTTTGGGGTGTAAGTTTAACACCACCCTTAAAAATTCCATACCCTATATATATATATATAGGGAAGGGTTCTAATGCTAACCTTAAGATAGAGCAATAACCCATTAATCTCACCATATTTAATGATCAAATTACAAGATCCTAATCTAATGGTTGATATTAAACTATAATATAATAATGTAATTGATTTGAAAGAAAAAGGAATAAGGGTATTAATGTAATTTGCTATATTAAATACTTTACCCCATCTTTTTTTATACATCCATAACTTTTTTATACTATAATATTTTTTTATAAAAATTGCACCATTTTACTCGTCTTTTTTTCTCTTTAATTCCGTTATAGTCCTGACTAGGTTTTTTTATTTTTTTTCGGATGTTCGTATTTATACCAATGTAACAAGTATAAAACTAACAAATTATTTGTAACGAGTTGTAACGAATTTGGGTTTACATTGTTGTATAATAAATATGGGTTAAGTTTAAGAGTGTAAACGAGCCGATCCTGAGCTCGTTAATTACGTTATATTCTTGACTAGGTTTTTTATTTTTTCCGGATGCTCGTTAATTATGTTATATTCTTGATTTTGTAACGAATTTTGATTTTTAAAGTACTAAAATGTATTTACAATCTTGTAAATATAATTTTTAAAGTATGAAAATGTATTTACAATCTTGTAGATGTAACGAATTTTGGTTTTTATCAACAAAATATTATAGTATTTTTTTAAAATATTAAAACGTATTACAATCTAGTAGATATAACAACGAGTTTTGTTTTTTATCAACAAAATGTTATAGTATTTTGTAAAGTATTAAAATGTATTTACAATTTTGTAGATATAACGAATTTTGGTTTTTATCAACAAAATGTTATATTATTTTTTTAAAGTATTAAAATATATTTACAATCTTGTAGATATAATTTTTTTAAAGTATTAAAACGTATTTACAATCTTGTATATATAACGAAATTTTAGTTTTTATCAAAAAAATGTTATTTTATTTTTTTGAAAGTATTAAAATGTCTTTACAATATTGTAAATATAATTTTTTTAAAGTATTAAAACATATTTACAATCTAGTAGATATAACGAATTTTGTTTTTTATCAACAAAATGTTATACTATTTTTTTAAAGTATTAAAATGTATTTACAATCTTGTAGATATAATTTTTTTATAGTATTAAAATGTATTTACAATCTTGTAGATATAACAAATTTTGGAGCATCCGGAAAAAATAAAAAAACCTAGTCAAGAATATAACGTAATTAACTAGCTCGAGATCGGCTTGGCTCGTTTACACTTTTAAACGTAAACCCTATTTATTCTACAACAATATAAACCCCAAATTCGTTACAACTCGTTCCAAATAATTTGTTATTTTTATACTTGTTACATTGGTGTAAATACGAACATCCGAAAAAAAATAAAAAAAACCTAGTCAAGACTATAACGGAATTAAAGAGAAAAATAAGACGAGTAAAATGGTGCAATTTTTATAAAAAAATATTATAGTATAAAAAAGTTATGGATGTATAAAAAAAGAGGGGGTGAGTTAGTACATAAAACAAATTACTAATTTACCCTTATCAAATAATAAAAGGAAAATCCATGAGTTTAATTATGATTGGGTAAAGAGAGTTAATAGGTTAGTGCTCTAAGTGTGAGTTAGTATTTGATCCCAATCCTATATATATATAGTAAGGTTAACGTACAAATTGGTAGTTTTGTAAAAAACAAAGTACTATTATAAATAACAGAGTGTTATTATAATATTAACAAAGTGTTATTATAATATTTAACAGTTACTTGTTAAATAATAACAAAGTGTTATTTATAATAGCACTTTACTTTTTACACTTTTTACAAAACTAACAATTTGTATTTGATTCTAACACTATATATATAACCTTAGTTTATGTCTCTTAGACCGTGCGACATCGAGTATAGTTGAGCCTCTAGTAAACACAAGATAGTATTAAATAATGCTTTATAATTATTAGGTAACAATTGGTTGGTTATTTAAACTGATTTGTCCTTAAATATATAAAAAAAAAAAAAAAAAAAACGCAAATTGTATTGAGAGGCGTTTGAGGAGCCATATATTTTAATCTGATAATTTAAACACGACACGTTAATTTCTACGCATCCTATGTACATATGTTGAAATTTTTTTGTGTTTTAACGCATCCATGTATATGAATACTGTTTTGTTTAAAATATATCGTTGTTTAATAAAAACATGAACTGTAAGATTTTTTTGCCAATTTCAATTTTTTTCTTTTTTTTTTAATTACACATACGTGATACGTACATGCGAAGGGGTTTAATGCATGATCTAATTTTGATTGAAAAAAAACTAGAATAATCATTAATTGGGGGCTTAAGTGAAACAAACATTAGACTGGTGGGTATGCCCCTTGAGTGGGCATGGGTAGGGCGTGAGAGGGCGTGGCACACCGCCCCCCTTGGGGCGTGAGAGGGCGTGAAGGGGGGGGGGGGGCGTGATTGGGGCAACGGGTGAGACCTCTCTTTCTCTCAGTTTCTCTCTCTCTCTTACACACACACTCACATGTGTGTATATATATATATATATAAATAAAAGTTTTAAAAAGGGATGATGACGTGAAGTGAGTAGGTAATGGGGCATTTCCACCAAAATGATGAGGTGAGTGCCTATGTGGCGCCTACGTTGCGCATATGTGGAGTGAGTGGGTCAAGGGGCATACCTTATAGCCTTAATGAGCTGTTCATGGACCGTTTGACAAAAAACTCGTTAATGTTTGTTTGTATAATAAATGTACAAACATGAATAAGAATTTTATCCATTTGGTTAATTGAACAAAAATGAACATAGGGCGTGCTCGTTTATTTGTGTTCATAAACATCTGTTGATGTGTTCGTTTATGTTCTCTTACTTTAGTTTATGTTCATTTATTATGTTAATTTATTAAATATGTTTATGTTCTTACTTTTTTATTTTTAGTTTAACACATAACATTTAAACTAAAAATATAATCATTTGTAATTTGTATCTTGCTAAAAACATAGTAATTTAAAACTAAAATTTTTGAAACATTAAGGTAATTTCAATTACAATTATTATTTCTTTATTTTATATTTAGATATGTCTTTTTTAATTTAATTATAAAGTGTTTGACTTTATATTTATGTATGATGACAATGCCTAATATTTAAAACTAGGTTTATACCCGCCGCGCGTTGCGGCGGGTCATCACAATACACTCTTGACAACGGGTATTATATGTCATTTGTAGAAACATAAGTTACATAGTAAAATCAAATTTATTATCACGAACTCTATACAAATTTCTTATAAAAACATAAAATCATACAAAATCCATACAAATATGGTACGAAAATAATTAAAAAAAAACTGACAATATCCTTCTCATCGGCAATCAATTGGTTGAATTAAAAAAACTCTAAATCTCTAAGCACACATCGATTTTCTATGAAAACAAACAAATAATAGTTACTTTTTCCAAACACCACCAAAACCGTAGAAAGGACCATATTTTTTCACTAATCATAGAGATAAAACCCCTAAACCCTATTAAAACTTGAAAATAAATACGTGGTTCACATTAACCCACATTAAAACTGATTTGTTTATTCAAAACCAAATTTTTTATTCATATTCAATGTGCACCACATTTTTATTTTCAAAATTCCAAATTAATGGTACAGATAAAGTTTAAGTGTTTTCTCTCTTGGATCGAGTTTTAACATGATACAAACCATATATACACACACACACACACAGGGTTTTATTCATTTGTTAACTCTTACTTATTGCGTTAACTAAGTAACTACATCTTATTACTTTGAAGCCCACATTAAAATAAAGAGTAAACTTCTCTTTTGCTCCCTGTGGTTTGACAAAAGTAACCATTTTCATCCAAATTTTGAAATTTTGCAATTTTCCTCCATTAGTTTCAGAAAATTAACTATTTTCATCCAAAGTCCATTTAAACTTTGGATGAAAATGGTTACTTTTGTCAAACCAAAGGGACTAAAATGGTTAATTTTCTGAAACTAATGGAGGAAAATTGCAAAATTTCAAAATTTGGATGATAATGGTTACTTTTGTCAAACCACAGGGAGCAAAAGAGAAGTTTACTCTAAAATAAATTTAAAGGTGTAGGTTTTTTCTTATTTTTTTATTAATGTAAGTGGACCCTACATTAATTAAAAAAGAAAAAAAACATACACATTTAAATTTACGTTAATGTGAGCCCAAAGTAATAAGATGTAATTATTCGGTTAACAGAATAAACATGAGTTAACATTTGATTATCTCACTCTATATATATAAAGTCGGGAGACCCACATACTATTTGATAAATATATTTGTTTAATATTTTAAATGTATATAAAATGTATGGGTTTGATAAATATATTTGTTTAATATTTTAAATGTGGGACCCACGTTACTATTCCCCACCATGTCATATAATATATATAATTGAAAATATTCATTTCTATTTTTAAATAATACATGTACGTTTACGTCCGTGAACAATTTTAATTCTTTAATAGATAAACAAAAACAAGAATTTGTGTTCAGTTAATTAGTGTTAATGAACTATTTATTAACAAGTTAAATGTTAAATAATTGAACATGAATAAGAGCTCGTTTGTATTTCATTTGTTTGGCTTATTTACAACCCTAAACATCAACACTTTTTGTGTTTATTGGGACAATTACATATATGCCCCTATAAATTTCATTTATTATATATACCTAATCCAAAATTTTAATTACATATACCCCTATAAATTCATCTATTACATGTATACCAAATCCAAAATTTTATTACATATATCCCCTCTATTTATAAAAATTTCAAATATACTCATTTTAATTAAAATGAATTAAGGAATTATTGTTTTACCGTTACTTTAAAAATTTTTTATTATAACTATTTTACTCTTGCTTCAAATATACCCCTATTTTACATTTTTATTTCGTTTTTTTAGTGTTTTCTTCTTTTTTTTTCTTGTTTTTTTCATTTTTAATTGACGCAGTTGAAGTCGTAAAAAATGTAGTGTTTATTTATGTTTACATTCAAAGGGTTACAATGTGTAAAGAGAGTAAAGTTGGGTGTGTATATATATATATATATATATATATATATATATGTATTTAAATTTTTTAGTCGGGTATATATGTAATTAGAACTCAAAAGAATGGTATATATGTAATTAAAATTTTTAGTTGGGTATAAATATAGTTAGACATCAAAAGTAGGAGATATATGTCATTATACCTATTTTATTATATTCTTTTGTGTGTAAACAAAGATGAATTAAAAAAAAATTATGAAAGGGCTTAAATTTATAAGTTCGTTTTATCCTCAAAAGTCTTTGAGACGATCCTGGTTGTGGTTGATTTAGTTTCACTCTTGGTCTCTTGATACATATATGGATGCTCCACGTATTAGACCCTTGAATTGTCATTTAATACATAAACACATACCCTACGTTTCATTATTTATACAAAGAAAATGAAACTCTTTATGGTGAAATTTTCTATTTTTCTTTAGCTCTTTCAAAGCTGCAAGTAACTTCTAGATTAATTAATTAGAAAACTAGTTTGTGATCATCTACATTACACGAGTTGAATAAAAACATATAATAAAACGTCACCAATGATAATTTAATTAACAATATAAGAGGATTTTTAATATAATATATGACTAAAATTTCTTATGATTTAATATTTTAAGTAATAACATACTTATAATTTGATATCTTTAGAAGTGTGTTTTTAATATATTAATATATTTTTAATGTATTAAAATTTATTTTTTAATTATTTAATATTATTATTTAATACAAAATTTATTTAAAGAAAAAATATGTGAGAAATCAAAATTAAAATGCTATAGAAACACATCATATATCCTTAAAAACCTTTTTTTGCTAGAATATGTAGATTATTATTGGGTCATATTAACATTGAACTCGTTGATCATTCTTTTTGATTAATTGTCAAGATTTCTTTTTTGTTTGCTAGTATTTTACTATTAATTCCTGAGTTTTATAAATTATTCAATAGTCTTATACTTTAAACATACATTTGTAACACATTCAGTTTTTAAATCACCAAATCACTCTCACATGTCTGAGCAAATAAACATCACTTAAGGATTGTATTTCTTACAAATGTTTAAAATTTTGAAATATATAAGTAATTTATAAAACTTATAATTTAAAAGTGAAATACCAAAAATCGTATGAAACATATTTACAATTTAATTTTCTTCTTTCTTTTTTCTTTTACTTCTTTATGCACTTTTCTTATTTTCACTGTGTTTATTTAATGCACACTTACACACAGGTATACAGACGTACATTCAGACAACAAGATAGATATCTTTTTCTGTGTTTGAACATGCTATCAAATAGTTTTTTAGTTTCGTGATAAATAAATGGATCATTAATAAGTTAAATTAATCATTATAGATGGACACTTTATTTTAATAGTATAGTAAAAGAATTGAATACGATTATTTTTTAACAGTTCGTCCAAGAATTGAATATATTTCTAGCAACTCCACAAGTGTATTTACAAAATTGTTCAATTAAATATGCTTTTAAAAACATATTCCATTATATTATAATCCTGTTAAATTTTATTTATTCCTAATTAATAACTAGGTTTATTCACCCCGCGCGTTGCGACGGGTTATCACAGTACACTCTCGAGAACATGTATTATATATTATTTGCAGAAGCATAAGTTGCATAAAAAAATCAAATCTGTCATCATGAACTCTATACAATTTTTTCATAAAAACATAAAATCATACAAAATTCTCACAAATATATTATAAAAATAATAGAAATTACTCACAAAATCCGTCTCATCAATCGTTTGAATTAATAGAAAAACTCAAATCTCTAAGCAAATATCCTAAATTTAAACAAAACTCAAATCTCTAAGCAAATTTTTCAAATTTAATACATTTGTCTATGTTTACTACTTTTCAAAGTTAAAAAACTTCTGATGGTTTAAGTTTAAATTTTCAAAATGTCACTACATGAATCAGACATCTTCCTTTTCATGCTTTTTAATTATATATACTAATATGTGTCACGTGTGTGTATGTATATATGCATAATAATAAACGTGTGTGTGTGTCTATGTTTACTACTTTTCAAAGTTAAAAAACTTCTGATCGTTTAAGTCTAAATTTTCAAAATGGCACTACATGAATCAGACATCTTCCTTTTCATGCTTTTTAATTATATATACTAATATGTGTCACGTGTGTGTGTGTATGTATATATGCATAATAATAACATAAATAAAAAAATTACATATGTATGTTGCAAACACACAACACGAAACAAATAAACAATTCATTTATTTTTAACAGCAAACGCTCGATCATTTTAGAAAAAAAAACAGTTTATTAAACAGCTGAAGCTATAAATTGATCGATAGGTTGATATGATGAAGTTGATAAGACAACACGTGTATATTTTGTAAAAAAGAGAGATACATTTCGATCTGTCTAATCCTTTTCTGGCTAATGTTTCTACGTAGTTATCAATTTCTTTTAATTTATAAAACTATATATATTAGTAAAAAAAAGATATACTGAAAGCAAAAACTAAACCTTTATATGTAAAAGATTGCAAGCAATGTCTGTTTTGTTCAAAAAAAAAAATGTCGTTGGCCGTTCAAAAAAAAAAAATGTCTGTTTTGTTCCTCAAATATATACTCAAAAGAAGAAAGAGCGTACGTGGATGTGAATTTTTATGCTAAAAGTGAACATGTTACCTTTGCCACAAGATAAGGAAAAAGAAAAGTTTGTCCATATTTTAGTTTATGTAATTATTAAAAGTTAGAAAAAGTGTATTTGCAATTAATATCCTTATCCTTTCTTTCCCTTTAATATTCATGTTTGTCATAAAAAAATGAAGATACGTAGATATCTCGTACAACCGATTTCTGAACATATCGAATATACATTAGAGGTGGGCAAAAAAACCAATTTTGGAACCGGTTTGTACCCAAACCGGTGGATACGGGCGGTTGCAGGTTCTCAGAGAAATCGGAATCAGAACCGAAAAAAGCGGAACCGGTTTAACCTTTAACCGGCTAAACCCGAACCGGAACCGGTCAGAACCGGAACCGGTAAAACCCGAACCGAAACCGGCCAAAAACCGGAACCTGTTGTTATGTATATTTCTGTATAAGAATATTTGGTATTTAATTTTTTTATACTACTTTTTTTATTTTTTGTACTGAATTTTTTATTTTTTATACTACGTTTTTATTTTTTTTGTAATGGATTTTTTTTAAACTGAATATTGTTTTTATACTTAATTTTGTTTTTTGTATTGGATTTTATTTTTTTTATGAATTATTGTTTTTATGTTTATAACATGACACATGTCAAATATTAATAGTTCCACTCTTTTTAAGAAAAAGTATTTTTTTACTTTATCAAACCCTATTAAATATAATTCCAACGAAGTTGTCACCTCATCATTATACGATATTTTATGCTTTATTAAGGGTATCAAATAGTGATGTATCCCGGTATTTAGTGTTACTATATATAGTAATAGAATTAACTTTTGCAAATTTAATTTGGTCTTTATTCTTGTAAGACTGGTCTCAATTTAACAAGAGGACATTTGTCCTAAAGATATCAAGGTGTGTTAATGTGTTCTTCTCTAAAATAAGTTGAGGTATCTAGCCCTATATTGGACAATAGGGGAAAATTTTGTTGTTAAAAAAAAAAAGACTAGTTTCACTTTTAAACAGTTTATTAAAGACACGTTATTATTTCTGATAATTGATTATCATAAATAAAAGAGATAATGCCCAAAAATAATGCTATACTTAATTAGGTTGGTGGTCCATTATAATATTATACGTTTATACTTAGTAATGAATCTTTTAACGACTTTTGCTAATTAATTTGTACACCTAATTAATGCTTTTGTTGTCATTCTTCTAGTGGGAAATTTACAATTAATTGTAAGATTAATTTATTTTTGGAGTGTAACTACCAAGGTGACGTATCTTTTGAACCAGCATACGAATTCACCTTTTTTTAAATTTATTAACCTAGCACATTTTTAAAAAAAAATTCAGTGTATAACCCGATCTCCACTATTATTAAGCGTAATTTAACAAACTTATCCATCAATTTAAGTGTGTTATCATTTTAAAAAATCATAAATAAAATAGTTTTATCACAAATGTCTAGGTAATATCACGAGATAACTTGTCTTTTTTTATATACCTAACTCTATGGTGATGATCATGTTATGATAATTTACACATATGGCTACGGTGTTAACGAATTAAGTCGATCACCTCGTAAGAAACTTGAAATCGAAACGTTAACAAGCCTGAATGAGTAGAGCTTAAATGAGCCCGAACTCAAGCTCGAGTCTGAAATATGAGTATATGACCCGGTTATATTGAGTTCGAGCTTCACATATCAAGCTCACGAGCTTAATCGATATTATTATTTATAAAATTACGAGGAATATAGTAAAATTATATATGTATGTATATGAAAAGTGCACTATAAATATATATATATATAATAAAAAATAAATTAACTAATTAATAATAATTATGTCGAATTTGAGTTTGAAAACTTTTACTAACCAAGCTCAAGCTTTAAAAATAAAACTCTAAACAAGTTGAATGAAACTCTTTCAAAACAAAACTAGTCAAACTCGAACCTTGGCAACTTTAGTCTCATGTTTGCATTGGCCATCCATTAACTTTTGGATGAACTTGGGTCCTAATAGTAAAGTTATATAAAAAAAACAAAGAAAGTCTCTCTTTTTTAACCTAAGGATTTGAGTTAACACGAATTTCTAGTAAAAAAATGCTTTTCATATATATATATATATATATATATATATATATATATATATATATATATAGGGTAGGAATAATTTGAAAACCACTTTTTATTGTGAAAACCCAGCAAACCGCTGTGTAAAACATACGTAACACAACTAAAAAAAAATTTGTAAAACATACGTAAAAACGTACAGTGTTTACGTCAGATGCGACTCAGTGTTACGTATGTTTTACAACGTAAAAAAACTTAAAAAATATTTTTTTAAAAAATATTTCTTCGGCGCTTTTTTGATTTTTTTTTATAAAAATGTGCCAAATAATGTTACAAACCTGTAAAAAAAATTTCAAAAAAAATACGTTCGTTTTACATGAGTTTTCATGGTTTTCTTACTAAAAAAGGTTTTCATTTTATTAATCCCCTATATATATACACACACTTTTCTTGATGATCCTTTATGCTAATAGTTGTATAGAAAAATATATGATAAGTAAGTGGTACACAAATCATTTTTTAAAAGCATGTGTATTACACATGTTTGTTACAAACTTTTATAATATATAGTTAGTTAAAAGCTTGTGTATTACACATTTAAATAAATAATTTTGAATTATTTATTTTAAATTACATATCATATATTTTTTGAAAATATTAATAAAAGTATAAAAATGTAATTTATAATTTAATTATATTATTTTACCATATTGAATAATATCATTACTATTGAATACAAAAAAGTCAAAAAAATTGAAATTCTATAAAAAAATGTCATAAGTATTTAATATGAAAGAGGGAAAAAAAACAATTCTAAGATTAAAAACATGATATGTGTTTCTAAAAATATTTATTTATTAAAATAGATAGATAGTGCCTTTTGTTTTTGTATTCATGTATCTTAAAAATTACCTTTTCCTTAGTCACGTATTTTTAAGAATTTCCTTTTCGTTTGCTCGTAAAAGACAATGTGGGAATCGTATTTGAGGATCTGTTTTTTGTAATTACATATCCTTACAAATTGCTTTATCGTATGCTTATTATAACAAATGTGACACGACTCAAATACTACACATCTCTCAATCAGTATTAGGGCATCCCAAAACAAAAACAATTTTTTGTATGTGTTAAATGTAAATTATTTTAAGATAAAGTTTTCACATGATATAATACACACACTTGTGTAACTCATGCTTTATGTAATATTAATTATTGTATCAAAATGTCAATAAAATGACACATACTATAAGCATCCACAAATGCTTCATCTCAAATGTAGAGGGGCACAGATCGGATTTTTGCCCAAACTAGTGCGATTCTAAAATCGGTTTAAAATTGTTTTTTTTCCTAAACTCATTCGGTTTAAAACCGATTTTTGAAGATGAGTGATCAAGCTTAAATTGGATACTCTTCTCGAAAGTCATGAAGGTCGAAGGAAGTCCCATGCTTGAGATTTGTAAGGAATATAAAAAATAGTTTTCTTAATATATATATATTTTTTTAAAAAAATATATGTTTAAAAAGAATCCAATGAAATTGAATGTAAAATGACAATAATACCCCATAGGGGTGAGCATAATATAACCATAACCGAAAAATAACCGATAACCGCACCGAACCATAACCGATTTAACCGAAACTGACTTTAACCGACGGTTATGGTTAAGCAAAGTCGTTAACCGAACCATGCGGTTATGGTTATGGCTAAGGCTAGTCATTAACCGACTTTAACCGAACCGAACCGAATAATGTATATTTGTTTTTTAATATTTGTATGTTTTTAAGAAGTTATGGTGTAAATCAAGTATAGAAGGTGAATCCACATTTTTTACTATATCAAAATATTATGAATCATATATGAGACTAAATATATTAGAAAATAAATCAAAGTTCACGTGGTTTTTACTTTTTGTTCACACATGCTTAGGCACTACAAAATTTTACAAGCTTCACTAAGATTTTCATCATTAATATATCTATAATTCACAAGCATATTTCAAGTTTTTCTTAGTTTTTCAACAAGTCAATAATTAACCGAATTTAACCGAAACCGAACCGTAACCGGTGGTTAACCGATTAGTGGTTAACCGATCAAATGGTTATGGTTATGGTTAAGGATTTATAATTAACCGAAGTAGCGGTTTTGGTTATGGAAATGGCCATAACCGCACCGAACCGAACCATGCACACCCCTAATACCCCATAAACTCAAAAGGAGGGAGGGACCGATAGGTGGAGTGTAGTGAAAACAGACCCCTCACACCCATAAATCTGTGCAAGTGTTGTACGTTGGAGAAGCGTTCTTATCAGAAACCACTCGTCCGAACTGTCTGATTCGGTTCGTACGCTTTTTCTGACCCTAAACAGTCCACTTTAATTCAAAGCTGTTTTTGGTGACAGCATAAATTATTTATTTATTCATCCTTTCCTCTTTTTCTTTGGGCCATTTTATTTGGACACCTCACTTTTATATTTTTACATCCCTGCGAGCCAATACGGGCCGTACTGGCCATTACGGCCCGGTATTGAGTACAGACAAACATTCCAGAGAATTTCTTGGAATCAGTGAAACATTTTGTGGGACGGGCCGTACTGGTCAGTACGGCCCGTCTTGGCCCAACCTTATTTTTCCAAGCCATTTTGGGTGTCAACCAGTTTTGATAAACCTTGGTACGGCCCGTACTGGCCAGTACGGGGCGTCTTGAGTTAATTTATTTTATTTAAACATAATTTACGTATTTAAATATTTTTTAACGATATACGTTTAATACGTGAATTATTTGAACGATATGTGTTATTTATTTTATTTAAACTTAATTTATGTATTTAAATTTAATTTTTAACGATATACGTTTATTATGTAAGTTATTTGAACGATATACGGCTATTACGTTAATTAAACGTCATAATGTCGTTTTAACTAAATATTTCATTTTCTAATTAGCTTGTTTACGTTAATTAAAATAATTTAAACGATATAAAGTTTTTCGCGCAAATATTAAACAACACAAACAGAAACAATACAAATGCAGAAAGAAACATACGTATATACACTGTACTGTTTTATATACAAGGAAACAAAATACAAAAATACAAAATGAACTACGATCCGGATGGTCCAGCGTCCGATCCGTCGTCTGCGTAGACACGTGGCTCCGGGAACGGTGGAAGCTGTGTCCCGTCTCGTCGCGCATGCTCTGACGCGACTGTCCACTGGACCAAATCCTCGTAACAATCGAGCCGTCGCTCGATGCGTGCCATCCGCTGAGCCGTCTCGTAGCACCGGGCGGCAATCTGGTGCAACAATGCCTCGAGTGGCTCGGTCAGGCGCACCGCACGGTAAACGTGCGGTGGATGCTGCGGAGGCTCCTCCTCGCGCGGCGGTGACTGAACCGGCTCCTCCCGAATCGGCTCGGGCTCCGGCATCAGGCCACCGTCCTGTTGCGGCTGCTGCTGGTCTGGCAATACAATGACCTGGGCCGGCTGAAACGGGCGGCCATCCTGCCCAATAAACCGCAATCCCAGACCCGGGATGTCGGCGGCAAGTTTCATGCTGATGACCGTCCGCCGATCGAGCTTACGAGGCTCGATCGCCGGCAGATCCTCAAGCATGTCAACCATGCCACTGATGCGGGCAATGTGGGTGACAAAGGCGCCACCCCACAATGTACCGCGCTCCTGTCGGTGGTCGAAGGAGGCGTAGTACAATGCAAAACACCGTGCCAGGTTGCACAGCTTGCCAGCAATGAGTGAGTGCAGATAAAGCAGATCTGTCGTCTTCACCCACTCCTGGCTCTGACCGCGACCTGAGATGGTCGTCACGATACAGCGGTGGATGTAACGGATCAGTGGATCTCTGATCGTCGTGGCCCATAACCGGGCGCCGGTGAAGGGCGTATATGATATCTGGGACCACCAGGCCCTCATAACCCCCTCCTCCCCCTGCGTCAACCCCTGTGCGAAGTCGTCACGAACGGTCTCCGGCTCGTAATAGATGCCTAAGTGCACGGCGAACCGCTCGATCGACATCTCGAAGTGCTGGCCGCATAAGGAGAACTCGATATCTGGAGGAAGCTCCGCGTCATCCTCCTCCCGAACTGCTGCCTGGTGAGCTCGGTATCTAAATGTGGATAGAAACTCCACAGTGATCAACCGGTAGGTGGGCAGGTCCGCGAGATCGAACAAGCGAGTCCACGGCGTGTCCTCGTCGAGGATGTGTGACACCCCGTAATTTCCAGGTCAGATTATCATTTATTTAAATGTATATTTAAATGCTTTGTGTACACGTGGCACTATAATTAGATTAATTTAGTGTGACACGTGGCACGACTGTACGAACATTGAAACACGACAGGATAATTCGATGAATTATCGGCAAACAGCACACACGTGTCAAAACACACGAACGTTGGTGACCGTCAAGCACATTGTGTAGCACAACACTCGAAACTTCACGAAACACTCACACTTTGAACTTGGAAGTTCAAACGAGGCCAAACGATAGTTCGGAAGCATGAAAACGACGACGAACGGATCAAACCCATTGAAACAGGCTTATTGGGCTCTCCGGGGGCCCATCGCGGTACGCGATGGCCCAACAAGAAACCCATTCGCGGTACGCGACGAGTTTCGGAGAATTTGAATCCCGAAATCCGCCGCGCTACGCGGAGAACCTTTTTAACCGTTGACCGCGGTACGCGACGCAGTCTCTGCGACAATATCTTATAAATCCAAGATGAAATCATTTCCAGCCACCTCTAAAACACATTCACCGAAGACTAGCCATCATACTTCGACATTTCTTGTTCCAGAAGCTCTGTTACAGCCCTTCTTCACCATTGGAAGCCATAGGAGACCATTGTGAAGCTTGTAAACCTTGAAGAAGCTTGGAGGAGGCACTCTAGAACACCATCCACCACCACCACCTCCTTGTTCTCGTCAAGACCCACGAACCAGAAGCTTCAGGAGCTGTAGAAGCAACCATCTCGACCAGTTGGAGCTTTGGGAGGTAGTTTTCATGGGTTTTACACACTTACCTCACCTTCACACACACATGCATGTGTTAAAACCCACATGCAACCACCGTGGCACCACATGCACAAGATTCACTTCTGGGTTTGTTGATTTTAAGGTGTTTTATGATGATCTATGATGTTTAGATAGTGTTTCATGACGATCCATGATGAAGTGCTTGTATAAGTATCATGATTTGGTCTTGACTTGATGAAATAATGCCATGCATGTACGATCTAGGACATTCTAGATGATTTTGTTGATGTTGAGATGATTATAGATGATGCATAAGTAATGTTGCAAGGCTAGATTGTGATGTTGATGATTGAAAATATGTTTTTATGAAACTTTCTATTATTAGTAACTTTTTATTTGTAAAATGGTGTAATAGATGAAATGGTGAACATACATGTATGTAGGATTGCTCTTAGGATGATAATATGATGATTGAAATAGTTGGAATCTGATTTTGTTAATAGTTATGGTCATATTTAGCATTATTACTATTTTTAGTAACTTTTTGGGCCAAGATGTCGCTAGGTGATGAATTTGGCTATGTTAATATGTTTACATGATGCTAAGTAGCCTATAATGATGTTTGATGATATGAAAATTGGTTTAGAAATGTTAAAAAGGTTATTTCTATGCAAAACTACAAAGTTACTATATTTAGTAACTTTATTTTTACAAAAACCGACTCGTAAATATCTTGTATGATTCGAGCATGCTAAATGATTTCATATGTTATAACATGATGATTAGATGCTAAGTTAGATGGTTTCCGATGTCGCGTATGCTAAAAATGGAAACTTTCCATTTTAGGAAACTTTTGTGTACTAACATGATGAAAACGGCTTATGTGAATCCTATGATGACGTGCTATGTGTTAACATGATCACGTAGGACTAATGAGCATGCTAGAACTTTAAAACTGTTATGCTTTGTGAACTTTCCAAAAATGGAAACTTACTATAAATAGTAAGTTGTCCATAGACGCGACTTGCGCGTTTTGCACACAACGAGCACTTACACACTTGCTACACGATTCACAACCGTCACACGGTTCACCAACGGGTCGTTGACTTAACACGGTCAACCTTGGTCAAACACGGTCAAACACGGTCAAACACGGTCAATGTGGACCAGCACGAACAAACACGGTCATTATGGACCGACACAGACAAACATGAACAACCGAGGGTTGTTGGACACAAACACGAGCACAAACACAAACACTAGCACGATCACTTACACAAACTCACGAACATTATACGATATAGGTTACCGGTGACCGACACGTCGTACGAGCAGGAGCTTACGCAAATTTCACTTCTTGATCACTAAGGTGAGTTTACGACCCCTCTTTACTCTTTTTCAAACACTTTTAAATAGGGGGAGAATACTAGTTGCATCGAGTCAAACATTATTGCTATTACAAACATTTTATTGTGTATGCTGGTTTATTGGACAAACATTAAGTGTTGAACTCGTATTAAGCCCTCACAAAGTCTTACCGTTAATGTACGAACAACGTGGTAGATTTGGATGGATCCATTAGGGAATGACTAACCCCACGAGGCACTATGTTGACTCGATGTCATAACCCGTGCAAACTCTGACCTAACTTGCTATGTATACGAGGCATAGCGGAGACAAGGACAAACAAGTCTAGTTCGGTAGTGACGCACTGACACTTTGGGCCTAGGGCTCGGTACTAACATTTGATAAACAACATGACACACTTTTATTACTATATGTATATCAAAACCTGTGAACTCACCAACCATTGTGTTGACACTTTTTCTAACTTGTATTCTCAGGTAACTAGCACGGCTAGCAGGAGGACAGGAATGCACAAATTAAGGGACGAGCATTAGGGACTTTCATGCATTCTGTCGTTTTGAAAACATTTCACTTTCATTTTGTTAAACAATGTTGTGTTAAACTATATACTTTTCCGCTGCAATTTGTCAAACATTTGATTTCCGCTGCAATATGATATGAATCACTTTTCCGCTGCAAATTGTTTTATTAAGTATATGTGTCAAACGTTGGATTTGTAAACGCATATAGAGTTGTTCTATATGACCTTGAGCTGTGATTCTGCACACGTCACGCCCACGTGGACTGACACCACGAGTGGGAATTTGGGGGTGTGATAGGATGGCTCTCGCACGAACCGCCTCCCCGGCATCAACCAGAAGACTCCAATCTATACAACGGGGCGTCGGCACACTCATCCAAAGTATACGACGGCACCTCATCAATGTCGCTGACTGCTCCTCGAACTGGATCCACGCGTGCTGCGATAGCGCGAGCGACTCGCGATCTAACGGCGGCCCCTGCTGCTGCGGCATGTCGGTGTCCTCCAGGTGTGGCATGTCGGCGTCCATCTCTGCTACAGAAAATTATAAGCTGAAAAACGAAAAACGACCGAACGTTAAAAAAAATGTGTCTAAGACGGCCCGTACAGGCCAGGACGGCCCGTACCCAGTGTGCCCGTCTCAAGCAAAACCAGGCCAAAACTAGGCTGGTATGGCCAAGACGGCCCGTACTGGTCTATACACCCCGTCTTGGCTATACCAGGCCAAAGGTCACCTTCTTCATTTGTTGAACAAGACGGCCCGTACTGGTCAAGACGGCCCGTCTTGTTCTTGACTGATTTAAATTTTGAAGGATTAAGACGGGCCGTACTGGTCAAGGCGACCCGTCTTGTTCATATTTCGAAAACTTTAAAACGCTCTAAACAGGTCCTATTTCGATCAAAAACCTAATCTAAACACATATTCATGATCTACGGGCGAAAATACATACCTGGTATCGAAAGTTTGAAGCACCAAGACGGGGTGTATAGACCAAGACGAGAGGAAATGTGAGTGTATGTGTGTGGAAAAGTAAAAAATGAAAGTAAAAATTGAATTTAATCTAGAACAGTACGGGCCGTACTGTTCTAACTTTTTTTTTTTAAATTAAAAAAAATTCACTTTTATTATATTTCATTAAAGAATTTGTTTATTACATTTAAACGTCTATGTAGTCGACCAACTTATTTTCATCTAAAAATCTTTGGTATTCTTGCAGCCTGTCATGATATACGAACTCCCAGTCGGATGCGGCATCATTTCGGTAACGTTTCCAGATAGGATTTACCGTTGGCATTGGATAACATCCTTGTAAGGTAACATTAACGAAATGTTGGCCAAGATGAATTACTGATACGACGTTATGTCGCGACAAACTATTAGCAGATGTCCACAAAGGAAAAATGGTTTGAGGACCTCCTCTGCTGAGAAGTTGAACGATTACGCCAAATCTTTGAGCAATTACTAAACCTGTGTGAGGCATAATTGCATAAACATCCAATGTTCAACAGGAGCAGGTGCAATCTGTTGCCAATTTATTGTGTTGCGTAGTACATCATAAGAATCTGGGTCGTAGGAGTTAAACACATATCCGTACAGATCTGCGTTGAAATCCAATTCATGCAAGAGTTGTTGTCGAATAAATGCCCAATGACTTTCATCGAATCCTAAGCCTACGGCTACAGAACGAAAACCACAGTTACCATTTGGCTGGACATCTTGTATGTTTATCACGTAAGGTTGAAGGAGAGGAAGGATGTGATGATCAAAGCGATAAACATTGTTTAATCCTTCTGATTTCATGTTACGTGGAAAACGGAATTCGTTTTGACTTAGCGAGTCCGATGATGGCATTGCTTTTGATACCGATGTGGAACGGCTGCGTCGAAACACAGGTTTCTGACTTTTCTCGGTCACACCTGTAAACGAACTATGCCTCGAAGGTTCAAATGTACTTTCTTGGGGCGCTAAATTATCTTTAACAACGTCTTGCTCTTGCTCTTTTTGTTTCTGTGCCTTTAAAGTTGGACGACCACGTGTATCTTTTTGAACTGAAGGCGTCTTTTTGTCGCTTTTGTTTGGAAATACCTCCGCCAAGACCTTCTTTATTAGACTTTTTTTTAATTTCAGGAGGTTTGGAATTTATTTCTTCTGTAACCAAACCCATTTGTCCTATAACATCTATTTCTTCTTCTTCTAACAGTGTTGGGTTAGCTGCGTTAAGTTTTGTCCAAAAAATATGTATATCTGAGAGCGGTATCTTGTTATCTGCATAATTTATAATTAGAGTTAATATAAAACTAAGTACGTGCGAAACATCTAATATTTACATTTAATATTACGAACCTGTGTTGTAATATTTTGATATATTACAAGCGCACGGCAACCCACAACTCGTCTAAAGCTGGTGGCCACACGTCATATTTTTGTCACGCATGACTCTTATTTTGTCTTTTTCCTCGACCAACAAATCAAGAGCTTTATGGGACACCTTTCCTCGAAGGTTATCAAATATTGGTAGTTTATGATGACCCATAGTTTTAATCAAGCTTGTTTCAAAATCATGTTTCATTTTTACCTTCTGTGCTTGCACGATTTCATTTACGAAACCGACAAGCGAGGCAAGCGTGCTGTTTGGTGATCTGAGGAATCGTTTTAGGTTCGAGTGCTGACTTTCCACCCGGTTTGTTGTACGTTGACCAAAGTTGTGCGTTCTATTGGTCCATGCTGTTACAAACATATCTCTGTAACAGTTTAACCAGGTGTGCGTCAGATACTCCAGAACCCCTGAAATGAAACAAAAAACCAATGATGATATGATTCAATATAATGATGGTATATGATGCTTACTTTTTTTGTCGTCTTTGATAAGTCTTTCGTACAGACGGTTGTAGTTGTATTCGTATAACTCTGTTGTCGGAGAGTTACACAAAATCGCCCATCGACCTTTGAATTTATTCCAGTTTGCGTCCGAAAAGCTTGCCTTGCAGTGTTTGGCAATATTTTCGTCTATGTGCCATCTACAGAGATATTTTGCAGCTTCTGGAAACACTTTACGGCACGCATTCATAACAGCAAGGTCTCGATCTGTTATGATCACACGTGGCTCCATACACTTATTCAACATACTCTTAGCCATTTCCAAGACCCAGACGTAGTTCTCCTCAGGCTCTTTGCGTACGAACGAGTGAGCAATACTAAACGTCTGGTGTGTGGAAGTCACGCCAACAATTTGAATAAATGGAAGCCTAAACTGGTTCGTTTTGTACGTCGCGTTCATCATCAGTACGTGCGGAAATGCACGCCACCAGCAATACGATTTTGGATGACAGAAGAAAATGTCTTCCATGACGTTTGTTTCAGGATCCTCCTGGGTATAGTAAACGTACCGCTGACTGTGAAGCACGTTTTCCAAGACCTGCATTAGAGTCTCACCGAATTTCTTCTTGTTTTTTAGCTTTTGCTGTAAATTGTATACATCCCTAGGGACGGATACATTTGCAGGGTTATGTTTCTTTATGCTCGAAAGTATGTTACGAGGATCCATGTGTCGCTCGGTCAGATTCTCAACCAGATCTTCTTCCTCCTGAGTGAATCTTCTAACATATGGATGACCCTCTAGATTCTGAGCAGGTTTGTGATTATGATCGTCGTTAATCACCTGTAATGTGACAACCGGAAAATTTTTGTCTTTCAAACACTGTTGCTTCTCAAACACTACCAACAACAACCAAATTTCGGGACGAAATTTCTTTCAACAAGGGGATGATGTGACACCCGGCAATTTCAGGTAAATTGCAACTCTTATATTCTTTACATTTCACATTCATACTTGTTGCATTTCATTTAATTATGTTTAATTAGATGAGTTGAACACAAACATCTACGAAACGATAATCATACATCGCACATTGGTTTTGGAAACCAAGTGTGGCAACCACAACACTAACACCAGACAATAGTTCGGATAATTATTGAATTGTGCACTACACGTTGATTAGGATTAATCAAGCGTGCAAACACTTCGTAGAACACGAACACAAACTATCTTAGATAATTCGAGGAATTATCGAAACACACACACGAGTCTCACGAACGTTGGTGATCAAACTTATATGTTACTATATGATTATGTGCTAAACGTGTATTAGATGCTTTGGATAAACGTTAGGAATCGAGTACGAGCGAAATCGTATCATCGAAATCGAAAAACAATGAAGTTGGCCTGTCGCGGTACGCGATACCCCCTTCGGCGAGAAGCTTCGCGATACGCGAAGCAAACCGGGAGTCGAGGCTCCCGAATTACATCGCGCTACGCGATGATGATTTTTGATCGGCCTCCGCGGTACGCGAAGGCCATGCAGATCAAAATTTCAATATAAACCAACCCACTTCATTTCAGTCGAACTCCTTCCCATTTTCTCCGAATTCCCACTCACTGTTGCGACCAAAACCCATCTGAAAACAAGCTTAAACCTCTGCTAACACCATTAGAAGCCATTGTTGGTGATTGGAAGCCATTGGAGCACCAAAGGGAGTTCTTGGAGGCCACCAACAAGCAAGACGATCCACACCAGCCTTCATTCGAGCTTCCAGAACCTGTCACACCACGGATTTAAGCTTCTAAGGTAGTTTCTTGTGTTTATCTATAGTTAGATCGCACATGCAATGGGTAAAAACCCACATGCAACTCCGTTTAGTTATTGTGCTTGAAATCGTTGGTGATTTGTTGAATAGATGTTATAGATTTACTGGTTTGATAATATTAGAATGTTAGATTTGAGTTTGATTGAGTTATTGGTAGATTTGACGATGATTTGGACAAACTTGCCATAAAAGGAAACTTTTATGTGCAAGTCTTGGATTTGTGATAATCTAGACATGTTAGACATGTCTAGATGTTGTTAAATGTGTATTGAAGTGTTTAGAAACACATTGGGATATTTGATTTTGTCAAAAACTTGGTTTTGTAGAAACTTGCTAAAAATGGAAACTTTTATAAATCAAAAGAGGGCTTTTGATGTTTTAAAGTGTTTTGATGAACTTGGGATATTGAAATATGTTTAGAAATGATTTCTAAGCATATTGGAAACCTTGATTTGCGAAAACGAGTTTTAAACGGATACTTTCCAAATAAGGAAACTTTATTTGGGCAAAACGGCATAAATGGTGATTTATGCGCAAACGACGTGTTTTAAGAGTTTAAACATGTTTTATAAACATATTGGAAGTTATTAGTTTATGAAATGGGATTTCATAACCACACTTTCCTAAGTTGGAAACTTTCTAAAAATAGCAACTTATGTGATTAGAGTCATAGGATACATTTTGGTGTCTTATGTGCATCAAGGCACATAAACACAACGATCGTGTCACCAACGATTCGTCGAGTCTCACAAGTTAACACACGCACTCGGTTGAGCACACCGACACTTGGAGTTGTATGGGATACAACACAACACATAACACATACTCACACCTATATGGTTATAGGTGCTTACTAGCAGGACTGCTAGCTTTCGCAGACGCGAACACACGAACATACCGGAACTGCTAACCAGGTGAGTTCACGGCCCCTTTTTCTATTTTCTACCTTTGGGGGAGAAAACATTGCAAACAACTGTTTTGAACAACCTACACACTTTTGGTTATTTTTGTACATGCTAATATCGTATATGCATATGTGTGGCATTCATCCACAAAACTGATAAGTCCTCATTAAACACACCTCGAACCGTTAATAGCACGTAGCGCTCAGCGTGGTAATTCTGAATAGTACTATTTGGGCCTGACAAGCCCCACTGTTGCGAGCCGTATGGCCACCCCGACTGGAGGTCGGAACAGTGCATAATTGACCAAACAACATTTACCATATCTTGGATGGATATGGCGGGAGGCAGCATGTTAGCTTCGGTTGCGAACCCGCATATGATATAAAACATATTGACTAGCTATCAATTGATATTGCATTGTATTGAAAAATAGACCTGCTAAACATTTACTTTAAACACTTGATGTTTACTGCTGATTACAAACCTGTGTTCTCACCAACCTTTGTGTTGACCTTTTACTCGCATGTTTTCTCAGGTAACTAAGGCACGCGCACAAGGAATAGGATGCTAGGCTGGAGTCGCATGCATCTGTTTAAGTGTCTTAGTCTATTAAACATTGTGTTCATTTGATCATGTTACTTATGTATTGTCAAACATCTTTAATCGCTTCCGCAACTATTGTTACTTAACATTTTGAAAACCGTTTTAAATTAACGCCTCCGCTACCTATGAATGTTAAACTGTTTTGTTAACATATATTTTATTTCCGCAACTCTGATTTTACAAACTATTTTATCCAAGTTATTGGACGTATGTATGAAACCAGACATATAGGTCTCGCATGTTGTGTGACCGGAGACTGCGATCCTGACAATCTGCCGCCGCTCGCGCCCCGGAAGGGACGGGATTTCTCGGGGTGCGACAGATTGGTATCAGAGACTCCGGTTATTGCGAATTAGGTTTGCATTTAGTGAACTTAGTCTATAACCACTAGTCTCCACACAACACATAGTGCTTAGTATTGTAGTACTTGCACACACGTTACATCTTTCATGCATTACGTTCGTCACTGCACGTGACTACCCATGACGGGGAAGAGTCGATAGCTCTACATGTTCTTTACAGTACCCATCGCACACACTACATTAGTCATTAGACAAACACTAACACGTATTCTCGCTATGAAGATCATGGCTGGAAGGCGTGGAGGACGCAGGAATGCAGGAGGACGAGGAAACATCAACTTACTGCAGCTGAACTGAACGCGCTCATCAACGAGCGAGTTGAGGAGGTACTTGCTGCACGGGAAGCTGCCCGTAACCAAAACCCACTGAACCAAGGTGATGAATCTATTCATACTCACCTTGCATCACAATCACTTGTTTTCAATTCAACACGTTTAACCGATACTTAACCCAACTCTACTCTTTGCATATCTCAGGAGCAAATCCTAACCCACCTCTCTGCACGTTCAAGATGTTTCTGGACTGCAAACCCCACTCCTTCAGCGGTACAGAGGGTGCCGTTGGACTATTACGCTGGATCGAGAAGGCGGAATCGGCCTTTGCCATGAGCAACTGCAGGAACGAGGACAGGGTCAAGTTCGCTGCAGGGACATTCGAGGGAGCTGCCCTCACTTGGTGGAATGCCAATGTCCAGAATCAGGGCTCGATGCAGCCAACGCCCTACCTTGGGATGACTTTAAGAGATGTTGAACCGCGAATACTGTCCTCGCGGCGAAGTGCAGAAACTGGAAACAGAATTCTGGAACCATAAGATGGTTGGTTCCGAGGTCGAGGCTTACACAGCTCGATCGTATGAGCTGGCAAACTTGTGCCCGGAAATGGCAACCCCACCCTTCAAACATATAGAAAAGTACATCGATGGATTGCCACCTCAAATCCAGGGAATGGTACTCTCTGCTGACCCCATTACCATGCAACAAGCCGTACGACTTACCCACAAGCTCACTGACTCGGCGGTTGCACAAGGACTCTTACCACCACGTGGTGCTGTGACCACAACCAACGATAAGGGAAAACGAAAATGGGATGACACCCTGAACAAACCAACCACTCTCCAACCACCACCGCAACAGCGCAAGTTTGGATCAACCCAAGCTTATGCCCCACCCATCCCAACCACCCAGAACCAAGGAGGTTATGCTGGAAAACACCCCAAATGCCACAAGTGCAACTTCCATCATGCACAGGGACAATGTGGCCGCTTCCAATGCCAGCGTTGTGGAAAAGGGGGACATGCAGCCAAGGACTGCAGGGGTGAACTGCTCGTAAAGACCCCACAGCCACAACAACAACAACAACTTGAAGCACCAAAGGGTTGCTTCGAATGTGGCAAACCAGGGCATTTCAAGAAGGACTGCCCGCACCTGAAGAACAACAACAACAACCAACAGAACAACAACAACGGGAACAATGGCACGAGGGGACGAGCCTTCGTGATTGGGGCCAAGGAGGCCAGAAGGGACCCCAACCTTGCAACCGGTACGTATCTCTTGAACGATAATTATGCATCTGTATTGTTTGATACTGGAGCTGAGAAAAGCTTTATATCTAAGGATTTTAGTGAGATATTTGCCCTTACCCCGACACCCTTAGATGTGGATTACACGGTAGAGCTAGCTGATGGTAAATTGATTGTAACTAAGCACATTCTTAAAGAATGCACTCTAGAGCTAGCAGGCCATAAATTTAAGATTGATCTCATGCCAGTTACACTAGGCAGTTTCGATGTCGTAGTGGGCATGGATTGGTTGTCTGAAAACCAGGCTGAAATCATTTGCCACGACAAGGTTGTGCGCATACCCCTCCCTAACGGAGAAACTCTAGATATCAAGGGCGAAAGGAGTGACACTCCTCTGAACATCATCTCGTGCATGAAGGCTCACAAATGCTTACGAAAGGGATACACAGCCATATTGGCACTTATCACCGACAAGACTGAAGAGGAACAGAGAATAGAAGAAATCCCAGTCGTATGCGACTATCCCGATGTATTCCCTGAGGATCTACCAGGACTACCACCACCTCGGCAAGTGGAGTTCCGCATAGACCTTGTGCCGGGAGCAGCGCCCATTGCACGAGCACCATATCGACTTGCACCTTCGGAGATGCAGGAACTGTCCAATCAACTGCAAGAGCTGTTGGACAAAGGTTTCATTAGACCAAGCTTCTCACCCTGGGGAGCTCCGGTCTTGTTTGTAAAGAAGAAGGATGGCACGTTTCGTATGTGCATTGACTATCGGGAATTGAACAAAGTAACAATCAAGAACCGTTACCCCTTACCTCGCATCGACGATTTGTTCGATCAACTGCAAGGATCGAGTTATTATTCCAAGATCGATCTGCGATCTGGGTACCATCAGTTGAGGATTCAGGAGGAAGATATACCCAAGACTGCTTTTCGCACTCGGTATGGCCATTATGAGTTCTTGGTTATGCCGTTTGGACTGACAAACGCACCCGCAGTATTCATGGACCTCATGAATAGAGTGTGCAAACCATACCTTGACAAGTTTATCATTGTTTTCATTGATGATATACTTATTTACTCCAAAACTCAGGAAGAACACAAAGAGCATCTGCAATTGGCTCTTGAACTGCTACGGAAAGAGAAGCTGTACGCTAAACTCTCAAAGTGCGACTTCTGGATTCGAGAAGTCCAATTTTTGGGACATATTGTTAATGAACAAGGGATTCATGTGGATAAATCTAAGATAGAGGCAATCAAGAACTGGGAAGCACCAAAGACCCCAACTGAGGTGCGACAATTCCTAGGATTGGCCGGCTATTATCGACGATTTATCGAAGGATTTTCGAAGATAGCCCAACCCCTTACAGCCTTAACCCATAAGGACAAGAAGTATCTCTGGACTGACAAACAAGAAGCTGCATTCCAACTTCTCAAGCAGAAGCTCTGTAGTGCACCAATCTTATCACTTCCTGATGGAACGGATGACTTCGTAGTATATTGCGATGCCTCGATACAAGGACTCGGCTGCGTGCTGATGCAGCGAGACAAGGTGATCGCATATGCTTCTCGACAACTGAAAGTCCACGAGAAGAACTACACCACCCACGACTTAGAACTTGGAGCCGTGGTATTCGCCCTCAAGATCTGGAGACACTACCTGTACGGTACAAAGTGTACGATATACACTGATCACAAGAGTCTCCAACACATATTCGAGCAGAAGGAACTGAACATGCGACAACGTCGCTGGCTCGAGCTCCTAAACGACTATGAGTGTGCTATCAAGTACCACCCGGGGAAAGCCAATGTTGTGGCCGATGCCCTAAGCCGGAAAAACACATCGAAACCCAAGAGGGTACGAGCTTTACAACTCACCATCCATCCCAATCTTCCTGAACAGATACGCAGTGCCCAGGTGGAGGCACTTAAACCTGAAAACTTAGCGGTTGAATCATTAAGGGGAATGGAACAGCAACTTAAGGAAAAAGCCGATGGCCTACAATACTTCATGGAACGCGTCTGGGTTCCACATTACGGGAACTTACGAGACCTTGTGATGGACGAGGCTCACAAATCCCGGTATTCCGTTCACCCTGGATCTGATAAGATGTACCATGATCTGAAGATACTCTACTGGTGGCCACACATGAAAGCTGACATCGCCACCTACGTCAGCAAATGCTTGACTTGTGCTAAAGTCAAGATCGAGTACCAGAAACCATCTGGATTACTCACACAGCCCGAGATCCCCATGTGGAAATGGGAACAAATCTCCATGGATTTTATCACCAAATTACCCCGTACCCCAAGTGGATGTGACACAATATGGGTGATTGTGGACCGACTGACTAAGTCAGCACATTTCCTTGCGATCAAGGAAAATGACAAGATGGAAAAACTGGCCAGAATCTATGTCAAGGAAGTGGTCTCGCGACATGGAGTGCCGATCTCCATTATTTCGGATCGAGACGCCAGATTCACTTCTAACTTCTGGAAATCACTACAAAAGTCGCTTGGCACGCGGTTGGATATGAGTACAGCATACCACCCACAAACTGATGGCCAGAGTGAACGCACGATACAAACCCTTGAAGATATGCTACGAGCATGCGTAGTGGATTTTGGAAGTAGTTGGGAAACTCACCTGCCATTGGTGGAGTTCTCCTACAACAACAGTTACCACACAAGCATCAAAGCAGCGCCTTTTGAGGCACTCTATGGCAGGAAATGCCGATCACCCATATGTTGGGCGGAAGTGGGCGACAGCCAGCTCACTGGCCCGGAACTTGTGCATGAAACAACAGAGAAAATCGTGCAAATCAGAAACCGCATGGCAGCAGCTCGTGACCGTCAAAAGAGCTATGCCGACAAACGCCGAAAGCCTTTGGAATTTAAGGTAGGAGACAAAGTCCTTCTGAAAGTTTCACCCTGGAAAGGCGTCATTCGTTTTGGTAAACGAGGCAAACTGAACCCACGGTATATTGGACCTTTCGAGATCCTGAAGAGGATTGGTCCGGTGGCATACCAACTCAACTTGCCAACCGAACTCGACGGAGTGCACAACGTATTTCATGTCTCGAACCTGAAAAAGTGTTTATCGGATGAAACACTTATTGTTCCACTGGATGAGATCCAGGTGGATGAACAGCTACGGTTCGTGGAAGAACCGGTAGAGATCATGGACCGTGAGGTCAAACAACTCAAACAGAGTAAGATTCCTATTGTCAAAGTCCGATGGAACTCAAAACGCGGACCTGAATTCACGTGGGAACGTGAAGATCAGATGATGCGCAAATATCCCCATCTCTTCAAGCAGACAACGTCGAATGTCGACAACAGCAAATAAATTTCGGGACGAAATTCCTTTCAACAAGGGGATGATGTGACAACCGGAAAATTTTTGTCTTTCAAACACTGTTGCTTCTCAAACACTACCAACAACAACCAAATTTCGGGACGAAATTTCTTTCAACAAGGGGATGATGTGACACCCGGCAATTTCAGGTAAATTGCAACTCTTATATTCTTTACATTTCACATTCATACTTGTTGCATTTCATTTAATTATGTTTAATTAGATGAGTTGAACACAAACATCTACGAAACGATAATCATACATCGCACATTGGTTTTGGAAACCAAGTGTGGCAACCACAACACTAACACCAGACAATAGTTCGGATAATTATTGAATTGTGCACTACACGTTGATTAGGATTAATCAAGCGTGCAAACACTTCGTAGAACACGAACACAAACTATCTTAGATAATTCGAGGAATTATCGAAACACACACACGAGTCTCACGAACGTTGGTGATCAAACTTATATGTTACTATATGATTATGTGCTAAACGTGTATTAGATGCTTTGGATAAACGTTAGGAATCGAGTACGAGCGAAATCGTATCATCGAAATCGAAAAACAATGAAGTTGGCCTGTCGCGGTACGCGATACCCCCTTCGGCGAGAAGCTTCGCGATACGCGAAGCAAACCGGGAGTCGAGACTCCCGAATTACATCGCGCTACGCGATGATGATTTTTGATCGGCCTCCGCGGTACGCGAAGGCCATGCAGATCAAAATTTCAATATAAACCAACCCACTTCATTTCAGTCGAACTCCTTCCCATTTTCTCCGAATTCCCACTCACTGTTGCGACCAAAACCCATCTGAAAACAAGCTTAAACCTCTGCTAACACCATTAGAAGCCATTGTTGGTGATTGGAAGCCATTGGAGCACCAAAGGGAGTTCTTGGAGGCCACCAACAAGCAAGACGATCCACACCAGCCTTCATTCGAGCTTCCAGAACCTGTCACACCACGGATTTAAGCTTCTAAGGTAGTTTCTTGTGTTTATCTATAGTTAGATCGCACATGCAATGGGTAAAAACCCACATGCAACTCCGTTTAGTTATTGTGCTTGAAATCGTTGGTGATTTGTTGAATAGATGTTATAGATTTACTGGTTTGATAATATTAGAATGTTAGATTTGAGTTTGATTGAGTTATTGGTAGATTTGACGATGATTTGGACAAACTTGCCATAAAAGGAAACTTTTATGTGCAAGTCTTGGATTTGTGATAATCTAGACATGTTAGACATGTCTAGATGTTGTTAAATGTGTATTGAAGTGTTTAGAAACACATTGGGATATTTGATTTTGTCAAAAACTTGGTTTTGTAGAAACTTGCTAAAAATGGAAACTTTTATAAATCAAAAGAGGGCTTTTGATGTTTTAAAGTGTTTTGATGAACTTGGGATATTGAAATATGTTTAGAAATGATTTCTAAGCATATTGGAAACCTTGATTTGCGAAAACGAGTTTTAAACGGATACTTTCCAAATAAGGAAACTTTATTTGGGCAAAACGGCATAAATGGTGATTTATGCGCAAACGACGTGTTTTAAGAGTTTAAACATGTTTTATAAACATATTGGAAGTTATTAGTTTATGAAATGGGATTTCATAACCACACTTTCCTAAGTTGGAAACTTTCTAAAAATAGCAACTTATGTGATTAGAGTCATAGGATACATTTTGGTGTCTTATGTGCATCAAGGCACATAAACACAACGATCGTGTCACCAACGATTCGTCGAGTCTCACAAGTTAACACACGCACTCGGTTGAGCACACCGACACTTGGAGTTGTATGGGATACAACACAACACATAACACATACTCACACCTATATGGTTATAGGTGCTTACTAGCAGGACTGCTAGCTTTCGCAGACGCGAACACACGAACATACCGGAACTGCTAACCAGGTGAGTTCACGGCCCCTTTTTCTATTTTCTACCTTTGGGGGAGAAAACATTGCAAACAACTGTTTTGAACAACCTACACACTTTTGGTTATTTTTGTACATGCTAATATCGTATATGCATATGTGTGGCATTCATCCACAAAACTGATAAGTCCTCATTAAACACACCTCGAACCGTTAATAGCGCGTAGCGCTCAGCGTGGTAATTCTGAATAGTACTATTTGGGCCTGACAAGCCCCACTGTTGCGAGCCGTATGGCCACCCCGACTGGAGGTCGGAACAGTGCATAATTGACCAAACAACATTTACCATATCTTGGATGGATATGGCGGGAGGCAGCATGTTAGCTTCGGTTGCGAACCCGCATATGATATAAAACATATTGACTAGCTATCAATTGATATTGCATTGTATTGAAAAATAGACCTGCTAAACATTTACTTTAAACACTTGATGTTTACTGCTGATTACAAACCTGTGTTCTCACCAACCTTTGTGTTGACCTTTTACTCGCATGTTTTCTCAGGTAACTAAGGCACGCGCACAAGGAATAGGATGCTAGGCTGGAGTCGCATGCATCTGTTTAAGTGTCTTAGTCTATTAAACATTGTGTTCATTTGATCATGTTACTTATGTATTGTCAAACATCTTTAATCGCTTCCGCAACTATTGTTACTTAACATTTTGAAAACCGTTTTAAATTAACGCCTCCGCTACCTATGAATGTTAAACTGTTTTGTTAACATATATTTTATTTCCGCAACTCTGATTTTACAAACTATTTTATCCAAGTTATTGGACGTATGTATGAAACCAGACATATAGGTCTCGCATGTTGTGTGACCGGAGACTGCGATCCTGACAATCTGCCGCCGCTCGCGCCCCGGAAGGGACGGGATTTCTCGGGGTGCGACATGTAATTTCCAGGATTCACGAACTTCGTTGTATAACCCTATCAGTTGAAATGGACAACCGATTTTCTTACTGCCTGACCGTCTAAGGATTGCGATGCTATTGTGCTCGCCACCACGGTCACACATGAGCCAGACTTTTATACACTGCCTGTTGTCTTTGATATCTTCGTTCTTCTTTTGACTACAATGTAACCATTGTCTACTGCTCTACTTTTCACCCACCCTACCAGCGCTTCCTCAGACATAAACTCCTGACATATAAAAAGAATAATAAATACCTTAAATGTATAGCGATAATATACAATCATTAACATTTATGTTTCATTTAAGTTACCTCTTTGGTTTCCCAGTTAACGTTTGAAGCCCCCGGCTTTTCTTCATAACCCTCCTCCGTGTAACTTTGTTTACTGTCGTCATACACGAACCCATACGATGCTTGACTGTCAAAACCGACATCAGCGTTAGGTTTAGCATTTAG
This sequence comes from Mikania micrantha, assembly GCA_009363875.1. Classification (NCBI taxonomy): domain Eukaryota; kingdom Viridiplantae; phylum Streptophyta; class Magnoliopsida; order Asterales; family Asteraceae; genus Mikania; species Mikania micrantha. The sequence goes on along the minus strand of CM018695.1, from coordinate 71,331,502 downwards.
ATCTATCGTGTCGTATGAACACTCGACAGGAGGCTCTTCGTTCAAATCTGGCACGGAATAGTTGAAAAAACTCCCGTCCCAAAACGACATCGTTACAGATATGAATTATCTTGAAATATATTTAATTCGAAAGTTACGCGTTCGTTTGAAACGATTCATGCTTATATACAAATTTGAAAATGTTCAATATGGCCCGTACTGGCCTATACGGCCCGTACTGTGTCAAATCAACTTCCTTTAGTCAGAATTGAAAAAGCAAGACGGGCCGTACTGGCCAGTACGGGCCGTCTTGCTGTCAAATCATTGTACTAGGTTGCAGGGTATGTCTGTACGATCAATGAGACGGGCCGTCCTGGCCAGTACGGCCCGTCTTGCTACCAATCATTGGCACAGGTTGTCAGGAGCGAATGTTTGACCGAGGCCTGAGACGGGCCGTACTGGCCATTACGGGCCGTCTCAGGGGTGTATTTTTAAAAAATGTGGATGTGAGAATAACAACACCCTTTTCTTATCCAATTTAGAGTCTCTTAAAATTAACATTAAGGTTTATTCTAACACTATGAGGCTATTTTTTTTAAAAAAGTCTTCTTAACCTCTTCTGTCTGCGTCGTGTAGATCACGGGAAACGGTTGAGACCTGTAATCTGTTTGTTTTTTAAAGACGTTTTATTAAAAAAAAAAAGTTTTCCTGACCACTTCTTGAAGCAGACTTGAACCAAAGTCTTCCCACCTATTCTAGGTTAAAAATTCGAACTCCACATCAACCTGTCACTCCACCACCGTTGATCCTCAACCACGCCACGCCACCACCGCAGCCCCTCCACCTCGAACCCTCAATCGCACCACCGGAAGTTGAAACGTCGGTGCAAATTCATGGGGCGGAGGAAGCTAGAAATGAAACGGATCGAAGATAAAAACAGCCTGTTAGTCATTTTCTCCAATCGCACATTCACACCTCAATCATATATAAAAACCCTCAACCGCACCTCTGTGACGTTGATGTCGTCATTATCGTTCTTCTCCGCCCGAGGGAAGCTTTATGAGTATTCCAGCACCAACAATAACATCTGATCTCCACTTCTGGTGATCCATAGGGGTTTGGTGATGGTGGGGAAGAGGTTTTGAAAAGGTTTATAAAAAACACACCCTCTTTTTGTAAGAGTTTGGTCTACCTCTTCTACAAAAGAGGTCTGCACAAGTGACACGCAGACTGCAGATATTTTGCTTCTAAAAAAACAAACACCACCTATCATCATATAAGTGTCACATAATAAACCAACATCATTACCTTCTTATCACTCAATATCATCATTAGATGTGTTATCATCACTCCTCCACCACTTCTATATAGCTCCACGTCATCACCACCTTTATTCAATATTTTACTAATTAATTTTTTATTTTTTAATTATAAATTAAATTAAAAAAAGACAAAATATTATTAAAAAAATAAAATTACAAAATAAAAAAATTTAAATAATTAAAAAAATACATAATTAAAAAAAATACATAAAAAAAATTAATCCATATTATATCGCTTCATAATTCACTCATTCGTCTTCTCGGCCATTTCACGAGCGCGACCGGTTGTAGTCCACAACAATTTCATATCAGTGTTGTATTGCTTTTGCTCCTGACAGTCGACAAATTTTTTTAATGACTCGGAGATGGTCTCCAACGTGTCTTTGTAAACGGTTAAAGATGAGGCTTGTGGTTGTTTTCCTTTATTGTTTTGACCGGGTGGAGGCTTAGGAGAGGGTGGAGGCATGTCCATCTCGACTTCCTCATCCGACTTGTTTAAGTTAACGCAACAACGACCGGTGGAGTCGAATTGTGTGGTCGTGTATTTTCCAGACGATGACATCTTCGTCCGTTTCGAAGTTTGTAATTTCTAGACAGGATGTCATTTTGTTGATTTTCTCATAACCTGTCACACCGCGATATGAGAAAATTGCTTGTTTTCTATTGCATTGGTATCAACGCATCGTTCATAAACTTTTCGTCATTCTCACCACTTTTCGGTTGTTTTGGTGTTGAATCCATACTCTGTTAAATTTCGCGACTTTACGTTGTAAGTCGCACAATTTGCCGGAAATCATGTCGTTCGTCTGGTAGGAGTCACGAGCATTGCTGAAAAAAGCTGGGCTTTAACGCAAATCCAAAATTCAGTGGTCGTTTGTTGTTATCAATGAACAGATCTTCACAAATATCAATGCAAGCATGGGCTAGTGTCACATGCTCAACTTCCGACCATCGAGTAATGATCGGTTTTGATGTTTTTTGGGCACTTCCTTTCGTCTGTGGCTATGTTGCGATGTAGCCGGTTGGGAGTCGGGTTGTGTTTCCGGAACCACCTCAACGTCGGGTTCCGGTTGGGTTTCGGAAATATTGTCAAAAGCAGGTGAACTTTGATTGAAAAACTGTTGTTGTGGGTACCACTTTGAAAACGTTAGAAATAGGTTCGGGTTTTTGTATCGCATTGAAGACGATAACAATTTATAAACAAGTTAAAAACAGGTTGTTTGGATTTATAGTGTGTACATTTTTTTTGAAGATATGAGAGTTGAAATTTTTGAAGAGTTTTTAAGAGATTCAAAGAGTATGTAAGTGTTTTTGATTGTGTGTTGAATGAGTTTATATATTGTTTAAATTTTTATTTATTTATTTATTTTTTTCAGCTTCAAATGGATATATTACCCTTTTTTTTTTAATTTTGTCTTTGGCTTCCAACGGTCACGGGGTGAGGGCTCTCACGCCTCCAACCCTCATGCCTTGGTGTAGAGGGGGAGGGCGTCACCGGGGCGTGATTGGCCTCTCTCACTCCCACTCACACCCCATATAACACATAGTCTAATGTGAAGGGCCTAATTTGCGTTACTCGTATATAATGTATATATATGTGACTTTTTAAAGAGCAAAAGTAAAGTTGCATTAATTTGAACGTTATTTTATTTATTTTGTGAAAATAATGTTAAAAGCACTGAGATAATTAATTTCAAACGATAACTTTGAGCCGGGAACTCCTTGATAGCAGTTTTTTTATCCCAACTGATATAAGGGTAATGTGTGTCTCTATTCTTCTCATGAGACTCTGCTGAAAAGTGAAGATATAACATGTAAATTTGTACTTATTATAATGTAAACAGATGAAAAGACGTGTGTTTTTACTCTATATTAAATCCATGAGTTTATTACTATCATAATTACTAAAATAATATGATTAATAATTTACTTATATAATTTTTATTTACCGAAATGAAAAAAAAAATAAGAAACTATAATTATAAAATAAGAATAGTATATTATTGTGGAAATAGAAAATATATTAATTAAATATTATTATATAAATAAAATACATTTTTAAAAGTAATGGATATATTCCATTTATGCCTCGATAAACAATTTTAGCTCCGATTTCTTGATACGTTGACCACAAATTGAAAAGATGTCGAATTTTTTGCACTTTGCTTTGAGTTATGTTGACGGATTGTTTGTTTGTTGAAAAACAATAATTTTGTTTGAACGTCAATTTGGATCACTGACGGACCATAAACCCACCCGTTTATATCCACAACTAATAGGAGGGAACTCACCATAGGTAAGAGAAAACCCCCTAACTCAGCGTGAAACCCTGTTTTTATCCATGCTAGGACTTGAACCTAAACCTCCTCAATCTTGAAGTCACATGGTACATCTAATAAACCACTTGAGCTGATAATCATTGGTCGAAAAACACTAATTAACTTGCTCCCAAAACGACATTCACTTCCTAAATCCTAACTATTGGCCGGGTCCCTGGATACATGAATGCAAGCGGAGACCAAACCTATTACTCCTTTTAATAGTCGATTCCTTCAATTACTTGTATTTCATCATCTTTATCATATGAGTCAGGAATAAAATGAGTTGGGTTTATGATACGCGTAATTAGTGACGGATTCAGAAATTTTTGTTAGTGGGACCAAAAAACGAAAAGATGAAAACGACATGGCTAAAAAAGTCAACGAGTTGTTAAAAAGAGTTAAAACAAGTAAAAATGAGTTTGTTAAAAAAGATTGCAAATTAAAATCAAAAGAACATTATATACACTATAATTTGAATTGCTAGTAAGTTAAATTCATAAATTCAAAACAAATTTTCTTCATCTTGAACTACCAAAAATTCAATATAAAATAACTTGTAGTTCAAGTGATTTCAAGACCAGGATTCTAAAATAGTTTAACAATAATAACAAGTAAAAAATAACATGGAATTTTAATTTGATTAGGGACCAATTAATAAAATACAAGAGGGCATAATATTTTTTAGTTGAATTTGTTAGAAGGTTTATATTAATAGTTTTTTTTGAGTGGGCGCCTTGCCACTGTGACACCTCATAATTTCCAGGTCAGCAATTATTTTACTTTAATAATAATATGTACTATTATTTCATACGTGGCACTAGAATAATTGTACTTAGTGTGACACGTGGCATAACAGACCAAACACACCGATGGTTCGAGGAACTATCGCACAACTCTCGTACGTATATTGAATGACGAACGTTGGTGAACGGATCAGATCACAGTAGACTTTCACTGCACTTAGGTCCTAGGAGGCCTAAAGTAGTTGGGACTATGCTTACATGTCGAGAAACGATGATCGTAATCGAGAAATACGCGAAAAATGGGTCCAGAACATCAAAACAAGCTTATTGGGCCTGAAAAATGGGCCAGGCGGTACGCCTGACCCGGCACTCTGACCCCTGGCGATGCGCGCGGATGAGGGAAGGGCGCCTCTCAAACGGTTGACCCGCGCGTAACGCCTGGATACCAGGACGCCTCGACAGGCGTTACACCTGGCAACCTAAATCGCAGATTTTATTTTTAAACTCACAAAACCCATCATTACCTCTACACACTCATTTTAATCTATCCCACACTCAACCTCTCGGCCATACCTCTGCCCAAACAGCTGATACTCTTTGATTTGACCCTTGGGAAGCCATGGAAGACCTCCATTGAAGCTTGGAAGCTTGAGAACCACCAAGAACTTGAAGAAGAAGAAGGTTGAAGCTTGAACACCACCACTAGTCTCTTGTTTCTATCCAATCCATCGAATCCAGGAGATTTAGAGGCTGATTTCTGCATCATCTCAAGGATTTGGAAGCATTAGAAGGTAGTTCTATACCCAAAACACACTTTCTTCACCTTTACACTCACATGCATGACTTTAAACACACATGCAACCACCATGGATGCACATGCACGAATTTTAGTTCCGGGTTTGATGATGTTTACATGATATTTAATGATCTATGATGTTTAAATTAAGTTTTGTGATGATCCATGATGATGTGTATGGCTATGATGCATGATTTGCTCATAAAGTGTTGAGGTCTTGACATGCATGTATGATCTAAGGATATCTACATGATTTTTGATAGTGAAGTGCTATGGTAAATGATATTTGAGATGTTATACATAGTTTAGAGTGTTGATTATGTCAAGAAATGGTCACTTGGTGATTATTGTCAAAAATAGTAACTTTAATGTTATGAAATTGTGATTATGATGAAATGGCTTCATGTATGTGATTAGATCCAAGATTTTTGTTAGAAACTAATGCAATGGTTATTTGGTGTATTAGAATGAGTAAAATTTCTAGAAGTATGTTATTCATGATTTTTACTATAATTGGAAACTTTTTGTTTTGAAATTAATAAGAATAATGAATTTGGCAAAGGTTGTATGTTTAACATGGTTAGTTGAGGTTGCTATGATAATAATAAGTGATTTTATGACTTGAAGAATATGAAAAATGTGTTTTATCAAAAGTTACTATAAATAGTAACTTTACTTTACAAATTTGTGAATAAGAACACGCTAGATATAACGGTTATGATTAAATGACTATTTAAGACTAAGATGATGATATTAGGATGAGATTGGTATTTAGATTTAGTCACAACTGTATATTTATGCAACTTTCTAATTAGGATAACTTTTACGTGCAAACCATGCTAAACTAACTATGTGTGACTATGTGCTATGTGATAACATGCTCATTTAAGATAATTATGCATCTTAGAATAATCGGAATATGATTTATTGCCTGATTTGCCAAATATGGAAACTTTCCTAAAATAGAAACTTACTATAAATAGTAAGTTTCCTCACGAAAATGATTATTGGTATCCGCACACTTCGCACGACACTAAACCACACTTTACACCAACGGGTCGTTAGGTCAAACACGGTCAAACACGGTCAACGTGACCCACTTAACAACTTGGTGTTGTTAAATACGAACACGGTCCTGTAAGGCCCACATGTATGTAAACACGAACTTACAACACCTATGTGATATAGGTAAACATTAGCCGGCGAGCTACACGATTCCTGTACGGTATCTCTACTCAAACTTAGGTGAGTTTTACAGCCCCACTTTTACTCTCATACTGTTTTACTAAACTTTGGGTGAGAATACTATGCAACTGTTTTAGATATAGTACTGGTATGTTGTGAAAACCATTTTCGAGTGTAACTATTATCGCTTAAAGTCCTCACTTATCCTTACCGTTAATTGTATCACAAACGAGTCGTAATTACGTAGTACTACTGGGTTTGACTAACCCCACTCGGCACCAATGTTGACTGGAGGTCATAACGAGTGTAATTTCGATGGGAATGCGGGTTCAGCGATGACCTGCGGAGGCAAACGGGAACAGTCTAGTTTCGGTAAGATGAACTGACACACTCCACGGATCGTAGTATCCAACAACAAAACTTAACATACCCAGTATATGTCTGTTTACTTTTCAGTCTGTCTAAACCTGTGAACTCACCAACTTTTTAGTTGACACTTTTCGCATGTATTCTCAGGTAACTAATGGAGCACACGCTAGGACGCACTCAAGGAAGCCTTAAGGAGTCTGAATGGCATATAGACTCATGTCCTAGGCTTTGTGTGTGCATTTGTTGGTTTTAAACTAATTTGAACAATGTAGTGTCTGTTAAACAATTTACTTTCCGCTGCAAACTTATTTACTTATGATGTTAAACATTTTCCGCTGCATATTAAATGAAACTAGGTTATTTTGCAAATCTGTGTGAATGTGTAACGCATATAGAGTCATTCTATATGACCATGAGCTGTGATCCTGACCACGTCACACCCACGTGGACTGACACCACGAGTGGGAATTTGGGGGTGTGACAGCCACCCCCTCACCTCCTTTTAAATCCGCATATGCGCGTAATGGTTAACATGTAAATCATTTTCGCCAGAGGTGTGTATTTTGTTTAAACCAACGACCATTTTAATGTTGTTTAGCATTCAAATCTATCATTCTCTTCGCCAAAATATAACTAGTCAAGGCAATCCGCAAGGGTTGTGACATACAAGGACGAAGCATAATGAAGGCCGGGGGGCCCGGCCCCTCCTGTTTTTCGGCTCAGAAGCATGTATGTAATAGGATTTGGTCGAAAAATTTTATATTAATAAAGTCCGGCTAGAAAATTTTATCTTAATGGTCGGCTCCCATGTACAAAAAATTCAAATTTCGTCCCTGATGACACATTCATGTCAACTAAGATTTCCATGCGCACGTTTGTTCAGAAAGACACATGAAGGGTAAGATATTTAACGAAAGACTTGAATAAAAAAACTGAAACACCCATTATACATATCTTTTTTTCATAAACATAAATAATGTATAATTTGGTCTAGTATATATATTGGTTAATAATTCACTAATTAAATGTCTTAAATTGTTACTAACCCAAAGCTTTATTTTCAACTATTTTTTCTAGTGGACACACAAATAATTCTATATTATTATTATTAGACATAATTTATGACCATGTTCCAAATAAAAAAATAAATAAATAGCAGCGAATTACAAAAAAGTCTTAATGCAAGTTTTACCTATAACTAATTATTATATATATTAAAACTGAAAAATAATAGTGTAATTTATAAAGTTTTGGAATTTGACCCAATAAAATTATTTGGATTTTTAAGTTTTGCCATAAAATTAGAGGTGAACAAAAAAATCGGTTTGGGTTTACAAACCGGTCATCAATGGATCTCAAACCGGTTCTTGCCAAACCGGTTTTCAAACCAGTCCGAACAGCCGTTTGGCATAGGTTCGGGATTTTGCCTTTAAAACCGGTTTACGAACCGGTCTGAACCGGTTTCAAACCCCTCCAAACCAGTTTAAACCCTTCAAACCGGTTTCAAACCCCTCAAACCGGTTCCTATAGGTTTGGCATCCCTTTCTCTCAAACTGGTTTTCACCCTTATACTACCCAAACCGGACCGGTTTAGGAACCGAACCGGTTTGATGAAAAAACCGGTTTGTGCAACTCTACATAAAATAAATAATCAAATAGGAATGTGTATGGAACATCTTGTATTATGCATGGTACTGTATGCAAGAAAGGGCTACAAATGAATTAACAAACAAGTATGGTATAAAACATATGCTATCATGGCATTGTAAGCAGAGAGAAAATATCATCATCAAGGTCATTTTTATTTGCTTCTTCTAGCTTTTGAAAGAGAAAGGGAAGAAAAGCCCAATTGTGTTATCAGCTATTGCGAACATGATTTCATTTTCATTAAATAATTTACTTGTAAACTCATGAAACATGTTTGATGACCACTTGATTATTTCAACTACATTTTAAATGCAGGTTACCAAGGATGTGATTATGAAAAGAAATGACTTTATAAAAACTAAGAAGATTTTCAACAATAATTGCTAAAAGGATCTCAAATTGATGTAAATTTGTCAACCGATTCGTCGAAAAACTCCATTCTCAGTACATTTTTGGATGATAGAACTACTATTTTAATTCCTTATGAAAATACCATTTGCTGTTTAGTAGTCTAGCCACTACTACAAAAGTTGTTATTTTCCAACGAAAATTTCCAACCAAATCACAGTTGTAGGCATTTCCGACCAAATTGCGACAAAAAATTAAAAACAAAGCAACCGTTACATTTCTGACAAAGTTTCGACCATATAGTGACAAAACTATTTTTCGTAGCAAAGTTGGAAATTTCTTACGACTTTCCGACCAAAACAATTATTATTATACAATTAATTCCTGCTTGTAGGAAAACGGTCGGAACTGCCGACCAAAACTTTTGTTGGAAATTTCATATTTTTCTAGTAGTGAGTGAGCCGCAACGCGTGGGATTAACACTAGTTTACTATAATAATTTAGTTTGAAACTCAATTTTCATGAAAATTCATATGTTTGATGACCTAAACTGTTAGATTAAATAAGATATAAAAATCATTTTAAATTAACTATATATTACACACTTAGTTAAAAACACATGCATTACATAGTTTAATATATGGAAGAATTATCAAATATAAAGGGTTTTCGGCAGTGGCGGATGTACATATAAAGGATGGGTTCACAGGAACCCACCGAGCTTCGGCTCGTTAGTAGGAAAAAAAATTTCGAAAGAGTTTAACAATAGGGTGAACCCACTAATATTTTAGGGGTGAATCCTGAAGTGAACCATTAAGATTTTTAAGAGTCAATTATTAATGAAATTTTTACAGTAATTTGTCAACTTGATTGAGACAAGTGATATTTGTTAGAGAAAATCTTGATAATCGATGATTATATTTTATATGATCGTGTTAAAATCATTTTCTGGTCATATAAACTTAGCAAACAAAATGGTAGTTATTAGTAATTAAACCCTCGAATCAAGTTAATTTTGGTCATATAAACTTAGCAAATTTCGTTTAGGTTTCGGGGCGTTGCTCCGAACCCTATAACGGGCGTTGCCTCCTTGACCCATGCCTGCTGAATGGCCAGCAGGACCGCCACCTTGGACCCCGCAAAGGCGTGTGACCCCTTGACTCCCGCTTGGTATGGAGCTCAGAAATATTAAACGAAAATGCACTATGTATTTTCAAACTCTTTAATGATGACGTTTTAAAAATCACTTTCTGAAATCAATATTTCTTCCCAAAATTCGTTTAAGTTTCGGGGCGTTGTCCCGAATCCCACAAAGGATGCTGCCCCTTGACCCCTGCCTGCTGGCTGACCAGAGGGACCGTTACTTAGCCCCTTGGACCCCACAAAGAGCGCTGCCCCTAAGTCCCCGCAAGGGGGCAACAACCCCTTGACTCATGTTTGGTCCGAAGCTCAGAAATCTTAAATGAGTGTTAAGTCCGCACCTCCGAACTCTTTAATGACGATGTTTTTTTTTAATTATTGACTTGATATATCGCACAGTTATTATGTGATGAAACTTACAAGACCCGAACCGTCAAACCGACTCGGAAATTTTTATGTTTGGTTCTATCTAATTGAAACGTTTGAAAATAGTGAACCTACTGGAAAAAATTCCTGGATCCGCCACTGGTTTTCGGTGATAAGAATATGAAAGATCCTGAGCGCTTGATCAAATTAATCAATGTTTAAGATCTAGTGGTCTCCACTTGTTATTTAAAACTTACATAAATTAAAGCTTGAAAGGTAAAAAATGAATATGGTACATTTGTTGACTTTATTGTAATTAAAGCAAGTTCCACTATTTTTTAAAAATCAAATAACTTTTAAAGGGTTAATCTTGTTTTGAAAAATGACACCATAAAATAGAGGGTTTTGATATTTTTTTATTGGGTGTGGCTAAATGTACCCCCCTTTTGAACTTGTCATACCCCCTCCCCTAAAATATTAAATATAAATTTGTTATAATCAACCCTTCAACTATATAACACAACCAAAATACACCAAATATTATTTTTACTTTAAATTCTACTAAACGTATCCCCTCTTACTTGGCATACCCTATACAAAATATAAAATTAAATTCATCCAAAATCAGATTTATTTGTATGAACCCTAGTTCCTCTTTGTTCAAATTCGATTGAACTGAGGCCCGATTGTTGTTACAAACATAGGACTTTCGTTCCTCGAACAAAAACGAGTGTAATTGTATATGAAACACCTACCTTAGTTAACTAATTCATGTTCGTTGCTTGATGAACCGAAGTCGAACCGTCGGGTTCTTACATGCCTTTTTCTTGATTTGTGTTGAGATTGTGAATAGCTTTTGTTTACGCAGAGAGTTTCGCAGAGGTTAAAGGATTGTTTGGGTTCAATTAATTTTGAGTTTTATGCTCGTTTTAATAGACTTTGAGTTTGAGTTCGACTATGGTTATTTAAGCTTAGATTTCGTATTTATTTGATTTTTAAACGATGAATTGATGATGATAATGATTCCGTGATGTTTGAGTTTTGTAAAAACAGTCCCTCATGTTTTTGTTTAAAGGTTTATAGATCTTTTTAGTTAATTAAAAACATAAGGTTTACTTGTATATATTTAAAAAACTTAAGGAGGGGGTACGGCAAGTAAAAAAAGTAAAAAGGGGGGTATATTTAGCATAACCCTTTTTTATTTGAGTATAGTATGTGGTTCGTGATTATTTAGTTGGTCTGTAATTTTTACATTTGATCCTTGATTATCCAGTTTTTCATTGATTATTGCGAATTTTATGTGTGGTTAGTGATTTGTTACATATGGTATGTGATTATTCAGTTGTTACTTGACTACACATGTTGAATGACGGTCCGCAATTATATGTAATGTGGCCCATGATTTTACATAAACGATAATACCCTTTCCAAGACACACACAAACATATCCATATTCAATGACTTGGGTGTTAAACCTATCAAACCAAATTTTTTTTGAACGGCGAATGTCTCAATCGTGTGAGCCCACTCTTTCCAGACCATATATGTCACCAAGGTCTAGTTACCTGGACCTCCCATGAGCCACCAAAACCACCGCAGAAGGAAACCCCGCTGGGAAAACCCTCAGACCCCTATTTCGCTGCGGGAGGGTTTTGAACCCAATACCTCCCATTTGAAAGAATCTTGGGTATCATTGAGGCAATTCCTCATTTGTTATCAAACCATCTAAATTAGGCTCACTGAAGAAATTTGGTGAGTTTGGTTAGTTTTAAAATTTGATGGTTGGATATATAGTTTGCATTTTGAAAAACCTTATTGGTTTGATTAGGCTTGCAGTTTCCGCGCGTTTTCGATTAATTCATATAAAGCAAATTAACCACCCATGTCATGTGTCTATATATACAGCTTGTATAATATATGTAATTATGCAAGGGTAATATGATTATTATACATATACAGAATCTTTACCCTTTTATGTCCATTTGTAAATTCATACGCGTTAAGAAACTAGCAAGTGATCTTTGTAAATAACACATGTAATTAATTTTCATGTGATTAATTTGTAAATATAAAAAATATCATTTATATATGTGTTATTTTCTTAACACATGTAAATTTACACATAAAAATAAAAGATGAACGTATATCACATGTGTAATAACTAATAACAATGGATACAAAATTTATCATTAGCATCTTGCCTCTAAATTTTTGTATGGGATGCCCCATTAAATTAAGTAATCATTTTGCATAGTAATGTTTTTGTGTATAAAGCTTTTTACAAAAAAAAAAAAAAAAAAAAAAAATCAATATACAAATTTTAAGACGTGAGTATTTCTTTTTAACACTAAAACTGTTTAAACATCAATATTAATTGTTTATGTGTTTTTTTAAACGACGTTTTTTCTCACGTCTATCTTTCACTTTCGTAAGTGATCTGTAAGCAAGGTCGACCACTTGACCTCCGTGAGAATCCATGACCAAACCCGATGCGCAAGAATCTCGTGAAATAGGTAAACCTGCACCCTTATCGGAATCGAACATGAGATAAACTACAAACTGACCATTCACATGATGTATTCAAACTTGCCCTTAGATGTATTCAAACATTCGACCTCCACTATAGAAGGTGAGAGCCTGCTCGTTAGGCTGGGTTTTGCTGGACACTTGTTCCTGTGTTACATAATGATTTGTATCTAAAGTTTTTCAATCCGTTCAATCAAATCTATAAAATGACGTAGCACTTAATTACTATTTATGTCGTTCTTCTCTGTTAGTGTATACTTGTGTTGCTATTTATGTCGATCAACTCTGTTAGTAACATACCTCTTGAAGTCAATTAAGCAAATAAAATTATTATGCATGGTATGATTAATGTGTTTTTAGTCAAATTATTACTCTTTTAATAGCTTTATCTCACATTAATTGTTTATGTTAATTATTTAAATTATAAGGAGAATTATACATGTCATTTTCTAAACTTAAAAAATCACATTTTCAAAAAATACGAGTTTTAATGCATAATGTATAATACTATTCAAACTTGATTTGTAGAAATATGTAATTATGAAAGTTTTAGAAGGATATATGAAATTGTCTTTTAATTATATGCCAGTAGCTTATGGTTAAATAGCATGAATTATAAAAGATAAAACTTGGGCTTTTGAGGTATCATGTTCTAATCTTCACGCATCAAAAGATTTTACCATAGTAATGAGTTTCTTTCTATATTGATGAGCTGATGTATGATTTTTTTCTTTAGAGATGTGTCAGACAATCTATTGTTTCCGTCCAAAAATAAGTTATTTAATTATATAAGAGCTGATGTATGAGTTTCTTTCCGCCCATCTCAATCCGTCCATTTTGTTAGGTTTAGGTCAGATCTTATAATAAAAAAAGTAATGTAAGTTTTAGGGTACATTGACCATTGGAGTTGAATCACATTCATGCATGGTTTTCCGAGTCTTGAATTATTTGTTGGTAGAAAAGACAATTTATGACCAAACAAGAACGTACACATCCATATATGTAGAGGAATAGACAAGAAACACACTATATATATACAGCAACAACATTTAAATTTTAATAATTAATTATGGAAATCGAGTGAAATATATTGGATGAACAACACACACATACACACATATAGACACACACGCATGGCCATGGGAAATCTGTCAAAATAAGGGACATGGATGCATGGGTCCTCATGCAAAGAAAATTTAAACTAAATTTCACATCAGAAAGACAAAAACCTTAATTTGTACGTTGATCTAAAGACAACGCCATTTAATGATCAAACGAAAGTTTACAGCACACACATGCATCCATGGTGAAATACACACACACATATACAAAATAGACTAGACAAAAGAATCCTAAGTTTCTTTCTTTCTTTCTTTTTTTTTTTTTTATTGTTATATATATCTTGAGTTTAATCAGTGTTTTCGTATCTGCACCTAGTTTTTTTGGCCATTGGAAGGAGATCCCCAAGTTTCGGCCTAGGGACCCTATTAATGAACCAAACCGAACCGAGCTTATCTTGTCAATTAAAAACACCTGAACCTAGAGAGAGCCTTTTAATCACTTTTGAACAACCCTAGTTGCACAGAGCTTTGTAGCAAACTTCTTGTTACTTAGTTCTTTATTATTACAAAAGTCATATAAGTCACTGGTTCATCTATAATATAATTCCTCATGAAACTGGTTCATCTATAATTCCTCATGAAACTATTAAGAGATAACTCTACACAAATGTAACCAACTTTTCTAACTGTCCTAATTAAGTCACTGAAACATTTTTTGTCTCAATTAAGTCATTTAACTTAATATATAATCCTATATAAATAACCTGAATAGCAGGTTATTGCTAATTTTCTACATGTTTAACTTATTTAATATGTTAAGCGGCGATATAATCATTTTATAAAGCAAATAATAAATTAAAAATTATTTAAAATCATCTGCATTTACGCAATATATCTGAAAAAAATAGGTAATATGTACGTCAATATTTAACGTTTGAAACTTAATTTTTTTCGAATATCATGCGTAAATGTGGATGATTTTGAATAATTTTTAATTTATTACTTACTTTATAAAATGATTATATCACCACTTAACATATTAAATAAGTTAAATATGTAGATAATTAGCAATAACCTGCTATTCAAATTAGAACACTCGTACTAAGTTGAATGACCTAATTGGGACCAAAAAAAGTTGCAGTGACTTAATTGGTACAATATAAAAAGTTAGTTACATTTGTGTAATATATGTTGATGTAGCATCCGGCACATACCAACAATATTGGAGTTTTTCTTAAAATATATCTTATTTATTAAATAGATGTTTTTCATTTAACTTCACACATATACTTAGCAATATTGTTTGCTTGTCTCTTTAGAAACTCTAGGATTGGTTTTTTTTTTTGTTGATATAGTGAGAACTTTTCTAGAGAGTCATCTATCTTTGGATAGCTATATGTGAAACATGCTTAATTGTTAAGTTTTCCTCCCATCCACTATTGTAAAACTTGAGTATTCGGTATTTGGTCAAGACGGTTTTCTCCAACTAGGTCAACATTACTCGAAATCGATCATACTCGGACCAACTTGGACTTTCTCTTTTTTTGACCAGTTTTCATAGTTTTTCACCAATTTTTGTTTTTTTTTCTTTTTCAATTATTGTTTGATTTTCACTGTTTTCTATGTGTAAGCTTGGTAGACGAGAAATGTTTTATTATTTGAAGATGTACCCTTTTATTATATATCCGGTTAACGACCTGCCAATGCTCAACAACTTCTCCAACCATACTCTTATCTAATTATCTAAAGCCAAGTGTTTAAAATGCGTTTGTGATATTTAAAGCGGGCATTCGTTATGACACAGCATCTCTCCTCCAAACATAACAGAACACAACATGCATGAGAGTTGCCTAAGGTTTTACAGTTTGTCTTATGAAGATATTGTGGCTGATAATTGTCGTCACAATGTTGGCTTATTCAGGAATGAAACCGTGTAAGCACAAGGAACGCACAAACATGAAGCTGATTTATGAACACATGTGGATGAAATTGCATTTTTGTTGTCATTTGTCTTGTCTTTCTCCTTTGGAAACTTCTACTTTTAACGCTCATTATTCTTTGTTTTCATTCAACTTACTTCCCTTGTTTCTTATTCATGGCGGTACATGAATTGAAGCCTCATTTCAATGTCTGATAATATTGTCTAATGATAGCATTCTTTTTTATTAAAGCTGGTGGGTTGGGTCAGGTTGGATGATGGGTCAGAATGAGTTCAAGTCAAGATGGGTTCGGATCAAGATGAACCATTATAGAAAAATGATCATTTTGGTTCAGGGTAGGATGGGTTTCTCAAAAAAGAACACGGGTCGAGATTGGTCGTGTTAAAAAATACTCAACTAATACAAAAAAGTAAAAATTACAAAAAAAAATACATGCAAACGGTTAACATGATTTTACATACTGAAAACAAAAGTTCTTGTCATGATTTCTCTTAAAGAGTTGGGTTATAGCCGGTTGAATTTATCAAAGCTACGCAATATAAACGCTTGTTACAAAACTATAAACATAACGGATTATTATATTGGGTTGTGCTAAATATACTCCCCCTTTGTACTTTTTTTACTTCTTGTACCCTTAAGCTTTTTGAAAATATATACAAGTAAACCTTATGTTTTTGGTTAACTAAAAAGATCAATAAGCCTTTAAACAAAAATGAGAGGGACTCTTCTTCCTAATGTTCCAAACTTTATCTTCTTCGCCACCATACTCTACCCTTAATCAACCATAGATCCATAGATACCCACCTTTGACCAAATTGTTCTATCGCCCGGTTCATCTAGCAACGAACACGAATTAGTTAGCTAAGATGGGTGTTTCAAACACCTTCACACTCGTTTTTATTGAAGGAATGAAAGCTCTATGTTTGTAAAAGGGGATACGTTTAATAGAATTGAAGGTGAAAATAGCGTTTGATGCATTTGGGTTGTTTTAGAAAAAGTTGAATGGGTTGATTTTGACAAATTTATATTTTATATTTTAGAGAGGGGGTATGACAAGTAAGAAGAGGCTACGTTTAGTAAAAATTAAGGTGGAAATAATATTCGAAGCACTTTGATTGTATTTAAAGTTGAATGGTTGATTTTAATAAATTTATATTTAATATTTTGAAGAGGGTATGACAAGTCACATGAGGGTACATTTAGCCTAACCCTATTATATTTTGGGGCATTAAGCCTAACAGTGACAAAACAGGCGGGTTGTGCAATTGTTGAAAATGGTTTAAAAGTTAAAATAGGGCACCCTCATCAACTTAAGTTATGTTGCCCAAACTTCAACCTTAAACCTGACAGTTTTGACTCATAGTAAGATAAATTGGTTGATTTAGTTACACAATTATTGTATTTTAGGTGGAAATAGGTAATATTATAACATAGAACAAGCTGAGATAAGTAACACATTAACACAAGATTAGGATGGGTAACTTAAACTATGTGAATATAACGAATTTAAGCGGGTAAGAAATGACCAACAATATATTTTAAGAAAAAATCATTAACAATATATTCAATGTCTGATAATATTGTCTAATGATAGCATTCCTTTTTATTAAAGCTGGCGTCCTTTTTATTAAAGCTGGTGGGCCGGGTCAGGTTGGATGATGGGTCAGAATGAGTTCAGGTCAAGATGGGTTCGGATCAAGATGAACCATTATAGAAAAATGATCATTTTGGTTCACCGTAGGATGGGTTTCTCAAAAAAGAACACGGGTCGAGATGGGTCGTGTTAAAAAATACTCAACTAAATACAAAAAAGTAAAAACTACAAAAAAAAAAAAGACATGCAAACGGTTAACATGATTAGATATGCAAGAAAGAAATCTCCCTCCAAACATCCTAAAAGATCACTTTATAATTAATATTTAATAATGTACACACAAAGACATACATATACACATATGCACAAAAAAATATGATTCGAATTAAAGTTGAATAAAAAAAATACTTTTTAAATAAAAAATAAAGAATTTTGAGGTATCCAGACCAAGAAAATTAGGAATGTCGTGTACGAGATGAGAGCTTGATGAAGAGAAACCAGAATCAAATGAATGAACTTTGAAGCTGTTGGAATGGCTAACGAAAAAACAAAAAACCAAAATCGGCAAATTGCCATTGCATTTCAAGATTTTAAGTTGAAATAATGATTAGTGAGAACACCCATGCTGACCCGCGTTAATTTTCCTTGGCCCATTCTAACCCATAGAACTTTATCTACAATCCATTCAGCATAAATTTAACCCATCGATTAATTTTGTTTGATGCCCAAATAACCCAAACAGTCATGTAGGGATGGCAGAAAAACTCATATCCTGTGAGAAAACCCGAAGCCCGAAACTTTAAGGCCGAGCATTGGCCCGAATATTAGGGTATGAGATCAAAAAATTTATTTTTTGGGTTCAGGTACGGGATTAAGGAATACCCGGCCCACTTACCCGAAATAGTACCCGTAATATTTTGTTAATATTTTTAATTATCTAATTTAAAACATAAGTCTTTTAATGAAAGATCAAAACAAATTATAACTTTTATCTTATTATTTTATATTTGAAAGCAAGTATAAACTTTATTATTTAAAAACTAATCATGTTGTTTTGAATATGTAATTTCAGTTTGAATATTAAATTAACAGTTTATATTAGCATCTTTTGAAAGTTATACGTCATAATATTTATATTTATTTTGTTTATATTTTATGGTGTTGATATTATATGATTCTAATTTATTTTTATAATTAAACAATAACATTATATAAAATTAATACCATACAACTTTACTCAGAAAATCACAAAAAATATTTTTAATAAACTATTGGGTATACCCGATACCCGCGGGTATGCGCGATACCCGATGAGTAATGAGCCAGGTATATGATACATTTTTATAATCGGATATGAGACTGAGATTAACAATACCTACCCGAACCGTTAATTGTTTAATTTACAGAAGCTGAATTAATAAAATATTATATTTTGTATTGAAATAGTCAAAACACTTAAATAACAGAGGTTAAAACCCAAATTTACTCTTTTATTTGAGTAATTTGTGTGTTTGTCTAAGAGTTAGATTTTGTGATTAAACAGTTAATTTCAAGGTTTAATAATTTAGCTTGATCATTCATTTGATAATACATCAATTTTCTAGTGAACGACATATATCCTGTTACGATTCTGCGTGAGTCATATGTGACAATCCACTCGATCTTGTATGTCGGCATGAATCCGTTGACGAAATCACATTCATATAACATACATATGAATGCAAAGACTGATTGTCGTTTGTGTTGTCCTTGTTTGAAGCTTTTACATCATGTTTCATTTTATTTCAGTTAACACCTCTAACTTTTATATTATTAACATTTTTAGCACCAATATTTTGGAAGTACTTTGAGCTGGTAGCGACCACATGACAACCTGGTTTAAGATGTGTCAACGCTTGTTTTGTGTTTTTGTGTACATGTAACTTTTAGAATATCTGATTTTACCTACTGAAAACAAAAATTCTTGTCATGATTTCTCTTAAAGAGTTGGGTTATAGCCGGTTGAATTTATCAAAGCTACGCAATATAAACGCTTGTTACAAAACTATAAACATAACGGATTATTATATTGGGTTGTGCTAAATATACTCCCCCTTTGTACTTTTTTTACTTGTTGTACCCTTAAGCTTTTTGAAAATATATACAAGTAAACCTTATGTTTTTTGTTAACTAAAAAGATCAATAAGCCTTTAAACAAAAATGAGAGGGACTCTTCTTTCTAATGTTCCAAACTTTATCTTCTTCGCCACCATACTCTACCCTTAATCAACCATAGATCCATAGATACCCACCTTTGACCAAATTGTTCTATCGCCCGGTTCATCTAGCGACGAACACGAATTAGTTAGCTAAGATGGGTGTTTCAAACACCTTCACACTCGTTTTCATTAGAGGAATGAAAGCCCTATGTTTGTAAAAGTGCGTTTAATAGAATTGAAGGTGAAAATAGCGTTTGATGCATTTGGATTGTTTTAGAAAAAATTGAATGGTTGATTTTGACAAATTTATATTTTATATTTTGGAGAGGGAGCATAACAAGTAAGAAGAGGCTACGTTTAGTAAAAATTAAGGTGGAAATAATATTCGATGCACTTTGATTGTATTATAAAGTTGAAAGGTTAATTTTAATAAATTTATATTTAATATTTTGAAGGAGGGTATGACAAGTCACATGAGGGTACATTTAGCCTAACCCTATTATATTTTGGGGCATTAAGCCTAACAGTGACAAAACAGGAGGGTTGTGCAATTGTTGAAAATGGTTTAAAAGTTAAAATAGGGCACCCTCAACTTAAGTTATGTTGCCCAAACTTCAACCTTAAACCTGACAGTTTTGACTCATACTAAGATAAATTGGTTGAGTTAGGTACACAGTTATTGTATTTTAGGTAGAAATAGGTAATATTATAACATAGAACAAGCTGAGATAAGTAACACATTAACACAAGATTAGGATGGGTAACTTAAACTATGTGAATATAACGAATTTAAGCGGGTAAGAAATGACCAACAATATATTTTAAGAAAAAAACATTAAAAATTATTAATAAACTATTATTTCATCACAATTCATATTAACTTGAACTAAATTATTGTTTTTTTAAAAACAATTCATTTAGGCTTAAACTAATTTTGCTTAAAACACATCCTAATCCACACACGTTTTCCCCTGTCACCCAACCTAACCCGTCTATTTTATTAGGCATTTTCAACCTAATCTGTCTACAACTACATCCAAGCATCCCTATTTTTTAAAATCTTACCCTTTTTTGTAGGTTTATGAATTCGGCATGAGATGAACAATAATGTTTTGAAGCTGAAGTTTCTTTTCAGAAAACAACCCGTTAATTTAATCATCTGCAGTAAATACCCCATCAAAGAGCTCTGCACAACGTTTAGGAAAGACTAGGGATTTACTCATCATGATTCTATACAGATATAGGTGGCAATTTTTACCCATATCAAAGGAAATGTGTTGGTTTGGGTAAACAATTGTAGTATAATGGGTTGAAATGAGTAATATCATATTATTGAATGGGTTGAGATGGGTAGCACTTAAACACAATGCGGGTCAAGATGGGTAAACAAAAAACTATGTAAATGCATTTGATTCAAACATTTAAGAATAATTAATAACATATTTGATGAGAAAATCATTAAAAATTATCCAAATAGACTGTTTGTTTACTTATAAGTTATAACACATCTTAAGTTAAACTAAATTAATGTTTTTTAAGAACAATCCATTTAGACCAGAGATGATTTTACTTAAAACCCGTTCTGACCCGCACCCATCCTGACTCGAACTCGTTCCGACTCGTAACCCGACCCGACCCGCCCGTCCATTTTGCCAGGCATATATACAGATAACTAACAGGCACTAACATTCATACAACGCCCCAATTAGCTATACACCATAAACAAGTCAAATCAATCGCATCACAAATACATTATTTTTATTCATACATATTTTTTAACAATAAAAAAATACAAAAAGATAGTCCTATATACATAAGTTGCTAAAGTAATGAAAATGTAGCATTACCATCACCTGAAGTTTGAAACATAATTTCAGGCCACCCAAATACCAATTTGGTTTCATTTATGCAGTTCAGCAAACAAAAAAATATATCATAAAAACTTAATAGAAAATTACAAAATGATGACATTACCCTAACTTTTAAAAAAAAAAATTCTTTCTTTTTAACAGCAATAATATCCTAATTCTACTCCCAAATATTCCCCCTTGGTTGGATTTGTTTCAACCTAAGATCTCATTTTTAAGAGGCAATACCTCTACCAAATTTTCTAAGAGACAATACCTCTACCAATTAGACTAGTCTCACGTTGACTTTTCAAAAGGGCTTTGTTGAGTATTTGGATGGCTTATGCCAACATCATCCCGATAAATAAAAATATAATAAATGGTAAAAACGACGAGAATTATAACATAATATGTATGATAAGAGTATATGTAATATTAAGATATTATTCGTGAAAATATGAAGGGTAATGCAAGTGTTTTTAATAAGTTTTTTTTTAAAAGAGCCTTCTCAAACCAATGAGTACTATATTCGCTTAGGATGTATCACGTCCCAGTCGCATCAGAGGCATAATGACAGATGGCGTTTCGGGCCGTGACAAAGGCTATCATGCCTATATCACCCCTGTTAGACATAACCTAACAAAATTCTCCTACCAACAAAGGATAAAAGAAACACGAGGGCCCACAAAATCATCCGAGGCTATAGTAACAAAGTATCAAAAGACTAAAGAAACACTATTACTAAACATTCACCCAAGCCTTAAAGCAGACCTACGACTAGAAGCAGCTAGGCATCTAACTAGATCACACTAGAACTAAAAACACACACAGGACTAAAAGTAAACTTGCAAGTGAATAATACCCTACACGTACAACCACCGACCACCTAAATGATGTCCAAGCTAGGATATTGGGCCCAATAAAGATTGAATCTATACGATTTCCTAAAAATCCATTAACCTTTATTTGACGTTCACGTTTGACACCTGTTACTAAATGTGGCTACAAGACTTAACACTAAGCGTATTAGAGTCTTTTGGAAGACTTAAAACGAAGCGTATTAGAGCCCTTTAGCAGACCTAACACAAAGGGTATAAGAGCATTTTAGCAGTGCAGGTTAGTGCCAATCCCAGAGTCGAATGAAGACGCGTGTGTTGAATGTGTTGTGTGCTTTTTGGCTGTCCCCGCTCTTGGTTATATTGGGTGGTATTTATAGTGAATTGTATCTGAAGCCTCAGATGGCCTTTCTTCCTTTTCGAGTAGTTTGTTAATTGTCGTCTTGTACATTTCTCTTGGTTTTGGCTTCTTTCCTTTTTGTGTTTAAAAGGTTTCTTTATTTTAATAAGGTTTGTCTTAATAGTTGACATTTGTCTTCTGACCCTTTATTTGTCTTCATCTTCTTAGACATAAGGTAAGCGGTTTCTTTGTCTGTTTGTCAAGTTAGCTCCTTTCGTGAGCGTTTTCAAAATAAACTAAGTGTTGGTTCTCAAAGGTTGCTCCCCTTGTTCCTCTGAGCCGTGGCTTCCCTGTCGGTTTGCTCAAATCTAAATGAGGCAGCCCTTTCAAGTTCCCAAAACTTGTCACAGGTGCTTGCCCTACTTGATCAACGGAAAGCTTGGTCGATTGTTTCCATTGAACTGCGACATATATGTTCCTTCGCAGATGTCCTTTTGTCTTTGTTGGGTGTTACCCAGTCAATAATCATGTCTTTAAAAAGATACTAATCATGTCTAGTGCTACTTCTAGGGTGTTGCCCCATCACTAATCATGTCTTTAAAAAGATACTAAGACTAACAAATTTACTTCACCTTCGTCCACATATACAACCTCAAGGTAGCATTTTTGGCTTCCCTAATCCGGACACTTGTAGGGTGTTGCCCCATCATTAATCATGACTTTAAAAAGATACTAAGTCTAACAAATTTACTTCACCTTTGTCCACAGATACAACCTCAAGGTAGCATTTTTGACTTCCCTATTTCGGACACTTGTAGGGTGTTTCCCTATCACTACTCATGTCTTTAAAAGATACTAAGTCTAACAAATTTACTTCACCTTCGTCCACGGATACAATCTCAAGATAGCATTTTTGACTTCCCCCTATATATGATTACAAAAATTAACCACCAAGTTGAACAATAAACAAAGCTAGCACCCAAACGATTTGTAAAAGAAAGATTAGTATATTTAAGAGACAACAATATAATAAACCACAAGTAAACACTAAATATAGCGTGAAAAATAATAACAGGCTTGTGATATTCAAGTTCTGGGATACTTATAGTGCTTTGCAGAAAAACTCGCAAGAGTAGCAAAAAGAATAAAATTCCGGCAGCTTGCTGCTGCATGTGGCAATGGGTGGAACAAACTGCCCACATGTGTGGTGCGTGGGTGTGTTTCTAGCGACAGAAAACCGTCTGTTTGCCTCTCGGCAGGGGCGAGACTTAGTTCAGAGCCCCCCCTGTTTTTTCGTACAGTAGTGTATATTTCCCGATACTTAGTGTAACATTTTTTAAAAACCTTTATTCCCCCCCCCCCCCCCGCGGGGAAAAAAAAAAGTTCGCCCCCCTTGGGATCTTAGTCAAGCTCCGCCACTGGGTAGTGGTGTTGGCCAAAAAAGTTCCGACACAAAATCGAGAAATTAGGAGACTTGCAATACTGTTAACCTGTAGGATACTGGTTTCTGTGTTATCTAGTGGTTGCCACCAACGTTGCTTTAGCTGAAACCTGCAAAATAATCGAGAAACAAAGAGTGAAATAGCCGGTGGTTGGCCAAGGGACAATGGAGGTGTCTGATTGTTGTGGTTGTGGTGGCCAGTGCCAGTGGTTATGGTGGCGGCATTCTTTTTATTAACCATTGGTGTACAATCTAGACATGTAATTAGGGAAAAAAATCTTGGCTTGCTACCTTGTCTTTTTTTTTTGAACGGCTTCAAGCTGAACGACTGATTTAAGCCCAAACATGCACACATCCAAGGGCCAGCCCAGTCGTCACCCCTCTACCCACCAAATAAGTGGGAACCGGATAAATCCGTAAACCTTCTCCCCTGCTTGGATTTGAACCACTAAGGGACTGTTTGTTTGGATCTGAATGGGTCTGACCGTTTGTTTCGGGGAAAAAACACACATCTGAATGGGTTCCAATGTCTGAATGAGGGTCTGAATCATTCAGACTTCAGACCAAGTCTGAATGGATCTGAATGGTGAATAGGGATAGATCAGTCTTGGATCCAGCCACCACACATCTGAATCGTTCGAACATGGATCCAGCCACCACCATCGATGACTCCTCCGATCTAGCCACCACCATCACACCACCACTACAGCTCCACCACCACCATCGCTCCACCATAGCCATCGCGCCACCACTGCAACTCCACCATCGACGACTCATTCGATCCAGCATCACCATCGACAACCGAAGGGACGCGACCTCGTGGTGGCGACGGAGGCGAACGAAACCCTAAAATCAATGAAGATGTGACGCGACCTCGTGGTGGTGCTTGCGGTGGTGAAGGCCGAAGGGGTAGACAACTTGACTGTGTTGTTCACGGTGGTGCTTGCCGGTGGTTCTCGCCAGTGGTGCTCGCCGATGGGATGGGGTCTTGTGTTTTGGCCAAATGGGTAGACAGGGACGGGAAAAAATAGTGTTTTTGAGAGAAAGAGGAAATTTTTTGTTTTATTCAGATGTTTAAACCAAACGCTCTTAACTAGTTCAGCACTTAATCATTCAGACCCTCTTAATCATTCAGACATCTTAATCATTCAGCTCTTAATCATTCAGACCCAACCAAACAGCCCCTAAGCTTAATGAGGTGCAGCTTCTCTCCTTCATTGCAATACCACTAGGCTAGAAGCCCTTTGGTTGCTACCTTGTCTTTAAGGGGAAAGATTTCACATTTGTTGCCATTGGAAGAAATTCCTAGAAAAGGAAATATTACCTAGTCAAATATGATCTTAATTCACGCTAGGTTTAAAGAAAAGCGACTGGGTCACAAGGCATACAAGGCGATCAAAAAAGCACCTCATGGTCTCACATTTTGGTCAAATATAAGGTCTGTAGGAGGGTGATATGTAAAATAAACATATAAGAATTGAGTCAAATTACTGTCAAACCCATGACTTGAAGTAATCTCTAATTATGTTGAAATAACGACAAAGAATCTCAAAAACTTTGTTACAATTTTGACCCAAAGCAAGACAAATGAGCTCGTTTTGATGAACAATTATTGTATTTTTTGATTGAAATAGATAGCATCATAACATAGAACAGGTTGAGATGTGTAACACCTCAAAACAATGCGTGTCAATATGGATAACCTAAACATTATGAGAATATAATAGATACAAACGAGTAAGAATTATCAATAATATATTTGATGCTAAACTTTGCCATCAAATTGAAAATGACTTCTTCATTCATGGGTCTCACCGCTAAATTTTGCCATCAAATAGAGAGAGATATGTCAGGATGATCGAGCTAAATTGTCAGGATAATCGAGCAATATGATGTTCTAAGACTCATCAAAATCCTGCTTACAACATAACAAACTTAACACAAGTTGGATGGTTTTCCTAACTAAAAGAAGACATTATATAGCTTAAGCCAATATATTCACTATGTAAAAATAAATTGTTTGGCGAACTCCATTGATGAAACATGACAATCAAAATTGAAAATTCTAATCCTCACTTTTGAGATATGTAAAAAGGGTGGCCATGACCATAACCAAATTCTCCTTGCCCTTCAAAAGTTTAGTATTTGCTTAGATAAATTAGCAACACTTAACTAGGAGACTCGCATGGTGTAGCTCAATGATAATAGGTTGATGCCCTTCGAGCATTGTTGTGTCTTGAGGCTAATCACATAAGTGAGAACACATGTTGTTTTCTTGCATAAATCAGATCTGTTGAATATCTTATGAAATATTATTTAACAGCTACTTCATTATATTTACTAGGGATGACGAATATCTAACAAATAGAATACCAACATTGACAACACTAGCTATGAATAAATATATTATTCAAGTTAAAAAAGGCCATGTTTGAAGGGACAAGCCCCATTGATGGGCTCATTTTGACAAAATTATCCTCATTAAAAGGAAAATTTTGGTATATACTTCTCACGATAAACTAGTGATAGAGTTCAAGAGACTATTATTATTCTATTTGAGCGGCAGGTTCGAACCATGACTGGATACCTTGTTCTACAAGTTGGGGAAACATGATATTTTCACAAACTAGATAAAGGCCTTATTAAATTAATAATGGGTAGTGATCCCATAAGTTATGTATTCACAAGATTGAATTATGACCACTGAACTTTAGCATAGTTGTTAAAGGCGTTAGGCGCACTTAAGGAGCAATGGTCTCGCCCAGGTCCTAGGCGATAGGCGCAAAAAAGCGCTAGCCTGGGAAAAAAAGCGCACATATGAAAAGAAAATAAAATTATATTACACATTTATACTTTAGCATATAACATAATATACTTTATACCTTATATATCCTACAACTTGATGGTAAGGAGATCATTCAAAGTGTCATTATCCTTATCTTCACCTTGGTCATGAAAGAAAACATGAGAATAAACCCTTGATTCACACGTAAAAACTTATCAAGATGTTGATTCATAGTTATATTAAATTAAATGTTTCATTTTCTCTTCTGAGTGCCCATTTATGGTGCACGCATCTAATGTATTTATAAGATTGTATCAAATCGTGGTTTTCCATTCATTAGATATGTGTATATATAATACAAGAGATCCCATTATTTTAGGGATGGATTTCATACATAACTAATTTCCTTATAATATTGTTTCTAGAATCTACGATGTATATTATCTATTATACCCCCGCAGTAGAACCAGGAGGAGAACGTGTGCTGAGACTGGAGCGGAAGTCTTCAAATAGAACCCGAGGGAGGCCTTTTGTGAAGATGTCGGCAATCTAAAAGCGAGAGGAGACGTGCAAGATCCGGACTAGACCACACTCCACTTTTTCCCGGACGAAATGAATGTCCATTTCAATATGTTTAGTGCGTTGATGTTGAACTGGATTACCAGAGAGGTGAATGGCACTTACATTGTCACAGTAAACAAGTGAGGTGCGGGAGGGGGGCCGATGAAGCTCAAGTAAGAGATTCCGAACCCAGCAAATTTCAGCAACATTGGCGACCCCCCTATACTCAGCTTCAACACTGGAGGGGGATAAGTTTGTTTGTTGCTTGGAGGACCAGGAAATGAGGTTATCTCCGAGGTAGACACAGTTGCCGGATGTGGAGCGACGGGTATCCGGACAGCCTGCCCAATCAGCATCTGTGTATGCGACCAGCGATGATGCATAAGTAGGAGCCATATGCAGACCATATTGGGAAGTGCCTTGAATGTACCGGATGATACGCTTTAGAGCATTGTAGTGTGAAGTGCGGGGGTCATGCATGCACATGCAAATCTGCTGAACCGCGTATGTAATATTAGATCGGGTGAATGTAAGGTACTCAAGAGCCCGAGCGAGACTGCGATAAAGAGTGGGATCAGGAACTGTCCCGCCATCATTTGCACTTAGTTTGCCAAATGTGTCAACCGGGGTGGCCACGGATTTACATGAAGACATTCCAGCGCGGTTTATGGTGTCGGTTGCATATTTGTGTTGAGATAAGAACAGTCCCATGGGAGTTTGGGTAACCGAAACACCAAGAAAGTAGCTGAGTGGGCCGAGGTCCTTCATGGAAAATTCACTGGCAAGTTGAGATAGGAGCCGGTGGCGTAGAGAATTGATAAATTAATTCCAAGATTCAAGCAGCTAATTGAAAGTCAGCAGTCAACAGTCAGCAAAAATCAAGCAATCAACTTCATTCCTAGCTTTTGTTCTTCTGCCAATTGTATTTTCTGACAATTGGTATCAGAGCACCAAGCCTGGGTGATTCAGCGGCCTAGAAGAGGGAGACGCAATTGTTGTTCAGTGCAGAAACAGATCCAGAAGCCACCAAGAAGCTGTGATGGCAGTTCCTGTTAATCAAGCAGTGGTAACAGTGAGAGAAACAGGCTCATCTTCATCCTACCTCTGCCCAACCTTAACCCAGACGAACTATACGTCCTGGGCGATTAAAATGCAGTCGTTCATGGATGCCCAAGGTATTTGGGATGCCATTGAACCACCTGAAGGAGTAGCTGTCGATGCTAAACTCGGGAAGAAAGCGCGTGCTTCATCTTCCAGTAGGTTACGGAACACAAGGAGGCTAAAGGTGTTTGGGATGCCTTGAAAACTCGCTATCTTGGGGCTAATAGAGTCCAGCAAGCACGGATTCAAACTTTGAACCGTGAATTCGAATTAGTAGCTATGAAGGATAGCGACAATATCGATGACTTTGCTGGAAAGATTGGTTCTATTGTATCCAAGTTTCATGTACTTGGAGCAAATATAGAAGAAAAGGCTAAAGTGAAAAAGGTTCTCAATTCTGCACCAAGTAGATTTCTGCCAATTGTTGCCACAATTGAGCAATATTCAGATCTGAACACGATGCCGTTTGAAGAGCCGATCGGACGTCTCAAGACATACGAAAAAACGAGTCAGACCTGCTGAACCAGTTAAAGATTCAACCGGTCAACTGTTGTTAACAAGATCTGAATGGCAGGCTCGTCAAAAACAGGAGTCAAAACAGAGGATCTACGCTACAATCTCCACAGACCTTCTTCGTACAATCTCCACTGATCCAATGCCGCGCCTATGACACCATTGATCACATCCTCCCATCAGAAGCCCCACCAGCGCTACCTGTTTCCGCAGACAAAGCCGAAAAACCCGATCAATCCCTCAAACCACTACCTGGATCTACCCTTTGGAAACGCATTGATTCAATCGTACTCCAATGGATCTACGCTACAATCTCCACAGACCTTCTTCGTACAATCCTCACCCCCAATACCACTGCGGCACACGCTTGGCAAGCCCTAGCAAACATTTTTCAAGACAACAGCAACACCCGAGCGGTTTACCTAGAACAAAAATTCTCCAACACCAACCTCACCATGTTCCCCAATATTACCTCATATTGTAAGGCCCTTAAAGTACTCTCTGACCAACTAGCCAATGTCAGACATCCTATCAGCAACCAAAGACTCGTCCTTCAACTTATATCCGGCCTCTCCGATCAACATGAAGGCATTGCCACCCTACTGCAACAATCGGTGCCCCTTCCTGATTTCTATGAAGCTCGCTCCAAGTTGATTCTTGAGGAAACCTGGAAAGCCCACCAACTTTCCCACCCTCCAACCCCATTGCCCTACATGCCGCTGATCCAGACTCCTCCAATTCAATTCAAAAGCCTGATCGTGGAGACACCTCTTCAAGGGGCCGTGGCCGTGGACGCGGCCGTGGCCGTAGCACTGGTGGTCGTGGCCGGCCAAACAATCACCAACCACCCAATCCCACCCAATGGACAATCGGCTGGTTCCCTCTCAAGGCCATGGTCCGTTTCTTCATCAACCTAGAATGTGACAGTGGACTCCTCCGAAGGGGACACCACAACAATCTCACCCCTGGACACCACCCCATGCCCGTATCCCTCATCTCAGTCTCCAAAACCACACCAACCCAACAACTTTGCAGGTATCTTGGGTTCCCATCCATTCTCTTCATACACAGGAGCAGAAAGCAGCTTTCAACCCACAGACATTGAACAGGCAATGTACACAATGTCCATACTACCACACTCTCACCCCCTATCCTCCCCTTAACCTACAAAACATCTTACACTCACCTTCTCTAATAAAAAATTTACTTTCAGTATGCAAACTCACAACTGATAATTCTATCTCCATTGAATTTGATCCTTTCGGTTTTCTTTTAAGGATTACCGGACGCGGATTCCCATCATCCGATGTGACAGCACCGGCCCCATTATACCCATTTACTGCTCCTGCTTCATTATCAACATCTCCCTCCACATTTGCTGTTTTGACTCAAGACCGCTGGCATCATAGTTTGGGCCACCTGGGCCGCTCTGTTTTAAATTCTCTTAGTAAAAGCAAGTCTATTAATGTTCAGAATCATACTACTTTGTCTTTTTGTCATTCATGTGTACTTGTTTGCCATTTGATATCATACATAGTGACTCATGGACATCACCCGTTCTAAGCACCGGTGGTCACCGATATTATATATTATTTTTGGATGACTACACTAACTTTTTATGGACTTGTCCTCTCACTCACAAGTTTCAAGTCTTCTCTATTTTTACTCAATTCTCCACCATGCTTAAAACACAATTCGACCGCAATATCAAATGTTTTCAATGTGACAATGGAACCGAATTTAACAACACAAACTTTCACAATTTCTGCCACCAAAATGGTATGCTATTTCGCTTCTCTTGCCCACATACCTCTCCACAAAATGGAAAGGTCGAACAAAAGATCCGTTCCATAAACAACACCATCCGAACACTCTTGGCTCATTCCTCGGTTCCAACATCCTTTTGGCACCATGCTTTACAAATGGCCACCTACATCCTCAACATTCTCCCCGGAAAAACCACATCATTCCACACCCCCACATCCTTACTTTATCACACTCACCCCACTTACCAACACCTTTGAGTGTTCGATTGCCTTTGTTTTCCATTAACACCCACCTCATATGATTCTTTACGCCACCAGCTCCTTTCTCAACTGGCCAGTGAATTTTCCATGAAGGACCTCGGCCCACTAAGCTACTTTCTTGGAGTATCGGTTACCCAAACTCCCAAGGGGCTATTCTTATCACAACACAGATATGCAACCGACATCATCAATCAAGCTGGAATGTCTTCATGTAAATCAGTGGCCACCTCAGCAAAACATCTTACACTCACCCGCCCCATTCTTCTGGAAAATTAAGTGCTGATGATGGTGATCTCGTACCTGAACCCATTCTTTATCGAAGTCTAGTTGTGGCTCTTCAGTACCTTACATTCACCCGCCCAGATATCACTTACGGCGTTCAGCAGATCTGCATGTACATGCAAGACCCCCATACCTCACACTACAATGCCCTAAAGCGTATCATTCGGTACATTCAAGGCACTTCACAATATGGTCTGCATATGGCTCCTAATTCTGCTTCATCCTTGGTCGCATATACTGATGCTGATTGGGCAGGATGTCCGGATACTCGTCGCTCCACATCCGGGTACTGTGTCTACCTCGGAGACAACATAATTTCCTGGTCCTCCAAACATCAATCAACATTATCCCGTTCCAGTGCCGAAGCAGAGTATAGGGGGGTCGCCAATGTCGTTGCTGAAATCTGATGGGTTTGGAATCTTACTTGAGCTTCATCGCCCTCCATCACGCA
The DNA here is from genome assembly GCA_009363875.1 of Mikania micrantha. Classification (NCBI taxonomy): domain Eukaryota; kingdom Viridiplantae; phylum Streptophyta; class Magnoliopsida; order Asterales; family Asteraceae; genus Mikania; species Mikania micrantha. The sequence continues at coordinate 71,299,783 of CM018695.1, read as the reverse complement.
CCTCCTTGTTTACTGTGACAACGTCAGTGTTATTTACGTCTCCAGCAATCCAGTTCAACATCAACGCACTAAACATATTGAAATGGACATCCATTTCGTCCGGGAGAAAGTGGAGCTTGGTCTAACATTTGAACATCTAACTGATGCATACATCCTCTTTTGCAACAAAACCACTGTCATTAAGAAAGAAACTCATGGCTCGTATAATGACAAGAAGTTTAACATTTCAACATCTAACTGAATAGAATTGAAAACAGAGACTAAAATGACTGAACAAATTGACCAATCTAAATCATGTAATTCAACACAGCACCTAATAAATGGAGTAGGATGGCTAAAAACCCATCAAACAATAATGCACCAAATGCCAAAAAAACGTCAAAAAACAGGTTAATGCAAACAACATTACAGCCTAAATCATTCATATTTAACGACCTGAAATTATAATGCAATTATTTTCCTTTTGCAACAATAGCTAACATAATCATTCCCTAAAAAATGAAGAAGAAAAAAAACAAAAGTGTGTGGGGCAGTCCAACCCAAACCTCCTTCTCTTCAGCATCAATCAAACCCAACAATACAACTACCTCTATCTCACATTAATAATAATGTTGTCAAGAGAACAAATTGGCTAAGTAAAAATCGTGTGGTTTAAAACAGCACTTGACAAATAGAGTAGAATGACTGAAATCTCATCAAACAGCATTGCACCATGCCACCACATATAATAAATTGTCTGTTTCTTTTTATATAAAAAAGCTTTAGTAATACTTCAATACCTTCATCAGGCAGGTCAAATGAGAATAAGATGTCCCGCTTTAGTCTTTGTTTTCACCTCCTTAACTTCCTGAAACATCAATAAGTCAAATGGACAATAAAGTGGCAAAACAAATTGACTAAATAAAACCATGTGATTAAAAACAACATGTGATACATAGAGTCAAATGACTAAGCTCTCATTAAATAATAACACCATTGATTAAGTTTTAAGGCCAAATTACAGGTCACGTATTCACTTCAAAAAATAGGTTACCTCATATAGCCAAAAACATATTTATTCAAAGACAGGAGGTTATGCTGCAATGATTATGTATTTGTGTAATTATTACACAAAACAAATAAAATAGCATATGGGCACTCCAACCTGACTTTGCCCGAAACTCTTTTTTCCAACAATTATCCCCACCCAGCACATTAGAAGCTACAACATAAGAAGAAGCCACCTTGCACAAGGTTTTTTGTCAATTTTGAGAGAAACAAAAAAAAAAAAGAAACTATGCGTCAAATTAGTCGAAGCGTGTAACTCTTACATTTTTGTCTGTCAAATTGTCAAAAATGATATACTATAGTGCATTCTTTTTACTAATATCTTGACGCATGCTAGTCAAGTGAAGAACAATGTGTCTTAGGAGGACTAAACACTCAAGTAATTCAAAACCTCACCCAACTAATAATTATTACGTATAAAAAAATAAAAATTAAAACAAAAGTTTTGTGGGTCAGTCCAGGTAAAACCACATGTTTTCACCAGTTGTCCAACCCAACAATATTGCCCCATCTATCTCTAACAATAATATCGTTGTCAATAAATTGGCAAGCCAAACAATGCGCGCTTAAGAGAACTGCACTAGATTGTATTTCTAGTCAATTTTGAGGGCGAAAAAGGAACTATTTGACAAATAAGTTCAAGTGCTAGACCCACACATATAATATATTATTTGTGTGTTTTTTTATAATTAGCTCTAATAATACCTTGATGAGGTTGGTCAAATGGGAACAATATGTATGTATTGAAATACCATGTCTCCCCTTATGTCTTTGTTTTTACCTCCTTGACTTCCTAAAACATCAATAATTAATATAGAGATTAATGTAGCAAAATAACTTGACTAATTAAAATCAATTGATTAAAAACAACTTCTGATAATTAGAGTAGGAAGACTAAACTCTCATCAAACAAGGCAACTCTGATTAAGTTATCACTTATCAGGCAAAATCACGAGCCCCAAATCCATTTCAAAACATATGTTAATTCATATAGCTTAAATCAAGTTTTTTCATGAACATGATATTATGGATCAATAAATTTCTTTTTGCGTAATTATTTCACTAGAAATCAATATGAGAACGAAAGTGTTTGCGCACTCCAACCTAACATTGCCCGGACATCACGTTTTCAACTTTTATCCACCCCACCACCACACATTAGAAGCTACAGGATAAGAAAACAACCACCCTGCACAAATTTTCTTGTAAATTTTGAGGAAATAATAATAATGATATAGGTCAAAGAGTATAACCCTCACATTTTTGTTTGACAAGTAGAGTGAGCTGACACATACGATACTATACTAGCGTCTTTTTGATAATTACTCTACTAATACCTTGAGGCAGGCTAGACAATGCAGAACAAATGTCTTAGAAACCCTGTCTCCCCTTTTGTCTTGGATTTTACCTCCTTCTGAACTTCATGATGCACGCATCCTCTTTTGTTGCAAAGTCAGTGTCATTAAAAAAGACACTCATGGGTCGTACAGTGACGAAAAGTTTAGCATTTCAATATTTAACTGAAACCAAACAGAAAGCAGAGATTAAAGTGGCTGAACAAATTGACTAATTAAAATCATGTTATTAAAATTAGCCCCTAATATGTAGGGTGACTGAACACTCATCAAACAACATTGCATCAAATGCCAGATCATTGTGTCCCCAGATCTACATTGAAAAACAAGTTGTTGCACACAACATTATAGCCTAAAACATTTTTATTTACGTACCTGAAATTATAATGCAATAATTTTCTGTTAACAATTATAACAAACATAATTATTACGAACAAAAATATAAAAATGAAAACAAGAGTGTGTGGTTCAGTCCGACCCAAATAACATGTTACCCAACCAAACAATATTGCCACCTGACCACCTCTATCTCTAACTAATAATAACTTTGTAAAGAAATTGGCAAGTCAAACAATGCGCAAAAGAAAAATGCACCAAATTATTTATCTTTTCAATTATAAGGGGGGAAAAACTATTTTCCAAATCAATACAAGTGTTTAACGGTTTAACCCGCACATATAATACATTACCAATGTCCATTTCAAAATTAGCTCTTATAATACCTTGACGGGGATGGTCAAATGAAAACAAGATGTCTTGGAATACCACATCTCCACTTTAGTCTTCACTTTGACCTCCTTCTTGACTGCTGAAAACATCAATAATATAGATAGAGATTAAAGTGGCAAAACAAATTGTCTAATTAAAATCATGTGATTGAAAACTATACCTGATAAATAGAGTAGGATGACTGAACTCTCATCAAACAACATTGCGCCACTGATTATGTTTGCAGGCCAAGTCATCGGTCCTCGAATCCAATTAAAAAAAAGTTATTACATATAGCCAAAATCATTTTTATTCAAAGACCTGATTATGTTGCAATAATTTTCTTTTTGCGTACTTATTACGCAAAGAAGACAAAATATGAGAACGAAACTATGTGGCAGCCCAACCCGACTTTTACCGAACATCTCGTTGTCAACCTTTACCCCCCCCCCCCCCCCAACGCACACTCACACACAAGCAGCTACAACATGAAAAAACAGCCATCCTACACAAGGTTTCTTCTCAATTTTGAGAATTAAAAAAAAAAGAAAAAGAAAATAAATTTTGTGTCAAATTTGTCTAAATGTTTAATCCCCACAATTTTGTTTTTTTAACTTGAAACATATGATACTATAGTTGCATCTATTTTAAAATTAGCTCTACTCATACCTTGAGGCAGGCTGGTCAGATGAAGAACAAAGTGTCTTAGGAGGACTGAACAGTCAGGTAATTCAAAATAGTATCCAACTGATAAATATTATGTATAAAAATTAAAAATGAAAACAAAAGTTTTGAGGGTAAGTCCAACCAAAACCACCTGTTTTCACTAGTTATCCAACCCAACAATATTTACCACCTCTATCTCTAACTAATAATAACGTTGTCAATAAATTGGCAAGACAAACAATGCGCGCTTAAGAGAGCTACACTAGATTGTATTTCTAGTTAATTTTGAGGGCGAAAAAGGAACTATTTGCCAAATAAGTTCAAGTGACCCACACATATAATACATTACCCATGTCTTTTTTTTATAATTAGCTCTAATAATACCTTGATGGGGCTGGTCAAATGAGAACAATCTATATATCTTGGAATACCACGTCTCCCCTTATGTCTTTGTTTTACCTCCTTCTTGACTTCCCAAAACATCAATAATTAATATAGAGACTAATGTAGCAAAATAAATTGACTAATTATAATCATGTGATTTTTTAGCACCTGATAATAAATAGAGTAGGAAGACTAAACTCTCATTAAACAACAAGGCAACAAATCATGAGTCCCTGGATCCACTTCAAAACATAGGTTAATTCATATAGCCTAAATCATATTTTTTCATAAACATGAGACTATGGATAAATAATTTTCTTTTTGCGTAATTATTACACAGAAAATCAATATGAGAACGAAAGTGTTTGCGCACTCTGACCTGACATTGCCCGCACATCTTGTTTTCAACTTTTACCCACCCCACCATCACATTAGAAGCTACAGGATAAGAAAACAACCACCCTGCACAAGTTTTCTTGAAAATTTTGAGGAAAAAATAATAAAATGAGTCAAAGCGTATAACCCTCACATTTTTGTTTGTTAAGTTGAGCGAGTTGACACATACGATACTATACTTGCGTCTTTTTTATAATTACTCTACCAATACCTTGAGGCAGGCTGGACAAATGCAAAACAAATGTCTTAGAAACCTTGTCTCCCCTTTTGTCTTTGATTTTACCTCATTCTGAACTTCATCATGATGCACACATCCTCTTTTGTTGCAAAGCCATTGTCATTAAGAAAGACACTCATGGGTCGTACAGTGATGAAAAGTTTAACATTTCAACATTTAACTGAAACTGAATAGAAAACAGAGATTAAAGTGGCAGAACAAATTGACTAATTGAAATCATGTAATTAAAATTAGCACCTAGTAAATGAAGCAGGATGACTGAACACTCATCAAACAACATTGCATCAAATGCCAGATCATGGTGTCCCCTGATCCACTTCGAAAAACACGTTAATGCACAAAACATTATAGCCTAAAACATTTTTATTTTAAGTGTCTGAAATTATAATGCAATAATTTTCCTTTTGAAATTATAACTAACATAATTATTACGAATAAAGAAATATGAATGAAAACAAAAGTGTGTGGATCAGTCCAACCCACATTACTTGTTTTCACTTGTTATCCAACCCAACATTATAGCCACCTCTATCTTTAACAAATAATAATGTTGTTAAGAAATTGGCAAGTCAAACAATGCGCATAAGAAAACTGCACCAGATTGTTTATCCAGTAAATTTTAAGGTAAAAAACATAACTATTTTCAATAGAAGTTAAGTGTTTAACCCACACATATAATACATTACCTATGTTTATTTTATAATTAGCTCTAATAATACCTTGACGGGGATGGTCAAATGAAAACCAGATTTCTTGGAATACCCTGTCTCCCCTTGTCTTCGCTTTGACCACCTTCTTGACTTCCGAAAACATCAATAATTCAGATAGAGAATAAAGTGGCAAAACAAATTGACAAATTAAAATCATGTGATTATAAACAGTAACTGATAAATTGAGTAGGATTACTAAACTCTCATCAATTAACATTGCGCCACTGATTATTTTAAAGGCCAAATCACAGGTCTCCGAATCCATTTCAAAAAACAGGTTACGTCATATAGACAAAATCATTCGGGTTAAAAGACCAAGATTATGCTGCAATGATTATGTATTTGTGTAATTATTAGACAACACAAATAAAATATTAGAAAGAAAACATATGGGCACTTCAACCTGACTTTGCCCGAACATCTCTTTTCAACAATTATCCACCCCACCCAGCAAATTAGAAGTTAAACATAAGAAAACAGCCACCCTGCACAAGTTTTCTTGTCAATTTTGAGAATACGAAAAATCTATGCATCAAATTGGTCGAAGTTTATAACCCTTATGACCAAACACTCATGTAATTCAAAACAGCACCAACTAATAATAATTACGTATAAGAAAACAAGAATGAAAACAAATGTTTGAGGGTCAGTCCAACCCAAACAACCTTTTTCCGCCAGTTATCCAACCCAACAGTATTGCCCCCTCTATCTCTAACTAGTAATAACGTTGTCAATAAATTGGCAAACCAAACAATGCGCATAAGAAAACTGCACAGACTGTTTCAGTCAATTTTCAGGGAAAAAAAGAACTGTTTGGCAGATAAGTTCAAGTGCTAGACCCACACATATAATACATTACCTGTGTCTTTTTTTTTTTTATAACTAGATTTGATAATACCTTGTTAGGGCCGGTCAAATGAGAACAAGATGTCTTAGAATACCCTGTCTCCCCTTTAGTCTTTGTTTTCACCTCCTTATTGACTTCGTAAAACACAATAATTCAGATAAAAGTTAATGTAGCAAAACAAATTGACCATTTAAAATCACATGATTAAAAACATTACCTGATAAATAGAATAGGATGACTGAACCCTTATCAACAACATTGCACCAATGATTAAAACATCACCTGATTCCATCTGTGAAACCTTTGCACTAGATTTTTTCCACTGAAACACACAAACCAGTGAGTTTATAACCTAAGTTTCCACCCATAAATGCATACTTGTACGCATATAATGTACAAGTTTGAATAAAGATTTATTCAAATATGATTGATTTTATATGATACAAATAATAATGTCATCAATGTCAAGTTTGAATGAAGATATAAACATGCAGTAGCAAAGATAATTATTAAAAATAAAGCAAGCATAAGCACAGATATATTCAAAGTTCTTAAAATTGGAAACCTAAATCTCCCAATTCCATGTGAAACCTAAATGTAAAATTCTTAGCAATTCTACTTGAAAAATCCATGACATGATGATGTAGTCTTTAAGAAGAGAGAACTAAGCAAGAACACTGAAATTTCTAAATAAATCATTAACTGTAATGGATTACTCACATACAAGGAGAACAAGAATCAGAATCAGACCTCAAATTTTTCATTCAAGTAGATGAACGAAACAATGTATCTGATCATGGCAATTACTACGTGAGAAATCCATACCATGATGTAGATTTTAAGAAGAGAGAACCAATCAAAAACACTGAAATTTCTAAATAAATCGTTAGATAACAGAACAAGAATCAGAATGACCCCTCAAATTTTTAGTTGAAGCCGATGAAAGAAACAATGTATCTGATCATGGAATCGATGATCCTTCGGTCTCAAAACTTCAATTCGCCCGGCATCTACAATCACTAGACGGCAATGATGGATAACTTGGACCAATTTTGTGAATAATTACATGTTCAAAAGACGATCAAATCGAGCTTCGTGTGTGTGTGTGTGTGAAGAAAACATGAAGATCGGTTTGGGATTTCCCGCAATTTAAAAGGAGATTGTATAGTGGGAGATTTGGGGAATTTTCATATGCGTTTACGGAAACGAGAATCAAGGGGTTAGGGGTCAATATTTGTAAATCCAAACAGAAATATCAAAAAAAAAAAATTAATGCAAATTTAGCCGTTGGGGTAATAATACTTTTTTTAATGTGATTTTTATATAATTAATAAGGTTTATTCAATTTAAAGAAACAGTTAATATAAAATTCAATTTTCCCTTCAAATTATTTAACATTAAACTTTTGCAAAAACGTAACAATTATGTATAAATTTAAGGCTTTGATGCTATCTAACTATTCAATTCAAATAACATGGCAAAAGACACAATTTTATAAAAGAACACAAATACTATTATAAACAAATGTTTAAAAATATATAATGACGATAATTATACAAAATGAACACAAAAAAAATTATTTTTATAGCAACAGTATACTCATTTTAAAGATTTAAAAAATGTTTATTTTTATGATATATTTTTTATAAAAAAAGTAATCTAATATATCTATTATATATTATACTTAATAAATCAAAATAATTGATATACACATGTCAAAAATCTAGAGTATATTCACATTATTTTTACAGCTTCTCTTTCCTAATAAATACACAATTTTATTAAACACTAATTATATAATTATATATTTTTTATACCTTTTTCAATTAAAAGTTCTTAATATTAAAAAAGATACATTACATAAAAGTATTAAATACTAATTATATTATATATACCGTTTATAATTAAAAGGGATTTCGAAATATAATAAAAAAATATTTTAATATTAAAAAGCACACTTTGGAGAAATCAATTTATTATAAAATATGAAAATTATCCGATAATTTATAACTTATAGCATATTTTTATAATTTATAAGTCATTATTATTAAGTATTTATTTTTTTCTTTATCAACTTGTGTAATAATAAATAACATCCTATAATTTTGTATAAATTTTGTTTTTAAATCAACTTTTTTAAAATGAAATGTTTAAAAACCAAGCTTTGAAAAAGGAATTTCTTAAAACAATATTATTTTATTTTCTATGTAATGTTGATCATATTTTAAATTAAAAAATCATTTACAATTATTAAAATTTTATTATTTAATACTTATTAATTTTATTCAACCCGTGTAATACACGGGATAGTAACATAGTATCGTATATAAAAATTATGAACGTTTATAAAATGTGACTAAATTATGCTACAACTTTTCTTTTTAAATTTTGAATTTACATCTCAAATTTGATTTTATAGATCTAAATGTAAATAATTCTTCTTACATATTTAGGATAAGTAGTATATTCCGTTGAACATAACCATATAAATATATATATATATATATATATATATATATATATATATATACTCGCACACATGTCTATATACGTGTGCTTGTATATATATTGAGTTCATGAACTTGGTGTAATTAGTCCATCTTGAACTACAAAAAGTTTGATTTGTCTTGATTTTATTTTTAAAGGGAGCAAAGCCCAAACCATAAAATCAAGCCATAACCAACTCGTTGATAACGGTTCGGTTTATTCAAATAGAATAGGATGACTAAACTCTTATCAACATTGCACCAGTGATTAAAAACATCACCTGATAATTAAGATCATACACACCTGATTGGCTTGGCTAATTCCATCAGTGAAACCTTTGCAAGAGATTTTTTCCACTGCAACACACAAATCAGTGAGTTTATTATCTAAGCTTCCACCCATAAATACATACTTGTACGCATATAATGTACAAGTTTGAATGAAGATTTATTCAAATATGATTGATTTTATATGATTCAAAGAATAATGTCATCAATGTCAAGCTTGAATGAAGATATAAACATGCAGTAGCTATGATAATCATAAAAAAGATAGCAAGCATAAGGATAGATATATCATATATTCGAAGTTCTTAAAATTGGAAACCTAAATTTCCCAATTCCATGTGAAACCTAAATGTAAAATTCGTAGCAATTTCTACTTGAAAAATCCATGACATGAAGATGTAAACTTTAAGATTAACTTTAAGAAGAGAGAACTAAGCAAGAACACTGAAATTCCTAAATAAATCATTAACTGTAATGGATTATTCACATACAAGGAGAACAAGATTCAGAATCAAACCTAAAATTTTTCATTCAAGCCGATGAACGAAACAATGTATCCGATCATGGCAATTACTACGTGAGAAATCCCAAACATGATGATGTTGATTTTAAGAAGAGAGAACCAATCAGGAACGCTGAAATTTCTGAATAAATCGTTAACTAGAATGGATTATTCACATACAAGGAGAACAAGAATCAGAATCAAACCTCAAATTTTTAGTTCAAGTCGACGAACGAAACAATGTATCTGATCATGGAATCGATTATCCTTCGGTCTCAAAACTTCAATTCGCTTAATACACCTCGGCATCAACAATAACTAGACGGCAATAATGGATAATTTGGACCAGAATTGTGAATAACTACATGTTCAAAAGATGATCAAATCGAACTTCGTGTGTGTGTGTGTGTGTGTGTGTGTGTGAGGAAGAACATGAAGAGCGTTTCGGGATTTCCCGCAATTTAAAAGGAGATTGTATAGTGGGGGATTTGGGGGATTTTCATTTGCGGTGAGTGGTGACGTAAACGAGAATCAAGGGGTCAAGATTTGGAAATCCAAACAGAAATATCGAAAGTTTTTTTTTTTTTTTTTTAATTTTAATGCAAATTTAGCCGTTGGGGGTAATATTAAATTTTTTAATGCAATTTTTATATAATTTATAAGGTTTATTCAGAGTAAAGAAAAAGTTAATATAAAATTCTATTTTTCCTTCAATTTATTTAACATTAAACTTATTCAAAATCATAACAATTATATATAAAATCAAGACTTTGATGTTTTCTAACTATTCAATTCGTATAATACATGGGTATATAGGCTAGTAAACTATATAACAAAAATTCAAATAAAATGGCATTTAGGTTAAAGTATTTTTGAAGATGAGTTAAAAAAAACTGAAAATAGTATTATTTTTAAGAATACATCCATTCCTATTTTACCTACATATTTTTTTTACTAGAATTGCCTCCTTTCTATTCTTTGTGAAACCTTTATATATATATATAATATATATATATAATAGCCTAGAAACCCATGTATTACATGAGTTGAATAATAAAAAAAATATAAAATATTAACACAAAATAATAATAAATATTTATTAATTATAAAATTATATTTTAATATATAATATTCTTATAATTTATTAAATTTTAATAAATTAATAACATATTAGAATAAGAAGATGTATATTATTATTAATTAATTATATAATTTAATTATTAAAAATTATTAGTATCTAATAGGAGAGAGACGCAGGAAAAGTAATTTCAGATTTCACCACGAAATGACACGTGTCTCTATAAATATTCCTTTATTATAGTAGGTAGATATATATATATATATATATATATATATATATAAATAGAAAAGCAAAATTATCCACCATTTTGTTATTATATTTTTTATTATCTAAATTTCTTAAATTATATAAGTGGCAGAAATTAGTATAAAAATAATAAACTACTATTATATAAAAATATTAAGTTATCTTTAATAAATTTATTTTAATTAAATTTTATTAATTATGTTAACGATATTAACATGTATTATTTATTTATTTATTTAATTGATAAATTTATTGTCATAATTTACGGGATATCTATGGTAAATTTCATGTTAATAAAATAATTCAAGTTAAATTATTTTAAAAATGGTAAAGTTGTTAATATTACACAAATTTGTTAAACATATAATTCTTATATTAAAATTTGAAAGTTATTTTAATAAAAAGTCAACATAATTAGGAATGTTAACGATATAAACTAAATATATGTAATTAACACAAATTAATTATCATTATATTTAGAATTGTCAAATTGTCTTCAATTTATGTAATTAAATGTTTTAAATAATTTTTATGATATTAATGTCCAAGATTTACTCAATTAATTAATAAATTGATATAAAAAAAAAACATGTGGATAGTCCATGTCCCATGTGTCTTGTAGGAGAAAAATGAGCGGGAAAAAAAACCCAAAACCTATCTTATTGAATGACACGTGGCGGAATAAAACATTGATTTATTATAATAGATATATATATATATATATACACTAGCTTGTTGATCTCGTGCATTACACGAGTTGAATTATAAAATTATATTATATAATATGAATTACCATTAAGAAATAGAAATTGTAAAATAAAATTTTTTACGATTCATCTTTAATCTATACATGTTTACGACAACTACACTTTACATCGAGATGACAACTATTGTCGCATAGTCACATGCATGCATGCATAAATGAGTTTTGGTATATTGTATAATCATCATCATTAGTCTTTCTTTAATTAAAATTTAAAATTTTTGTGTTGATAATCTTGATAATTTAATTTGAATTCTTTTTTGAATTTCAAACTTATTAATCAAAAATGGAAAATGTTTGATATGATTAAATCTTTATTAGTATTTAACAAAAATTAACATCATCTTTTTAAATTAGGAAGCTTGACTACATTTATTAAATTTAATTTATTTTTAAAATATTAAGGATTAACATAATGGTGACAAGTGACATCAATTACAATTTGTCCAATCATTTATTGACATGTGGCATGTAGCTTAACCTAGTGATGACAAGTGGCGGAGTGTTATTCTTTTATTATATGGTATAGATATAGATATAGATATGCTTATTTGATTTTTTTTTTGTGTTTAATTTGTTAGTTTAAATTAATTTGTCAACAGGAAATCAAAATACTCTTATTATCAGTAACATGTGATCATTCAAGGCTACTGGGTTAAAAATTGCGTATTAAACTTATTAAATAAATATTATAATTAATTATTTTTAATAACATGTCAAATATTTTTAAAATTTTTTGTAAATATAAAAAATATGTCTCATAAAGTAATCATATTATTAACAAATTAAACATGATAATTAATATTTAATACAAGAAAGAGAAGAAAAAATTAAAATTAAAAAAATGTAATATAAAATTTTAATAACAGAAATAGACAATAAACCAATTTTAAAATGGTATAAGAATATAGCATGTTTGTCTAAGAATCTTTATTTATCAAGATAAGTAGTTATGTAATTGTCATTTAAAATGAGTTAACTATCACGATTACGTTACATAAATAAGAGGACTAAGATCAAAAGGCGTAACAGTGCTATATCACCAAATGAATAAGAAAAGAGAGAAATAATGTTGTGAGTTGTCATTTTTGGTTGAAAATTAAATAAAAAATTTAAAAGAATATCATCATTATCACTTTATCACCAAGTAATGTTAGGCATTGATCCCATGTCTCGCCCTAAGGGGCGTGACGCCTTACGGCATCATTCAAAACAACTACCTCTTTGGCCCTTGTTTTGATTATCCAAAGAAAAAGGAACTAAAGATATAACAAGCTGGTAGCTAGGACCATAATATTAGTGTTCTTTTTATCATCTTTGTATAAAGTATTAATACATCATAAATTATCATAAATTTTGAATAGTTTGTGTTACTAAAAAATATTTTTTTCAACTTGAATGCAAACATTAACAGGCATTTAATTTAATATGAATTTATGTTATGTGCTAAAAGATACCGAATTTAATAGTTTAGTTAATTAATTAATTCTCAAACACAAATATAAATGCAAAATGTTGTGAACAGTTTTTTATCATCAAAGTTGGAGAATTGTAACCGCGAAGCAACGCTAGCTAGAATGAGGCTTATTGGCATCCTCTTGTTACTAACCATAGTAACAACTCCAATTACATGTGAATTTAATATAAATATCAAATTCTAAGTTGTATGTATGTGTGTGTATGTATCAGTGACGGAGCTTGAAAGCTTTTAAAGAGGGGCGAAAAATTACGAAAGCCAGAATACATGTAATTTTTTGAAACAATGGGCGAAACCACTATTTTAAATTAAAAATAACCTTTCTGACCGAAAAAATAACATTACGGACGAAAAAGAGCGGGGCAGCGACCCTAAAGAAGCTTCGTCCTTGGTATGTGTGTGTGTGTATGTATGTATGTATGTATGTACGTACGTACGTACGTACGTATGAACTGATAATTATTATTATATGTGCTAGGTGTTGACATGAATAGAGGGAAGAAAACAGCAACATTCAAGATTTGCGAATACATTATGCCATGGAATAAATGTGAAACGTTAGCATGTAATGGTGGGTGCATGGAACTTAGAGGATATAACGCCCTTGGGGAATGCATAAACAACAATACTGAGTGTCTTTGTCGATGGAGGTGTGATTAAATCCACCATTTAATGTGGAATTTTTTTAATAATCAAATTTCATCCAAACTTATATATATTTAAATATGAAATGATGTTTAGTTCAACTGATTGTTGTAATGTGTTTAACTAATTTAATTTACTTGTACGTTACAACATGATAAGGGTGGATGATGTACTTGTTTGTTTCATTAGAAAACGTATGTCAGTCAGTTAGGCAGTATTTTAATCATTAAATTTTTATCGGAGTCTGCGAAAAATAAAACTAAAAGGAAAGAAAAATAACATGTTTAAGCTACTTCGATTGAAGAGCAAGGTTTTTTACCTCGGCAAAACAATCGGGTGGTTGGAAAAGAAGAATGCGTCTTTTTTTTTTATTATTTATTTTATTTTAATTTTTTAAATGTATATTGATAACATAGGATAATTAGATTTTAGTAATATTATAACTTTATTTCTACAATACTTTACACAGGTTTTACATTTACCAATCATATTTAAAAAATATAAAGTGTTTATATAAGGGTTGTTTGGCAAGTCTAAACATGATATTTTTAAATCATTTAGATTCAGACCTTTGTTTCCAATATCTAAATGAAAAAATGTTTGAATGAGCATCTTAATGGTTCAAATTTGAGCATATGTCTGGATGAGTCTGAATAAAAGGGGTTGTCTTCTCTTCACCTCTCCAATCCTCTCCGATGACCTCCTCTCCTCGATCTCTGACGACGACAAAGACCTCTCCTCTCTGACGACGTTTTCAGATGTTCAACCAAACATTATTATTTGATTCAGAGCCTCTTAACCATGTAATTACTAACTCAACATTTCATATTTCAGAGGTTAACAAACGACCCGTCTAAACTACATAAATTGTCTGTGTAATTTACCAAATGGTGATGGAGTGGCACAAACATTATAATTTTAATTTATTTTGCGCTTCTCCATACTATGCTCTAACATTACAACTTATATAAAAAAAAATAAAAATATTTAAAATAATTGTGTTTTAACTATACAAACTAATACTCATTTTTCTTTTAATTTTTCTTCTATGTTAAACATTCACTCATTTTTCTTTTAATTTTTCTTCTATGTTAAACATTCAATACATGATTTGTTTTAAGTTATTAAGTACAACAGTGATTTTAGTGTAGAGATATATACAGATAAATGATTCATCTTGTTGTCAACCATTGCTTAGTCCACTGGTAAAGCTCCAACCTTTCATTGTAGAAGTTGTGGACTTTACTCTCGTTGGGGTCAAGTTGAAGGACATTTATCCCATATGACGATCCTGAGGTTTATCCCAGGTTTCTCGATGTTAAACATTCACTCATTTTTCTTTTAATTTTTCTTCTATGTTAAACATTCAATACATGATTTGTTTTAAGTTATTAAGTACAACAGTGATTTTAGTGTAGAGATATATACAGATAAACGATTCATCTTGTTGTCAACCATTGCTTAGTCCACTGGTAAAGCTCCAACCTTTCATTGTAGAAGTTGTGGACTTTACTCTCGTTGGGGTCAAGTTGAAGGACATTTATCCCATATGACGATCCTGAGGTTTATCCCAGGTTTCTCGATGGGAGGCGAGGGTTTAATTACCTATTTCACAAGGTTTCCGTGCATATGAGGGTGTCTTCGGTGGGTCCGGATAAGACAACATACATGAAACATTGTCTTTTAATAATGATTCATCTTGCAAACTTGTAATCCACACAAATGAACTATTATTATTTAATAGCAAAGAAAATTGAATGAGATAATAAGGAAATGTGAAATGTCAATATTTGGTAAAAAAATTTAAAAAATGAAAAAAATATTTTTATTTATTATTATAAACTGTAAGATTGGAGTTGATTTTTTCAAATCTAATAATGATTGTTGTAGAGTTGATCAGAATGGTTTTAAAAGTTAACCATAATTTATTAAATGTGATTAAAAACATATTTTAAGTCTTCTATATGTGAATTATTATATGTGATGAGATGAAATTGTATTGGTAAAAGGTTGCAAGTAGTAAATACATCATCTCTATAATTTTTGTTTTTCAATTTGGCAAGAGTTTATTTTATTTATTTTTATCTTATTATATATGTAATTGCTATTTTGTCATTTGTTTAGTATATTATTATTGTCTTTGCTTATCGAAGATACTACATTTATTTTTGTCTATTTCATATACATCATAAATTGCGGTATATATTAATTTTAAATAGCGTGTGTTGTATAATATAAACTAAAAACAATTATAAAGAGGACAAGATTGCTTTTTTCACAATAATTTTCATGATTTAAAGGGACAAAATTGTTTTTTTTATCAATTTGAATACGACAGTAAATACAAAAAATAAATTAATAATAATGATTATAAACGTTCAGTTATCAGGGACCATTCTGACAAATAAATCAACATTTCGCACAAAAAATAGAGGGTGATGACTTGAACTAGGAAAACTCACTGGCCCAACGCAGAGCAATATTTGCTCTATATGAGACTCCAATACAAAATCTCTTATAAAAAAGTCAAGAGACTATCACTAAGTTAAAACCCTTTGGTATAAATCAATTATATGATTTTGTAATTTACTTTATTTTATAAACTTTTATTAAATCTTCAAATTTATATAATACTTTAATAATTAATTGTTGTATCTTTTGTATTAATTGTTAATTTATAGCTGAATTAATAGCTATTAAATACAAGTTGGTAACAGATATCGACAATTAATTAATTTATATGAATCTCAACATATGCATTTATAAAAGCACAATGTGGTAAATGATTTTTTTGTTGTTTTGAAAATTAAAACAAGGAAACACTAGAATGAAGCTAATCGGCATTCTTTTGTTACTTATCACAACAACGACGACTCCAATTGCATGTGATTTAATATAAATATAATTTTTTTAATTTTTTTATATATGTTTATTATTACATAATTAACTGATAATTATTAATTATTATGTGTATTATTAATAATTAGGTACTTATGGGGGAAAGACAGCAACAACGTTCAAGGTATGTGAATACGTTATGCCAGCGGTTGATTATGAAATGTTAGCTTGTTTTGGTGGTTGTCTTGAATTGAAGGGTGGTACCGCCCTTGGCGAATGCATAAATAACAATACTCAGTGTCGTTGCCGATGGAGGTGTTAATTAATTAATTAATAATTTCTTCTAGTAGTTAATTAAAATCTATATATTTTTACCCTTTTATCTTTAAATAATTAAACTAAATATGAGAATCATGCAAGTTAATTATATGCTGAAATATATATATATATATATTTGTTTTAATTAAAAGGATTATATATTGGTTGTTGTAAGTAACTAGGGTTGTCGCCCGCGCGTTGCGGCGTGACCCTTTATTTAACATGATAAAAATATGGTTTCAAAAACCAAAACTCAGATAGTATAAACATATCATTGTGTTAGAAAATTTTAACACAACTTTTTAAAATAATAGTAAAAAATAAAAATTTTCTAAAACTTTTTTTTATAAAGGGCATAGCCCGAAAAAATATATAACCAACAAACAAATGAATTACAAGACGACTAGGGGCATCCCCTGAAACGCGACTACCAAAAATACAAGCCCATTGGGCAATCACAACCGGACCTATACAAAATATCACAATGGGCCAAAAGTTAGACAAACCAACACACAAGAGAAGGCCCAAAGTGCAGAACAACCCATATATTTTGGGCAAAAGGAACAAAAGCCCAATCCACAAAATAGACAAACCCATAAACAATATGCAAAAAAAAAAGGGTCAAGTTATATCGTTATCTTAATATGACTATTTGATCATGACAGTGATATCATGAATATCGAAACACAAAAATAAAACGGTCACAATGGTTGTCAATCTGTACTAAAATAGTAAATCGAACTTTATTACAAAAGCAACCGTCATTCTCAAGTAACATGAGCCGAAGCATAAGTGTGACTATAATATTATTAGACTCACAACGTAACAAAAACCTAATGCCAACAGTAAACAAGACACACTTAGTCGTAAATGTTGGATATATGATGTCCGATCATCGATAATATCAACGTTGCTATCGGGGTACGATCCAAATAGTTACACTTTGGAAGATAGTAATGTGACTATGTCTGAAATTTGTTTTAGACGTATTTAATTTCACGAATTATTTAAAGTGGTGTGTTATTATTATTTGTGAAATAATAATAACATTGGAGGAATTAATTATTGTGATAATTAATTATAATTAAATTGATAAAATTTAATTAGTTAAACTTTAGACATTTAATTAAATGTTGCTAACTAGTTGCTAGTTAGTAATATGGAGGGTAGTAATTAAATGGTTTAATTACTAAAAGAAGTTAATTAAATTAAAAGAGTTTAATTTAAATTAACATGTGAAATAAAAGGTGGGAAACCAATTTTGAATTGGTAGTCAAAAGATCCTATTTTTGTGGATCTAATTTTGATTTTAAAAGGGAGATCAAACTTGATATTTCACACAATTTTTTCACCCACTCTCCCACTCTTCTCCTTGGTGGCCGAAATCCCTCCTCTCTTCTCTTGTATTTTTCGGCCAAAGCACCACCACACACCACCACCATAACCGAACCACCCTAGGTGGTTTTACAATACCGGGTTGTTACGGTGATACGCGATAGAGATCATGGTTCGTGATTCAAGTCATCTAGCGAGACTACTATCGAATCCAATGTGTGTTTTTGGAGATTCTTTATTGAGGTCAATTCTAAACACCCTATGGTTGTTTTTGTTTATTCGTATGTAACTGGATTCCTGGTTTTGGGAATTTTGTTTATTAAACAAAATGTGTAACCTAATTCGCTTCCGCTATCGTAAAACCTGATTTTATAATTAATATGATTAATTAAAAGTTTAAAAAATGGTTACTACAATTCCCAACAGTAAAATCTTCAAAATCTACGAACCTAAACGCAAACGATTAAAAATTAGAATATAATAATGTTGTTGTTGTTATTATTATTATTATTATTATTAATTTAATAATAATAATATTATTACTATAATAAAAAAAATTATAAAATTATAATTATAATATAATATTAATATTATATTATTATTATATTGTTATTAATATTATATTATAATTATTATAATATTATTGTTAATATCATATTATTATTATTATTATTATTATTATTATTATTATTATTATTAAAATATCATTACTGTTCATAAAACTTAGAAATGTAAATATAAAAAATAGATAATGTGTATAAGTAATTTCATTTCATATAAGCAGTCGTATTTGATGGTGAAGTAGGTGGGGGACGAGTTGTAACTAAGAATGATAAATAGGAACCTTATTTTTTCGCCGACCTCTGTTTTCCTTTTCTCATAGTTGCACATAGAGAAGGGAAATAAGATGAAGAAGGGGTGGGTCGTGGGTGTGGAGAACAAAAATGAGTGTATGTGTGTGTGAAAGATGTGTGGTGTGATACTGGATTAAAGTGGTTTGTTGAGATGTACCTATCTCTATATTGGTCATCAATTTGACTGGTTGGATTGGATTTAGAACCAGATAACATCATAAATACTATGTAAATACATTACACACAAACACACACACACGCATATATATATATATATATGTATTTATGTATATTTATAATTACAAAAACAAATATTATATAACTAAAAACCGGTTCAACTGAACCATTTTCCGAGCGGACCTTTGGTCGAACCGGCCGATCCAAGCACATAACCAAACAACCTGGCTGCCGAAATCCGATCCAACCACATCCCGTTGCGAAGCGCGTGCCATGTCCCACTAATTTCGGCAAATAAGCGAATCACTTGGTACAAGTGTAACATGTTGTCGAAGTTCTCTTGAACGTATGCCAATTATTGAGTCTAGGTAAGGATATAAAAATCGCTTTCATATTAATTTTTATTTTTTGGGTAGACTCTATACTCAATTAGATAAGAATCAAATGTTCAACCATTCAAAAAAAAAAAAAAACGAAATCTGTGAGAAAATTCATGTGAGTTTTCTAACCTAATAATACCTTTGTATGACTGGAAAATTGATAATATCAATTTGTTGTTTGATTAAAAAAATAATAATAATATTAACTATGGCAAAGGTTAAAAAATTGGTTTGATAGATAGTCATAGCCCCTTATAGTTATGTGTAAAATAGATAACTACTTTTGAATTATCTTATATCCAAAGAACTAAAGTAAAAAATAAGCTAGCAAGTAACTTACTTTCAAAAACCAATTTTTTATCTTAAGAGATATACTTCTAAAGAGCAATATATTTTTGAAGTGTAATTTTACTTCCAAAATCCTACAATTTTCAATGCATAGATTCACTTTCAAAACCCTATAACTTTTGATGTACAATTTTACTTCCAAAATACAAGCAAATCATCTTCGAAATCAATTAATCTGAAATACTATGACTTCTATAGCTTGTTTAACCCAGGGGTAGAGGCGCGCAAATCGGGTTTTTTTTATCCGGTTCCAGAATCGGTTCCGGTTCCGGTTCCAATTGGTTGCAGTTTCAGTCAACAAAGTCAATACCCGGTTCCAGTTTTCGACCGGTTCGGGTTTTTATAACACCCCGACCGATGGCGTAAACGTCGGGATGCCACGAGGGATGTGTAGATTGTTCATAAGCTCTTGAGCATCTAAATAAATAATCACATATCAATTAATTACAACAAAATAATTACACAAAAATCATGTTTGTCATGTTTTGAATTACAATAATTACTCAAAAGATGTAGCTAAATTAACTAAATCCTGAGTCCAAAAGATGTAGAGCTACCCTTCTTGTAACATCAGTGTCGGAAACGTCACCGGAACAGTGATTTCTACAGTACGTGAACAGTAATCAGGTACAAATCTTATATAATTCAGTGTATTTCATATTCATATTGAGTTTCAGTACCATTTCAGATTATCAAAACAGTGAATTTATAGTCATTTCAGAAAAATCAGTTCAGAACAATAGTTTTTGAGTCAGATAATTATCTGGCAACACAGAACTATCATGTGATTTATTTGTTAGGATTTTATTATGTATAAACGTATGTGAGGATTACAGAACAAAACAACACGAATGTCGTTACGTGAATGCTAAACCGACGGATTATTCGTATAGGTGACGATCTGTACGAATAAATCTGAAAGTTTAACGTTCTGAATGATATTCAATAATTAGAAAACAATATTGAAAAGTGTAGTTATCGTCGTGTTTGATCGGGTGACGATTCGAACAAATACGCGCGATGACCGCGCGATTCGATTTAAACGTGAAATAAATATTTTGTAAATTAAATAATTAGAAGATATTTAGTAATTTATTAGGAATCACAACCTAAAATAATTTTCTAAATTCTATCTTTAAAATCGGATCGTTTCGTTACGAAAACGACGAGAAACCGGCATCTCTACGCGAAACCACGCGAAACCGAACGAACCTGAACATACCCGGGTAAACCCAAGCCATTTATTATGATTTTTAATGCCATTTAAGCTACCCAACCACCAGCCACCAACCCAACAGTCGTTCATCCCTTCTCTCTAAGATCTTGTGCCCAAATCTCAACCATTTTTAGCGTTTTTGGTGTCAAAACAACCACTATCACTTGTAGATCATGAAAGTACAACGGATCTAAGGTTTTATCCAGTCAAATCGAGGTAAAGATTATGGTTTTATTGCGTTTTTAGGGTTTCTAAAACCCTCTTGGTCGAACCATCATTTAACCGGTTTAGACCACTTCGAGCCTTAGGATTCACTCAACAACACCATAAGATGAAGTAGGAACCAACTCTACCTCAATACCTAGCCTATTTGTCAAGAAACCATGGCTGCACCTCCACGGTCACACAGGCCGAATGAGCATCCTCAGTTAGGCCGAATGGCCTCATACTCAACCCATTCGCCGAATGTCTTGATCCAGCCAACCAGTCCCATTCGACCCTCACTCGGCGAATGGCCTTGCCGAACCACCAAGCTCATTCGCCGAAAGACTACTGGCCGAAGCAGGTCCTTTGCCATTACCCATTCGATCGGCCAGCACCATCCCCATTCGCCACTCTCCTTCGGCATAGGCTCATTCGCCCATCATCTCATCGAAACAGCTCTCATTCGGCTCAACCTATTCGCCCAAAGCCCTTCGGCCATCATTGATTTGGCCCAACCATCTCTCATTCGGCCTATACCCCTATTCGGCCAGGACTTTGTTGGCTAAGGGTTAATCAGTTAGACATGAAGTGATAACATGGTTTGGGTAGGGTTGGATCACATGAGTGCATGCATGGGAGTCGATTGAAAACGTGTGTGCATGGGAGTAACCTAAGGGTTTTCATTCTCATGTAACCATATTTGAGGAACTAGGGTGCTTTGAATAGGCATGGAGATCTAACAAGAGAACCTTAAAAGTTAGTATCATTTACACATAAGTAGTGAACATTACTTGGGTTTAACATACTTGAGACATCATGGGAATCGAACAACACCTTAGGGTTTCGAGTGTTGAGATAATTATCAACATTTAACCCTTAGGAGATTCGTAAAGACATGAAATCAACCTAAGTGATTCACTAGAAATGTCAAGAAATTGTTCAAAGATTTAAAGTCAATTAATGGGCCGAGGTTGGCCCAATGGGCTTAACTTAAGCCCATCATGTAAAGGAACTTACTTTCTTTAAAAGCAATTATGTCTTAGTAAAAGAAATTAAATTGTAAACCTTGTTAAAACAAATTTAAATGATTTTTCCTAAATAAGTGTTTATCAAATAATGAACTAACTTAAAATAATCGATTAAAGACTTTAAAGGCTATTGTGGGATAAGGGCTGTAAATGGGTAATAAGTTAGAATAAGTTAGATGAACCTTAGAAATGCAATAGTATCTAGGACACTTAGTTGCACACCAAGACCAAAGCCTTAGATACAACGTCTATTATACGTACTTATCGTGTACGAATCTCTTAAAACAACTCAGGTGCTAAAGATACATAAGCTACAATCAAAGAGCGCACATTATCTTTTGTGAATCAATTGCACAGCAACACAGGTGAGTTCATTGCCCCTTTTCTAACATTTTTGTTTTAAAACGCGGGGCTGAGAAGCATGCGTAAACTATTTTTATTTAAACTGTTTATTTAAATGCTTTTATTGTTATATGTCTTTACATATATATGTTGTTGATACTCCTAGACTCCTGTCTAGAAAATTATTGAACAGATCAAGTTATCAAATAAATTTAAGTACTCTTATGAGTAATACCTTAAATTTAAACTCTAAATAAACCCTTAGTCCATCAATTTCAAATTCAAGAATCTAAAGTCAAAGTGAAATCAAATGAACAAAATCAATAGATCATATTCCAAGGAATCATAACTCAGTGTGTGATCTGAGATTCAAGAATCATAATCAAATCAATTACCATTGTAAATCATGGAAATTCCAAAGATCAAGATCAAGAGACTCAAGGAATCAGAAATCATAAATGTGTGTGAATCATTGAGATAATGAAATCATTACAATCTAATGAAATCATTAATATTCGAGATAAGGTGGATGTCAGTTGTATAGGGAATCAAGACCACGTGTAACACACATAAAGTCCCTTCAGGTATAGAAGACTCTTGTAGTCAGGCTATATGGGCAATAACGTGAACTATCAAATGAAATCAATATCAAAGTCAAAATCAAGAGAATCAAGAGATCAAGAATCAAAGGATATCCTTAAAGTCCCCCCATGTACAGAAGACCTTTGGGTCAAGCTGTAAGGGCAAAACATTAAAGTCCCCGCATGTACAGAAGACCTTTGGGTCAGGCTGTATGGGCATCATTAAAATCCCGTCACGCCCAGGTATACTCCTTGTGAGTTATGCCTGGTATGGGTCACGTGTGAGAGGTTACAACTTGGACAACCACCAATAACTAAGTCTAATTGATTGAGTAAACACCATACCCAATCATCATGTCTTAGTTGTATTTAAATGTTTTATTTAATTATTTAATTAAATAGTTGACACTTTACTAATATCACTGATTTTGGGAAATCATGTATCTATGTTCAAAATCAAGAGAATCAAAGGTAAATCAAGTTTTGGGAAATCATAATCTAAATCAGAGGTGTGTTAGGTAAAAATGCTTAATTATCATTAACATCAATGTCCTATGCGGATTAGTATGTGGTGGGATGGCGTCTGGGCGGGGTTGTAGCCTTGACCCAGGGGTATGCCCTATATATAAGCATACCGATCTGGATGATACAGGTGATGTTAATGAGGTTAGGGTCTTTACCGGAAGAGGTTTTCAAATCATTTTCATTTATTAACTATATGAACTCACCAACCATGTGTTGACTTGATTTTTGCATGACTTCTCAGGTGACGAACAGGTCAACTAAGGAGTTATTCTTTTTGGACTAGGACTTCAGATAGAAGGCTTAGCATTTTGGACCTGCATACTTTTGAAGACATCATTATACAAATTATTTTGTATATCTTGTGTAAATACAAGATAGAAATTTATGATGTTGATGGTAGATTTACATTGTTAAATTATAAACAATACTGATGTAATTTAACTTTGTAATTCTATTATATTTAGCATTTCTCATTTATATCATGTGCAAATGTAAACAATCTGATCATCACGATTATCACTCATGATATCGCGCCCCGGGAACCTTCCGCCCGCCGGGACAACCGATCCTCTCCCGCCGGCTCGGGGTGTGACACTTCTCTACTTACTTCTCTTTATTTCTTGAAACATGTAGAAAATCAAGTGTCAACTACGAAGTAGTTGGTGAGTAATCATAAGTTTTTCACTCTTCAAAACATTTATTAACATTCATAAAAATTATTGTTTAAGAGAATTCACATGGCAACCTGTGAGATAATCCAACTCTGTAAAACCACAAACACCACAATCACATAATCCAAGTAATCACAAATAATCATCCAAGTATAATCAACCAATCTCAACCAAAAACATATCAAATCAATAATTATCATTCATCATATTTATCTTAATATAAGTTATCATGGAAGACCTCAGTCGACTCAATCAACGGCGGAATCATCGCGGAGGACCGCAGTCAACTCAACCAACGATATTCCTAATAAGCATAAGTGTCAATACAGTGCACTGCGGAGGACCTTAGTCAACTCAACCAACAGTAGAATCACCAAGGAGGACAGAAGTCAACTCAACAACAGCAATTCAGTCATTGCGGATGACCTAAGTCAACTCAACCAACAATGTCTTACGAAATTATAATAATCCACATCAATCAATCATTATCTCAATAATAAGAATATCATAATGATAATCCAGGTATCACCCATGTGTTATCAAAATATATTCATTTCTGGTATACATGTTCCACCTCGAGTTTAAAACAAAAATAGTTTAAAAGGGGGTTATGAGAACTCACCTGAATTCCTTAGATTCAGTGTTTGTAGAATACACGCTCACGTATGTAAAATCACAGACACTTCAACAACCTGTATTTATCACGTGTTTCATATTCGTAAGTATTTATGTTTGATCATGATTAAGTTATTTATATTCGTTTGCCCTTTAGTTATTAGGTGCTCGATCAACTTAGGTTCATTATCTAAGTTGTAAAGTTACGCATCAAGATTTCCTATTCTCATTATAAAAGATAGGTTTAACACTAGTTAGTTTAATCAAATGCTATATCATGGTTTTTAATAAGAGTATAGAATCTATACATGTTGCAAAGGTGGTGAACCTTACACACATATATATATTCATAGTTGCATGCATGTTGATGCTAGTTAACCAATATATCTTAAGTTGTCGAATTTAATTAAGTTTAAGAAAATTCAACTTAGGTCATTTCCATGAGTTGTTCAAGTTACATAATTTTCTTAAGTTTAAACTTATTCTTATTATAAAAAGGTGGCAATTTAAAATTCTCCATGCATGCATGAACATAGATGAATCCATGTTTCTCATGTTCTTTTGTTTACCCTTAATCTTAGTTCGAAAATTTAAATTCGACAGCTCAAATGGTTCAGCCACAACCTTAGGTTCGCTGCTCATCATGGTTCGGCAGCCTAGGGTTCGTAGCCTTGGGTTCGTGGTCCCCTAGGTCTGGCACACTTATGGTTCGTCGCCTATAGGTTCGCAGCCAAAGGGTTCGCTATGAGCCTTGGTTCGTTGATGGGAGCTTCAGCCATGCACAAGGTTCGGCCCATCTCAGGTTCGTGGCTTCCCTGTTCGGTTGGGAGGAGGCTCGCAGGTCATGGGTTCTAGGTTCGAATCAACTAGGGTTCGCCGCTGGTAGGGTTCGGCCATCCCTTTGCCCAGCTCAAGAGAGGTTCGGCTAATCTCCTTTTCGCGAACCAGCAGCCCGTGGCTTTTCATCATCATCATCCTCGATCCTAGTTGGTTGCAGGTTCGTCTCTAGCTTCCTCGTACATTTACCAGTTAGTTTTCAAGGTTTCTATATGTCAAAATAGTTTAAAAAGGTGGTATAATAACCGGTTTCTATATGGGTAAAAACCAAAAAGTAAAGTGAACAATCTACCTTCAAATCGCGTTCAAATGCTTGAAATCTTCGTGGTTTCTTGTTCTACTCGGTTAGATGAACGATTTGGCACCAAGATCTCTTGAAATGGTTGAATTTTGGTGAAGTAAACTTAGAGAGAAGTTACGGAGAGAGAGAAGTGACGAAAATGGAATTTAGAGAGATAAAGCGGTCTTGCAAAATGAAGAGAAAGAAAAGAGAATGTGCTTTTATAGTCTGGTTTCTTCCCGCGTGTTCGGTCTCGTTTGTTACGCGTTAACGATTATCAACTTGCTCGTTTTCACGTAAAATATATTTTTAGAACATGAAATGTTTAAATAGAGTAAATTCGTTTAACACAATGATTTTAATTAAATTCGTTTTATAAAATGTTCTTATTTATTTCCGTTAAATTACTTATTTAATAAAACAATTTTATTCAATTCGTTTAAGGTTGTAATTCCTAATAAACGTTTTGAATTCTTTTTCTTAAATTTAAATATCGTTCGATATTATTTCGGTTATCTCATTGAAATGTGTTACTCACGTACGAATTCGTAAAGATCGCCACCTTTCCGAATCCATCGTTCATATTGTATTTCGATTTGATTCACGATTTAGGAATATCGTTTCAGTATATTATTCCTAATAATTATATTCATGCGAATTATCACCCACGCGAATACATTATTAAGTTTAATATTTCTGAAATAACATTCGCGTTTGAATTATATTTGTAACCTCACCATCGCTTAATTATTTTCAATAATGCTTTCATTACCTTATTACCTTGAATATTATAATTTCCCAATCCAAATCCCACTAATTCATATCACTGACACATCCATGATAGACTGAAATAAGCTTATGTATAGGGCATATGTAGGAGTAGGTCGCAACATATCCAGCCACCGTCCCACCACCATTTCGATAAACCATGACCATGTGTCCTTAACTATATTTAGTAAAAAATCTTTAACCAACTTTTAAACCTTTGACATTCCAAACCAAAACCTCGGATTCTCCTCACCAAATCCTCAACACTGATATAATCATGATAAACCGAAGATGGTTTATGTATAGGGCATACGTAGAAGTCAGTCGCAACTGTTTCAGCCGCCAGCCCACCACCTCTTCGATAGACCATGATTATACCCTTGTCTATCTTTGGTGATAGAATCCTATACGACTACCAATCCCAAATCCAATCATATCATATCATCCCATCTATATATTTCTAAAATAAACTCTCTGGTTTTGTTTAGTTGTGTTTCAAAATAGACTTCCCATGGTTTATGCTCATTATGATAATATACGTTCTCAATAGTGTATACCAGTGATAATTACATCCAATAATTCATAGTAATTATCAATTATCATACCAGGCTTTAACAATACAAATATTTATATAATGAAATGCCTGAAATATAGTGATGTTACAGTTTTGGCCGGGTATAGGTGGAACCAATTCTGTTTTCGGTTTTAATTTGTCTAAAAAACCGGACTCATTTGTATCATTGGTTCGGGTATGACCGGTTCCGGTCCGTTTTTTTGCCCACCTTTGCCCAGGGGTAGTACCCCTTGGACCCCTATTGTTCAACATGCTTCATCCCCTTAGACTCTCTCCAATGCGCCCTTACGGGCAGCTATATGTCCCACGTGGACAGCTGCATCTCCAAAGGATGCAATGGAGTGCTCCACATTTTCCCCACTTTGCACTTTCGAAGCCAAGTGCAGAGAGAGAAGGTGGAAATGATGTGAAAGAATGATGATGTATGTGGGAAGGATGAGTTAGAATTAAAAAGATGAGAGAAAATGCATGTGGAAAGGATGAGTAAAAAACTGATGTGACAGTGATGACTAGGACGTATGTAGTAAATGCGACCTTTAGCATCGCTGGTAGTCTTAACACCACAATGGGTATACAGCTCCATAAACTATAAGATTATCAAAATGTGTACAACATTACTCTTGTCCACTTGTTTGATGTTTTATAATGACTTCTTTTTTGGTCATTCATTTAGCAAATTTAATTATTCCAAAATACTTAGATAATATTAAAATCACCAACAAATTAAATTATACGTGTAAGTAGACATTTTTAATTCGAATTAACAATAAACGATCATTATATTGAGTCTCCAACGATAACTTAACTCAAACAATTTCAAGTCTTGATTCTAGGTTTAAAAGGTTTAAAAGTGACTACTAAATTGTCATGTTTGCTTGGAGATGAATAATTAACGTTGAACCCTTGATTTTCTATCCCTATTTATGTTAGGAAATCGTATGGACTGCAAACTTTGATGACTTGAGAGTTATGGTTTCACTATCAAATCGGAATACTTTGATGGTTCAATCAAAACATTTCAATCAGATAAAGCTTAAATGAACAGGAGCAAGTATGAATATTTGTATGATTTCAAGATAAAGCTTAAATGAACAGGAGCAAGTATGAATATTTGTATGATTTCATAAAAGAACCTGAAACATTGTTATTATGAAATATGAATGATCAAATGATGATTTAAAATACAAGGTTGGTTGGTAGTTTTATAATCATCATAGCTATCATTGCTAGTTATTTAACCGTTATAACCACATTGGTAGTTATATAACCATCACAGTTTTCAGTGATAGTTATAACCTCTATAACAATCGGTGGTCTTACCTGACCTCGTCGTTATTTGCTCACTTAAATTGTTAGGACAGGGGCTAGGACCCTGCACGCCCTGTAGATTTTCTTTAAACACTTGATTTTGTATATTCGTTTAAAGATTTAATGATCTCATAAACTGTTAGCAAGTGTCAAAAGTAACTAGCCGGTCTAACTTTTTAACCTGGCCAAGTTTTTTGCCCCTGTAAGGGAGACCCCAAACCTTATGAAACTCTTGGTTGGTTGGTCATTGGTGTATAGAATAAGAATAGTTTTAACGAGTGTGTACGTACTCACTTCACACCTCTTGACTTGTATCAATATATAATATTTATTTTTATTTCTCTTATATCTAAATAAAAAAAACAATTTTAGACTAAAATTGTGTACTAAAAATTTATTATATAATTTCATCGTCTTATAATGCATATGACAATGTGTTTTGTTGATCAAGTGGAAGAGAAAATAGCGTCTTACGTATTACACGAAAGAATAATTTACACCAAAAAAATGAAAGTATACGAATTGTCACACCCCGAGCTGGCGGGAACGGATCGACTTTCCCGTCGGGCAGAAGGTTCCCGGGGCGTGATATCGTTGTGATAATCGAAATGATCAGATTGTTTACATAGCACATGAGATATAAAATGAGAAATGCTAAAATGACATCAATACAGAATTACAAAGTTAAATTACATCACAATGTTCATGATTTAACTAAGTAATTCTACCAAAAGAATCACTGTGGCTTCTATCTTGTAACTGTACAAGATATACAAAATAGGATTCAATGTTTTGTCATATCCAAAGTATGCAACACAAAATGAAGCTAGGTCTTCTAAAAGTCCACTAGTTTAGCCTTTGCATATGAATGACTACACATGTTCGTCACCTGAGAAAACATGCATTTAAACAAAGTCAACACTAGGTAAATTGAAAACCTTGATTTGTTCACATGCACAATCACAATGTAAATTTCTGTTACTTGTATGGTGTTTGTTTCACCCGTTCACCTAATGGCTTCTCAATAGTTATATTCACAAGTAATATATCATCTTTGTAGTTATGCTTATATATAGGGCATATGTAAGGGAACCAAGCCCTAGCCAACATCCCACCACATAACTACTAGAACTCCACACTACTTGCAATACAACTATTGATATCCATCTCCATTCCACTTGTTCATCTCATTTGTTGATTACCTGTTGTATCATGTATAGAATAATATGCTAATAGAGTTTCAGTTATCAAACCGAAGTATTGATAACACTTATGTGTATTAAGGATATTAGATTTACTTAATCTGCTCCTAGTATTATTCTATTGTGTGACAATCCGGCAATTTCGGGTTAACTCCGTTAACTGAAAACTAACGGAAATGGTACGAAATCATATAATATCAAATTAAAAGGGTTTTAGTTGAACAAAATCAGTCTCAAGTTATTTAAATTGCAAAGTTAAAAATTGTAAAAACATTATAATCATCAATTTTGACTTTATAAGTCAAAATTCGACTAAACTACAAATTGAGTTCGAAATTCATGCTTAAACTAGATAATAATCGAATTAAATGAGTTAAAATCATCACCTTGATGATTACTAACCGTTTACATACGTTGTGGAACCATTAATTAGTCGAATTAAACCACAAATCAAACCAAAAGTCGTAACCGTCAATAGTTGAGGTAAAAATTGATACAATTCGATTAATAGAACCACAACTACACTCACAAAACTCATAGTCGGCCTCATTAGAATCCATTTCACACAAAGATTCGAAGTATCAAGTCTCAGATTGAAGAATTGATCGAGAGCTTGGCCGAACTCCAACCCAAAGTCGAGATACCTCAATTGGATATCAAATCAAGTAAGTGATTACTCCTGAACAACCTAAAGTGGCCGACTAAGCATATCCATATCTTAATTTCGGCCTTAAACATCGAATTGTATGAATTTGATCAATTAGGGTTCATAGAAAAACGATTTGGGGGTTTCTGTTCAATCGAGTTTAATAATGAAATCTAATTGTACAGTGAGTTTCGGAATCATGGTCTTAATGAAAAACATATCTCAATTCCAATAATCAACAATGAAGTTAACGGATTCGAACTCTAGGGTTCTTCGGCTTGAGGATTTGGGGGATTTCAATAAAACGAATTTGAAAATCAAATTGGGCTATACAGATAGGGTCGTGGTATCACATGGAACGAAATCCCTATGTTAATTTCACTTTGAATTATCGAATTATATGAATTAGGTAACTAGGGTTTATCATTAGAACGGATTTGGGGTTCTAGATGCAAATTATGTCGAAAATTCAATTTTTCAGTTGATTTAGTTTCAGAAAACCCCGATTGAGAGTAGGCCTATGTTAATTGTATCAAACTATAGCGAATTGATGGGTTTCTTATTCTAGGGCTCATAGCAAAAACGAAATTGGGAATTTCCATATGGTTGGGTTTGATATTAAATTGAACATTATGGTGAGGGTCGACATTCTCTGTGTAATAGAAACCATACGAAATTAAGAAGGTTGGATCATAAATTCAATCAATTTGAATTGTGAATGAAGGAATACGAGTTCGAAACAATGGGGAATCGAATTGGGACTTTGGGCTTATGAACTATTGAATTAAAACAACCTGTAGACTCGAATTGATCACAGGAACCATAGCCCCATGGTTCTAGGTCCGATTGGGTTCGAATCGTGGGTTAATTGAAGCCATATGGTTTCGGTATTGTTAAACGAAGGGGAATCCGGGAAACTATGGTTAAAACAATTAATTCTGGAGTGTTATTGTGATTCCCTAGCGGGCTGTACTGGTAGCGGGTGTGTGTTGTGAAGTGGAGGTCGCGGGTTCGATTCTGGGTTCCACCATTTTTGAGAATTTAAAACTATTTTAGTATTTTTGTCATAACTTTCTCGTTCTAGCTCCGTTTTAACCCGTTCGAGATCCGTTGGAACCAGAATCGAATCTCGAACATGATGAAATAATAAAATCAATATTTTAAACAAAAATTCATGTCGCGTATAATTACGCTTATAAAATCAGATACGGTTATATGATTTATTTAAACGACTTTAAAGTCATGCGTACTTACAGACGCACGATTCTAACAATCTAACATACGTGTGTTGACACATATGTGAATTCAACCACAAAATGACATCCCGAATAACACTAAGTTACTGTTTAAACACAGATTTTTCGTAGAGGATTATCTACGCGAGTTCACGTGTGTTTGATCATTCTGCTACATTCAAAGGTGCGTACACGACCCCTTTTCTTATTTTACTGTTTTGGGGGAGAAAACATGTGCAAACAAACACTTTTAGATACATATCACTTGCATGAGTTAGCTGTTTACATTAAGTACGAACATAGCATTATAAGTCCTTACATATCGAACCGTTTAGTTTGCCGTAGTGCAAAGCTTGGTAGTTGGAAATAGATCTATTAGGTTTGACAAACCTCACTTGGTAGATGGGATCTACGCAAGTGTTTGACTAGCCAATTTACATTACTATTGTTTGTGCTAGACAATAGTGGAAAGGCAACCAACATTCAACAGTCAGCTTCGGTGTCGACCACTTATGTAAATAGTACAAATGACTAGCTATCATGACTATGCATGTGTGATTATGTTATCTGCAAACATTTGTGAATACTTATACCTGTGTATGCACCAACCTTTGTGTTGACTTGACTTACATGTTTCTCAGGACGTTAAGGTACAAGATCAAGCAAGCATGGACTAGGAGATCGAGTCGGATGCATATTTTATATTTCTGTTATTTGGATTTGCACATTTGGGACTTTGCTTTGTAATTTACAGTTTTCAAACCGTTATGTTTGTTTTTGTTTTAAAAACGCTTCCGCAACGTTAGAACTTTGATATTACAGTTTTAGACCAAATTATGTTTTGAAAATCATATAGAGGTCTTCGTTATGTCTAATGATCTGAGATCCTGGTTTGTCACGTCCCAAACGGTATGATTCCGTTAGTTGAAATTTGGGGGTGTGACAGATTGGTATCAGAGACATTGGTTATAGCGAACTAGGTTTGCATTAGTAGACTTAGACTATAACTGTTAGATATTAGACACTTGTTTACGCAACTGCTTTTGCCTAGTATTTACATATGGTCTTATGTAACAGATATGGCAGCACCGTCACCACCGCACGTGATCGTACTGGATGATGAGGAGCCGATAGCTCCAGCATTTCAAGATCACGAGGAGGATCCGGAGGAGGATCCCGTAGAGGAGTCGGATGAGGATCCGGAGGAGGATCCCGTAGAGGAGTCGGATGAGGATCCGGAGGAAGACCCGGAGGAGGTTGACCCAGAAGAGGATCCAAAGGAGGATCCTGAGGAGACACCGCAAGGGGACCCACAGAAGGCACCTGAGGAGGATCCCACCGAGGAGTCTTCATATCGTATGCCACCTAGATTTCGTGCCTGTAAGAGGCCACGATTTGAGTCGGATGATGTCGCCTGATTGACCTGGGAGTCAAAGTGGGCTAATGATCGGATCGAGCACATGGCACAGGAGCTCCGGGATGTAAACGCTCGATACACAGAGCTTCGCAGTGTAGTTCAGGGGATGGAGTCTCACATTGTGCATCTGACTACACGAGTGCAAGAGGAGGAACACCGAGCCGACATTGCTGAGGGGAGGTTGATTGCATTGGAGGAACAGTTTGTATCTGAAGCAGATGAGGAAGAGGAAGAGGAGGAGATACCAGCACAGGATGTTGATTCTGATGTTGATTCTACTATTGAGGACGCCTGATTTTTCTTTCTTTTGTTTCAACCTAGAAAGGAGGGTTGTGTCCCTATATTAGATGTTTGAAAACCTATGTTTTGATTTTGAATGTATTGTAATCAAATCAGATTATTATCTATTGAAAAACTATTACTTGTTGCCAATAGTTGTGTTAATTCATACAGTTACATGTTTGTTTGTTGTATTGTTTACACATTTCATCTTGGACTTTGATAACACTCTAACATTTATTCTAATTAGGAAGATAATGGCCGGTGAAAACGTCAATATGACAGTTGCAGAACTCAATGAGCTGATTAACAACAGGATCGCGGAGGCAATCGCGAATTACACCCAGACACACACGACAAGACCTCAGGGTCCAACAGGGGGATTGGTGAATCCACCGGTGTGCACGTTCAAGATGTTCTTGGACTGCAAACCTCATAATTTCAAAGGATCGGAAGGGGCCATTGGACTCCTTCGTTGGATTGAGAAGGCGGAATCAGTGTTTGAGATGTGCAACTGTCCTGATGAGAATAAGGTTAAGTATGCTACGGGAACTTTGGAAGGTCCAGCATTGACTTGGTGGAACTCCAATGTTCAAACTTTGGGATTGGGTGAGGCCAATGCCTTAACTTGGAATGGGTTCAAAACATTACTGCAAGAGGAGTACTGTCCTCGCAGTGAAATGCAGAAGCTGGAAGAGGAGTATTGGCATCTCAAGATGGAGGGGTCTAACATCGAGGAGTACACTACTCGATCTCATGAACTAGCCAGACTCCTACCTCACATGGCTACTCCAGCAAGTAAGTGGATAGAGAGGTACATAAGAGGATTGGTGCCTCAGATCCAGGGATTGGTTACTTCTGCAAATCCCACAACGATTCAACAAGCTGTTCGATTGGCACACCAATTGACTGACCAGGCAGTTTTACAAGGGACTCTACCTAAATGAACATCAGCTACTAAGGTGGGAGACCACAAGAGGAAGTGGGAAAGCAACAATTCCAAGAATTTCAACCAACAACCGTTTCAGCAGAACCAAAAGCAGGATTCAAACAAGTCTTATCACAATTCGAACAGTGGTCAGCAGTCATCATCATCAGGGGGTATATTGGTAAACACCCAAAGTGCAACAAATGTGAATTCCATCATGTTGGAAATCAGTGTGATAAGTTTAAGTGTCAACGGTGCGGTAAAGGAGGGCATGCAGCTAAGGATTGCCGCGGAGAACTGCAAAACAACTCCAACAATCAGAACAACAACCAGAACAACACTCAGAAGGGGTGCTTTGAGTGTGGTAAGACGGGGCACTTCAAAAAGGATTGCCCACAACTCAAGAAAGGCGGGACTAAGGATACTAACGGCAACGACAATGGCAATGGCACCAATAACAACAATACCAACAACAACAATGGTGCTAGGGGCAGAGCGTTTGTGATTGGAGGACGACAGGCACGGGAGGATCCCAACATTGTCACGGGTACGTTCCTCTTGAATGATCACTATGTCTCTATGCTATTTGATACTGGTGCAGACCGGAGTTTTGTATCTAGTTCATTTTCTAAGTTGCTAAATGTTAGTCTCACTGCCTTAGAAAACCCATACACTGTAGAACTAGCTGATGGCAAGCTAATTGTAGTTGAACAAATCCTTAAGGGACGTATGCTTGACTTGATGGGTCAAACACTGGAAATTGACCTTATGCCTATCACTTTAGGTAGTTTTGATGTAGTCATTGGCATGGACTGGTTGTCCAAACACCAGGCTGAAATAGTATGCCATGAAAAGATCGTTCGTATACCTCTTTCGCATGGAGAGGCATTGTATGTACAAGGTGAGAAGAGCAGTACACCACTGCGTCTCATATCTTGTATGAAAGCGCACAAATGTCTGCGTAAAGGTCATACAGCAGTTATAGCACTTATAACTGAGAAGCCGGTAGCTGAGAAGAAGATTGAAGACATTCCAGTAGTTTGTGAATTTCCTGAAGTATTTCCAGAAGATCTACCGGGATTACCGCCTATCAGACAGGTGGAATTTCGAATCGACCTTACACCAGACGCAGCACCGATAGCTAGGGCACCTTATTGACTTGCACCATCTGAGATGCAAGAGCTATCTACACAACTGCAAGAGTTGTTGGATAAGGGCTTTATACGACCTAGTTTTTCACCGTGGGGAGCTCCAGTTTTATTTGTCAAGAAAAAGGACGGGACTTTCCGTATGTGTATCGATTACCGGGAACTTAACAAGGTTACCATCAAAAACCGGTATCCGTTACCGAGAATTGACGATCTGTTCGATCAATTGCAAGGTTCGAGTTACTACTCGAAAATTGATCTCAGGTTTGGTTATCATCAACTCAGAGTTCAAGAAGAAGATATTCCGAAGACAGCATTCAGAACGCGTTATGGCCATTACGAATTCTTGGTCATGCCATTTGGGTTGACAAACGCTCCAGCAGTATTCATGGATCTCATGAATCGAGTCTGCAAACCTTATCTCGATAAATTTGTCATTGTTTTCATTGATAACATTCTCATCTATTCTCAAACTGAGGAGGAGCATGCTGAACATCTTCGATTGCTGTTGGAATTACTGACAAGAACAACTGTACGCTAAGTTCTCGAAATGTGACTTCTGGATGCGAGAAGTTCAATTCCTGGGTCATATAGTCAATGAAAAGGGCATACATGTTGATCCAGCGAAAATTGAAGCGATTAAGAATTGGGAAGCACCAAAAACCCCTACCGAGGTACGACAATTCCTTGGTTTGGCGGGTTATTACCGACGATTCATTGAGGGTTTCTCAAAGATCGCTCAACCACTTACAGCTCTTACGCACAAGGGAACAAAGTATAACAGGACGGATAAACAGGAGGCTGCATTCCAGTTATTGAAACAGAAACTTTACAGTGCACCGATTTTGTCCTTACCGGAAGGGACGGAAGACTTTGTGGTGTATTGTGACGTATCTGCACAGGGTTTGGGATGTGTGTTGATGCAACGTGATAAAGTGATTGCTTACGCTTCAAGGCAACTGAGACCACACGAAAAGAATTACACTACTCATGACTTGGAGTTAGGAGCAGTAGTATTTGCTTTGAAAATTTGGAGACACTATCTATATGGAACTAAGTGTACCATTTACACTGATCATAAGAGTTTGCAACATATCTTTGATCAGAAGGAACTTAATATGAGACAGCGACGGTGGGTCGAGTTGTTGAATGACTACGAATGCGCAATCAAGTACCATCCGGGAAAAGCTAATGTGGTAGCTGACGCTCTAAGCAGAAAAGACACAACAGGAACAAGACGGGTTCGCGCACTTATGATGACGATACATACTGACTTACCTGACAAGGTACGCAATGCTCAGATTGAAGCCTTAGAAAAGGATAACTTGGTACATGAATCCTTACAAGGGATGGAAACACAATTGGATGTCAAGCCTGATGGAATTCGTTATTTCATTAATCGACTGTGGATACCTTTGCATGGTGGTTTAAGGGAACTCGTGATGGATGAAGCACACAAATCCAGATATTTAGTCCACCCGGGATCAGACAAGATGTATCATGACTTGAAGGCACTGTATTGGTGGCCTCATATGAAAGCCGACATTGCTAGGTACGTTAGCAAATGTTTGACTTGTTCAAAAGTCAAAGTTGAATATCAGAAACCATCTGGTTTACTACAACAACCAGAGATACCGATGTGGAAATGGGAACAGATTTCGATGGACTTCATTACTAAGTTACCCCGTACACCGAGTGGTTGTGATACGATATGGGTAATTGTCGATCGATTAACGAAATCTGCACATTTCTTAGCAATCAAGGAAACTGACAAAATGGAGAAACTGACTCGCATTTACATCAAGGAAGTGGTAGCGTGACATGGCGTACCAATTTCCATCATATCAGATCGAGATGCCCGATTCACTTCAGACTTTTGGAAATCACTCCATAAGTCATTGGGAACTCGTTTGGATATGAGTACCGCATATCATCCACAGACCGACGGTCAGAGCGAACATACGATTCAAACGCTCGAGGACATGTTACGAGCTTGTGTAATTGACTTTGGTGACAGCTGGGAAAACCACTTACCGTTAGTGGAATTCTCTTACAACAACAGTTATCATACAAGTATTCAGGCAGCACCGTTTGAAGCTTTGTATGGTCGTAAATGTCGTTCACCAGTTTGCTGGGTTAAAATTGGTGACAGTCAGATAACAGGTCCTGAACTAGTGCATGAAACGACAGAGAAGATTGTACAAATCCGGAACCGTATGGCAGCGGCCCGGGATCGACAGAAGAGTTATGCTGACAAACGTCGTAAGCCATTGGAATTTCAAGTAGGAGACCGAGTTCTTCTAAAGGTATCACCTTGGAAAGGTGTGATACGATTCGGTAAGCGCGGGAAGCTTAGCCCACGATACGTAGGACCTTTTGAGATTCTGAAAAGGATTGGTCAGGTTGCGTATCAACTCAAATTACCGGATGAACTCAGCGGAGTTCATGATTTCTTTCATGTTTCATACTTGAAGAAATGTCTTTCTGATGAGACATTGATTGTACCACTAGAAGAAATACAAGTAGACGAACAGTTACGATTCATTGAAGAACCAGCCGAAATCATGGACCGAGAGGTCAAACAACTCAAACAAAGCAAGATTCCGATAGTCAAAGTCCGGACGTGGTCCTGAATTCACATGGGAAAGAGAAGATCAAATGATGAAGAAGTATCCTCATCTGTTCAAAACAACATCCACAAACACTGAGAAGACACGTTAAATTTCGGGACGAAATTTCCTTCAACAAGGGGATGACGTGATGCTTCACACATCAACATTTCAAATTCCAAAATGTAAGCACAAACACTTTATGCAATTAGTTTTGTTACAAACATTTGTGCTGCATTACATTTTTTGTACTACATTTCATATGTTACATGTCATAGTAGTACATACATGATTAGTTTTCAAACATTTGCTATGTGCAAGGTTACATAACATAGTATGATCAAACACAAACATACACAGTTAGGTGTACTAACTAGTGTGCACGCAAACAGTTACATAGAACGATCACACTTATGTGGGATATTGCAAACATTGAACTTTGTGTGTGATTACACACAAGCACACAGAATGATCAGATATCACACTAGCACGTACGATTGGAAACCCACAAGTAGTTTCCTAACTACTTCTATCATCTAACAATTTTCGGGACGAAAATTCCTTCAACAAGGGATGATGTGACAATCCGGCAATTTCGGGTTAACTCCGTTAACTGAAAACTAACGGAAATGGTACGAACTAATATAATATCAAATTAAAAGGGTTTTAGTTGAACAAAATCAGTCTCAAGTTATTTAAATTGCAAAGTTAAAAATTGTAAAAACATTATAATCATCAATTTTTACTTTATAAGTCAAAATTCGACTAAACTACAAATTGAGTTCGAAATTCATGCTTAAACTAGATAATAATCGAATTAAATGAGTTAAAATCATCACCTTGATGATTACTAACCGTTTACATACGTTGCGGAACCATTAATTAGTCGAATTAAACCACAAATCAAACCAAAAGTCGTAACCGTCAATAGTTGAGGTAAAAATTGATACAATTCGATTAATAGAACCACAACTACACTCACAAAACTCATAGTCGGCCTCATTAGAATCCATTTCACACAAAGATTCGAAGTATCAAGTCTCAGATTGAAGAATTGATCGAGAGCTTGGCCGAACTCCAACCCAAAGTTGAGATACCTCAATTGGATATCAAATCAAGTAAGTGATTACTTATGAACAAACTAAAGTGGCCGACTAAGCATATCCATATCTTAATTTCGGCCTTAAACATCGAATTGTATGAATTTGATCAATTAGGGTTCATAGAAAAACGATTTGGGGGTTTCTGTTCAATCGAGTTTAATAATGAAATCTAATTGTACAGTGAGTTTCGGAATCATGGTCTTAATGAAAAACATATCTCAATTCCAATAATCAACAATGAAGTTAACGGATTCGAACTCTAGGGTTCTTCGGCTTGAGGATTTGGGGGATTTCAATAAAACGAATTTGAAAATCAAATTGGGTTATACAGATAGGGTCGTGGTATCACATGGAACGAAATCCCTATGTTAATTTCACTTAGAATTATCGAATTATATGAATTAGGTAACTAGGGTTTATCATTAGAACGGATTTGGGGTTCTAGATGCAAATTATGTCGAAAATTCAATTTTTCAGTTGATTTAGTTTCAGAAAACCCCGATTGAGAGTAGGCCTATGTTAATTGTATCAAACTATAGCGAATTGATGGGTTTCTTATTCTAGGGCTCATAGCAAAAATGAAATTGGGAATTTCGATATGGTTGGGTTTGATTTTTAAATTGAACATTATGGTGAGGGTCGACATTCTCTGTGTAATAGAAACCATACGAAATTAAGAAGGTTGGATCATAAATTCAATCAATTTGAATTGTGAATGAAGGAATACGAGTTCGAAACAATGGGGAATCGATTTGGGACTTTGGGCTTATGAACTATTGAATTAAAACAACCTGTAGACTCGAATTGATCACAGGAACCATAGCCCCATGGTTCTAGGTCCGATTGGGTTCGAATCGTGGGTTAATTGAAGCCATATGGTTTCGGTATTGTTAAACGAAGGGGAATCCGGGAAACTATGGTTAAAACAATTAATTCTGGAGTGTTATTGCGATTCCCTAGCGGGCTGTACTGGTAGCGGGTGTGTGTTGTGAAGTGGAGGTCGCGGGTTCGATTCTGGGTTCCACCATTTTTGAGGATTTAAAACTATTTTAGTATTTTTGTCATAATTTTCTCGTTCTAGCTCCGTTTTAACCAGTTCGAGATCCGTTGGAACCAGAATCGAATCCCGAACATGATGAAATAATAAAATCAATATTTTAAACAAAAATTCAAGTCGCGTATAATTACGCTTATAAAATCAGATACGGTTATATGATTTATTTAAACGACTTTAAAGTCATGCGTACTTACAGACGCACGATTCTAACAATCTAACATACGTGTGTTGACACGTATGTGAATTCAACCACAAAATGACATCCCGAATAACACTAAGTTACTGTTTAAACACAGATTTTTCGTAGAGGATTATCTACGCTAGTTCACGTGTGTTTGATCATTCTGCTACATTCAAAGGTGCGTACACGGCCCCTTTTCTTATTTTACTGTTTTGGGGGAGAAAACATGTGCAAACAAACACTTTTAGATACATATCACTTGCATGAGTTAGCTGTTTACATTAAGTGCGAACATAGCATTATAAGTCCTTACATATCGAACCGTTTAGTTTGCTGTAGTGCAAAGCTTGGTAGTTGGAAATAGATCTATTAGGTTTGACAAACCTCACTTGGTAGATGGGATCTACGCAAGTGTTTGACTAGCCAATTTACATTACTATTGTTTGTGCTAGACAATAGTGGAAAGGCAACCAACATTCAACAGTCAGCTTTGGTGTCGACCACTTATGTAAATAGTACAAATGACTAGCTATCATGACTATGAATGTGTGATTATGTTATCTGCAAACATTTTGTTCAAACAGTTGTTTCAAACATTTGTGAATACTTAAACCTGTGTATGCACCAACCTTTGTGTTGACTTGATTTACATGTTTCTCAGGACGTTAAGGTACAAGATCAAGCAAGCATGGACTAGGAGATCGAGTCGGATGCATATTTTATATTTCTGTTATTTGGATTTGCACATTTGGGACTTTGCTTTGTAATTTACAGTTTTTAAACCGTTATGTTTGTTTTTGTTTTAAAAACGCTTCCGCAACGTTAGAACTTTGATATTACAGTTTTAGACCAAAGTATGTTTTGAAAATCATATAGAGGTCTTCGTTATGTCTAATGATCTGAGATCCTGGTTTGTCACGTCCCAAACGGTATGATTCCGTTAGTTGAAATTTGGGGGTGTGACATATTGCTTGTGGGGTTAACTGTTGATCACTTTTAAATATTAAAAGTGTTACTTAACCACTTGTGATATGTTCTCAAATTGCAATGCGTAGAGCCTAAAAGGAATTCATTGTGATCCTCACGTAATCAGATTACAATGCATCCGATTTACCTCTATCCCGTCGTATGTTCTCATTGTTGTTAACAAAGTTAAATAAGAACTTGTCTTATTACTTTATGTTAACTAATGTGTGAATGATGTTGTTATCATGAAGATACATTATCATGATTATCATTCCAATTGTTCCATATGATCACCATGTTGTCATTAAGCCGTAGTAAGAGTTACTACCCTTAATCGACTCAGGTGGTGGATGATAGCTATCCATGTAGTCACCATGTTGCCATTAAGCCGTGGTAAGAACTAGTTTTACTACCCTTAATCCGCTCAGGTGGTGGATGAGAGTTGTTCCATAAAGTCACCATGTTGCCATTAAGCCGTGGTAAGATCTAGTCTTACCACCCTTAATCCGCTCAGGTGGTGGATGATAATTGTTCCATGTTATCTTGTATTATGTATTGAGTTGTAAATTAAATATTATAAGAATATATCTTATGACATTTACTTAACTCTTGTGTTGAATGTTATTATGAAGATGTATTATCTTCTTAACATTCTTGTGTTTTGTGGTTGTTGCCTTTTTGTTATCCTGTGATTATCCCAATGTTTGTTCATGTAAGAATAACTAAGTGTTATAAGAGATAATCTTACAACTATATTATTCTATTGTGTTGATGAGTTATGAAGTTATATTATCATATTCATCTGAGTTATCCCTATCATATCAAGATCATACAAGCATGCATTCAATGATAAGTGATAATAAGTTAAACAATATTATCTAAATCAAAGCATAAGCAAGATGTTAAGCTAAAACTATTAAGTAAATAAAAGTAAGCATGTTTCTCAGCCCAGAAAGTTTAAAATTAGTTAAGATTAGAGAAAAGGGGCATATGAACTCACATTGTTGTTGGAGTGGTTGACTTAGCTTAAACGAAGAATGCACGCGCTCTTGATTGAACTTGAGTTTTTTTCACGATCCTGTATTTAGTTCACGTTGTATTTTAAGTTATAAGTATAAGTTTGTAGGGTTTCGCGTGTGTGCGTGTATGTGTTAATTATATTTTGGTTATCATTTGTGAGTCGTGGTCTTCATTCGGCCCCATTTGTTTACTAAGGATTTTGTTAACCCTTAGCCTAATCATGTAATGCTAGTGTCCTTGTTAAGTTGCTTACATCCTTTTGTTTTAATGTATAACAAAAGATATTAAGTAAAAGACTTAGGTTTATAGTTTAAGACTTGCCTTATTATCTTGTTCACATTTGCATTGTGTAGCTACCCAATTTTCGTAGTCTTAATATGTTAGTTATATCGTTACGATATGATCCGCAATCAATTGGGCCAAATGAAATTGGGCCTTAGTCCGATAGTTTTACATAGGCCGAATCCCATAATATGGGCCTAGTGTATGTGTTGTGGGTCAAACTATTGGGCTAAAACATATGTGGATGGGCCGGTTATGACTCATGGGCCGGTTGGCAAGGAGGTTGGGCCGATTATAATTGTTTAGATCACATATAAGCTATTGGGCCAAGGATTTTAACCGGCAGTGAGCTGAATAAAGGTTTTGGGCCGAAATAGCTTGGTCGGGCCGAAGGGGAGAGTGCATGGTCCCAGGTTCGCTGATGATGACTGAATTTCGGCCAAGGGTTCGTCAACTTGGGTTCGTGGCTGTCAACATAAAGGTTCGTTCCCCTTGGCTCATGACTCAATGTTAAACGATGGTATAAGGTTCGGCCATATGTAGATTGATCATGCAGGTTCGTGGGTGCCGCCCTGGTTCCGCTGTTGATGATGAGAGGTTCGTAGCTCGTGGGTTCGGCAACAAGTAGCAGGTTCGGTTGGGGTTTGCAGGTTTCGGCTAGGGTTGTGGCACTTGGTGGGGTTCGGCTGGCGTCCTAAGGTTCGGTGGTCGCGGCTGATTTCGGTGATGAAGCAAGGGTTCGCCAGTTGAGAGGTTCGGCGGTTGAGGGGGTTCGTTCCCTTTGGCTGAGGTTCGGCTCACCCATCCTCCAAGCGACCTGTACCAGGTTCGGCCAAGGTGGTCACATGTTCGTCACATGCAACCACAAAGGCTGTTCATCATCCTCACCTTCATCAACTCAAGACTGTTGGCACTAGATCCCTCCGATTATTAGTGGTT
The DNA here is from genome assembly GCA_009363875.1 of Mikania micrantha. Lineage (NCBI taxonomy): Eukaryota > Viridiplantae > Streptophyta > Magnoliopsida > Asterales > Asteraceae > Mikania > Mikania micrantha. The sequence continues at coordinate 71,255,733 of CM018695.1, read as the reverse complement.
GTTGAGATATTTTCGAGGGTGTACAAGACTTTGGATTGGGTCTAGGGCCGATTAACATAGTTAGTTCGAACATGGGATTTAAAACCCTATTTTTTCAGAAATTTCACGCTCCATACCTTGGATTTGGCAGGACAAATGCTCAGATCTTCTGTACTTCTAGGTAGAGGAGGTCAAGAGCTTCGTTTGGACACCAAGAACGTTGGATTTCGTCAAGAAACGAGCAAGTTATCGCGATTTGAAGAGTGATTCTTCTAGAGAGAAAAAAAGGTTCGGGAGTGGGTGTTTTAGAGAGAGCTGATGGAAAATGAGGGAAATGCCTCATTTGGTGCTTATATACCCCGGGGGTATTTGGGTTCGTTTCGGTTGCTCGGTTCGCGTTCTCGTTGCGTTTCCGGAACGTAACGCGTATTTTACTTGTTTTAAATAAAAGAATTGTTATTTTAATTATTTTGATGAGTTTCAAAATTGTAAAAATATAAAATATTTTATTTTCTTAAATTATGGTCATTCGTTCGTAATTCGTTTTCGTTTCGTCAGATCGCGTCACCATCGCGCGTATTCGTTCAAATCGTCACCCGAACGAACACGACGATGGTTTTGCTTTCCGACTTTTGTTTTCTACTTTTCAGTCACTATTTCAGAACGTTAGACTCACATATATGTTTATGTGAATCGTCACCCACGCAAACACACTGTCAGTTCGCTATTTCTGAAACAACACTGCAACTTTGTTTTAAATTGTATTTCCTCACTGTCGGACTCAACTAAACATCCTGTTATTACATTATTTTCACACTGATTTGTCGGCCATCTGATTCCTGTCATCTATGGATATTAGATCGCAACCGATTTGTTCTTGTTATTCACTTGCACACTGTTGTTTCTCCTGATTAGTTGTGTTAACTGTACTTAGGTTTTCACCTAAATACTAACAACTATTGTTTATAATGAGTGTTGTACTTACTGCATTTAAGTTTACACATAAATACGTACAACTGTTTCTTGTATTTTGAATTCTGCTAATACAAGTACTGTTCACAAACATGTATTTACACATAGTAACTATTGAAAGTACACATATCGTACGGACTTGCCGGCCGGTCAGGTACTAGTTGTCACACGAATTAAAGAGATCGAACGATTTGAGTGATTTGCTCAATTTTTTTAGCTGTGTTGGAGACATCTCATTTGCAGTGCACGTATATAATGTATATATGTATGGGTCCTCAAGTGACAAAACTAAAAATGAACTAATTTTAACGTTATTTAACTTATTTTGTGAAAATAGCGTTAAAAGCGTTTTGATGATTAAGTTAAAACATAACTTTGAGCCGGAGACTTTTTCAGAACAACATCTCTATCCCAACTAGGATAGAGATAAGGTTTGTCTTCATCCTTCCCCCAACCCCAATTAAAAGTGGGAATATACTATGTAAGTTTGTGTGTTTGTTTTGTTTATCTATGTTTAAGGGTTTATGGATCGTGTTTTGGAAAGCTTGTTAGACCCTGATATTATATGCCTTGCATACGCCAATACGAGGCGTACATTTCCCCATGACAAACATTGCTTCGACAATGATGTGTCTTTTATACACCTCATATGGGTCCATAAGATAATACGTCAATCATGATTTAACTTGCATATGTCTCATTGGGTATATACGAGACATACAATGGGTGTGAATTTATGTTTTTTTTTCTTGTGTGTGAGATTGACAGTATCCTTGTAAAATACGAATAACTAGAAAAGTTACATGTGCGTTGCGACATGATGGTTCTATTAAAAGAGATACATGGAGTTAGGACCTAAAATTAACAAATGACCTTACAAGTTCATTGTTTTAGATAAATTCTTTATGTTTTTTTTTCTTGTGTGTGAGATTGACAATATCCTTGTAAAATACGAATAACTAGAAAAGTTACCTGCGCGTTGCGACATGATGGTTCTATTAAAAGAGATATATGGAGTTAGGACCTAAAATTAACAAATGACCTTACAAGTTCATTGTTTTAGATAAATTCATATTGTATAAAAAATTCATTTTTTCAACAATTTAACGTGTGAAAATTAGAATTACAAACCCGAAAACGTATTTAAAAAAGGGAAAAGCATATCGTATGTAACCAGGTGTTTTTGGCCAACATTTTATGCCAAAATGTATAAGAACTAATATATATGTGAAAGTTGACCTGACCAAAAATATAGAGTAGAAAAGGATACAAAGAGGAAAAGAAAAGATCGACGAAGAGTTTTGAATGCGTGAATGTTTGAAAGTTTACTACCAAACTTACCAACTTATTTAGGTTGCATATGCTTTGATTTTTACCAACAAATCTATCTATACTAATAAATCAAGGTCTTTATGTGCCACATGGCAAGTTTTCTAGAGTACTTTAACCTTCATTTCACCCATCTCTCTCATATTAAATACATCATATATTAAATAATAATATTAAATATTAAATATATCTTTTATACATTTTAAAAATTAAAAAGATTTTTTAATACACTAAAATATATTAATATTTAAAACACACTTTTTTTAAAAAAAATATTATAAATTATAAAATTTTCAAAAACAATTATTTGAAACACAATGTTTATGGAAAAACAAACTTAAAAAAGGTGTGTTTAAATAAATAATATTATTATTTTAATACTAAAAATATTCAATCATACGAAATTGTAATCGTATTTCATATTAAAAGTCATCTTATATTTTATAAATTTTCATTGATAATTAATCGTTATATTTCTTTATGTACCCCGTGTAATACATGGGTATTAACCTAGTATAAATATTAAAGAAAAAACAAAAGAAAAAAATGGCTCGTCAAAAAGTTTTGAACCCGTGGGCGTTGGAAAAAATACCACTAAACTTACAGACTCATCTAAGTTACGTATGTTTGCATTTTTGACCAATATATATATATAGGGGAATGTTTTGTTGTTAACCCACTGTAATTGTGGTAACCCAAATAGCCCTGCAAAAAGTGCCCGAATCTTTGATTTTTTTTCATTGTTTTTATTATACATATTTAGGGGGTTTCTTTTTTGTGTTTTGGCTAATTCGCAAGGCAAATCGAATTTGTGTTGGTGTAAATTCGATTTGCATTTTGCAACATTTAGAAAAGTGCAAAAACTTTACACCGATGCAAATTCGATTTGCATTGCGAATTAGCCAAAACACAAAAAAGAAACCCCCCTAAATATGTATAATAAAGACCATGAAAAAAATCAAAGATTCGGGCATTTTTTGCAGCGTTATTTTGGGTTACCACAATTAAGCAGGGTTCTAATTTGAACCAAATCCTATATGTATATATGTGTGTGTATATATACATATACATATATATATATAGGGAATAGATAATTTGAAAACTTTTTCTTAACGCGAAAACCTTGAAAACCACCTTTATAACCATTGATTTGTATGATGTGTGGATGAGATTAATCTTTGATTTCTTGATTTATTTAATTGTTTGGTAAAATATTTGAAAAGTACAGAAAAGGCATATATGTCTTTCTACCATTTGTACTTAAAACCAATATTTAATTTTCAAATCCCCAAAACCGTACAGCCATCTTTTCCATACAAAAAACCACCGCCCAAATTTACTCCCATTTTCCAGTGGTGTTACGCTTAAGTTACTGACATGTTACAACATTTAAACGTTGTATATACATATATAACACATTAACATAAAATATTTAAAACTAAAACAGCTACATTAAAAAAAATTGATTCTTCAAAAAGTACAGAAGTTACAAAAGGTGCAATCATGACCTGTCATATCGGTTAAAAAATTTTAACAATTCCTTGAAACTAATTCTTCAAATGTAACATATACGTAACATAAGTGTAAATACGACGCATGTCGCACATTTCGAACACATTTAAAAAACTTCTAATAACAAAATCAAAAGACAACTTTTATGAAAGCATAAAAAAAGAACAAACACCCTGTATGTTTTTTAAACCATATTTAACATTAATAAAAAAACAAAAAGTGTCTGGCATTCCCTACTTTTCGACATTCACGTTAGCGAGATCAAAACCCTTTGTCTTGCAATTACATGAATCATGCCCAATAACCTAATTCTAACATGTACAACAAGTCCTATGTGCAAATCATATATAAATCATATGTAATATAATTGTTCACAGTAAATGCTATCTAAGTTGTTATGTGTAAACCTTGTGTAACCGAACGCAATTTATCTAAGTTGAAATGCGAACCATAGTTCTAGTTTAATATGGTGATTTGTTAGATCACAACAAATCCGCATACAAAGCTATCTGGGAAACAAAACAATACTATCTTATTTTATAGCCAAGGGATTGCCCATTTAATAAGGTAGTTGGTGAGCTCACAACAAATTGAATGCGGACCATTGGCTGCTTTTAGGCTGTTACGTTTAAGTTACTAGAATGCTACAACATTTAAACGTTGTGTATACATATATAAAACATGCTTGATACGTCATCGGTACGTTGTCTATACATATAAAACACTTTTACATATAAAATTCCCAACGCTAAGACAGTCACATTGATATACACAGACCAAAAAACATAACATTTGCTTCCAGTTTTTTTAAGTACGGTACATCCTTTAAAACATATAACTAGAGTGTTTTAAAGTAGCAAAAATATGGGGGAGACAACCGTTTCAAATAATACAAAAAACAAGCATACATAAACAAAAAACCCCCAACCAAAACTAATATTACTACTACTCTTCGGTTACGTCAACGACTTCTGTACGCTTCTTCTTGCAATTACGAGAGTCGTGCCCCGTTACATACTTTTGGCATGTGCGACAGAGCCTTGGTGTCTGAAGCGACTTTTCAACGACCTTTTCACCGGCCCCGATCAAACGACGTGACTTGCCACAGCCTTTGTTACGAATCCCCTGAGGGTTCGAACATTGCAAGTCAACATCCAAGCTACCACCAACCAAGTTTTGAATATCTTCAACATTAGAAATTTTGGAGATAGAATCAACTGGATCCGAACTTTTATTGCTGCTAAGTTCTCTAACTTTATTGGCCAAAACAGCAATACCATCATAATCATTTCAAAGACTATCGACACAATTAGATATTAAGCCAAATATCTCGTTCCTCAGCAACGACTCAGGAGAATTGTCTACACCATAAAGATACTGAATTTTAAAAATTCTTTTCAGTAACACATCTTTCATCCAGCGCTTCGAGATATATTCATCCGGGATCCGAACTACTCTATTGACCCTAAAAACACAAAAAATGTGTCTACAAAGGTAACCAATACGAGTAAAGTTGCGACAGGAACAATCGTAATTCCCAATAGTAGGACCAGTAACTACCTGAAAAATAAGGAATAAAAATTATGTTAAGTAAACGTAATAAAACATTTACAAATGTGTAATCCTAATGCTGCTATATATACGGATGTAATTACATGATATCTATTATGTAATACTAACGTAACATATATCTATCTTGTAATATTAACATAAAATATATGTAATACTAACGTAACATATATGCATAAACCATGTAACTACATTCGTGTGTATACCGCGTAAAAAAATTGTCAAATCATGGTATCTATCATGTAAAACTAACGTAACATATATGTAATGTAATGATTTTTTTCAATAATACCAGGAAAACATTTGTGACACTGTTGTCTTTGTTGAGATGAGTTACAAAATACACAACTTTATCTTGTACCTGCTCGGTGTGAGAGACATAGCAAAACAATTTCCCCTTAACAATCTCTTTCTGAATTTTCAAAACAACTTCCCCTTAACAGTAAATAACATGTAAACTACAATTAATTCAGCGTGTAGATTCTGACAAAAAAAATGACCGGTGTAAATAACATGTAAACTACAGTTATTTAAGTGTATTACAAACGTAATATATAAGTATATAGATTCTGTGACAAAAAATGACTTGTTAGCGTAGTAATTGGCCAAAAATGTAAACTACAATTAATTAAGTGTATTACATACGCAATATATATGTATGTAGATTCTAATAAAAAATGACATGTGTAAAACACATGTAAAACTATAGTAAAATAACATATATTACAACTGTAATATATATGTATATAGATTTTGTGACAAAAAAGATTACCTTTTAGTGTAGTAAGTGGCATCAAATGCAAGCACATCACCAAAAACTTTGTAGTTCTTCCTAGATATCTCGTCAGCCCAGAACACATGCCTGAGCACCTACAGTTGGTTTTAAATCGCATCCTTTATTAGGACACCAAACCTTTGTACCGTTAGGAGTAAGAAACGTGTAACACCCTTCAAAATCTTCGACTTTTGTAGCATATTAAAAAAAAAAGACGTAAATTTCATTATTGAAGTATAAATAACGTAACAGGGACGTATAATAAACGTAAAATCCATGTAAAACCATATTACCATTTGCTTTTTTGCTTTGCTGAACATCTTCAGAGGTTGTTACTTTTGGTCCATGTGGGGGACCGAACGGAGCATCAATATCTAAAAACGATTGAACATAAAACAAAAAAAAATTAAATTGATGTTCTAACAAGAAAAAAATAAACCACATGTAAAATATAGCCCGGGAATCTACCACCATTAGACGAGATTTCATAACAATCTCCACGTAACAACGGTAAATTTGGAACATAATCATGCTCTTCATCAACAAAGATGATTGGATCGTCGTTTATAGGATGTACTGAGAAAAACATAATTTTGGAACAAAAAAACATCATCTTCATCAAAATAAAAATAAATAAATAAATAAATAGGAAAAAAGACTATAGAAATCAAAAAAGATTATCACCTTCAATCTCTGATGCAACAAACGATTCTTCATTGTTGCTTGCGATCAAAGAATCAAACGTGTTAAGGTCAAGTGTAGAATCCATACAAAACCAACTTCAAAAGAGAGAGGGAAGCTCATGCAAAGGAGGTGAGATGTTTGGGAATTCAAAAATGAAAAAACAAAGTGAGAGGATGGCCTTGCCGTAGGAGGGTATTCATACTTTGACAAAATGTAATATATGTCAAATAAAGAGTACACTTAGATGTGACTCACACTTAAAAAAAACACATTTTTATTAATTAGAGACAAGATTGTGGTAGACAAAACATGACAAAAAAGTACAAAAATGTTGTCATTTGTTCTAGAAAAAAAAGGATAAAAAGGCAAAAATATTTAAAATCTATTACACATTAAATTAAAAATAAAAAAAATTCAGACCACTTGTAATATTAACGTAACAAAACACGTGCACTGTATAATATGTGAGATCCAAAAAATAACAACGTAACAATAGTGTAACTTCTTGGGGTTAACTGATGTCCAGATGCGGAAAATTTCAAAACAGCAAATGTTACGTAACTAACATGTTTAAAACAACGTAACAATGGGTCTTCGTGGGTGACACTGTACAAATGTGTATAAAAACAAACATGTAAAAAAATTACATTTTAATTAAAATAAAATTACATATTAAATCTGTTACACATTACATAAAAAAATTTCAGAACACATGTAATCTTTACGTAACAAAACATGTACACTCTACTATAGGTGAATCACAAAAAAAGTCAACAACATAACAACAGTGTAACCTCTGTGCGTTAACAAATTGGCAGTTGGAATCAAAAATTCAAATAAAAGAAGGGTATGGGTTAAAAATAATAAAAAATGAACAAAAGTACATAAGGGTAAAAAGACTATATTGCCCAAATGAATTAAATAAGAATAGTGTGATGTGGCAAAATCTAGGCCACATAATTCGGTTTTCATGGTTTTCGGGCTAAGGGTGGGTTTCTAAATTATGTATTATATATATATATATGGGAGGGCTCCACAGAAAACCCTTATTTTTAAGAAAACCAAGAAAGCCCTTATTTTTAAGAAACCAAGAAAACCCTTAATCCATCGTTGATTAATGTAATCAATGGTTGAGATTGAGTAGTGGTAAAATTATAAATAAATGTTAATCAATTGGCTTAATTGTAAATTATAAGGATATAATAGTCCACAAAATTCTTCTCTCTCTTATAAATTAATTAAATCCTAAAATTATTCTTCTCTCTCATCTCTCCTAATATTAATAAGTATTTAATATCTAAATAATAATTATATACATTCAAATTTCAAAAAATTGCATTTACGTATTAAAAAAAAAATCTGATTTTTTCAATCGAACGAATTAACTCAATTGATTACACATATGTAATCAACCTACATGTAAACTAGCTTACTTGTTTTCGTAGCTTACTTGTTTTCGTACATATCATCTGATTATATATATGTAATCAATCAAATTACAACAAAATAATAAAAAATAACGCATATCATTTGATTATATATATGTAACAACAAAACGTAACAAAAAATAATTCAAATTTTTTTCACACAAAAAATTAAATTCAAACAATGTGATTTTTTAAACAAACCTATTGGATTACATATATGTAACCATACAAACGAATTAGTTCGATCAAGTTATATGTATATAAACATGCTTACATATATGTAATCATACAAGTAAACTTGATTACATATATGTAAGCACTCTAGAAAAAAAGATACATGTAAGCATTGAAAAGTAACCATGTGATTATATAGATGTAATCAACCCAATTATATAGACATATAAACATAATTACATGCATGTAATCATATAAACGGATTAGTTCGATCAAGTTACATGCATGTAAACATGGTAAGAAAATATTACATATATGTGACACCAAAAGAGAGAAAGAAGGCGAAACACGAAAGTAATTCTTTAATTTTAGATCTTGCAACGCCTTAAGATATCTGCAAATATTCAAAATCAAAAAGCAAAGATTCAAAAATTTGCTGGAATTCTTTTCTAGTTTCTATTGGCTTCTTCTAAAATCATATATGTAATACCAGGTGGAACCGAGCATGATCACCATAAAGAGAAGAAGCAAAAGCTCCCGACTGGCCTTCCGCATCGGATGACTTGTGCGATTCACCTCCTCGGCACCGAACACCGATTTGTAAAACGCGGTGAAATCATTCGCCTTTGACGACTCCACGAACACTTGTTGCTTCAAGGCCAGGGATATCACAACGTTCTCCATCGGAGCTTCGTTATTGTTGACGATGTTGCCCTGTCGACCGCAACGTACTACCAAGAATAGAGCGTAACCGGATCGATGCCGGTGGAAATAGATTTGCGACCTACTGCTAGTGAAGTTTGGTTGATCGATGAATTCATATTATGAAGATTGTTGTGGGTAATGGTCCTCATAATGATGAACGACTGATGAACTACAATTCCACATTCAAAAAGTGATCAAATCAACAATTGCACATGAAATATGAAGAAGATGTGGAAGATTACTTCTATTAAGAATGATTGAAGGAATAATAAAATTGATTTTATTATTTAGGTAAATAAAACTGATATAATTAATAGAAAATACATTCCAAAAATAATTACTTGTAAAATTACTAAGTTAACCTTTTTAATTAAATTAAATTAAATATGAAAGAAATGTTTTGATTGATTAATTAAAGTTTTCTAGGTTTTCTTGATATTTAAGAGTTTTCTCATGATCCTTCCCCTATATATATATATATATATATATATATATAAAATCATTTGTTTGTCTTTTAGTAGTAGAATCACCGACATTGGTTTTTAAGACATCTGGACAACCTTACACACACGATGCGACATGTAATACGATTAAAACATATGTGTTACGACAAGATAGAGTATGGGCTATGCCTTGCGGTTCTACCCACTCTATATAGGCACCACCTAAGCTTCACCACAACCACCCACACAACCGCTTGGGGGTGGACATGCCAAGTGGTTGTAAATATGATGAAGTGGTAATGATATGTGGTGATGTTATTAGTTGAGAGAAGAAAAAAAATAAACTTGTTGTGGCTTTGGCCACGCCCACCCCAGAGGCACACCGGACGATCTTACAGAGGGGATGTGAATGCAATAGTACATTAAAATTATTTTAATTTATAACCAGGGCCGGCCCATTATCATTATGGAACAAACTGCAAGGCCATCGGTGAGCATTTATCTATACAGCAGCCCATATTCTTTAATTTGTATATAGCCCTTTGAAAGCGGCAATTGGTCAGACGAACGAATGAACGATGATGGGTTTTTTGAGGTATATTTAAAATTTAAAATTTGATTTTATAATTTGGCTTAGAAACTAGAGGCTCACAAACCGGTTCTGGTGTAGGTTAACAAAGTTAAGAACCACTTCCAGTTATGTCCCCCTGTACCCGTTGATTCAGGTAGGACCTGTTCCGGTGCGGGTTATCAGTTCTGGTTTTGGTTTCAGGTTTTTTGTCCACCTCTAATAGAAACCAAAAATCAATTTGTTTGGTTTCAGGTTATCAGTTCTCGTTTTGGTTCCTGTACCTTGTGGATTCTAGATATCAATGTTCAATTTGTTGGATTTAAATAAATAGAACATGCTGGTGATATCTTAGTCTAGTAGCAGCGGATATTTATCTCCACTAAAATGATGCGGGTTCAACTCCCACAAAGTGGAAAAAAAAAACATTAATTCATCAGTCGATATTAGAGTGGATATCATGTTTGCCCTCATAAAAAATAAATATATAAATTAATAAATAAATAGATCATGGTTTATTCATGAAAAAGTTTAAATTTGATATGCTAAGTAGATAAGTTTTTAGTTGTCACGCCTTTACTTTAGTTAATTTTAAAAATTACATCCAAACTTAGAAGCATGTATAAAGTTATAGAAACAGTTGAATTTATTTCCTATATTTTAAATAAAATAAAATTCTTTTGATATCTAAAAATTCTGAAGTAGCATTGCAAATCTCTTTACTTTGGTTTGACATCAATTCAGTTAAGAGAACAAAAGAGAAGGTTCGAAAACATGTTTATTTTGGAATGCTCCAAATTCTACTTGAGCATCCAAATATGGGTCTATACCAGTGAAAACATCCAATTTCTAATAAAAAAAAAACTAAATCTCATTATTATACCCTTTTTTTTTGGTAAAGCATAAGCCAAATCTCAATAGTTTTGCTTTGCAATGGCAAGTGTTTTTGTTTATGGCTGCAACCATGCATCTTGTCAAGAAGATGGTCTTAAATGTTTTCATTGTCCTAATCAACATTATAAACTTTTTAGTTTATTATCGTTCGATTGAAACTTGGATAAAGAAAAATAGTTTATAATGTAAAAACTTGTTGGCAACGTTTAGGTGGTGTTTGTTTTTAAGAGGTAAATTGTCTGCAGTCTGATTACCACATCTGCAGACATCTGTACAAGAAGAGATGGATCAAATGTCTGCAGTCTGCAAGAAGAAAATTCTTTGTTTTTTAAAGTCTGCTTACTCTTAAAATAAATTGGTGGTGGTGTACGGTGGTGGTCGGCGGTGGTAGTCTCTGCAGACCTTAGAAGATCCTAGAAGTGGTTAGTTCACATCTACACCAAGAAGGCACGCGCAAACGTTTTTTTAATGAAACGTCTTCGAAAAAACAAACAGTCTGCAGATGCCAATGCCTGCTGCGCGTGGTCTGCGCGGCGCAGACAAAAGAGACTGCGCAAACCTTTTATTGAAAAAAACAAACAAGGCCTTAGTCATTTAAAAACGGAGGCATATACCAAAACCCGAGTTTCATACACTTGCCCACATAATGAATAACTTTATTTTCTTACTTCAACTTTTGTTTCATTCATAAAACTTGAACACATGTGTGTGGGTACAAAATCACAAGTTTTTGGACGATTGATTATCTGGTGGCATCTTCCATATCCTTTTATTTTCAACATCACAGAAAATCCTACCTATAGTTTTGAGACTTGGTACATCCATCCTTAAAGGCTAGAGTGACTTTAGCCATTGTTGTTTTCTCCGTGAAAGAGAAAGGTCGTAACCACTGGACCATAGAGGCCTATGACCACATTGATTCATATATGTCATTTTTTATTTATTGAATCGTTTCATTTTATCAAGTTCGAATGTTTAATGTTAACAAGACTAGCCTAAAATTTTTATGATTTAATGTAACAAGATGTTATTTGTAATAAGTAGTTTTACTGGTTAAATAATTGATATTTTGTCTAATATTAACAAAGATAATTATTGAAACACATGTTTTGTATCAATCATAGATTTTGTAATGCTTTTGATACGGATTTTTAAACTTGGGTATTTCAAGTTTAAAGTGATGCTACTATGAGTGTAAACTACTTTGAAAATTTTGATCAATGATTTAATTACCTTGAAACTTAAATAACATATTATAATGATAAAATTTTGTACAAATGTCACTTTCATCATCTTTTAGGTTTTAAAAACAAAAATACTAAGCAAGATAGATATCTTACAAAACTTGTTATAACTAGGACATTTTGTTTCAATGCATAGCAACACATATCGGGCTTAAAACACGATAAGTGAACAACAACGACATAGTTAGAGGCCAATTGATAAGAGTTACATTTGTCGTGTTAGGAAGAGATATGATATCCTTTAAGTATCAATTGACTAAAATTATGTCATCGTATATATTTTAAGATCTTTTAAACAACTTTTATCATACTTCGGTTTTTAATATAATTTTAACATCTTATATACCAAAATATTTTCACCAAACACTTTTTTTAATATAATATTATATTTCAATACTACAACCGATGCATGTGCTTAAACCAACCCTTTTGTGGTTTAGTAATTAACAAAAGTGTTCAAACTAAGAATAAACACAACTGTATCTCAACTTTCTTGGTTTTGTTTAAACTTTAGAGGGACAAGGAAGTAATAACTACAAAAGTGAGGGGTCTTTTTGCAATAAAACACTAAAATAACGTAGGATTGTTGTGCTCCAGCTTGTCTTATGCCCACCCTTCACATGTCAGTAAACACTTATTGTAAAGTTTAAATTTTCAAAGGGATCTACGATCCGGTGGTTGTAGTGGATTCCCAACTGTCATAACCATATTTCAATATTCTAGTATTAAAAAATAATATAATTCCTTTAAACCATTATTAAATATTTATACTATTGAGTACATGTATACCATAAACATGTATTAATACTACAAGTCTTATTTTGTTAGCTATGAGAACCCATTATCATAAAACTTGCACCAACCTGTTAATGTCGTACTAATCATAGGTATCTGATAAATTACAAATTGTGAACAAATATCCTTCAAAGAGTTAAAAGATAGAAAAACAATCTAAGTTGAATGAGTTTATGATACATTAGACAGCGAATTGATGATAGGTTTGATATCAAACTTGACTTGTGCTACACAGATGATAGATGGCCTTCGATCTTTAAATCACTTCAAGAGAATTATGTGTTAACAGTATAAACATTTAAATTACAAAAAGCATTTACATTCTTTTGAGCGTAAAATTTTAAATAATGGGCTTTGATCTATGTTTTTAAGTAAACCAGAGAAGAAGCCAAAGCTCCCAAGGTCCGCAAGAAGACGAAGGAACGTGACAAGTCAAAAGAAATAGAAGCAGAGGCAGCAGCCAAAGAAAAAGAAAAAAGACAGGACGAAGTGAGTGTATGTGGTATAGGTATGGGCTTCCATGTTATAGGAAGACTTAGACGTTAGGTGGCCAAAGTTCATAAAACCAATAAACTACTATTCATTAGGCCTTTTATTTTGAATATATGTGTAATTTTGATCAGCTTATGCTTTCATTTTAACATTTTATAATGCTGAATTTGACACACATCATCCCTTTACCTAATATCCGTCTCTCAACCCATCTCATCTAATCTTTCACACACCCAACCCGATAACATTTAAGCATCATAAGGTTACAACCCATCACTTTTGTGAAAGTAAAATGGATCAAGTGGTCTCCCTCTTAGGATAGACAATAGTTGTCATTAAGCACAAAATGATGGACCTATGACAGATGCCAGCAGTGCAATAATTTGACGCAGTACACACCCTGCAGTAATCATTTGGACCACTAGAAACTTACCCATCATAAGGGTTTGCTTCACTATAAACCATCCATGTGAACCATCATCTTATCTTAACATAGAAACCCCAAAATATTTTGCAACAAAAGATAAAGAACCCCTAGAAAAAGATTGCCTCACTGTCAAAAACCCATGCAAAAATCACAGAAAGCAAAAATCACCAAATACATATCAAATTTTCATGATATAAGAAACAAAAAGATAATTAGCAAATCACAAGCAAGTCACAGTTAGGCGGTATTGCTCGCGATTTTGATATGATACTGTAAACGAATGGAAACAATTTTAAAGAAGTTTTTTGACAAGATTTTAGTTACAGACAGTGTTTTTACAAAGGTATTTCCAAACCTAAGATCAGCAAAATACAAGCACCATTAACGACTAATAAACTGAAACAAACGAAAAAACGACATAGAAACCTCAACCAAACAGAGACGACCCATATATAAAAACATAGTAAAAGAAGGGAAAAGATCTTCTTGATACATCACACTAGAACTTAATTAGCTTAAACCCATCAACATCATCATTGTCATCATCAGACTTATTGTATTGTTTCAACACTCTTGCTTAGTTCTTCCAGCTTCTTCATCCTCATCTTCTCACTTTCGCTTACCAACTGCTTAATAATTTAGTACACCCACATAAAAAAAGTATGTTAGTTAAGTCCATAAGAGAAAAGATTATATTTTGTTCATGTTTTATGTGAATATGTCTATCTTGAGATCAAACTCTATCAAAGATTATATTTTGTTCATGTTTTTGGTGCACGTTTTATACGAAAATAGACATTTAACTTGAGACCAACCTCCATCAACCTAGTAATAAGTTGTACTTTCTCTTTGTTCTTTTCATTGAAAGCATCTAGGGCTTCCTTGTACTCCTTTTCCTGCAACAAAAACCAGTTTATTGACCAAATTCAAATAATTGAATGTAGAGAAAAGGCGATTTTTACCTTCTTCTGACATGTTTGACCTAGTGGTTTCAACTCTTTGTTGACTGAATCGATCTTCTTACGAACAAGTGAGACTTCTTTCTTCATTGGATCGGTTAATGCTTCAAGTTCCTGATAATACATTCAATGAAATGTAAATTACCAAAATACCCATTTGACGATGAATCCAACTCATTTTCATATTGATGGCAAGCCACATGGAAACATACACAAATTAGGAATTTGATTGGGAAAGAACTTTGAGTGGTAGTAAATGCTTAATGTTAACAAAGAGGTAAGGATTGAATCTTAGAAATGGGGCAACTTTCCTTTTCAACAAGGTTATTTAATGTCTTATCATTTTTTATTTCTTTTATTCTATGATATTTCAACACCTCTAACGTGACTAGTCTGCAAGCTTGATACAAAAGGGACCCATCAAAATAAACCAGGCACAGTCGCACAGGGTGCGACCCATAAGCTTCAAACCAGACCAGCCACTAGGACTGTGGTTCATGCCATGACGGCACAAATGATTCAAACCCACGAATATAGGGGCGTGCGGTACCATAAGCCAACCACATAGGGGCCAATAATGATTCAATCTTTCACAAGATAACTTCATTAACACTTCAAAGCATTTCTTAAGTTCACAACTACTTCTTGTCCACCATTGATTAATGAAACTCATAAGCCACCACAATTAAAAACCCCCATGATTTTGTTACACTGATTGAATAACAAAAAACATGTTATAAATATGGAATTAAATGAAAAAAAAGTTGCAGATATTTTTTTAACATTTTTTTTAATCCTAAATTCCACTTAATCCTGCTTTTGCAAGATTTGAACAGATATATTTGCTTTCAAATTACAAAATCATAGAGATAATACAAAGAAGAATTTAAGCGGGTCACCATCAAAATTATATAAAATTCGATTTTCGATCCATTTAGATTCAGATCTATGAATTATTTGGATGTTTGTTCCTCCGAATACTGCTCTGAAAACAGAGAATTGATGAGCGAAATCCTAAAACAGATAACTCACCAAAATTATAAAAAAAAAAACATTATTTACTCTTCCATACGAGACTCGATCTTGAAGAACTCAAAAAATTGAAGCCTTAATCCGCTACATATGTTTTAATAATCTATTTTTTGTGAAGAAAAACACCCGATTTTCTTTATCATTTATAATAATTTTCTGCAATACTTTTAGAGCAAACCCTAATTCTTCACAAGAAGAAATAAAGAAGGCCGAATTCACGCTGAAATCGTAAAATTCAAAAGAAAAATTTTAATTCCACGAAAATCAAGGCAAGAAAGAGAATCTTGACGCTTCAATTTCCGAAACAACACAAACACAAAAACCCCAAAATTACGTTTCCCCCAAAATCAAACTCAAGAAACCCTAAAACCCAAATGAATCTGTCACCACATACAAACAACTAACAACACAATTATCTCAAAAACAAGAATCAAACCTCACGAATGGTCGCCAAACGCCTGGTTTCTTCCTCAATCCGACCCAATTGAGCTTGAACCCGTTCCCTAACCTCCAACTTCTTCTTCTCAATTTCTTCTTCCTTGGCTTTAAAAGTCGAAAGTGCAGATCTCGACATCTCTTCGTCTTCCTTGGTTATCAACCCATTGAAGCTCAAACTACCCGAGATTTGACCCGCTTGCATCAGGGTTTGAAGCTGTTCACTGGATTGCCTCTGCGTTTGTACCTGCGTTTGAGTGGTCATTGTTTGGTGATGGGTTATGAGTTTCTTGAACCAGAAAAAGCGGAAAACCCTTCTTGGTTGTTCGATTGAACTCTTTATCTCTCCAATGGTGGTCTTCTTTTGCTTTATTGGGGTTACTGTGTGTGTTTTGCTTTCCTCTTTTTTGCCGTGTGTATACTGTTTTGAAGGGGTGATTATGAAGGGCTTAATGCCAAAGGTATGAAGGTTTGTAGGTCCACTGATTTTGTGTGTGTGAGAGAGAATGTGTGTTTTGAGTGTGTGTGTATTATATATATATACATACAGGTGGATGTTTGTATATTTGTGTGTATTGACAGGGAAAAAGTGAAATGACCAGGCTGCCCATGACCTCCAAGCTCCAACGGAAAGATGGAATGGCCAGATAAAAGGTTTCTTTTAAAGTTTTACCATGCCCAATTTTGACCTTTGAGGTATTAAAAAAAAGTAAATAAAATTAAAACTTGCTTAACTTCTGGCAAATCAATCATCGGAACATGTGATCATTGTTGCAAAAGTCGGTTTTTAAGGCCGAGTACTCGCTACAAAAAGTTGTTTCGAGGCCGAGTAATTTTATAAGTATTACCCGAGTACTCCCGCCTAGGGCCGAGTACTCCCCGATTACTCGCTCTAAGAAGTTATTTCGACTTAGGAGCGCCTACTGACTTTTGCTACCTTGCCTACGATAGTTAGACGAAGCCTTGTTTAGGGAATGCCTCACAAAATATATGGTTTGGTTTCGAGCCAGAACAGGTATGGTTTAGGATAGTGTAGGTTATAACATATTTTAAGTCAAATTAGTTTTAGTTAAAAAAAATGTATTGTTTTAGTTAAAGAAAACATCAATTAGTTTTAGTCAAAATGTATTGTGTTAAAAAACATCAATTTGTGTTGGAACTAAACAAATAATCATTAGGTAATTTTTGTGATTTTCTAATCAAACATATTATTAATCATTTTTAAGATTTTAAATCCATTATATTCACATAGTTTTTATGTTACCCATTTTGACTCGTATTATATTAAAGAGTTGCACTTCTCAATACATTTCATGTTATCATGTTATGCATTTCAACATATTATACAATAATTGTTTATTCAAACCAATCAATTTGTTTTGGTTTGAGTAAAGGTTGACACCTTTAGTTTAGGGAAATTGTGTTTTATAGGGGTAAGCATAATATAACAATAACCAAAAAATAACCGATAACCGCCCCAAACCATATCCGATTTAACCGAAACCGACTTTAACCGACGGTTATGGTTAGGCAAAGCCATTAACCGACTTTAACCGAACCGAACCAAATAATGTATATTTGTTTTTTAATAATTATATGCTTGTATGATTTTTTAAAAGGTTATGATGCAAGTCAAGTATAGAAGATGAATCTTCACTTTTTACTATATGAAAAATATTATGGATTATATATGAGATTAAATATAATTAAAAATGAATTAAAGTTCACGTGATTTTACTTTTTTCACACATTTCAGTCACAAGAAAGCTTACAAGCTTCACTAAGATTTTTATCATTAATAGTATATCTATAAGTTACAAGCATATATACAAGTTTTTATTAGTTTTTCAACAATTCCATTATTAACCGAATTTAACCGAAACCGAACAGTAACTGGTGGTTAACCGATCAATTGGTTATGGTTATGATTAAGGATTTAGAATTAACCGAAGTAGCGGTTTTGGTTATGAAAATGGTCATAACCGCACCGAACCGAACCATGCACACCCATAGTGTTTTAACATGATTCAACCCTTCACACTCACTCTCCTCACCCTTATTATTTAGATTTAAATTTAAAAGATAAACAGATATGAACTACTTGTCCGAATCAAAAGCTCCAAAATGTAAAAAATTAAATTTAATATATAACATTAGTTGTCACTGTGCTAAAATAATAAGGGCAATTCGGAGAAAGGTCTAATAGTCAATTTAGAAAGTTTTCCAGCTTTGACCTTAATTGCACGACTCAAAAGTTCTTTAATTTTTAAGAATTATTAAAATATTTGATATTCTATTAATAGCTATATTTATGATCAACGTTATTGAAGATCTATATTTAGTACACCTTTACAAGTTAAAACTTAATGGGTATTAAGATATAAAAACTTATGTCTCTTTTACTGATTAAAATAAAATTTTATTTATAAACTTTGAAAATTTATAGAAATGATTATAATATTTGGGTTTAAACAATTAACTGTTTAGGCTCAATCATAACTATTCTAACAGAATACAAGAGAGGGTTAGGATAAAACAATTACAATAGTTATGGTTGTAACCAAAAATGTTAGTTGTTTAAAACAAAGTGGCTGCATTAATAAAAGATTCTAATTTGAGTTAAAACCGTTAAAACACTTAAAAAACACGAACGAAAACTGTAATTTACTCTAATTATTTTGTGCAAATTTATTTATGAAGCAATAAACTTACATTTATTATATATAATAATTAAAATTTAGTTATTATATATAGTGATAATTGGGGGTGTTTAAAACACTGAAACTTGAAAAAAATGTTAAAAGATTATTTGAACTAAAATGATTTTCCCGGATTCTGAAAATGAAAAATTCATAAAAATAAAGTTTACGAGGAAGAAAATAAATAAAGTGATCTTGTGGCAAAAGTTGGGTTGCACCACACCCAAAGTGCAAAACCTTATCTCTAACCTTTTTAACATATTCCTTGAAGGAGGCTAACATGCAGCCCCAGCATTTAATCAACGGTGAATAAGTATTTATAGTTTTTAACTTTTTATATAAGACAATTTTTTTTATATTAGGAGTGTCGATAATATCTAAACCCGACTAACTAGACCTGCAACCGAACCCAAATGAGTTCAACAGGGTCGGGTTATACTGGTAAAAAATGTTAGTCGGGCTATTAGAGTCAACCCCTATTAATCCGAACTATTAATAGAGTCGGGTTTCGGGTTAACTCAAATAACCCAAACAAAGATGGTTAATATATGTGTGTATGTGCGTGCATGCGTGTAGGTATGTACGTACGTAGGTATGCATGCATGCATATGTGTCTATATTATTAAACTAGGTTATAGGCCCGTGTAATACACGGGTTTACGAATAAAAAATAATGTGATTTTATAATTATTTCTTCATGAATTTACACAATTAAAATAATTTTTTTATATATTTTTAAATTTACATGATTATATTAATACTAATAATATTAGTTATACCTTTTTTATATAGAAAAACTTTAAAGATAAAAATTTATAAAAAAGTTTTCTTAAAACATATATATATAACATTAAACATATATGTATTAAACATTTACACATGTTAAATATTTGAATTTTAAAATTATTTGTTTAAAATAACATAATACATATTTTTCAAAGATGTTTTATAAAAAATTAAAGAATTGATTCATAATTTAATAATATTATTTACTAAGTTAAATAAAATCATTAATATTTAATAGGAGAGAGAAGATAAAATTTAATAAATAATAGCATAGAAATATTAATTATGAGAGAGAGGTGAGAAAAAAATCTTTAAATGGTCTAAAATGTTAACAAGTGGCATATCAAAACATTTATTTATTATATAGTATAGATATAGATATAAAACACTTTTAACTTTTCACCTAAATATTTAATTAGGTTAACTACTTATTACTATTACTATTAATCAACTTAAATATGGTTTAGCATATTTTTCATTGTATTATTATATGTTTGTAACACGAATTATTTGAAACAATTTAAACTGGGTCAAGATAATAGCAAATAAATATCAATCAAACTGACTCGACTTTAATAACCCGAATCTGACTAACCTGAACATTATTAGGGTCGAGTTGAGGGTCAATATTTTTTAAAGAAAAACCAGATTAACCCGACCTAATTAACTTGATACCCAATCAGGTTGACCTGATCAACACCTTCATAGTTATGAAATACATAAAAAAAAGTCATATTTTAGGAGTGAAAGTATCATATTTTATAAGAATTTAAGTTTTTTAAAATAATCGGTTGCTACATTGTTCGAATGTATGTTTAAATGCATGAATATAAAGTGGATAACCAAAATTTGTTTGCACATCAATGATGGTAAAGATAAATTTTACTGGGCATTAATGTATTTTCATGTAAATAAATAGTAAAGTTGTTTATAATGCTATTATACTAATAAGTAATAATCTTAATGGAAAATTAAACTTGCTAATTGATATTTCTTTTGATTTTTCTAAAGCATATTTCATATAACTGAATAATAATATATACAAAATTAAAATAATAAATTTTTTAACAACGTTTCAATTATTTAAACAACTTATGGCTAAACTATAGAGTTAGTTAATGTAAAAAGTGTGATAGCATGTGGAGATTGAAGGTGGCCATGTAACATGAGATGGATGGGATGGGTTTGGTAGAGAATTCCATCTTTAACCTAACTTTTACTCCATCAAATTCATGTGTTATGTCACAATAGTTGGATTGCAGCATAATTTAATGCCCAAACAACTTGTAATGACTCATAAATAAACTATAATAATGAAACGATGCTATTAATGTAATAACTATAATTGATTTAGATTTAAATTAAAACTAAATCCCATTATTTTTTTTGATAGTTTAGAAAACACAAGGTGATCCACAATTTAATTGAGTACTATCTTGGATTTTTGGTTATATTTTTCATCAATGTTTTCACAACCGGCTAGTCATTTTACTGGTTTACATAATGAATAGGTTTAGAAAATGTTTATATAACGCATTAAAAACAAAACATGCAATCACATTTTTTTATCTGGATTTATAGTTTTAGCAAAACTAAGGAGCTCGACATGTTTTTTGTCAAAAATACTTATGGGCTATGGCATATAGGACTATGCAACCCATGATGGTTATCTAGTACCGATTCGTATTAAAGACGAATCAAGTTTCTAAAAGAACTAGAGGAGATGCAAACATGAAGATGATCGAGTTGGAAAATAAAACCAAGAAAACATCTTTTTTGAAAACAATCAACAAAGCATACTATTTATACTTGCATTTCAACTCAATTTTGTTTACTATATATATAATAAGAAAATCTAAAGATTAAATGAATCACTAAATGCGACATTGAAAGTAAAACAATAAAAATCTTGAAAATGTGTTCTAACCACTATCAACCTGGTTTTAAGAATAGTTTATTTAGAATACATCATATCCACCTACAATTATTTCAAAAATATATTATATCTATACTGATAACTATATAAATAAATAAATAAATAATCAAATGTTACTTTCTTTTGTATTTTTATAATTTCATTTGTCTTATATTAAATAATGAATATTTATCATTTTGTGGTCTCACTTCATCCTTGTTATTTTTTTATCTCTTATTAAATTATTATATTAAATTATAATGATATTAATTTTTTTTTAAATATTTAATATAAAACTAATTATAGATAGTTATTATATTATTAAAAATGAATTTATGATGGGAAAAATTAATTAATGTTTATAATTTTTATGTTAATTATTAATTTTGAAACATATATTTGTATCATGAATATATTTATATATCATCAAGATTTTTTTTTTAAATTTCAATCAATATTATTAGTATAGACATTTAGATTAATAATTTGCTTCAATTTTTATCAATAATTTTAAATTTAATATTTTGTTTATTAACAATTACATAATTTAATGATTTTACTTATTTAAAATTTTTTATTTAAGTCATGAAATATACATCATAATATAAGAATTATAAAGAAACAGATATTTATTTTCAATCAGATTATTGTTGTGTTCAGTAGAGTGGCAACATCAATATCATGACATGTGGATGTTGCTTTCTATGATTACTTGTAGAGTTATTTTGGCAAACGCGTATTTTTATGTATTTTTTATATTTTATTAGAGAATCTTATTTAACTTCTAGTGTTGGGGTAGGACTTGGTAATTCCGTTGACTTTCACTACGTGCATTTGACATTTTCAGCTTACCTTTATGACCCTTTCTTCTTGTATTCTTTGGGTGGCTTAACAACTAATTGAAATGAAAATTAAAGCTTTCTACTTAAGGGTAGCTTAGCGGTTTATTGAAATGAAGTTAAGGCTAAGCATATATAAGTGGCTTTTGTAGTTAGGGATTAGGTTCGTGTCCATTGCGAACACATATAGGTTAACGCCACCATTAGGCACCCATTACCGACCGATTTCATGTCCAACATAAGGAAGGTAAATCGCGTCACCCAGTAAAATTGTGAACGCATATAAGTGCAGGTTATTAGTATCGATGCTTTTATGTATGAAATTTGAAATGAATCTAACATAAATTGTTTTATTTAGTAATTGAAGCTCTTGATTGTCATTTCGTTAATTTAAAGTCTAACTAATCTATTATAAAACAATATTATCTTTGGCTAAAATAATTAAATCTATAGTAATGTTGTTAAAATAATTGAAGTTGCTAAATTATTGAATATACAAACTGTTATTGTGTATGACTTTACCTTAATTTGTGATTAATTTTGTTATATTCATGTCAAAAAGCAGTCGTAAGTACAAATATATAAACTCATGCAAGGTGTATCTTTTCTTCAATATTAGAATATGTTCCCAAATTTATTACAAAATTGATTTTTTAACTACAAAACTTCAATCATCGATAATTCATATATTTTAACTCCGTTTTGAAGCACTTTAGTTCTTTGTTATCCTTGCACATGGTAATTAAAATTGTTTTGGTTCAAAATTAACATTTTCCAAATACTTCAAATTTTTGAATGATTTAATATCTGACCATGAAATTGACTGGGGTGTGTTTAACATACAATTTATCGAAGAAAAGATACATTCTTTATTTTATAATCATAAAATGATTTTTAATTTGTACTTGCTTCGTTTACAAGTTATTACTGTATACGGCAAAAAGGATTGCTTTCAAAATCGAACCAATTCAGTTGGTTATTTTGGAAACCAGTATGGTTAGTCTTATTTAACCGCCATTCAAGTGAACAAGTAAACTGTAAAAGCAATTAGGCAAATCAATGAACTGATTGGTTGGACTGTTTGAGCCGGTTGGTCGGCCTGATGACCGAGCTAGTTTGAACTATATTTTAGTTTTTATATTATATTACATATATAAATTTATAAATATTTATTATGTCATAAGTATTTCAAATCCAGCTCGACTAGTACAAACCAATGAACAAATAAGATCTAAATTTAAAATAGTTATGACATAATAAACATTTAAAAATATGTTTATCCTTTGAAAGACATGTTTTTATTCGTAAATATGTGTTATATACATTTCTCACGACTTGAATCCAATGTTTTGAAAACCGGACCAGCCAGCCGGACCGGTCGAACTGGCAACCAGTGGGTGAACCGGTCCAGTTTTGGGGTTTTTTGGCGAACCGATCCATCATCCAACCGGTCGGAATTCTGACCGATAAGAGGACCGGTTCGACGTACGGTCCGGTTATGAAAACATTGTTCAAATCATATCATATTTATCTAAATAAAACATAATATCAATATATTATACCTATTTCTACAAATCTTATTCAAGTAACTACCGTTGTGCAAAGATTCATGTACTAGCTCTTGTAGTGGTGATAAAGACAACGAGATCCCACGATAGTCATGTCAATGAAATAATTATAATATAATACTAAGCATTTAATTTTGAATGACACACACACATATATATTTCACATTAATTTTTTTTAGAAAATTTGGTATTAATTTAAGTTATAAATATTGAAATATAAATTAAAATAAGTCAAACAACATTGTATACGTGTTCATTTAGAAATTTAGAAATATCAGTTTAATTTCGTAAATGACAATGTGTCCTAATTTTCAAGATTTTCTACTTTTACCCTCTTAAGTTTTTAAATTTTTTTTTCCTTTTGTGTTTTTCATTTTTTTTCTTTTATAATTTTTTTTATTATTCTAATATTCAAATTTAGTTTTTATTTTTATCTACGTGTATGTATAAATTAGAGTTGGTATACATTTTGACAAAAAATGTACTCATATCCAACGTAAATTTTATCCATGTCCCATGTAAATCTTATTCGTAAACGAGGTGGTCAAATATAATATATTTTAGTTGGGTGTATAAACTGCAATTCATAGGTCTTAATGCTTTAAACTTTCATTTGTTTATAATTTCAAATATTTTTTACTTTATCATGCTTATAATAATTTATTTTTGTATAAAGGAATACCTTCCTACGATTTAACAAGTTGTAATATGTAGAGATTTTTTCTTCTTTTCTTTCATGTTGTTTAACACTTTGTGGCATGCATGTTGGGTAACTTATGCATCATTTATAAACTAATGCTGAATGATGACAACACTTTTAAACATAACAAATTTCTGATTATTTTACATTTATATACATTTTCTAAGGGCACCAACTTTTTTTTTTTCAAAGATGACTTTGTAAGAGGGCATTTATGGAAAAAGTCACATACTTAGGTAGAGTAGACGAAACGGTATCCCATTCCCCCTTACACGTACGTGTCTTGAGTTATAATAATAAGCATACTGAATTGTTGATATGATCCGGTAGGTATTTCACTTTCAGTCTCTGAATTTCATAGATTACTTATATATTCTTAAATATTAAATATTTGTAATATATACAGTCTTTTAGCTGAGGGCAATTTGGCATATGAGGGTAATTTAGTGACCTAAGGACTATATGTGTTACAAATGTTAAAGATTTGGAACCGTAAGAGTAATTTATGAAACATAAGGACTAATAGTGAAATACTAACAAACTATAAAGACCATCTCGGCAATTTACTCTAAGAAAAATTAAGAGAATCGAATGTGAGATAGTATTTGAAGTTACAAGCTAATATACCGAACACAAATGTATCAACCGACTTTAAAAGAACCATTTATAACCGAAGCAATACTAGTTAACATGATCGACAACTTCCGATGCTTGCATCGGTCACTAATTGTTAGCCAATGGGTTTTTGAGATAGTGTCGATAAATGAACTTATCAACGCTGAGTAGTCGATTTGCAAGCTGATTTGATATTCTTAAACAATATAAAATAGAGCATGTTTTTTTTTTAATTAAAACCTCGTATTCTTTTTAAAATTAAGCTTTAAAGTTATAAGACAATCTTGTAAGTCAGATTGAGTTAATTCGGTGCAAATCATAAATTTTGTTGAGTTGTTTCAATCCATTTCCTTCATTTGTAAATCATTAAAAATGGAACTATGAATCTAGGATATTTTAATAAATTTAGTTATTTTATTCATCCTGTGTATTTTACCACACTAAAATTGTTTCAATTCAATTATAATAAGATTTAAGTTGCACATCATTTCCTTTGTATGTATGTCAAATGGCTTATGCCTTGATGGTATCTCTTGACCTTTTTAATAGGAGATCTTATATTCGAGTCTCATATGTAGCAAAAAAAAATTATTTTAAGTTGAGCCAGAGGGTTTTTTTTTTAATATGGGTTTCCTTTTAAATGATGGGGTCAAGTTTTACATTTAAACAGTAATACTTGACTTTAGTTGTTAAAAAAATACATTCCTTTATATGTCTAGAGTCATTGCTTTAATTAATAGTTTAAATTACATTTGTTTTGTTACTAACATGATTTGAACTCTAAACACATAAAATCTTATATAACAGTGCCTTGATGCTGCTAGACAAACTACATAAAACAAGATATTGACTCTCTTTACTTTGGTCTCATAATTGAATATACTAGGAAACAAATACCATATATATTATCCATTTTCTTGAAAGATTTAGCTCACAAAGCTCCATTGTTGTTCTCATACTAGGTCGATAATATTTGATTAAAGAGTAACTAGGTTTATTTTCCTGGTGTGTTACGCCTAGCTAGAGTTCTATTTAACCCCCAAAATTCAAAGTGTGAGTTGTTATTATGATGTAAAACCTTCAAATATCAATATATATGATCGCAAACCCATATTATAAAAATTAAAAAAAAACAAAACTAAATATCACTCATAACCAAAACACATTTTAAAACTGCAGTGCAAAACACTCGGATATCAAAAGCCAAAAATCAAAGCACATGTACAAAAACACATCAAAACGACTATCACTTTTACGACGTAAAACCTTATCAAATTATGAAAGCGACAACTTAGAGAGTGGGTATAAATATTTTAAAAGATAAAAGTAAAAAAAATAATAAAATGTTGTCATATCAACATATTTCAAGAGACTATTGTCAAAATAAGAAAAATAACTCTTATGAAAAAAAAAAGAAAAAATATATAAACCAATATAATAAAAAATAAAATTTTATGGTCAGTTTAAAGTATACAACTAATAGTGGAACGTGTCTTTCACCTGAAATCATAAAACCTAATTATTCATTCAATGTTTGATTCTTACTTCCAAATGTATGTACTTATTAGAATATCTATAGTCCCGCTAATTTAGCCTACTGGTTGGGGCTTTATCTTGTGACTTAAAGGCCATGGGTTCGAACTATGTCAGGGCGATTCAAAAGACATCTAGGTGAGTAAGGAATCTTGAGCTTAATCTCGGGTTCTATACCAATGGGGGGTGATGATTACCCATTCCAGGGGGTTCCCGTGCATCTGGTGTGACCGCGTCTTACCTCTGCCCGGTGGGCCCTGTTAAAACAACATACGTGGTATGTAAGATCGTCGCCGTTCAAAAAAATTTAGAATATCTATAATTATCATCTCGTCTTCACTTTACATAAATGAAATAAAACAACTATTCATATATATGTTTAACCATCACTCACTCTATCATTATCATTATATATGCGTGTGTATACGTATTTAACGAGCTTATTCCGGTGACCGTGGTCAGTGGCGGATCCAGGAATTTTTTTCAGTGGGTTCACCATTTTTTGACGTTTTAATTAAATAGAACCGGACATAAAAATTTCCGGGTCGGGTTGACGGTTTGGGTATTGTAATATTCTTTACGTAATACAGTACGATATATTAAGTCATCGATTAAAATTAAAAAAACATCGTCATTAGAGAGTTCGAAGGTACATAGTGCATTTTCGTTTAAGATTTCTAAGCTACAGAGCAAGCGAGAGTTAAGGAGGTCACACGCCCTTACCGGTCCAAGATAGCTGTCCTGCTGGCCATTCAGCAGGAAAGGGTCAATGGGGCAACGCCCGTTGTAAGATTCGGGGCAACGCCCCGAAAACTAAACGAAATTTGCTAAGTTTGTATGACCAAAGTTAACTTGATCCGAAGGTTTAACCATTAATAACTACCATTTTGCTTGCTAAGTTTATATGACTGGAATGTGATTTTAACACGGTCATATAAAAATCTAATCATTGATTATCAAGATTTCTAACAAATATCACTTGTCTCAATCAAATTGACAAATTGCTATGAAAAATTACATTAATAATTCACTCCTAAAATATTAACGAGTTTACCATATTGTTTAACTTTTTCGGAAAATTTTTCCTCCTAACGAGTCGAAGATTGGTGGGTTCCTGTGAACCCACTCCCTTCTATATGCATATGCCACTGACCGTGGTCATATGTGGGTGGTCACGCCGTTATTTTCTCTAAATTTTTAATACTTAGTTATTTTTTATAGAAATTGTTTCCTGTAAACTAATAGATAATTAAGATTTTCCCGATATATAAATCTTTTAAAGGAAAAGTACTAGACATAGACGAAAATCTAGAAGTTGATCCTCGTGATGAGTCGACCCCACTTTGATACTTTGCACTCTTCCCATCCCTAAATAATTTTATCACTTGGATTATACAAATTCCTAAATAGGTTTCATAAAAGAAACCCCAAAACGACATAGGTTTACAAGCTGAACACGGCAAGTCGTCAATATTAAAAAAAAAAGTGAATATAATTAATTATCTTAAAAGTAGATTGAGTGTATATATATAATATAATCAAACTTCATTAAATTAAATTAAAGAAATGTGGGTATAAAGATAAGCAGTAGCTAAGCTAACCCCCTTCGACAATTTTGGCCACTTTCATGTTCAAAACGTCTAATAAAGTATCTGCTTTCTTGTTGTAATATAGGCATAAACAGCTTGTACATATGTAGATACAATTTTGTTGTATGTGTGTATATAGAAAGAGAGAAATACATTACTGATATCCACCAACGGCCTTATGATTTAATGGTATGAAAAATAAATGATAGTGCTTGACCTTTTTAAGATCTAAGGTTCTAATCCTCAATCTAGGGGCTTTACCACAGTGAGTTTCTTTCGGGATTGTGAGATATAGGTGGTGTGATTGATGTACGAGCTTCCTTTCGGGGACGTGACAACCAATCGAGTGTTGTCGTTAAAAAACATAATTAATATCCTTTGCCAACTTAATCTTAAACCATTAATCTTTGAACTTAATAAGAGCTTTTTTTCTATTATTTTAAATCTGTTAGGTTATTATACTAACTAGGTTTTTTCTCTGCGTGTTGCGGCGGGTTATCACAATACACTTTAGACAATGGGTATTATATATCATTTGCAGAAGTATAAGTTACAAAGCAAAATCAAAATTTTCTCATCACAAACCGTATACAAATTTCTCATAAAAAATTAAAAATCATACAAAATCCATGCAAATCTGTTACGAAAATAAAAGAAAAAATTAGCCACAAAATATTTCTCATCAGGAACCAATTGGTTGAATTAAAAAAACGCAAATTTCTAAACAGACATCGATTTTCTATGATAACAAATAAATCACTGTTACCTTCTCCAAACACCACCAAAACATTAGAAAGGCCCACATTTTTTTCACTATATATATATATGTATGTATAATATTTACTGATCAATATAATATAATATAATATAATATAATATAATATAATATAATATAATATAATATAATATAATATAATATAATATAATATAATTACTATTCATTTGTGTTGCCTTTTAATATATATATATAATAATAATTTTACAACACAAAATATTTTTTTATATTTTTGTACTTTTATTTTGAGTATAATATTGTTATAAAATGTAATTAGGTACAAATGAGTAAAATAATATATCATTTACGCATGTTTTAAAATATTTTTTTCTTTCTGAAATCTGGATCTAACTTTATGTACATATTTCCAAGATTATGTTTCAAAGTGTGAAATTATGTACAAAAAATTATTCTTTTACATATTTAATAGAAAAAATCAAATTAAATAAAAAATTATAGATTAATTGGATTTAATAAAAAAAATAAAAAACAAAATAAAATATACAAAATAAAATAAAAAATAAAATTATACTTGTATTCTTTTAATTTATCTAGGTCATATATTTTTATATTTGCATACAATCTCTTCCATTTATTTTAATATGTGATTCACAATAAGTGTAAAAATATATTAAGATAACTATGTAAGTAATTGATATTAAAGAAGGCTTTTCCTGCATTTATAAATTATCTAAGCATGTAACACTTGTTTAGTTTTGGTTTGTTGAATGTTGGTACGAGTTGGTAAAGATGTTTGCTTTGGTGGTTATAATTTTTAGTAATAGGTGAATTTTAAAATTAGATTTTAGAAGGTTGCATGTTCGACATTCAAAAAATATTAAATGAGTTGTGTTTGTGAGTTAAACCTTATACAAACATGAAACTTTAAAGCAAACTTGAGACCTATGTTAAACCATTAATTTGTTGGTTGACACGAACACATCTCGAATGAACATAACATTCGTCTACATGTTACTGCTTTAAATTACAAATTTACAACCAATATACAAATGTATATAAACTGACAATTTATCTATCATAAAAATAATATTTTAATATAAAATGATTATGTTACGTATTAATAAATACTTTAAGTAGTAAAAAAACAATTAAAAAGTTTAATAAAAATTTTATGAGAGTAAAACAAGTTTGTTTTTCTTTTATTATATAATATAGATATTTCAAACCAGTAGTTTTATGAAAATTTATATATTGGATATCATATCAACCGTTATTGAAATTATTATGATTTAAAAATTATAAATTTTATTTTAAAATAAGATATAATTGGAACTTAATTATTATTATTAAGTTATATATAATAAATTACTAAAATAAAAAGATTTATATTTTTTACATTTCATTATATAATTTAATTATTTAAAATCATTAACATTAAATAGGAGAGATAGTTAATAAAATATAATTGAATGAGAGATAAATGTGAAAATGACAAGTGTCAAAAATTAATAACAAATGAATATGGGAGTGACATGTGGCAAACTTGTTATTCTTTTATTATATAGTATATATTGTATATATGTAATACGTTTTTTGCAGGCCCCTTTCTTGTAGCCGTTAACATTTATCATTTTTTACTTGTGTATTTTTTTGAAGCGGTTAAATTTTATTGTTTTGCAGCGGTTCCAAAAACAATGCTTCATTTTTTGAAGCGGTTCAAATTTTTATTTTTTACAACGGTCAGGGTTTTGGATCAGTTTAACATCCGTCAAATTCTATTTTTTACAGCTGTTTTGCATTTTTTTGGAAGCAGTTTAAAATAGTTTTCATTTTTTGAAACGGTGAACCTCCTTTAGAAGCGGTTAATATAATACAAAAGACGAATTTTTAATTAGTATTACTGTTCACACGGAATGATTGCGTTTGCTAAATGTATATATAGTAATTTTTTGCTATGTTTTTTTTTTTAATTTGATTTTTTCATTAACACTTGCGTTCATTCAGGTCCAGATACAATGTAATATAGAAGACTATACAGAACCTCATATTTGGATCGAGTGAATAGAAACAAGCAAGGATGTTCAAGAAAAAGTCGGTTTGAATTTTTAAATTTATATTTTGTTCGACTGGTTATGTTTTTTTAGAGTCGTCTTCAAGAGTTTGGGTGCCCTCTAAATAGATCCCCATATATATAGAAAAATTCACAAATTGACAATTATTAAGATATAATAATAAACTAATAGACAATATAAAAAATGTTATTTATTTAAACAAATCCTGGTATTTTCTTAACATTCTTTAAAACAAATTTATTGGTAATCTTTCTATTATAATAAACAAAAATAATTTTTGTCACTTGGCACATTCTTATGTTTTCAATGCCACTTGTCATTTTCCTATAATTTTATTTAATTTTGTTTTCAATTAAATAATTATATTATCTATCTTATTAAATAAATATATTATCTCTCTTATTAAATAATTATAATATTAATAAATATTAATATTACTTGCCTTTTCATATTAGAAAATAGTTTTTTATAATTTAAAAATAATTATTTTTATCAAAAAAATATTCTAAAAAAGTTTATAAAATATGAAAATTTCCAGAAATCAAAATTTTTGAAAATAAAAAGAAATATTATAAAATTGGTATTTTTAGAAAATAAAAGTTTTATAGAAACAAGTTTTCTCAAAAAATAATTTTAAAAAAATAATATAAACCATAAATTATATTTATTAAATAATGAGATTTTTATGTCAAATGATGTTTCTTAAAATGAAATGTTCAAAATATAATTCTATTAAAAACCAACAGTTGTAAAAATGAGGAAAATAATTACATTAGTTCTTGATGTTTAATGATATTTTTAAATTGAGCCATTAAACTATAAAATTTATAGAAATTATAAGTAATATCAAATATTATTTTATAATTTTACCAATTTATATGAAAATTTTATATTTAATATAATCATTCTAGAGTAAATTACATAAAACATCCTTTACGTTTATCTAATATTGCAGGTTTCATCCTTTATGTTTAAAAAGCGTCATTAACATCCTTTATGTTTACATTTTGTTGCAGATTACGTCCTTTACACTAACTTCTGTTAGAAACTTATGTTAATTATTTTAAAATGACAATTCTGCCCTTCTATTTAAATGACCAATAATGAAACTTTTATTATTTAATTATTTCCTTAAATTTAAAGGACCAAATCTGAAACTTTTATTTTTTTAGTTTTATTTTTCTTTTCTTTTGAATTATTATTCTTTTTTTAACATTTATTTTCTTTCTTTTTCTTTTTTTTACATCATTTTAATTTTATAAATTATTCTAAAATTAGTTTAACCAGTTTTTTGAATATAAGCTTCAATAAAGAATTTTATTTTATTACATTTTTTTTAATTTTCATTTGTTTAGTTAAGTTATTTACTTTTCTTATATTTTATATTTAAAACAATAAAGAATTTTATTTTATTTCATTTTTTTAACATAAATCACGAAGATTTAACAAAATAAATTTCAAATGTAGAAACAAAGTAAATAGTAATTAAAAAGGACCAAACTAAAATAATCTAATCAACAACACAAACAATGATGAATTTAAGTCCACTTCACTATTTGGTTTAAAAGGAACTGTCTGATTCATGAGGCACACAATGCGATCAGCCGATCAGGAATGCACCTCTGGGACCCTTGAGGTGGTGTCTCATGCACTTTTGGGTCAACATTAAGGTTAGTAGGAGGCTGATATATAAAAACAACCAATGGGACGAAGAAAATATGATAGGTTTATTTAATAAAAAAAACTGATATGTAAAACAGATGAGCAAGATGCAACTTCTGGTTGTAAATAAAGTTTATTTGGTTGTACATTCAACAACATATCACATAAGTGATTCACACACCTCATGCCTTGGCTTTTGGGACCAAAAGCAAGAATCCTAATAGTGCTAATGCATCTCCTATTTGTCACTCAAACTTCTCGAACTGCCTAGAGCTTTGTTACATCTTCGTGATTTATGTTAAAAAAATGAAATAAAATAAAATTCTTTATTGTTTTAAATATAAAATATAAGAAAAGTAAATAACTTAACTAAACAAATGAAAATTAAAAAAATGTAATAAAATAAAATTCTTTATTGAAGCTTATATTCAAAAAAACTGGTTAAACTAATTTTAGAATAATTTATAAAATTAAAATGTTGTAAAAAAAAGAAAAAGAAAGAAAATAAATGTTAAAAAAAAGAATAATAATTCAAAAGAAAAGAAAAATAAAACTAAATAAATAAAAGTTTTAGATTTGGTCCTTTAAATTTAAGGAAATAATTAAATAATAAAAGTTTCATTATTGGTCCTTTAAATAGAAGGGCAAAATTGTCATTTTAAAATAATTAACATAAGTTTATAACAGAAGTTAGTGTAAAGGATGTAATCTGCAACAAAATGTAAACATAAAGGATGTTAATGGCGCTTTTTAAACATAAAGGATGAAACCTGCAATATTAGATAAACGTAAAGGATGTTTTATGTAATTTACTCATCATTCTATTGAAAACCAAGAGTTATAAAATAATTATTGTTTTATTACTTAAAATACTTATTAATACGTAATTTTATCAATTTAATATCAAAATATTATTTTATAATTTTAAATTTTTATAAGTAACTATTTTGTATTTTATATTCAACCCGTGTATCACACGGATTAATAATCTAGTTTTTTATACAAAAGAATCAAAAATTTGGACCCCTAATAAAACGGAATATATGCGATCGCACCTCTCTCACATGCTAAGAACCGTCTCTGCTTTTTAGTTATCGACTATTTGTGTCATTTTATTTTTTTGTTAAATAAATTTTCAAAGTTCGGTTTTTGTATTTCATAATGTTTAATTATTTTTACGATTACAAATATTTTGTATTCTTTATCTACACCACGCTATTATACTTCTCATTTTACATAGGGTATGGATATTGTTACACTGGTGTATGTATAACAACATTTTTGTTATTTTTTTATATTAAAAATATTAAAAATAATATGTTTGAGTAAAAATTCTGTAAGCATGATGTAATTGATTTGATTTGAGTATATTGTATAAAAAAAGGGTAGTGTATGAATATTAGGTCCCTTTACGTATCGTTTATGCATTTTAATTAAGTCAAAATCAAAGCGTCTGCTTTTTAGCTAACGACTATTTGTGTCGTTTTTTTGTTAAATAAATTTTTAAAGTTTGCTTTTTGTATTTCATAATGTTTAATTATTTTTACGATGACAAATATTTTGCATTCTTTATCTACACCACACTGTTATACTTCTCGTTTTACGTAGAGTATGGATATTGGTACACTGGTGTATGTATAACAACACTTTATGTATTTTTTTTAATATTAAAAATAATATGTTTGAGTAAAAATTCTGTAAGCATGATGTAATTGATTTGATTTGAGTATATTGTATAAAAGGGATGAGTAATGTATGAATATTATGTCCCTTTTATCGTTTATGCATTTTAATTAAGTCAAAATCAAAGCGACATTGTCTGTTTTTGGTCTTTAGCACTCATTTTAGAATGATGTGATTTTTTTTATATTTTATATATATAACGAAATGACGTGTTTTCTTTTCCATCCTTAAATTCTTAATTATGCCTAAAACTCATGGTAACATGTGTAGTTGTTATAATCAATTTATTTTATTTATTATTTTTTTGAAAAAAGAGACATTTACATTAATTAATGTAGCACTTTAAATGAAAAAAAATTAATTAAAACATTGTTGGTATAAATGTATTATTTTATGGATTATTTTAAAGGAATAGATTGAGGGTAGATTATAGTTTTACAAATTGCAAGACACTCGAAACTTGCTCGATGCTAGCTCAGAAACCAATGTTTTCATAACCGGACCGGACGTCGAACCGGTCTCGTTACCGGTCAGAGGTCGGACCGGTCGGACCGGTCGAACCGGATTTAAGAACCGGATGATTTTATAAACATTTTATAAATATATATATATAAAAAATTAAAAAAAAAAACCAAAAAATCAAAAAACCGGTTCAACCACCGGTCCGACCACCGGTTTTCCGGTCCGACCGCCGGTTCACCGGTCTGACCGGCCGGTTCACCCAAAAACGGTTCAAGACCCTTAACCGGACCGGTCCACCCACCGGTTCCCGGTCCGACCGGTCCGACCGGCCGGTCCGGTCCGGTTTTCAAAACAGTGTCAGAAACATGCTTATTTATTTTCTACTCAGTTGAAAGGCGCTCAATTCGATTTGTAAATGACTCAAGCATGAGCAAAGGTACTCTGACTCGATTGACTCGATTTAATATCCTAGTATATTTTATGTATCCATATATACATACATATATACAGGGGCGTACCCATGTATAACCCAAGGGGGCAGCTGCCCACCTTGAAAAATTTTTTTTAGTAGTATATATATGTTAAAATCCAGATCGCCCCCCGTGAAATTTTGCAATCGCCCCCATTAAACTTTTGATTTCTAAGTGTTAACTAGTAAACTAAGTTGAAAATGCTCAACTAATAATTTAAAACCAGTGTAAAATCAAGTTTAGTATTAATTATTATAAGTCAAACCATCACCAAACCAGTTAAAACCGAATTAATAAACCAATCCAAATAAACCAAATTCAACCTTATGTATTATAAAGAAAACAAATTTAAATCTGAATTCCCTTTAATCGGTTAACCAAACAAACTGAATTAAAAAAAGGAACCGATAACCATACCGAAACCGATATTCGGATACAGTTAAGAATCGACTTCGGAATTCGGATACAGTTAGAAAGCAAACAGAAATTAGAATACGGTTCGTTTTTTTCGGTTACGAAAACGGTTCAATTTTTGTATTAACAATTTTCTACTTTTCTGAACACTCCTACTTTAATACTCAAATTCACTAAGGGACATTTTTTTTTGACTCGTCCTGGCACCCCCAATTCTTAGGGCTATCATTGACTAATCCATTATAAAAACTTATATTATATTTATTTTATACAGAAAGGGTTACTTAGGAACGTCTCCTATACATTGTTTTGAATATATATAAAAAACATAAAATCACGTAGTGAACAACTTTAGATATATTGTAGTTTCATTATGTCTTTATATATGAAATTTAGTTTTATTGCCGTTTTTTAACATGACCCGACGGCCCGGCCCGGCCCGATCCGCCCCAACCCAACTTGAACACCAATTAACCTAAAAAAATTCCGCCCCCCATGAAAAAAATTTCTGGGTCCGCCACTGCATATATACTAGCATGGTACCCGACGATGCAGCGGGAAATGCAACATATAAGTTGGGTGATTTTAAAGATTTGTCTGGTTCGGTCTTGAGCCATAAACCATAACAAAAACTTTTTTTTATTTAATAGTTAACTAAAAATGACTTTAACTCCAAACATAAAAGGTCAAATGGACCAAAAATGCCAAGAATTGATTCAATTGTTTTCAGGGGTTTTTCCTTTTATAATCACCCTATCTCACTTAAAATCTTAAAGACTACCAATGTGAGACAAAGTAAAAAGAGAAACAAAACATTTAGGTTAGATTTAAAAATTGTACAATGTGCTTTAAGAGTTGTAAAACTCTTAATTTTAAGAGATTTAGTTAAATTACTATTTTGTCCTTCTAATATGTATTATATAGTAGTATATATATATATATATATATATATATATATAATTATATATTAGAATGAAATGAAAAAGGTATGCAAAGGTATGCTTTTATCATAGTAGTGTCTATCGGTCTAATAAAACCTAAAAAAACAAAATAATAAAAAATTAGAGTGATAAAAAAATAAAAAAAATAAAAACTTTTGATTTCATATCTTGTTTTCTACGGGTGAATTTCGAATTTTCTTTAATTGATTTATACGATTCGTATAAGGATAAATAGATGTGAATAAGATGTGATATTGTTTTATCATAAAAAACATTTATGTTATATTGTAAAAATGTTAACAATAGTGTTACTATCTGTTAATCATCAAACAATTTTTTTTTAAAATGTCAATAGCTCCATCATCACTTTTCTTTTTTATTTCGGGGCGTTAAAAATTCGCTCAACACTCACTTACAAAAAATGCTTAGATTAGAATACACACGTTTGATTTAGGCTCAATTGAAAACATGTTCGGTTTGATTTATAAACGAACCGAGCACTAATACGTCAGATTCAATTTGATCAACCTAGTTTAAATTAATCATTAGCGTGAACCCATGTCAATTAAAACAAAACCAATAGATCTTATTGCTACATTATTATATATACTATAAAAAAAAAGATAATAGATTAAATAAGAAAAGCAACACCGTCAGATGGCAACTTTTATAAAACGAAAGCAGAAAGCAAAGTATACCGTCATTCTCTCTCTTTTTTTTTTCTTCTTTCTTTTACTTTTAAAACTCAATCATTTGTGTGTCATGCCAACAATTAAATATCACACACACTGAAATCGGAAATATATCTATCTTAGGTTTTTTATATCTTAATTTACATTAAATAAGAAGTTTTATATTAATATATATTACATATATTTTGTTAACAGTAAACACTTGTTCAATCGGGATCACCTGAACAAGTATATTATCCTTCCGTTCGAAGAATAGAGAGTGTCTACCTGACCTATCTGCCCAATAAAAATATCACTATGACTAAATTCAGCGTAATATTTTGCTCCAGACAATGAAAAACTATGTGTTCATAATGCATCAAAAATACATTAGAAAGTAAACTAAGCCCACTTTATACTTTTAAATATTTCATAATCACTAAAATCATGTAATGATTTAAAAAAAAAGTTTATGTACTCGAAAATAATCAACGTACTTGCAAAATTTGTACACAAACTCATTATCGTAGAACAAAAGAAAGATTTTGTATATATTTAGCGTGAACATTAACGTGTGTTGGTTTAACAATACTATGTATCTGCCGTTACATGAAAAGCTAGAAAGATTTTGTATTTATTTCTTTTTGGCATTATTGTTAGTTTTATTTTGTAATTGTGACCATAGTGAAATAAATGTTTAATAAAGACACAAGATAATAAGATCATTGGGATCTTATGTTGGCCAACTAACAAACACAGAATCTTGGCATTTTTAAACAAAATAACAGATAAACGATATATAAGATTATTTTATTGTTTGCCTCCAAGTCTTCTTCATTTTTTAATTTTATTATTTTTATATAATGACAATTGATTCACTATTTGAGTTTGAGACGTCGTGTGAGTTGTGACTAGAGGTGCGTAAATCGGGTTTTTTATTTTAACCGGTTCCGGTTTCAGTCAACAAAGTCAATACCCGGTTTCGGTTCCGGGTTTCGGCCGGTTCCGGCCGGTTTTTGACCGGTTCCGGTTCGGGTTTTGGCCGGGTACAGGTGGAACCAGTTCCGGTTTTAATTTTGTCTGAAAAAACGGACTCGTTTGTACCCACCAGTTCTGGTATGACCGGTTCCGGGTCCGGTTTTTTGCCCACCTCTAGTTGCGACAAGATTTCAACGCCGCGGTAATTTACTACTTGAAGTCAGACTCAAGTCCAAGACTACCACTTGAGAAAAACCTAAAGAAAGATCTTATGTCATGTTGATACAGTGATTCGAACCCAAGACTTGTTAAATGAAACATCAAATGGGTGACGGTTGGGCTGTATATCCATTAATTAGCAAGTTATCAGCTAGCAAATGTATGAATTTAACTAAGTGACTTTGAATTATGTTGTTAATTTTTCGAACAGTAATAAAAAAATAGCATATGAACCAAACTGTATTCATATTTGGCTGGAAAATCGAGTTAACTTTTTACGTCAATATCAAATTTAAGTAGCAGGAGGAGGAGCAGCAGCCTCGTCCCCGTCCTCGTCCTCGTCCTCCTCCTCGTCGTCGTCCTCATCCTCGTCCTCGTCGTCGTGTCGTTGTTGTTGTTCAAGTAAATTACGGTTTTGGTTTATATGTTTTAAGTGTTCTAACTACTTCTACCCAAACATAATTATCTATCAATAAAACCCCTATGATTTAAACAACTAACAGTTTTGGCAAGCTGAGTAAACGAATCAAGCCGTCTCGTGAAATACACTGTATTGGATCGGTAAAAAACTAGAACAAGCCGAGCCTAAACGAGCCCGAGCTTGAGCCCAAAAAAATGGTTCGTTTAGTTATCAAGCTCGGGCTTGGGCTTTAAATATTGTATTTTATGTTAAATTTGAAAAATAAAATTATAAATATATATTAAATTAGTAACTAAAGTAAATAAATTAAAGAATTAAAATATAAACTAGCCGAACCGAGCTCGAGTCATATTTTGTCTAAACGGGCCGAGCTCGAGCCTTAACGAGCTCGGAATCAGCTCAGCTTGTTTACACTTCTAGTTTTGGCCCCCAAACCTTTATTATTCTAACTGTTTTGGCCCCCTATTCCTTTACTATTTTATGTTGAAATAGTTAAAATAATTAAATGATAGATGCCAAAAACTATAATTTACTCTAATTATTCGTTTGATGATGATATGCTAATGCTACTTAGACTATCCACAGCGGTCACCCCACTGAAAATCTTTCCCCACCGAAATTTTCAGCCACGTCATCACCCCACTGAAAACCTTAAACCCCACAGTGGTCACCCCACTGAAAATCATTCCCCATTAATCCAATGGACCAATCATGAAGCGAGAAAGAGGAAACGAGCGCGGGGAGCGGGAGCCGTGGAAGGGCTTTGGGCGGGAGCCGCTGAAGAGGGGGGCGGTGTTCCCGCTCTTGGCCGCTGAAATGGCCAACCCCGCGGGAGAGGGCGGGGGAACCGCTGCGGGTGGTCTTATAAGCAGGTCAAAAGAATGTTTTTTATTGATGATTTAATTTTATGAAAAACAGGGAAAACAATATATAAGAGGTAGATTTTAATATTTTATGTTTGATATGGCTCAATCTTGAATCATTACAATCACAAAAAGAATGATCTAAAAGTTATATTAACAGTATTCAAAATATATTAATCATTATTAATATTGTGTGTGATTAGTAGGTTCACACTAGACCTCAAAAGTATCATCTATTGCACGAGTTTCGTGTTAATTTATAAAAACCAAAGAAATATGAGATATGTATTGAGGAAGGTTTAAATAAGAATGATATTTTGCCTAAAAATAATAAGAACAATTTAAAAACAACATTTGACAACCCTAATGAAATCCGATTGGACTAATTCAGGATGCGTTGAAACCATCTCGTCGAACTCTACGATCTTAGCATTTAGGGTTTAGAAATTTGGTTTTATAATTTAGCTTAGCGTTTGGTTTTAAAGTTTAGCTTTTGGGGTTTAGATTTAGCTTTTTAGGTTTAACGTTCAGATTTAGGATTTCTTTTTAGGGTTTAGTTTTAAGGTTTAGGATTTAGCTTTAAGGTTTAAGATTACGGTTTAGCTTTTAGCATTGGGTTTTAGGTTTAATTTTAGAGTTTAGCTTTAGTTTTAGCTTTAGAGTTTAGATTTAGTATTTAGCTTTAGGGTTTAGGATTTAGCTTTAGAGTTTAGAGTTAGGGTTTAAGTTTCAACGAGACGGTTCTAATGCATCTGAAATGAGTTCAATCGAAGTTCGTTAGAGTTATCAAATATCGTTTTTAAATTATTCTTATTGTTCTTAAGCAAAATCTTGTTCTTATTGGATCTTACCCCGATATATATTATATCTATACACGTTGTATTTGATTATTCTTTCCCTTTGTTCATATTTATTATTATTTATACAAATAAAATTTTATATATTATTTATTTTAGCTGAAAATATTATTAAATTATGTAGAATAAATAGTGATTACAACACATGAACCACCGAAGCGCAGGTGGCAGTGGAGGGTCGTATTCTTTCTCCTAAAGTTATGAACATATATTTTTATT
This sequence comes from Mikania micrantha, assembly GCA_009363875.1. Lineage (NCBI taxonomy): Eukaryota > Viridiplantae > Streptophyta > Magnoliopsida > Asterales > Asteraceae > Mikania > Mikania micrantha. The sequence continues at coordinate 71,214,406 of CM018695.1, read as the reverse complement.
GTCTTTATGGGATTAAAGCTGAACCTTGATCCATGCCTTCACCCGCAAGAAAACAAGGTTTTCTTTTCATTTAATTATTTTTATTTAAAAAAAATACAACTAACACTTTAACTTCATACACAAAACCATAGTAAAATTGTTATAATAAGTTATGGTGGTTAATAATAGAATTGGGCTTAGTTTAAATTGATTGTTTAATAATAGACAATTAAAAGTAGAAGAGAGACAATTGCTAAATTTTTAAAAGAAACAAACGAGATTTTAGCATAAATATACTAAAAAAAAATTTGTCCCCGTCATGGACGATTCGTTTGATTCCAGGGGGTGGCAAGGCCCCCACTCAACATAAGTTGGTTGTAAAATTTTTAGAAAATCAAGCTCAAAAAAATTAGGCCCCCGTGTTTTATTTTACTAGGTGTCTTCTCCATTTTAATAACTCGATCATGGCAAATTTAATACTTATTAATATTCACTATTAACTAGAATTATCATACTTAATACAAGTTCAATTCCAACCATATATGCAAAAGTATATGTATTTATGTGAATTTTAATCTTCTATCTTTATTTGTTATTTTAATGCTTTTTAACAACTATAATACAACAATCTTCACTATTATCTGAAATTATTATAATTTGACTCATTTTTAGACATTTATCATTTGCCTCACTAACAAAATATCATGGATTCGTCACTGAACTCACAAAGCTATCAGGTTGGTTCGCTAGTGCCCTCGATCTTTTAGAGACTAACATCATTGCAACACAAAGTGATACCCTTGTAAAAAATTACAAATATAGCAATGCATTTTTTTACAGGTTTACTACGTATTATTAGCCAAGGCCCAACTATTTTGGGCTTAAACCATTCTTGGTATTAAGTGAAGCGGCTAAACCCACCATGATTTGATTCCATGATTTCATATATAGAGGTGCGCAAATCAGGTTTTTTTGGAACCGGTTTCGGTTTCTATCGGTTCCAGTTTCGGTCAACAAATTCAATACCCGGTTCCAGTTTCGGGCTTCGACCGGTTCCGGTTTGGGTTTTGGCCGGGTACAGGTGGAAGTGGAACCAGTTCCGATTTTCCCGGTTCTGGTTTCAGTTTTAATATGTCTAAAAAACGGACCCGTTTGTACCCATCGGTTCGGGTATGGCATGTTCCGGTTCGGGTTGCCGGTTCCGGGATCCTTTTTTTGCCCACCTCTAATTTCATAGAGTGCCAATGGAGTTCGGTAAGGTTTTCATTAAGCCTAACAGAATAGGTAGGTTGGATCAGATGGATAATAGATTAAAATGGGTTCAAGTCAAGATTAGTTATCTAGTTTTAAAATAAATCAATTTTAAATATAAAAAAAAAACATCCATTTAATTCAAGAGTAAATAGGTTGTTAGTAAATAAATAGTTTATTTATATAATCTTTAATAATTTTATTATCAAATGTATTATTGATAATGTTTACTTGTTTGAATCTATTATATTTTCATAATTTTTAGTTTATTCATCTTTACCCGCTTTGTGTTAAAAACTAAAAGTGTTACTCATGTCAAGTTGTCCGATGTTATGATGTTATTCATTTTAACCTAAAATATAATAATAGCTTACCCCAAACCAACTGAGAGTACTCAAAAAATTCGAAATCCGACTCGTATTTGAAACCCAAAAATTTTGTTTATTATGATCGAATGTTCGAATATCCCGAATAAAACAAGTTTATTGGGTTATTTGGATGTAAAAAATAAGTTTGTTTGGGTTTTTCGGATAGATTCGGATCGGATTAAAATATTTCTAATTCCAATCGGGTCAGGTTTTGGATGAGGTATTAACCTTTTCAAATCCTAATAATCCGATCCGGAAAACCGTTATCCGACCCGATTAACAACTATAAAACCAAACCATTAATCTTGTTTTAGGTCAAGATTGTAAGGTATAATTTTCATTAACACTTCTTTTATGTTGATTACGGAAACTATATTAATAAAATTTTAAATGATATATATATATATATATATATATATATATATATTAAGAATTCTATAATTATTTCTTCCATTTTCTAATCCAACTTCCAGAAACACCTTCCTATTAGAGCATAGACGATTCAAAATCTAAAAGACTGAGACAAGCTCTATGTGTGAGGCAGCTTGAATTGCTTAAGTCCTTTGTTAGAGAACTCTCTCAGGTGAAGATTAGGGATTGTTGAGTGCTTTGACATTAATATTTGATAAGTTGTAGTCAATCATTTCATTTGTTGTAAATTATTTCAAGATATAAGAAAATCTTAAGAGATAGGAAAGTAAAAACTGGAAGGAAGAAAGGAAAATGGAAGAGTTTTCAAAAATTGATAAAAACCTCTTAAATCTAAAATTCTCTGAAAAAGGTGAAACTAAAATCACTGGTAATTTTTATAAACATATCTGTCGAATAAAGGAAAAACATAACCATAGTATACACACAGATAACGCACATCTGAATAGTTTAACAGATTTAGTTATAAATCTAGGATATAATCTACAGATAGAAGCTATAAATAATAGACAATTAATATACAAAATAAATAAACAAACAGAGGAAATTAATAAACTAACAGAAAATCTAGCATATATTAAAGAACAAAATAATCAAATAATAAGAGAATTTAAAAATAAAAACAAGGAAGTAATAAATAATCAAGAAGACTTAGATAAAATAACAGACGCTATAAACAAATTAAATATAAACGAAATTAAAATTGAAAAGAAACAGAAACCATATAAACATTGGATACCAAGAAAATGAATAGATCTATACAGGAGGCAAGAAAATCTACTAGTAATATAAATGATATAATTAGTTCTGAGTCCTTTATAAATAAAATAATAAGGAAATGATCAGGATCTAAAAGTTCAAAAAGTATACAGCTTGAAGAGGAAATTGATGTAAACAAAAATATAGATTTATACAATAAAAACAAAATAGAAATATTAAATCCAAAAATATTATATCAAACAAATACATTTAATATAAATACTACGTTAATAAGAAGTAGTAGAGAAGAAATATTAAGAGTAATAGACAAAACAGTAATGATAGAATTATTTTCTCCTGATACTATAAAGAAAATAAAAAATTCGGGAAAAAACTTCGTACATACATGATTAATAGTAATAGGAATAAAAGCCTTAGGAAGAAAAAATTTAGGAACAAAATTATTAGCATTAATATTAGATAAATGCTGGAAAACAGAATTAAACAAAGCAATAATTTCTGGAATGGAAATAGATCTTAGTCAAAACACAGCCTTATTTTACTGTACACCAGGAATTCTAAAAGATATAAATGATCTTAAACATCTAAAGATAGCATTACAAACAAAAGGATACGAAAAATATGAAGGAAATAATATAGTAATAAGTATTGGAGTACTAGGAAGAGCTAGTAACAGATCAGGAATGAATTTCAGAGTAAATATAGAGGGTATAGTAAAAACAATAGCATCAAAATCAATACAGATGATAGAACCTATAAAAATAGATCCCGAGAAATTAGCAGGATTAGAATGGAAAATAGAGGATATTAAAGAAGAAGAAGAAACAGTATTAATACCAAAGAAAAGCTATCTATACGAAGGGATAGATGGAACCCAAAGTCTAAGATTTACAAATTATAAAGAAGAGAATAAATCTGAAGAAAGTAATAGTGAAACTAGTGAAATACAGTTTAATTATATGAACATAGAATATGATGAATCAGATACAGAAACGTTACCAATATATGATACAGAAGATGAATTAGAAGAAGAAGAAATAAATATAGAATTCTTAAAATTCGAACAGGAAGAAATAGATTATAGTTTATTTGAAGATGAACAGATAGATGAACCAATGTTTAAAAACGAAGAAACAAATAAAACCATAGAACAAATAATAAATAGAAAATTTACAGAAGCAAATATACAAGAAGAAGTAGATGATATGATAATAGAATGCATGATGGATTTAAAAATGACATACGAAGAAAGTTATAAAATCTTACAAGAATATTTTAATTTACCCTTAATAGAAGATATAGTAAAAGGAAAAACAATGATATCAGATTTCTATAAAGAACAAGAAACAATAGAGCATATATTCATGGATACCAATTATGAAAGAAAACGAGGTAGACCAGAATGGAGTAGAACAGGATTCGATACAGAAGAAAATGTAGGAAGAGAACCATGGGTCAAACCATCGGTTAATTACTACCAAGAAGATACTAGCATAAGTAGAGGAAATAGATTACCAATAGGTAATATACATAGTCATAGTATGTTAATATTAGAATCACAAAAACCACAATTATGGATTGATGAAATCCTAGTTTGGGAACAAAATGTAGTAAGAATGTGGGAAACAAATAAAAGAGAGAGTATGGATATGTTTTCATATTTAGAAACTACATTAGGACCAACAGCTCTAGGTATTTGGCAAAGTAAAAAAACTCAAGATCCAGAAGAAGTAAATAGATTAAAATCATTAGGAGACAATCCTTATATTTTCACATCACAAGTTAGAACTCTTATTATAGGAGTAGATCCAGCAAAAAACAATACATTAATACAAGATACTGCAATTAGAAACTTAGAACAATTAAGTATAGCAAACATGAAATATATAAACGAATTTACAGTTGATTTCACACGATTATTAGCACAAACAGGACAAGCTATGGAGGATGAATTATGTGATAAATATTTTATAAAATTACCAGGAGATTTAGGAAAAATTATACATGAATCATGGAAACAATATTATGGTCAACAGAAAAATCTAGGAATAGGACCTAGAATAACGTATACATTTCAAATCTTAGAAGAAAAATGTAAAGAAGTAGCATTACAAGAACAATTAAAAAGAAATGCATACGCATTTTGTAAAACGGCGATATATACACCACAAGCTTACGTGTATTATGATAAAAAGAAAAAAACTAAGAAAAAGTAATACATATAAAAAAGAAAATAGACCGTATTATAAAAATAAATACAAATATGTTAATAAGCCAAAAACAAGAAAATGTAAATGTTTTATATGTGGGGATGAAAAACATCTGGCAAATAAATGTCCAAATAAAAATAAAAATACAGAAAGAAGTACTTTAATAGAACAATTAAATGAATATGAAATAGAAACATTAAGAACAGATAATTCAGATAATGAATATATATACATTATATATAGTGAAGAAGATAAACCAATAACAAAAATAACATATACTTATATGAATAAAGAAGAAGAATGCGAACATAATTGGAATCATAAAAAGGGGAATAATTATTTAAAATGTTTTAATTGTGGATATTTTCCCAGTATAGAAAAAAGATCACAATGTAATATATGTTTTAGAGAAATATGTTGTTTATGTATAAAAGAACTATATAATATAGAAAGTGACAAAGAAACACAGGAAATAAAAGATAAAAATATAGAAAACAAAGAATTGGAAAAAATAGAATTAATAATAAAATTACATAAAATCCAAATACAAGAAGTGGAAAATAAAATAGAAAACCTAGAGGAAAAAACAAAAGCATTAGAAAATAAGATTAACAATATTGAAGATATAGTATTCAAGAAAAAAGAAATAGAAATAAGTAAAATGTTAATAGAAAATGAAATGGAAAAAGAAATAACATATATTCAAACACAAGTACAGACACAAGGATCAATTAATATGATAAATTTACAATGTAGATTATGGTTGGATACAAATAAGTTTATAGATCTAAATGCGTTAGTAGACACAGGGGCAACAAAAAGTTTAATATCATATAGTTTAGCACCCATAAAATACCATAGAAAATTAACATATAAACTTATAACAAGAACCGCAGAAGATATATTAATAAATATAACACATTATTTGGAACCAACAGGAATACAATTTTTAGATTTTTCAGGTAACTATAGTATAAAATATGATATCCCACAAATAAATATAAATCCACAACATATTAAATCAAAAGATTTTGTCATTGGATTAAATTTTATTTTAGGATTAAATGGAGCAATGACAATAACAAAAAATTTTATAACAATAAGTAAACAAATATATAGTTTTCCAACATCAAGATATACAAAAACATCTACATTTGCTGAAAAAAGAGGGGAAAAAGGAAGATTGGAATTTTTAAAAGCAGATAAAAGACAAGAAAATTACAAAATGAAAAATAAAATTATTAACAGATTTCTTAAGTAATGAATTAGAAAAAGGACAAGATATAAAGAAAAGTATAAATCACCCAATAATTTTACATCTAGAAAAAATTGGATTAATAGGAGAGGATATAAAACAATCCAAGGTTACTTATATTTGTAAATTTAAAATAAAAAATCCAGATATAACAATAAGAACAGCAAATATAGAATATAGTCCCTTAGATAAGGAAGAATTTAAAAAATAAATACCAGAGATGATGGAACAGGGATTAATTAGAAAATCAGAAAGTCCAAATAGATCAGCAGCATTTATAGTAAGAAATCATGGAGAATTAAAACGAGGGAAAACAAGAATAGTATATAATTATAAAAGGTTAAATGACAACACAGAAGATGATGGTTACAATATACCTAACAAAGATAATTTAATACAATTAATACAAAAGAAAAGGATATTTTCAAAGTTTGATTTAAAATCAGGATATAATCAATTAAAATTAGAAGAAGATTTTAAAAAATGGACAGCTTTTACATGTTCAGAAGGACAATTCGAATGGAATGTTCTTAGTTTTGGGTTAAAGAATGCTCCTTCGATATTTCAAAGATTTATGGATAATATTTTCTTGAAATATGATTTTTGTCTTGTATACATTGATGATATTTTAGTTGCAAGTGAAAATATACAGGAACATGAGAAACATCTGAAACATGTATTTGAGGAGATAAAAAGAAATGGTATAGTGATATCAAAAAGAAAAATGGAATTATTTAAAAAGAAAATTTATTTTTTAGGGTTAGAAATTGGAAATGGAAAAATTGAATTACAATCACATATTTCTACAAAGATTTTAAAATTTCCAGAAAAATTTGAAAATTTGAAACAGATACAAGCCTTTTTAGGACTAGTAAATTATGCTAGAAAATTTATACCTAATTTGTCAAAACTAGTAGGACCCTTATATAGTAAAACTACAAAAAATGGTTAAAGATTTTTTAATAAGGAATATATAAAAATAATACAAACGATTAAGGAAAAAATAAAGGATATAAAACCTTTAGAATTACCATTAGTAACGGATTATATTATAATCGAAACAGACGGATGCAAAGATGGATGGGGAGCAGTATTGCTCAGTAAGCCTAATAAATACAGTGTCAAATCAGAAGAAAAAGTTTGTGCTTATACCAGTGGAAACTTTAAATCAAAAAATAACTGGACAAGCATAGATTTTGAAATACAAGCCTTAATAAATTCTTTAGAAAAATTCAAAATATTTTTACACAAAGAATTTACAGTCAGGACAGATTGTGAAGCTATAGTAAAATTTATAAAAAATGACCAAAGTAAAAAAGTAAATAGAACCCGATGGGTAAATTTACAAAATATTATTCAAGGACAAGGATATACAATAAATTTTGAACATATTAAAGGAAAAAATAATGGGATAGCAGACATGTTATCTAGAAATATAAACAAACTCTTTTGTGTAGATGGACATGAGACATAAAGGAAAAGGTAAGCTTATACTGGCTAAAAGAAGCTCATCTCCAATGGAGATATCATCTGAAGACGAACAAAAACAGTTTGTACAAAGTCATAGAAGGTTACCGGTATCCATAACTGGACAACCAATTACACAACCAAAGGTTACAAATTTCACGGGACAGAGTTCGAAACCACAGATTACACAGACTCTTTTAAGACCCAGTGATTTTATACCTAGTATACAGAATAATAGAATTTCCTTTGGAAATTATATTCTACAAAGATGCGATGAACAGCATAAGAAATTCCGTCCAATGGAAAGTATAAAATTAACGGAAAAACAACAATGCCTATTAGATAACCTATGGCATATACAAACATTTCCACAGGCTACAAAGTTCAAAATACAAATCCTAAATGCTCTTAGTATATATTTCTCGGAGCAAACAAGGATAATCCCTGAAAAAATACAAAATAAACCTAAATATACACATTATGTGATATTTAGGGGTACACAGCTTGGTGTCTATAATAAATGGGAAACAGTAGCTAAATATATATAATGTTTACATCCACTCTATAAAGGCTTTTGTTCTTTCGATGAAGCTTTAAGAGTAGCAAGAGAAAGTTTGGGTTTAAAATTTTACATAGAGCCCGAAATAGTACAAACGTTCTCGGATAAAGCAAAAATTGATCCAGAACAAGTTATACAAAGTCAGCAGGAGGAGATTGCCAAATTAAAAGAAGAATTATTGGCAAGAAAAGATGATACACAGTATACACATTTGGCTATACAAAATACAGTGTTGAAACAAAATATAAAAATTTTAGAAGCAAAAATTGTACAGATTATACAAAAATATGAGAAGAAAAATACAGAATCCCGGAATTGGTATTCTCGTGATTTTCAATCTTTGAGGTGTAGAATGATTGATACACCCTGGAAATCAATATTAAAGCCTTTAACAGAAAAATTCCCAGAATTTGAGAATCTGGTTTCTCAAAAAATTTGTATGGAATATCCATTGATTCTATTCAAATTACAACAAAGGTTACTGGATATTGCTTTTATGCCAGACAGAGACAATTTTGGTGTAAAAATAATAGAAAGAATGGATGAAGAAGGAAATCCTACAGGTTTATTATTAGCACAAATTTCTCATCCAACAAAACTTACAGATAATGAAATAATGGAATTATATCATAATGGTATGATCGATTATCTGGAAATAAAGTTTAATCGAAGAACAGAAAGTTTAATGCAAATATTTGGAGATAAATTTATTGAGATTATTGGAAACATCTTTACTCATTCAAAAGATCCAATAATTGGATGTAAAATATTCTCATCTTTTCCATAAATGGATGATAATACTTATATACCTGCTAAAAAGAGAATCTTTGTATCACATAGAATATATTTACACAATTATCTACAAGACTTAGCAATTAATAATGAGATTGATTATGGAAATCTCCCATGGGTGAATAGTTTATTCATGGAAGAAGAACCCTATTATGAAGAAAGTTTAAAGAAATTCACAGAATTTTACAGGAAGCACAGAAGTACTCCTAAATTGCCAGAAATGTTTAGATGGCAAAATTATGTCTTATTAGGAGAAGGTCATTATATACAGATCTATGCACACGAAAATTGGAAGATGCTTCTACCATTTATTGGGGATGAAGATGACGAAATTGAATTAGAACACATTATAAACAGAGAAGATGATAACAGTTCACCACACTCACCACAATCAGTTGATAGTATTCCAGACACTCACAGAGATTTCTAGAAGAAATCGTCATGGCTGACGATTACACAGAAAAAGACAATACACAGAATGAAGACAGATGGCCGACAGAATATTTCTTCTTTTACTTTTTTGAATAATGCGCTTACTGCGCTTTGTACTTTTTAATCTTAGCCGTTCTTTTAGAGATTAAATCTAGATCGTTAATTGTAAATGATTAGGTTACTTTTGTACGCCTATTTAATGCATTCACTTGTTCAGTTGTAGACACACCGAAAAATTTCAATAAATTCTCTTTGAAATCTTCAAACTTAATGGCACACTAAATTATTTCTTCCATTTTCTAATCCAACTTCCAGAAACACCTTCCTATTCCACTCTTCATATTATATCTTGATCATAAAAAAAAAAAAGATTTCTGCTGCAAATACTCATCAAGAAATTCTTCCGCTTCCCACACACTCTGATTTCAAGTAAGTTTTATATTGTTATAAGTTTTATGTTTTATATTGTTATATTGTTCCATGCTTCAAAAAAATATTGTATATATATATATATATATATATATATATGGTGTGGAATTTTTAATAACCCACTAAATGTGTACTAACCCAAATAACTTTGACAAGATGAAGCCGAATCTTGGATTTTTTTTAACATCATTATAACACATTTTGAACACCATGTTCTTTTATGAGTTTGTGGAAATTCATCACCGTTTAAAAAATATCATCGTTGTAAGTTTTGTGCTACAGTACTTTAAGTTTTAAATATTTTACAACTTACAGTACTGTAAGTTTTTGAACGGTGATGAATTAGCCCAAACTAATAAAAGAACATGTTGTTCAAAATGTGTTACAATAATGTTAAAAAAAATCCAAGATTCGACTTCATCTTGCCAAAGTTATTTGGGTATATATATATAGGGGATGAAATTTTTTATAACCCTCATCTTTTGCTACAACTACATAACCATTTCAACCAATCATAAACTTACACATAAGTTTTTCATTAAAATATTAAAAAGGGCATCATAGTCATTTTACCTTTATAAGTTTTTCCCTCCCTCTTTTTTAAACATTAATAACTTTTTTATAATATATTATTTTTTTAAAAAAATTGCACCATTATATTCGTCTCATTTTTCTCTTTAATTCCGTTATAATCTCGACTAATTTTTTTACTTTTTATAGATGCCCTATATTTACATCATTGTAACGAGCTTAAATATATCAAATTTATTTGAAATTTTTTTTAAAATGATAAATTACAGTGATGTAATTTACATTGACGTAATTTATCGTGATGTAATTTACATTGACGTAAAATTCGGTTTCGATTTTTTTCGGTTAATTTGGTTCCGGTTTGGTTTTTTCGGTTAATTTGGTTCTGATTCGGTTAATTCGGTTTCGGTTCGGTTTTTTTTGGCTTTTTGCTCATCCCTAATTTGTAACGAGCCTAAATACAACAAATTAGTTTGAATTTTTATCGAACAATGATAAATTACATCACTATAATTATCATTGTTAGAGAAAAAAATCAAAATAATGTGTTATATTACATCACTGTAATTATCATTGTTAGAAAAAAATCAAAATAAGTAGTCAACATTATAACCGGAATTAAAGAGAAAATTACATCACTGTAAATAATGTGTTACGTCACCGTTAATTATGTCATTGTAAATTATTTCATTTTGTGTTACATTACTTCATTTTGTGTTACATTACTGTAATTTAGCATTATTAATCGTTAAGCTCGTTACAATGATGTAAATACATGACATCAAAAAAAAAAAAAAAACCAGTCGAGATTATAACGAAATTAAAGAGAAAAATGAGACGAGTATAATGGTGCAATTTTTTTAAAAAAATAATATAATATAAAAAAGTTATGAATCTTTATAAAAAGGGGGTAAACTTTACATAAATAACAAATGTCCTAAATGCCCTTCATACTAAAAACAAAGAAATTGACACGTGACACGATCCTATACACTTACCTTTTTAAAGTAACAATTGGATGATAGTTATGTAGTTGTAGCAAAAGATGAGGATTATAAAAAATTCCATCCTATATATATATATATATATATATATATATATATATATATATGTATGTAGAGTAAATTACACAAAAGGTCCTTTATATATATAAAATTTCAAATTTCATCCTTAAACTTTTATAATTACAATAAACATCCTTTATCTTAATGTTTTGTAACAATTAAGTCATTTTCCACTAACTAAAGTTAAGTTTTCTGTTAATTTTTATAAAATGACCATTTTACCCTTATTACTAAAGGATGAAATATGAAATTATTTATATAATTAAAGGACGTTTTTTTCCTTTACCAAATTTTTAGTTTTTGTAATTTTCTTTTATTTTTTTTCTTTTCTTTTTTCTCTGAGATTTTTATATTTAATATTATATTTTATTAAGTAGTGATTATTTTATCATTTTATTTATATTATAATTAAAATTTTATTTTTATGTTTTTGTTTATAAATATTTTTTTGGTTGTTTAATTTATTTATTATTTTTTCTATTTATCATTATACTTCTCACAAATTAATTTATCAATTTATTATAAAATCCTTTACATGTGATTTATTATCTATAAGTAATAAAAAATGTAAAATTATTTTGTATCATTTTGGTTAACTAATTGACTAAAGATTACAGGTGTTCACGTTCCGGTCTTTACGGTTTTTAAGCGAAACCATAAAGTCATAAACCAAACTGTTAAAAACGTTTTTCGTATATTTATATCTAAACTGAATCGTTAAAATAAAACCAAACCGTTAATAATAATTAAAAAGGTTTGATTCGGTTTTATTTTTAGCGGGCTCAAAAGCTCAAGCCCAAATCATAAAACAAAACTGGAACCAAATTGTTTATATCGATTTGGTTTATTTTTATTTTTAACAGTATGATTTTGGTTTTAATTATTCAAAAAACGTTATTAACGGTTTGATTTTTGTTTTCACCGAAAAAATGTCAATACGGGACCGTGAACAACCCTAGTAATAAATCATTGGCAAATTTTTTTTAATAAACTGATTAAAATTATTTTGTGAGATATGTAATGATATATAGAAAAAAAATAATAAATAAACTACACAAGCAAATAAAATTATAAAAAAAACATAAAAATAAATTTTTAATTATAAAATAAATAAATGAATTACTAATTTAAATAATTCATTAATTAGAATAAATCTAAAAGAAAAAAAAATAAAAGGAAGAAAAGAAAACAACAAGAATTTAAAAATTGAAAAATTACAAAAAACGTCATTTAACTTTATATATAGTTTCATTTTCCATCCTTTAGTCATAAGAGCAAAAGAGTCATTTTAATAAAATTAACAAAGAAGTTAACTTTAGTTAGTGAGGAATGGCCTAATTGTTACAAAACATCAAGATAAAGGATGTTTGATGTAATTATTAAACATTAAGGATGAATTTGAAAGTTAATATATACATAAAGGACCTTTTACGTAATTTACTATATATATATATATAGACGAAGGTTAATAAGAAAACTCATTATTTTTAAGAAAACCAAGAAAACTTGTTTCAACCAATCAAAAAATTACTTTAATATTTAATTTTTTTGATGAAAAAGGATATTTTCGTAAATTGCCTTTTTTTATGTAATTTATTTTATTTTCAAATACCATATTATTCTTATTTGAAATTCAATATCATCTGCACTATCATTCACGTATGAAACCCTAATCCTCATATCATAACTCAAGAACTCTCCAACATCTAGACAATCAAAGTTAACCGGAATGATGGTGATTTCATGATTCGATCGGTATCATGATGAAGATCTTTGAATGAAGGGGCTATCTTGTGATAGGTGCGGTGTGATACTGCTATGAATTCAAATCTTCGGCAACAACTTCCAAGAACAAAGACCAAAAGAGAGGAACTATGGAGTTGGCGAGATGTAATTGTAAGCGGGGCTTTCAACATCATATAAATGGAATTGTAAGTTGTCTTGAATTCCTTAACCAAGAAACTCAATCAACTCAAGGCATTTGAAGACGTAAGGTGGCAAATGTGTAAATATATATGCATGGTTGATGCGTCACAATGAGAGGCCCCGAGTCCCGGGAGTCCTCTCGATTGGCAAAACATCAAACCCATAGTCCTTAACCCTAATTACATTACTATAGCAGCGGAATTTAAGGTAATGACATAAAATAATGTACACATATTAAACAAACGTTAAAACATAGCACACACTTCTAACAGTTATATAATATAGCCAATCTATGCCAGGGTAGTCTTCAACGTATGCCATGAGCCCTCCTGGTCTTCTTTCTCAAACTATTCAACCTGATATGCATGTAAAACAAGTCAGCTTTATGCTGGTGAGTTCTAAGTTCATTTATTAGAAAAATCCTTATTTATTCATGTCATCACATGACATAATTCAAATACATAGCATACCTGTCCTCATAACATAATTACATAACATACATATCATCATTCATACGGTGAAGGATCTTCACCGTCAACTGCTGACTCGAAGTCAAACATGCTTGTGCAGCACAAGGCTCTATAACCATGAACTGACTACCGAAGTCGATAGGCTTGTATTAATACAAGACTCTATGCCTACCAACCGAAGTTGGTAGCTCATGCATGCATAAGACTTCTTTAACTGAACTGGCGATACACAGCCACAAGCCTCTATGCCTACCAACCGAAGTTGGCAGCTCATACCGGTACAAGACTTCTTTACATACATCATTCATACATAACATGATTTAAATCATTTAAACCATCATAAACATAAACACTTTACCGCACCGCAGTGCTCAAATTCTGCCCAACCGCAGCCGGGACTTCAAAATCACATTTCCTACTCGACCTCGGTCGAGACTTTTAAAAATCATTTATTTCTCAACCGCAGTCGAGACTTAAAACATTCTTTACCTAAAAACATTTTTTACTTAATATATTCTTTTATCTGACTGTAGTCAGGTATAACAATCATTTTCATAAAATAACTTTATAACATGCATAACAGTCCAAAATGATAAAACATTAAAATAGGGCTACAAAGAACTCACTTGAGCTTAATAAGGCACAATCTGCTAGCTTTCTTCCTTTCCTTACTTTCTCACGTTCAGAATGATATCCTATTAATATGGATATCTTATCATAATTATAACCTTATCATATAATATAAACCCTCTTTTCAGGGTTTCTAAACTGGTAACACAACGACTACGTTATAGTTATCTCAAATACAAGTGTTTAGCTTGCTATAACGACCCGAAGAGTTTTATAAACTTAATATTATTTATCTCAATTAATAATAACTTGAGATAAATTTATAATACTTATCATGAAGATGCTCAGATTTACGATTACCGCTCGAAACTTCGGCATGTCATAACTTTCATTCGGAGCTTTATTTCAAAATTTCACTTCCACTCATTTTGACCATTTTTATCTCTACAATCTTGTTATGCTTAAAAATTGCTTATTTTCTCGGCTTTGATAAGCGTATTCTCTTATTTAATTAATTCGTCTTAGGGCGTTGCTAAACTTCCTGTATAATAACATGGGTTTAAGGCAACCAGAAGCACATACATATTATATCCTCATAAAACTCAAGAAAACTTGATCATTATTTAGATGTAATTGGGCTCCAATCGAATCCAGTTTATGTTCATCATCAAAACCAAAACTCTATCTAAACATTGTTTTGGTCTCTTTAATCAATCAAGACTAAAAACACGAGATGAGTAACATGAACACATACCTTAAACGATGGGTAGATGGATTCACGAGCCCAACGCGTAAGCTTTTTCTTAATCAACACTAGTTGTATAATCTAAACCTTCAACAATAATGTGAGCTATGGGCTTGGAAGCTTTTAATTTCTATAATCTTCTGGTCGTATACATCCCAGCACAAAAGATTAGAAAATGTGAGAAGTTTTCGTCTGTTATGGATAAGTAAAACGAATAGATGAGGATAGGAATCATGAGGTTGGATGGTTTATTTTTTTTGCCAACGTTTGAAATAATGTCTGGACATATTTTCATCACATAGGATTTAATTTCAATTTTTCACTTTACACCCTTGAACTTTGAGGTCTTATTTTTAAAACCCCCTTCTACTTTGCTCACATATTTTTAATATTCACGAGCTTATATCGTGTTCATACTTTATCGTATAACGGTCCCGCTTATATTAATTTAATCGTAATCAGTTCGGGAACGTTTATAAAAATTTCGAATCCAAACGGTTACAAAAATTTTTACACGTTATTAATTGGCTTTATAACGTGTCCATACATTATCAGATATTTTTATCGTTTATATCATTTTGATTGTAATACTTTACGAACGTTTATATAAAATTTGGACATAAACGGTTACCGAAATTTCGCACGTTTATTATTAGGTTGCTAAATTTTCGGTTGTTACACACAAGTTGAAGAAATTTCAACTTATAAATTTATGATTGAAATCATCATTTTTTTTTAATATGGAGTGTTTTTTCCCATTAAGCATCATAAGTGAGGCAATCATGTCGATACATCAGTGATTATAGATCAATACAAAAGATGTGAAAATATATAATTAAATATAATAATGTTCAAGGAACCAAATTGATTACGGGCAATATATGCAAGGTCCACATACATAATTACTTAATGTAATTAGGTTTGTATGTGCGATTACATATATGTAATCATGTTCTATATGCATTATATATACGTAAGAAAGTTATGTGCTTACACAATGTAACCGAGTTTTCATGTGTGATTACATATATGTAATCAAGTTACATATGCATTTGTATTCAATGTTCTTCATCATTGTCTTTAAATCATATATGATTACATATATTTAGTCAGATAATTACATACGTGTTTATGTTCTTTTTGTTTGATTACATATATGTAATTTAGTCGAACTAATCCATTTGCTAAAAAACAAATTTTTTGAATTAATATTTTTGAACAAAAAATTTAGATTCTTTTAAATCCAATCTATATCTATATCTATATCTATACTATATAATAAATAAAAGTTTTACATACGTGTTTATGTTCTTTCAATTCCCTTATACCACAACTTGTGATTAAATCACCACTTCTAGTCACGAATTACTATCGACAATTAGGTTATGTATCTTTCTTTCATGTTTTCATTGCTACAGTGACACTTGTCTTAGTTGACTCAATATGCGAATAATAACTAAGGCTTCTGTAGGATACCCACCTAGCATTTATTGATTCAACTACAAGCTTTGACTACGATTATCTTATTGACACATTCGAATTTATGAAACCTAACATTGGTCAAGCTTTCGATGCTACTACCAAAATATTGTTGGTGCTTATATATAGGGTATACCGCAGCCAACCCACCACATCAACAATACTTTGAAAGCATACCAATCACCTACCAATATACACAACATAAAATTGTTTCCCTTTGGTTTACATGTAGTTAGCCCCATAAGTATGGTTCATACTTTTCAACCAATTGAGTTTAAGTTAATCATCCCAAAGTTTCCAACAGTTGTGTCCTTTATTTCGCATTCGTAGGATTTACATGTACTACAAATTCTCGTTCCGTGTGCACCCGTAACGGAAATTTGTCATGCATATTTACCCTACTTGCTAATTTCTGGCACACAACTGGGTGAATACAAGATCCCGAACGTTCACAATACAAACAAGCATAATATAATTTATGTTGATAGAATTGTCATAAAACACTTAGACATTAAATGATAATGAAATTCTAGTATTTTGTTCAATCAAATAAACCTCAAATTTCAAATAAATATAAAACTTTATTAGTCTTAGAATCATAATAGCACAGAAGCCTAACGGTCCTTAATCAATAATGTGTCATTCTCCATGTTTTGGTTAGCTTGAGCATCTTGGACATTTAGTTGAAAAGTTCGAGCACGAGCTCCCCCTTGGTTATTTCCCGCAAGCCTTGGGCATTGATTTCTGAAATGATTAGGGTCACCACACTCAAAACAAGCCCTTCCATTTGTTATAGCAGGGATGGCAGGTGCAGCTGGTTGCTGGTTTGTTTGTCGTGCGACTTGGGTTTGATTACCTTGTTGCAATGGAGGTCCAATTCGGCAAGTTTGAGCAAAATGACCATACCTCCCGCATATGTTGCAAACACGACAAGGTCGGTTTTGAGGGTGATGCAACCTACAAGTGTTGCAGAGGGGTTGAGACCCCGCATAGGGTTTGTTGTTTAGGTTTAGTGGGGCTTGTTGGTTCAAAGGTACAGCAGGGATAGTAGGTGTCACTACCGTGAAATTTTGGCCATTTCGCTTACGTTTGTTGGACTTTGAAGCATTTGAAGATTCAGAATTGACTTCCTTAGAAGGTTCATCATTGGTGGACTTGGCTTCCACCTTTTTAATTCCCTTTCTTGTTAAAGTACCAGCTCTTACATGGTTGTCAGTTAAAGTAGCAGCCAAACGAATAGCATCTTCCAATGTAGTCGGTTTGCTCCCATAACAGGTATCTTGGATTTGCATGGGTAGGCCACTAATATACTTCTCAATAGCACGAGAAAGTGGGGTGACCATGTGTGGCACCAACAGACTAAGTTCGTGGTGACGGTTCGTGTAAGCCAGATTTTCCCCATTATCCTGTTTAAGATTCCAGAATTCCGACTCCAGTTTCATCATTTCGTTGCGAGGGCAAAATTCTTCTGTCATCAGTTGTTTGAACTCATCCCAAGTTAAGGCCATTGCAATTTCTACACCCCTAGTTCGTTTCTCGGTATTCCACCAAGTGAGTGCCCTTTTCTGAAGGACACTGGTGGCATAACGAACCTTAAGGTTCTCAGGGCAGTTTGAATGGAGGAAGGTACTCTCCATGCTTTCGAACCACTGAAGTAGTCCAGTGGCCCCTTCAGAACCAAGAAACTTTGCAGGGTGGCAAGAGTTGAAATGCTTGAAGGTGCAAGTTTGGTTTGCACCATCACCATTCCTGTTGTTGTTTTGAACCCCATTGGCTTGATTAAGCTGTGTCACAAGGCCAGGTAGGACTGTGGCCATTTGTTGAGTAATGACAGCAGCCAATTCTTGTATGATGGGGTTATTGAGGTTGGTGGTGTTATTAGCATTGTTGGTGTTGGTGTTGTCGGTATTGGTGTTATTGGTGTTTGTGTAGTTGACATTTTCGGCATTGGTGGTGTCATTGCCGTTGTTATTAGCATTCGTGTTGTTGGCATTGTTGATATTAGCGTTGTTGTTGTTGTTGGCAACATTGCGACGGGGAGGCATGATTCTACAAGAGTTCAAAATGAAAAAGATCAAAATTTGTAAACTCAAAGAGTTCAAAATAAGTAACTTGGAGTTCAAGTGAAAGTTCAATTGCAAAGCAATACACAGATTGTATTCCCAAAGGAATACTTTTGACATATCAAAGTGTTTAAGTTCAATTAACTTTCAGAAAGACATACTTTAGCCTATAGGTTCATACTCACTCCAAGGGTTCCCAGGAAAGTATAACAGGTCCATCGGTTGATTTGGATTTATACGAAATACTTTCCTAGACAGAACTCCCCAAAGTACAGGTATTCCCCCTTACAGATTGTATGTATTTCCTACTCATTAATGTGAACCTAAAGACTATTGACGGGAGTCAAAGATTTAATTAGACTTGTAAGTCTAAGAGTAGTCTTCGTAATGACTATCCTTTTGCAAGACGTAAGAAAAGGGTCAAGAAGTTCAGAACCCTAAAGTCTAGTGTGTGCATGTTAGGCATCCTTAACTAGGTTCAAATAATTCACCTATCAAATAACTAGTCAAGTAGCACAAAGTAGTCACATAATCAAATTTGACCTATCATGGCAACTATAAAGTTCAAATTCCAGATCATGGCCTAGCATGGCAACTATAGAGTTCAAGTAAAATTCATGGCCTAGCATGGCAACTATAGAATTCAACTAAAGCATCCTATGGTTATAGTCTAGGTCATTTATTTCTAATTAACCTAATTCTCTATAACCCAGGCTCTGATACCAATCTGTAACACCCCGACCAATGGCGGAATCATCGGAGCGTACACGAAGTGTAGATTGTTCAAACGCACAAGGTACTATATTGTAATTACTAACATTCAATGTCATTACAAAATATTACATATCACAAACTAACTAACTAACTAAGTCCAAGCTCTAATGTGCTCATCGAAATAAGCTTAGTTGGCAGTTCCACCTGAAACATGTTTAAATAAAAAGGTCAACTAAAAAGTTGGTGAGCTTCACAGGTTTTAAGCACACACACCAAAATAGTTTGAGAATGATAAGTTGGTGACCAAGCTAGCATTCCTAACAATGCCGAAGTAGTAACCTATCACCACAGATTTACCACAAAGGCAAACCCAACCTGGGTGGGATGGTCAATCCAATAGATCTATCATAGTTTACTAAAGTTATGATCAATGCAAGCTCAAGCTAAGTCAATACAGTTTATGTCATAAAGCAAAGTTCACATGTAATAAAGTTTAAGCAAAGTTTATAAGTTGACATGTTTCACCCCTAAAATATTAAAACAAGTAAAAAGAGGGGCTATGAAGACTCACCTTGATAAGTGAGATATCTTGAAATTATATGATGTCAATATCCAAGCAATACACAATCCAATCAACCTAGATTGTTTAATTACATGTAACGTAATGTAACTATGTCTAATATAGAATTTATAACACAACTAGGTTAGTGTATTTGTATTTAATATGTTAACAAATTGTTTTCTTTCAAAAAAATTTTGTAGATATAATTCCCTTTAAATCCTTTAAAGTTTATGTTTAAATTTTGATAATCATTATATAGTTTAAATCATATGTTTAATATCAATTTTGACTAAAAATAAATGAGTTAAAATAATAGTATAATATCAGTAATAATAATTTTCTTAATAGGTTGAAAGGATTTCCTAAAGTTTAAATAATTTACAGTCAATTAATAATAATATAGTAGTTTATCTAAATATATACACACACATATATAGTTATTACAAAATATTACTTTTAATAAATACATAATTTTGAAAGAGGTTATATAACTTAAAGTTAATAAATAATTGTGATAATTAATGTAATGTTTGAAAGTTTATATATTATTTTAAAATAATTTTATGAGTAAATATTTAAATGTTCAATAAAACTAATTATAAAACACTAATTACTGTTATTATAAGAATAAAATATTTAAAATTAATTTTTTTATAGATTTAAATAATTTTTTTTTACCAATAATTCTTTTTTTTTAGAAACAACACTTTGTATTATTTTTTATTTATTTATATATATATATATTTTTTTAAAACTGAATGTTATTTATCAAATAATAAGCTTTAAATTTATAAAGATGTTTAGTTAAAACAAAGTTTAGATATTAAATAAAAGATAAAAAAAAATGGCTAAAACAGCACAGGCCGGGTTCGAACCGGCGACCTGGGATATCCGGATCCTAAACGCATCTCACAATAACCAGCTGATCTAGAGACTTTCTTGCGTTAGGATTCCATCCGAATTAAACTTAACATAACTGGCGTTTCGATCCCCAATTTCGTTTAACTAGAACCGAAAACCCTAGTTTCTTTTGCTCAAAATTCGTTCTAACCACAAAGAGATCTATTTCGAAAACATAGGGCTTTTAATCCCTACTGTAAAACGAGTATAAAGAGTTATAGAATGCTAACCTTTGTTGCGATTTGGTGTGATTTCGAGTAGTCGGTCGTGAGAGTGCAAAACCGAGACTTTGTGGCTTGATTTCGTGAGTTGTGGGGTTTGTGAGTTGATTTCTATTGCACAGAACCTTTAGTCGAGCTCTGATGCGCCTATGGATGAATTTAATTTGGTTTTTGTGTGGGTTTATATAAAGCTTCGAGTTCACAATCGTTTACGGTCGTTTAGGCATAGATTTCGGATCGATTTTGACTTTTACTCGACGAGTTGATGATTGTTATCGATCCTACAATCTCGTTGTTATTTAAATTTTGAATATTTATTAAGTTTTATCAACGAATTTAGTTTTAGATTGAACCGGGTCGAGAATAGAGGTATATGGGTATCCATATTGGTTTTGGGTGGGGAAGATGATAACTATGGGGTTATGTCAATTTTAGTCCTTCCTAGTTTCCTTTCTATTTCAACTTTCTGTTTTGACAATTTTGACCCTTCTAACTCTTAAAACCTTTTTTTTTTATAAACTTAATTATTCAACAATCTTAATAATAATAATGCTAGTAGTAGTAATAATAATAATAATAATAATAATAATAATAACACTAATAATAACGATAATATCATTTATTACTAGTATTGTTATTATTGTTGTTATATATTTGTTTATATATTATTTTATAAATCTTAAAGCTTGAAATTTTCATGATTATTATTATTTAATAATTTTCATTTATTATATTTATTTATATTGTTTAGTATTTATATAACTTATTTTATAAATACTTTAATTTTTTTTTCTTATTGGTATTGTTAATATTATAATGTTTATGTGTGTGTATATATATATATCTGTGTGTGTGTATTTTATTTTATTTTTTTCAAAATTTACAAATTTTCATTAATAACTTAATATTATATAAATTTTCAAAATGTTACAGGTATATGATAGGTTTTCTTAGTTTTCTTCGTAAGAAAGGTTTCTGTGGAACCCTCCCTTATATATATATATATATATATATATATATATATATATATATATATATATATATAAATCTAAATCTAAAGCTATTATATTTTATATATTTACTCAATTTAAATCTTCATACTATCGATCCTTTACCTAATGGTATTAGAGCCATGATGGAAGTAGTGTTTTTATGTCCAAGATATCTGATAAATTGTAACTGTTATAATGTTCAAATTTTTAATGAAATAACGATATCATATTTTAAAATGTTAAAAGGTAATTGTGTTGGCAACCCCTGTCGACCTATCGGTTGGATTAGCATAAGGCTCTTTAAGATGAGCAGCCAGACCACGATGGTATGGGGGTGTTCCCTCAGTATATATGAGACATTTTTAAAATAAGATTTAAATTTGGAATTAAGCTTTTACAATGAATCAGTTATCTAGATTTTTAACAAGAAAAGATCATAGCTCAAATACATCTAATGATCAAGATGAAGATTTAAATATGAATTCTTTAGAAATTAGTATTTTTCAAATTGAAAATAATTTATTAAACTGGAATATACCTAAACAAGATGTTAAGACTATATATAAAATAGGAACTTTTGATTTTTTGCAAGATTATTCAATTAAAACAACTGAACAAACTATACCTATAAATAAAGAACATCAAAATTTACAATTATTAACTAAAGAAGCTATACTAAAACATAGAAAAAATTACAAATTTTTACATATAGGATTAGTTCAAGTAGCTATAAAACCTATGTTTAGATTAGGAATAGATGCTCCTGTATTACTTATTTTAAGA
The DNA here is from genome assembly GCA_009363875.1 of Mikania micrantha. Classification (NCBI taxonomy): domain Eukaryota; kingdom Viridiplantae; phylum Streptophyta; class Magnoliopsida; order Asterales; family Asteraceae; genus Mikania; species Mikania micrantha. The sequence continues at coordinate 71,191,495 of CM018695.1, read as the reverse complement.
GATGCTAAGCATACTAATTTTAATAATTCACTATTAGCTATGGCCGAATCAAATAAAGCAAATGGTCCAATATATTTTAATTGCTATCCTAATTTTTCTATTGGATTATTTGATCAAAATATTCTAGATACTTTAACTTTAACTATTAAAACAAGAAATTTAGAGTTTAAAGAAAAAACAAATGCTGCAGTAATAATATATAGAGTTTATTATAAAATTATGACTACTACAATATAACCTAAAACTAAATTAATATCTCCAAGAGATGAAACTATATTATTTGAAGCTAATATTATGCATGCAAAAGTTATAACTCCAAAAAGATTAAAATGGAATGAAATTACACAATCATTATTATGGAATTTACAAGAAATAAACCCTCCAAAACCTATAGAAACAGAAATCAAACATCAAGTATAATAGAAAAATCTGATGGATCTATAGAAATAACTTTTAATAATGATTTTCCTAGTCATTCTATATCAAGTAATAGTACAAATATTTTAAAAGAAAATATTATTAGAAGATCACAATCTATGAAAATATCAGGAATAGATTTTTCTAATTCTATACCTAGACCTTTATATGAAGAAGAAAGTGTTAAAGATGATAATAATACTTATATACCAACTAAATCAGATATGGGAAGTTATGAAAAATTATAATGAGTGATACTAAAATTCAAATAAGAAATCCTAAGATGATATTCTATAAATCACTAATAAAAGAATGTTTTAATAAATTAAAAGTTTTCCAAAAAGAATTAATAGAAGTAAAAAATTATTTTAATAAAGATAAAATTGATGATGATATAGAATATGAAGTAAGAATGATATATTATTTATCAAATCTTCAAATACATTTAGAGGAAAAAATAAAAGATCAATTTGAACTTATAAAAATAGTTTCTACAGAAATATCAAAATATACTTGTTAAAATGGATAAAGAAATGTTAAATTTTTTAAAATGTGAAATATTAAATAATTATAATATAGAAAATTTAAAATGATATTATAATAATTTTGATAAAGATTCTAGATTTATTCATAATGTAGAATGGCAATCATATATGATAGAAAATAATGAAAATATTATTTTCTTTACTTGGCTCCCAATATATTGTAAGAAAAACAATATTAAATATCCTACTATTGAACAAATATCTGTTAATAATAAAATTACAAAGAATTATATAAAAATAAGTAATAATGAAGAATTAATAAGTATTCATCCACCTCATGAAGATATAAAAATAATAAAAGTAAATGAAGAATATATAGGAAAACCGTTAGCAAAAATTAATGAAGATACTACTAAAGCATTAAATACTGTTATCTTTCAAAATAATTATACAAGTGAAAAATTAAATACTATAGGAGAACAATTAGAAAGAATAGAAATTAATAATAAAAATAATGATAAAGCACGTACATCAAAAAATGATAAAGAAAATACATCAAAACTTATAATAGAAAATCCCATATTTAAACATTTTAAATAGATACTCCTATAAATCTCAATAAAGAAGAAAAAACATTAAAATTATTAGAAGAACAATTAAAAAAGTTAAATATAAATACAATAAATGATGAATCAGATGAAACTGAAACCTCTAATGATGAATTAGAAGCTCAATTTAATAATATTAATTTGGAAACTATAAATAAATTAAGAAGAAATAGTTATAATACTTATACTCCAAGACCAGAGACAAGGAATTGGTATTATAGGCCAACTCTTCCTGATTTACAATACGAAGAAGATAATAATAGAACTTATAATCAATATGACGGAAAAGCTTTATATGAATGGAACATTGATGGTCAACCTGAATTTCAGATTTTAAAAATATTACAAGAAATGACAATGGCAGCAAATGCTTATAAATCAATAGGAAATGATGAACTTCAAATACTTAATATGATTATTTCAGGATTTACTGGAAATCTAAAAAGATGGCATGATCATTATATTATAGAATCAGAAAAACAATCTATAATTAATGCAAAGAAAATTATTGTAAAATTAGAAAATAATACACAAATTCCAACCCAAGAATCAGATATAATAAACACTCTTATTTTTGATATTATAAAAAATTTTATAGGAAATCCTTCAGATTATCAAGAAAGGAATTCATTAATATTATTGAATCTAACATGTAGAAAATTACAAGATTTTAGATGGTATAAAGATGTATTTATATCTAAAGTAATAACAAGACATGATTGTAGATAATCTTATTAGAAAGAAAGATTTATTGCAGGATTACCAAAAATATTTGCAGAAAAAATAAGAGAAAATATTAAAAAAGAAATTAATAATAATATACCATATGGAGATTTAACATATGGTCAAATTATAAATTATATAAACCAAGAAGTATTAAAAATATGTAATGATTTAAAATTAAAACAAAAAATGAAAAAAGATGGAATAAGCGGAAGAAATTAATTAGGAAATTTTTGTCAACAATATGGTTTTGAAAATATAAGATTACCAGAAAATTCTTCTAAAAGAAAAAATACTTATATAAAAAGAAAAAAATTTAGAAAAAATTATAATAAAAACAAAAAAGTGAAGAAGAACAAAAATTTTATAAGAAAAATAAAAAACAAAATTTATATAGAAAACGAAATGTAATCACTTGTTATACTTGTGGAAAAAGAGGTCATACCTCAAAAAATTGTTACTCAAAAAGAAAAATTAATGAATTAAATATATCTGAAGAATTAAAAGAGCAAATTAATAAAATATTAAACACTAATATTAGTGAAGAAGATATTTCCGATTATAGTAGCAATGATTTAAATTATATTACTTATAGTAATAACAATTCTCATGATGAAGAATGCGAATGTATTGGTATTCTATATGGAATATTGATTCTATAAATATGATAAATGATGAAAATATAATATTATTAAAATTATTAGAAGAAACTGATGATATAAATTTAAAACAATTATATTTGGATAAATTAAAAGAAAATTTTAATAATAAATCAATAAAAGATAAAGAAACTAAAATATATAATTTAGAAGATATTTTTAAAAAATTTAATAAAATAGAAAAACCAATAACTATACAAGAATTACAAGAAGAATTAAAAATTATAAAACAAGATATTAGTATAATTAAAATACAAATTAAAAGCATTGAAAAGGAAAAGAGATAATAATACCTAAAGAGGTAATAATGGTGTAAATAATGGTGAAGGAACTAGTGAAATTAATATATTAAAAGAATTAAATTATCAAAAATGGTATACTAAATTAAATATAATAGTTAATAATGAATTTAGAATTACACTTATAGCCTTAATAGATAGTGGGGCTGATATGAATTGCATTCAAGAAGGAATAATACCAACTCAATATTATGAAAAAACTTTTTATAAATTATCAACAGCTAGTGGTTCAAGACTTATAAGAAATTATTAGTTATCAAATGTACATATATATAAAGAAAGTTATTGTTATAAAACTCAGTTAATATTAGTAAAAAACTTAACATCTCAATTAATATTAGGAACACCTTTTATTACACAATTATATCCATTTACTATAAATAGTACTGGAATAAGTACAAAAATTTTAAATAAAGAAATTATATTTGAATTTACTGAACTAGTATTAACAAAGCAAATAAACATGATATGTTTAAAAGAAAAAAAAAAGATTTTTTAATTAATGAAATAAAAAATGAAAGAATAAAAGTTCAATAAAATGATACTAATATTATAACTAGAACAAAAAATATTGAAAATAAATTTATAAAAAATGTATGTTCTAATATACCAAAGGCATTTTGGCAAAGAAAACAACATATTGTTAATTTGCCCTATATAAAAGATTTTAATGAGAAAGAAATACCTACAAAATCTAAATCTATTCATATGAATCAATGAACATTGTAAGAAAGAAATAAAAGAATTATTAGATAAAAAATTAATTAGGCCTTCTAAATCCCCATAGTCATGTTCGGCATTTTATGTTAATAATAGTGCAGAAATAGAAAGAGGGTCACCAAGATTAGCAATAAATTATAAACCATTAAACAAGGTTTTAGAATGGATAAGATATCCTATTCCTAATAAGAGAGATTTATTAAAAAAGATACATGAAGCCAAAGTATTTTCAAAATTTGATATGAAATCTGGATTTTGGCAAATACAAATTGCTAAAAAAGATAAATATAAAACATGTTTTAATGTTCCATTTGGACACTACGAATGGAATGTTATGCCATTCGGTTTAAAAAATGCACCTTCTGAATTTCAGAATATTATGAATGATATAATTATTCCTATAGGAAATTTTTTGATAGTTTATATTGATGATGTATTAATATATTCTAATTCTCTAGAACAACATTTTAAACATTTAAATATATTTTATGATATAATTCATAAAAATGGATTAGTAGTCTCTCCTACTAAGATTAATTTATTTAAAACAGAAATAAGATTTTTAGGTCATAATATTAAACAATAAACTATTATACCCATTAATAGAAGTTTAGAATTTTAAAGCAAATTTCCCGATGAAATAAAAGATAAAAAACAATTACAAAGATTTTTAGGGTGTTTAAATTATATACATGATTTCTTTAAAGATTTAGGAATAATATGTAAGCCTTTATAGAATAGGTTAAAAAAGAATCCCGAACCATGGAGACAAGAACATACTGATATTATAAAACATATTAAAAGTAAAATAAAGCAATTACAATGCTTAAATATTCCACATCCTAAAGCTAAATTAATAGTTGAAACTGATGCTAGTGAATTAGGATATAGAGGAATTTTAAAACAGATAATAAACAATGAAAAAGAACAATTACTAAGATATTATTCATGATCATGGAATGAAACACAAAAGAATTATTCTACTATAAAAAAAAAAGAAATATTGAGTATTTTTTTATATATCAAAAAATTTGAAGATGACTTATATATAAAGCATTTTTTATTAAGAATTGATTGTTTATCTGCAAAACATATTCTAGAAAAAGATATAAAAAATTTAATTTCTAAACAGATTTTTGCAAGATGACAAGCATTATTAAGCATTTTGATTTTCAAATTGAATTTATAAAAGGAGAAAACAATTATTTACCTGACTTTTTATTAAGAGAATTTTTACAGGGAACATGAATTCAAATTCTAAGAAGATTATTTTAACAAATCAACGATCATCAAAGTCTTCTCAATTCTCAAGTTCTTCGTCAACCTCACCACCACCATTACCAATTATAAATCGATTTGCTCCTCTATCTCCCGCTCCAAGACCCAGACCACCCTATGCTTCTGTTATTTAGACAAGAGTATTACCAAAGTCAATTATCCATCCAAATTCTTCAAAATTACCTATAATCAATTCCTCAATCAATTCCTCATCTAATAAACCTGAATCTATCCCATATTCTATAAACCCTTATCATAAAACTGTAAAAATATTAGAACCTATAGAAGAAGAAAAAGTTTCTCAAAGCTTTCTAAGTCTTATAGATTATCTATATCCAAGAAACTGTCATTTTTATGATTCTGATAAAAAAATTAGAGAATATTATCAAGCTATACTTGTAGATACGGGATCTGTTGATATTCAACATATTATGAATTCTCAAGACTCATCAAACATTGATTATTCCAAAATAAAAATTAGAAAAGTTTTGACTTCTGAATATTGGAATCCTAAACCATTTGTTCAGAAAAATCTTTCTAATTTTGCTTCATATCACCAATACAATTATTACAATTATCAAGAAGCATGGGATAAAGTATTTTTAATAAGAAATTTCAATCATTCTTGGTTTATTCATTTCATATCCCCAATACAATTATTACGATTATCAAGAAGCATGGGATAAAGTATTTTTAATAAGAAATTTCAATCATTCTTGGTTTATTCATTTTGATGATCAATTCTCAAACAATTATCCAAGATGGTTTATCAAATGGTTCAATATATGGGAATAATACCGGTAGCTTTTCCCAAGGAAATGTATATCTCATATAATAAGTTTATAGACTATTTCAAGCAATAAGGAACTCCAGATTTTGAGTATACTCTACAATCCATGACTATATTTCGAATTCCTTGGATTTCTTCTTGGACATATCATTATCAACCACAACAAGAATTATCTCCCCCTCTATTATTAAGACATTATAGAAGTAAATGGTGGAATAAATTTTCAGTAGATAAAGCAAATATACCAGCAGTTCAAGATTAATATAGATCTATTACTAGTCAGCATAAAGATCTTTAAAGTCTCAAGTTAATCAATCTTTCAATTTATATGAAGATCAAGATTATATTACTAGACTACAATCATGTTCAACTCCGGAAGAAATGAAACGAATTATAAGTGAAATCCGACATTCTCCATCTCCATCAAAGAAATCAATAACCGAAGATAATATCTATCAAGATTCTCAAGACCCTTATGATGATATAGAAATATAAAATTATAAAAGTTGTTATAAAAAAAGTATAAAATAATTTTTTTTCAAAAAATTCATTTTTCAAGAAAGTAGAAGAATCAATTACTCAAGACCCCAATTGGCGAAATTTTCAACAAAACCAATAATTTAAGATGAAGACAAAAGACTTTTAGGATGGCCGACAATGCTCTATTATTTTCAAGATGCTTTTTACCAGATCAATAATTTAGTAAGAAGACAAATAACTTTTCAAAAAGAAGACCAATTATGCAATATTAAGACAATCAACTTTTCTTAATGACAGACAACTCTTAATTATCTTTTCTCAATGGCAGACAATAATGGCAGACAACTCTCAATTATCATTCAGATTCTGAAGATGCTAGGGATGAAATTCTTGGCTATAAATTGAAGACTCCAGAAATTATTTAGACATTCGGAAAAAACAACCCTTAGAATAAATGTATGAAAAATCCTCCAAAACAAAAACTTGTATTATCAACCACCCAACGTTCAAAATTTCTCGATTATCAAATCATTATAGCTCCATCCGATTGTAAGTGAATCATTTGTAATTCAAATATTCAAGAAATAAAAGAAGGTACTTTTTAAATTTATTGTTGTTTAAATTATGCTTATGCCATAATGCTATTTTATTTTGAAGTATTTGAATTTATATTTATATATTTACAATTTAAATCTTCATCTAAATCTATTATATTTTATATATTTACTCAATTTAAATCTTCATACTATCGATCATTTACCTAATATATATATATATAGAATTGGGATCCTATAATAAACCACATGAATTTTGGAAACCCGATTAACTTCGACAATATCAAACCAAATCTTTGGTTTTTTACAATATCTTTATTATACATGTACAAGACTATGTTATTTTATGGGTTTGTGCAAATTCATCGCCGTTTATGATCTTACGTTAGTGTAAACGTCGTAACAATATATAAATATTTGCAGTGTAACACAAATTTACATTTGGTTTAAATTCTAAACGCTTGTTAATTTACAAAAATACAAAAAAGAACATCCCTCTATATTTGTATAATAAAGGTCATAATTTTTTTTCAAATATTTGGGTTGATTTTGTCAAAGTTAATGAGTTACAGCAAAAGGTGAGCTAACAAAAGATCCTTACATTTATATATATATATAGGGAAGGGATCATATAATAACCCTCTCTAATTGAGAAAACTCAATAACTCACATCCAATGGTTCAAATTTCCAACATTTAATCTAATGGTGACATGTGTCACTAATTAATTTTTAATACAAAAGGGCAGTATGGTCTTTTGTCTTAATTACAAAAATCAGATTTAATATAAGAGTGACAAGTGTCACACTATTAAAAAACCATTTATTTTCCTATTTTTAAATTAAAGTTTCTCCCTTGATTGTTATACACTTATAACTTTTTTATACTATATTATTTTTTTATAAAAATTACACCATTAAACTCGTCATATTTTTCTCGTTAATTTCATTATAGTCATGCCAAATTTTTTTTTTTGACGTTCGTAATTACACTAATGTAAAAAACATAAGTACAATAATTTTTCTCTTTTTTCAAAAATTTTCCATCAAAATTTTTTTTCTCTCATCTTAAATATATATTACAAACTTATTTTTTATTATAAAATTTAGTTAATTAGATAAATTTATATCAAATAAGATAGAAAGTTAGATAATTGTAACGTAAAAAAAATAATAAGTTACAACTCGTTACATCAGTGTAACGACTCGTTACATCAGTGTAACGACTCGTTACATCAGTGTAATTATGAACACTTTGAAAAAATTCAGCTCGTTACATCAGTGTAATTAGGAATTTTGAAAAAATTCAGCTCGTTACATCAGTGTAATTACGAACACTTTGAAAAAATTCAGCTCGTTACATCGGTGTAATTTTGAAAACTTTAAAATTTTTTGACAAAACTATACTTGAATTAAAGATAAAAATGTGACAAATTTAATGGTGTAATTTTTTAAAAAAAATAATAATGTATATAAAAGTTATGAAGGTTTAAAAAATTGGGGGGTAAACTTTTATTTTAAAAATCAAATCAAGTACACCTCACAAATCTCCAAAATACCCTTAAAGAAATCTCAACCACTCATTTTTCCCAGATTTAATATAGACCACACATTTCAAATTCATTAAATTAGACAACCAATCAAATTGAGTTTATAAGTTATCTCAATTAGCATGGGTTCTTATTCACTCCTTTCCCTATATATATATATATATATATATATATATATATATATATATATAACCCGGTTTTTTTAGAGAAAACTCTTAAACCCTATCTGGGCTATTGATTTGGAATCTTGAAAATAAATATGTGGTCAACATTGAACCACATTAAAAATGATTTGTTTATTTAAAACCCAGTTTTTTATTCAGATTTAATGTGGATCATATATTTATTTTCAAAATTCCAAATCAATGACCCAAATAGGGTTTAAGATTTCCTTTTTGAGATTGCGTTTTCACATGATACAATCCATATATATATATGTATGTCACACACCCACCTCTCGTCACCTGTTGATGATGTCACTGAGAAGCTTGCGGAAGCATAGTGGTGATGTCTCAGAGATGAGGGGTGACTTACTTGATCCGATATCATAGCACACAGATTAACTTAAAAGAAATTCATTACAAGGATCGTTATCACAATTAACAGTACAGTTTACAAACTAAGTTTATTACATAACAATTTATTTAATTACAAACTTACGAAGTGCGTCCTCACCTAGTGGTCACTGTCTTCCTGCAAAAGTTTTAAGTTTAAAAAACGTCAGCATAAAGCTGGTGAGTTCATACAGTTCATGTTCAACAATATGATATGTTATATAGGTTCTCAAAATATTCAGTTCAACAACACCATGGGACCCGTATCTAGTTTCTTTCGGACGTGATTCTACGTACTTCGAAGACATTACCCACGGTAACCTCTTATGCCTCATTGTCTTAATGCCTATCACAACATTAAGAGGTTATACTAAAACAGGTAACAAACATTCACAGCCAGGGTAGTTGCAAACTCCTAGCAAAAGCCGATAATACTATCATTGTTCCCTGTTCGGCCCCACACGGGTTCACTAGATACAGTTCAGTAATGAGGGCATTTAGGTTTCGTGATAGAGTTCCGGTTCACAACACAATCCCATGAATCGTATAGATGCCAATGACACATATCATATAGTTTTAAAGAGTTTCACAGTGCTACCCCGATGTTTATAAAAGATTAAAAAGAAAAGGGGTTGTACGAAACTCACCTGAAGTCTCAAGATAATAAGATCACTCGCAGACTGGTAATAATATTGTAAGTCTGCATTAGTTTATGATAAATAAGTTATTCATGTTCTAACTCACTGATTAGATCTTGCTGAACGTTCAATGTCAAAGACATTGCTTTGAAAGTCATCAAACCGATTTTAGGTTTTTAATTGGTTAATTTAGTATTATATCATACAATGTATGATAATGTAGGAACCTACACTGAATTAAGTTCCTAATACAAGGTTGATGACACTCTTGATTAATCAGAATAATCTCGGATTAACCAAATAGTTATTGTTTTTTATTATAATGCTAAAACATTTTATAGACAGATTAATGGCTTAGGAATGATCAATCCTTGTTATTGATTACCCAAATATCATGAAATATCACAATGTAGCATTAGAATAGGTTTAATAACCATGTTTAACATAATAATCTGACTGTTATCATAAACATCAGATAATCGTTCCAATAAGTATGTTAATGATCGTGATTAGTTTGAAACAGTTGGATTTAACCTTGCATTTCAAAGATTAATCAAACTAATCACCTATATTGTCATAATCAAATAGTTTAAACCATTATAATCATGGGTATGATTTCATGCAAACCGGGCATTACAATGGATCAAAACAAGGATTTACCTGTTAACACATCGTGTTCTTCGTTTATAATCAATCATAGCCATCATCTAGGCAATAATCAACAATCCTAGCTATACCATTACGTTCAAAAACAAGATCTAATCAACCATTATCAAACTAGAAGGTTAAAACGAATCATTACCTAATCAGACGGAGTTTTAACCGTAGAACAACGATCAGAACTTGTAAACACGATCCCTGGTGCGATCCGTGGACTCTGGCAACTTCAAATTTGAGTTTGGATGATGAAAAACTCGTCTGGAAGTGAAAAAAACGTCGAGAGAAAGAAAGAAAACGTCTTCTGTATGCAATCAGATCGTTTTAAGCAACTTTTGCCGACATAACACCCCAGGCGCATCGCCCCATCTCGGAGGTTGGCCCGGGGCGTACCGTGCGGAGTGGGGATCTCATATATTTTGGATTTTCTTGTTTTCACGATAACTTGAGCATACGAACTCCGTTTTACGTGCGGTTTTTGCCCACGTTCACGATTTTTCGAGCTCTTTCCAATGGTTATAATTTCAAGACCTGAAGAGTTCAAAATATCTGATCTCTTATTTAACATTATATTCGACTCAGTGTATTTTGAAATCGGAGTCTCGTTTCATGATTTCGCTTACACTCATTCTCTTTATTTAGGAGTTATGATTCTATACATGAAATCGGTTGGTCGCCTATTTGAATAATCATTAGGTGATGGATGTTTCTTTGCGATCTACTAATATCATTTCTCATGTACTTTCAACCTGTGATAATTTCAATTGTCAAAACAACATGGATTCCAAGCACGATCAAATGTGGTCACTTCCTGGATGACGTAATTCTTCAAATGCAGTTGTCGCAATATATATATATATATATATAGGGAAAGGTTCAAATGGTAACCCACTCCAAATGTGTAAACCTATTAACTCATTTTGATTGGTTGTTAAAAAAAAGCTTTTTGAAATGTGTGGTCCATATTCAATCTGAAAAAGTCAAAAAAATATGTGGATGAGATTTGTTTAAGGGCATTTTAGACATTTGGTGAGGTTGTACTTGATTCCTTTTTTAAAAAAGTTTACCCCCCAATTTTTTAAACACTCATAACTTTTATATACATTATTATTATTTTATAAAAATTTCACCATTAAATTTGTCACTTTTTTATCTTTAATTCAAGTATAATTTTTTCAAATTTTTTTAAAATTTTCGTAATTTTCACTGATGTAGCGACATTTTACACTGATGCAACGATGTTTTACACTGATGTAACGAAATGCATTTTTTTACACTGATTTGATGGGTGTACTTGATTTCTTTTTTAAAAAAAGTTTACCCCACAATTTTTTAAACACTCATAACTTTTATATGCATTAATATTTTTTTATAAAAATTTCACCATTAAATTTGTCACTTTTTTATCTTTAATTCAAGTATAATTTTTTCAATTTTTTTTAAAATTTTCGTAATTTGCACTGATGTAGCGACATTTTACACTGATGCAACAATGTTTTACACTGATGTAACGAAATGCATTTTTTTACACTGATTTGATGGGTGTACTTGATTTCTTTTTTAAAAAAGTTTACCCCACAATTTTTTAAACACTCATAACTTTTATATGCATTATTATTTTTGTATAAAAATTTCACCATTAAATTTGTCACTTTTTTATCTTTAATTCAAGTATAATTTTTTAAAATTTTTTTAAAATTTTCGTAATTTGCACTGATGCAACGACATTTTACACTGATGCAACGATGTTTTACACTGATGTAACGAAATGCATTTTTTACACTGATTTTGAAACATTTTAAAACGAAAAAATGAGATAAAATTAAGAACGCTCGAAAAAACATGTTAAACGAAAAAATGAGAGAAAATTACGAACGCTCGAAAACATTTTAAAGATGTTAAACATGTTAAACGAGATTTTGAAACATTTTAAACGAAAAAATGAGATAAAATTACGAACGCTCGAAAAAACATGTTAAACGAAAAAATAAGAGAAAATTACGAACGCTCGAAAACATTTTAAAGATGAAAAGATTTTGAAAAAACGAGAGAAAATTATTATATTTATTGTTCGTTATGTTGGTGTAATTACAAACGCTCGAAAAAAATTCAAAAAAAAATTGGCATGACTATTATGGAATTAACGAGAAAAATATAACGAGTTTAATGATGTAATTTTTATAAAAAAATAACATAGTATAAAAAAGTTATAAGTGTATAAAAATCAAGGGGGAAACTTTGATTTAAAAAAAGGAAAATAGATATTATATTTATGATGTGGGTGAAATCTGATTGGCTTAAATGTGTTAATAAAATGTCCATAATGCCCTCATAAAATCAAAAAGGAATCTATGATGTGTATGAATCTGATTGGCTCAAATGGGTTAATAGGTTACCACAAAAATGGTGGGTTCTTATTTGAACCAAATCCTATATATATATATATATATATAGGGTATGGATAATTTGAAAACCACTTCTTAGTATGAAAACTAAGAAAACCCATGTAAAACATACGTAACAAAACGTAAAAAATAATTTATAAAACCATGTAAAACATACGTGACAAACGTAAAAAATTTCGTCAAATCTGACACAGCGTTACGTATGCTTTATAACGTAAAAAAATTATAAAATATATTTTTAAAAATATTTGGTCGGCGCTTTTCTGAAGCCAAATTTTGGATTTTTTTAACATCATTGTAAGACATGTACAACACTTTCTTCTTTTATGAGTTTGCGAAAACTTATCACCGTTTAAGACGTAACATCGTTGTGTTGTGAGTTTTTCACTTACAACACTTGTAACTGTTTTAGGCCTAAAACTTACAACGATGTTACGTATTAAACGGTGATGAATTTTCGCAAACCCATAAAAGAATAAAGTGTTGTATATGTCTTACAATGATGTTAAAAAAAAATCTAAGATTTGGCTTCATTTTGACAAAATTATATAGGTTAATGATTTAAGAGTGAGTTATTATTTGTTCACAAATATATACACATATATACATATATGGGCCCCAAACTAATAAGATACGGTTATTCAGTTAACGCGTTAATGTAAGGTTAACAATTGAACACTTTCCTATATATATAAGTTATTTATCACAATTAACACGATCAACATGTTTGCTAATGTGGTTACTTATTCATGTTTTTTAATTATTTTTTAGCAACCTTCAAAATTAGGCATGGTGGTTTTTTTTTTAAACATTTTAAAATATGGCACATCTTAAATTTTTATGTTTTTGTATATAATGAAAAAAGCGTTGCTAATTTTATTATTATTATTATTATTATTATTATTATTTTTCAATTGTAATTATGACAGTTCTTTATATATAATGTTTTTATGTATAATTTTATGAAAAAAAAAAAGTTTACAAATACATAACATCTATGTTATAAGAAAAAGATTGTCATACTTATGTTTACACAAGAAACTTTCCAAAAGATACTTTTTGCTTAAATTTACATCAAAACTACCTGGTTTTAACTACTTGGCCATTTTCGTTTATTTTTTTAATTTTCGTTTTAAGTTTGAGACCAACCTATGCAAAACATGCATATACGTATATAATACACGTATGCAAATAAATCTAAATAATTATTATAAGATATATTATTTTAAGTAAATTACATATATAGATTACAAAATTAAGTCTTTTAATATAATAAGACTAAAATATACTTCAGTTTAATACCAAACCTTGTTAAAATATGAAGTCTCATAACATAAAATGATAATTTTAAACCCTTATTATCTTGCATTTCAAAAAGCACAGTAATTAACGCTAAAAAAAATATCATGATCGGTAACTTTTATAGTCAGTCACATTAGAATTTAGATCATGATCTTATGAATCACGACCCATCTTTATCAATTTTTAGATATATGATCTGCCCAATAAATATAAGATATAAAAACAAGATGCTAGAAAGTTCAATCCCAACTCACAAAATAGTGAAGTAGAAGAAAATTAGACCCAATTTCTTACATATTGTCTAGTTTTATTCACGAGTTAAATATACTACAAACGATTACAAATTCCAGCTAAGATAAAACATCAGAGTCCATAACATCGACCACAAATTCATGTTCAACAGGTGGTGGTTTGCAAATAACAAAAGAAAGAGGGCTAGAATTTGAAATGATGATCAATCTCCACTTGCACAGCCTTTGCAACCACAATGCACACACTCAATCATCTTTTCTTCCCTGAGATGTTTCGGCACTCGACAAACACATGTGGTGTTGAAGTTGTGATCGCGTGGTTGAATGCATCTTAAACAGCAAAGTCGTTCATATCCAGGCTGAAATTCATGTATTGAAACATGAGAATGTGTTGTGACATAAGTTATATGTTGATTAATGCATGTAGGGTTCAAGATGAGTAAATGTAGCAGAATGGACATCTGGCAAACGGAAAAGTGTAAGGGGTGTAAACGAATCAAACCAACTCGTAAAATACTCGGGATCAGATCGGTAAAAAGCTCAAACAAAGCCGAACCTAAACAAGTTCTAGCTTGAGCCAAAAAATATGGCTCATTTATTTACCGAGCCCGAGCTTTACATATTGAGCTCGACCCGGCTCGCGAGCCTAAACGAGCTTTTTATTTATACAACTTTTATTTATTATATTACGTGTATATTTATAAAATTAATTATTTTTAAACTTAAAATGATGATAAATATATTTATATCATATATTTTTTTGTTAAATTTGGAAAGTATAATTATAAATATATATTAAATTAGTAATTAAAATAAATTAGTTAAATGATAAAAATAAACGAGCCAAGCCGCACTAAGCTCGAGCTTAGAAATTTTTTAATGAGCCGAGCCCGAGCCTTGAAAATAAAGCTCTTAACAAGCCAAGCTTGAGCCTTATTAAGCCATAACGAGCTCTGGATCAACTCGGCTCGTTTACACCCTAGAAAAGGGGGCAGGTTTTGTATGGATGGTGCTGGGTTAACCTGAAAAACTTTTTGCCCAAAAATATTATACATTATATAGATGAGTAGTGTACAAATATAATTACAAGAAACATATTGTTTCGATAATAAACAAACAAAACATACCCAGAAAAAAACCCACTTGACAGTTAAGGTATGGGTTGAAATAAGGGTAAATCTTACCTCTACCCCTTATGATAAAAGGCTGTTTTCAAAGAAACTTCAACGCATGAATATAAACTAAAATAACTAAGATTCAAAAAGCACAAAAGTTCAACTAAAGACTAAAGATACACAAAAGATTTTCTATGGAGCCGTTGATGAATAGGTATGACATGCTTTCAAATAAGAGTTTTATGAACAAACCCAAAAAAATACCATCTCCAATGCCACCATTAACGATCTTATATGCACAAACTTTCATGGCAGAATTTCAGGTTTCAAGAACCCAATTAAGAACAAGAACAAGTAAGGGTAGATTTGTGGTTAATTGGTTTGGTTAATCATCTTTCATCACTGATTCTAACGGTTCTTTAATTATTGAAGTTAAAGATCTTAAACATGACCAAAAGTATAATTTTCGCATGATTTTACGTGGTTAAAAATTACTAAATTAGATTCCCGTTGCCCCAAGACAACTTAAATTATCAAATTATCAATTACACGATTATACTTCTGAAACTATATGACATAATATTAATATATGCAATTTTTAATCAGGTAATGGGTGTGGGATTGGTTTTGAATAAACGGGTGAGTATTACCTAATGTCATATCAATCTAAAATCCAAGAAAATTTTTATAGTTAATCTCATGCATGGTCTCATACCCGAATAGCCGTCCCGAATGTTTGAGATCAGGGTTTTCCCAGTTGGGTTTGGGTTTTTTACCCATCCCGGCCATTATAATTACAAAATTAACAAATAAGAGCATTAGATGAATTTTTCAATATAAGTTCATTATATTTAAATGCAAAAATATATATACAACAGTAACTTGCCTTTTTCCATTTGGCAATGATGTTTCGATCAGCATACCCTTGATCCAAGCAAAATTCGTACAGCTCAGCCGAAATTTCCTTCCTACGATAATATAGATCAAAGATATAGCGACTCTTCTGGTGTGCAATTTTGAAGATTGGCCACAGGGCCTCACATTTTCTCTTTCCGTCATGTGGATCATTCTCGGCTGTGCATTTAGAAAAGAAATACTTAAACCTAACTTGTCAATCCATCATCTAAAAATCGCTTGATGTTAAGCATTATCTCAAAAAATAGTACCAACATTGTGTTCAAATCACAATTTAAAACAATAAGAATAATCTTGTGCAGCAAAGGCAATGGCATCAATGATTTATTTTTTGATCATAGATGATGAATAAGTAATGCTACTTTGAAGGAGTTTAACAACACATGATAGATACGCATGTAGTCAAAGGCACTCGCCTGGGCGCTCAGGCCCATCACACCGAACAATACCACCTTCAGTCCATCAAGGCACTCAATCGAAAATTACAGCCAAAATTTGCAAAAAGAAAACAAACCGGTCCAAAGCCCCTAAAAATGGCATGTTTATACCATGTGCCTTGCTTGAAAAGGCACTCACTTATTAATCAGCCTTGGCCTAGGCAACAAATTCACCCTTTGCGTCTCGCGTAGAGTGTACGACTATCAAGATAGAGACACAATTTAAATATTTAATCGTACTTCTAAATTGATCAAAGTCTATAAAAAAAAAATCTCCTGGCAATTAAACACCGTGTCAGCGTGTAGTCGTCTACATAACTTGACAAGTGATATCTAAGAAAATCCACATTGTTCCTTGCACAGGAGAGATACTAGGTTATAATGAACGTCAGACCTCAAATGCAACCAATGTTTTATGAGTTTATTTATTGTGGATGAGAGTAAACCTTCACAGAAAAGTATGCTTACGGGTGGGAGTATTTATCATGCTTAGGTGTGAGTAAATCCTAAACAGGTGACCTCCCGAGTGTCTCCAATCGAGCAAACAAAAACAAATCCATGATATGCTTGAAGTTAAAACAAATAAATAAATAAGATTGGTTGATATGAAGTGCAAAATGTCACATGACAATTCATAAATCAGAATGCAAACAGAAACTCTCATCCAGTTAAAGATTGTTCTAAAATAGTGTGTTATACAAAATCTGATGATATTGTTGACTGTTTTAGCATCACACCAGACCAAATTATAAATTTGAAAAAGCATGTTCTGCCAGTAGCATTATCCCCTTAATTTACAAATTAAAGAAAAGTTGCATCTTGATGTGATATCAAATAACATAAAATGATTTCTTTTAGGGTAAATCAAACCTTCTCTCATCTTTGCCTGCAATTCATTAAGAGTTGGCTCCACGAGTTCCCAGCCCTCCGGGTATTTGACCCGGTTTGTCTTCACCTTAGGCATGACTCTGACTGCAATAATCAATCCGATAAAGCAAACAATAATTATGTACTCCTTATTCGTTAAACAATGTAGCATAGGAAATTATCTACTGTAGGTTACAGACAAAAATAATATATTCACAGAGTTTCCAGATTTAAAATTAGGGTTTTCACTTTTCAGCGCTCGACTTCAGATTAAGCGAAACAAGTAAAAAAGTAATTACAATTTATACGTCAGGAACAACAAATTAATCATCAACTGTTGGATGAATCATAGGTTTTGAAGTTTATAACCGATATGGAGAGATTGATAATCACTCGCGACCGGAAAAGGAGAATATGTTAGCCAAAATCAGAGAATAGAAAAGTCACCGGAGAAGGTAGTAATGGAGCTGCAGCGGTGATTGTTCCGTCAAGTACACACGCCGTCGATGATCGAGTCACCGGCGACTGCTAAGACTGAGTGTGGAGTTCTCTATGCAGCGGCGGTTCCTTTTATCCAACGTCACCACCTCTATCATACAAGGCAGAGCTGGGCATAAGACGGATAGTCCACGGGTTCTAGTGGAGTGGGTGGAACTAGAGGTGAGAAAAAAACCGGACCCGGAACTGACAACCCGAACCGGTGGGTACGAACGGGTACGGTTTTTCAGACAAATTGAACCGGAACTGAAACCGGGAAAACCGAAACTTGTTCCACCTGTACCCGGTCAAAACCCGGCCCGGAACCGGTCAAAAATAGGTTGGATCCGGTCGAAACCCGGAACTGGAACCAGAACCGGAACCGGAACTGGGTATTGACTTTGATGACTGTAACTGAAACAGGTTGGAACCGGAACCGGTTCCAAAAACCCGATTTGCGCACCTCTAGGTGGAACCGAGGCAACCCTAGGGTTCGGCCCAGACAGGTTCGGTCATGTGTTCATAAAGCTGGGCAGCAAGCCGTTGTCAAATGGCAATGTACGATTGTAGGGCACGTTAACAATGAAAATATAATGAAACGGTAGTCTTTACTATTTTTGTGATCCCTAAGATCGATTGTTTTTAAATAAACACGAAGTTTTCCAAAAACATTACCTAACATATGTGTTTCCAAATAGAAGTCTACGGTATTCCTTATCTACAGATACGTTGCATAAAAATTGTTAATGTAAAGAGACCAAAAATACTCCTGATTTATTGATGTTAAAAAGAAAAAAATAATCTTGTCATGTGTGTTTTTTAATTAATTTACTTGTTAACTATGTAAATTAACTAAATTCAACCAATGTAAACACACATCAAACTTAAAGACGTGTCATACTCAAAAGATAAATATGTAACATGTGATCAAGAACTGACTCATCAAGTTCTAATGAATGAATACTTTGTCGAGCATTCAAAGTATGATTCTATGACATTTCGAACAAGATTTCACCTATTAAAATAATTATTTTTAAAAAGAGATAACTTTATACAAATGTAACTAACTTTTCATTTTGTTACAATCAAGTTACTCAAACTTTTTTTGTCACAATTAAATCATTCAAGTTATTTTCGTGTTCTAATTCTATCATTTTTATCTGAATAGTATGTAATATATGTTCATATAAGTTTGAGTCAATATTTTTTTAAAAAAGTGACTAACTTGAATAAATAATTATTAATTATTAATTTTTTTTTATTTTCAGTCATTTAAAAAAAAATTCATTCAAACTTATATCAACATGTATTACATGTTATTCAGGTCAAAAACTTAGGATTATAACACCAAAATAACTTGAACGACTTAATTGAGACAAAAAAAAAGTTTGAATGCCTTGATTGAAACACAATAAAAAGTTGGTTACACTTTTATAAAGTTTCCCTTCTAAAAATGGTTAAGGATATAAACTCAAATTATGAATGGTTTCAAAAGGGGTGTGTAGAAAGGCTGAAAAAGAGCTTCATGAGGTTAAAAAACGTACATCAACGATTAACCAACTCGTAACTCGTAAGTGGTAATTTACTTAACGAATGCGATGAGTATCTAGCTATGTTCTAAAGGATTTCACGTGGATACTTATGACATTTTTGCAATCTAATAATTTTATACAATAAAGAGTTATTGTGTGTCTTTACCAGCTGTTTTATTTTTGAACAACAAACAATGGCTCAACAACATGCCTATTCAATAGCCCAAATGGATCCTCGGACCCAACAACTCACGCGCTGCCGCTACTAACTCCCCGGTATCCAACGCCCAAGTGTTGACGAGTGTTGAACCAAGCATAAAACATGACATAAGAAGATAATCATAGCCTTCAAGATATGTTCGTTGACATCAGCTATACACATTGGGTTTGAAAATTTGTCTTAAGATAAATATGTAACATGTGATCAAGAACTGACTCAAGTTCTAATGAATGAATACTTTTGTCACACCCCAACCAACGACGGAATATTTTGAGGTGCGAGTTTAATTGTTCATTACTTATGGTGCTGTGTTATAAGTTCCAATAATTAAGCAATTGTATTAAAGAATCCAATAAAACATGTATGTTTGTGCTAACGTCCAAACAAGATATAGTTCAACAATCATGTATGTGTGTCTTGTATTACATAACATGATATTAAAATCTTTCTAGACTTGCGGAATCAAGATACACACTTTTGACATCAATACGATATTGTAGAACACATTATTAATTTTTTTTTTGTTAAATGTGCTTTTTATTACATTTATTTTAATTAAAAAAACTGTCAATTTTATATTTATATTAGTGAAGTTATTTGTTAATTTAATTCTAGCTTTAGAAAATGTTTAGTTGGTTAGCGTGGGTTTAAATGGATTTGGTGTTGTGCCTTTAATACGCTCAATTGAGCTTTATTTGAGATGACAAGATTTGATTTGTTGAAAGAGAAGGTTGAAAGAGATAAAATTATCTCACTCTTAATTATAATTTATCGCCGGTTGGTGAGGGTGAGCTTGAGCCCGACTTGAGCTTTAAGCCGAGTAAGTCGGTTAGCTAGAATTTTAGACTAAGGAAAAATTTTGATATGGAGCTTAACTTAGTTTTCCATTAGTTTAAAAAATTGATTGAGTTTGATTAGAGCGGTTATATTGTTAGGAAAAGAATAAAAGAGGTCTTGTTACGAATTACAAACCGGATAAAGATGGAGAGTTAACTCAAAAGATTCAATATCTTTTACATACGTTGGAGTTGATTTAAACGAGTAACCTTAGCTCTGGCTTGAATCATTTAAAAACCGATACAATTTTGTGTGAGATTTTGTCAAGCATTCCTACAAACTTCAAGGCTTGAGTTCTTTAGATTATCTTGTTTCTGGCAAATAAAAAGGTTAATTTAAGCTAGTTTCCTTTAATACTAATCACTCACAAACCAGTTAACCGTTCGAAAACCGGTTTTGGAATAACCGAACCGGTTAACCGGTCAAAGTCTAGTAACCGGTTTTTACTAATAAACAGTTCGGTTCATAACCGGTACTTCAACCTTTAAAACCGAAACCGATTCAATAACCGAAACTGGTTAACCGCAAAATAACCGATTTTTTAGTAAGATGGACCGGTTAACCGGTTTGATCCATTGAAAACTAAAACCGGTCCTAAACCGCCGTTTTTTCAAAAACCTATAACTGATACGAATAACCGGTTTAAAAATCGGTTACAAACTGGTACCGGTTCGGTTAACCGGTTTTTTTTGTGCATCTCTACTAATCACTCTTCATAGACACCATTGTTCGCTACAAGATTCAAATTCTTGATATGATGAAGAGAAATATCACCTATGCACGTATGGCACTACTGTAACACCCCAACCTGATTAGGGCTGACGTGTCACTTATACGGAGATCAGAATTAATGCAACAATCCAAAATAGATTAAAATGTAATAAAAGTCTTACATAAGTCACCCAAAAACATAATTAAAAGTCTTATGATAAATTCTATAACATTATTTGTGAAATAAATCCTTGATAATCCCTTGTCTCTCGTTCCTCAATTCCCAGCCTGATTTCCTGGATTACCTATACAATACATATAAACACCAATAAAAACAAATACGGCTGAGCCAAAGAATGCTCAGTAACGGATAAACAATAGTAATTAAAAGAAAGTCTGAAGGTGGTGATGTTATTGAAAGTAGTAACCATAAACAGATAACAGAACATAACAAAAACAGAACCGTAAACAGTGGTCTGACTTGAATGAAATATAACCTTTCAGAAACAACAATATAGGTTATAATGTTAGTCAGAAATAGTGGGAAATCCCAGAATATACCACGAGCCGACTGCACATAAAATAGTGTAAGGTTCACGGGTAGCTACTCCCGCTTATCAGACACATGAGATGGTTAGTGTTGGCATACACGTTACTATCCCCCAGAAATCATAAAGTACAGTTAAAAATTTATCCTAGGACCAGTCCATACGCCTCTCCAGAATTCAGTAGGTGCACAAGTGTACTATCAGAGTACTAAAATAGAGACGCCGTGAACTCAACTAACCGTCACGGGTGGTTCCACATCATGTTTGCCGCCATGAAGGGCCTGTAGTCATCCTTACAGGTAGGGGCATGCTCAGGTAACAGATCAGAAGTTCAATAGGTTCAATAGTTTAATTAGATTCAGTAGGGTAGTTAAACTACCAAGTTATGTCATAATCAGATCATGCAATAATGAGTACAATACTATAGACCTATTGCATGTTAAACAAAACAGAGAAACACGATATCATATCGTGGCAATATAGAAACTGAAATTAAACGGTTACAAAAACAGAATTACTATGATTTAATTAAACGGGATCCGTAGCAGAGACGAAACAAAATCAGATATACTATAAGATAAGGAAATAAAAATCCGTACCTTAGCTTTAGCAAATAATCAGCAACTAAGCGAGTAATCCCAATCCTTAGCAATTTAGCAATCTGTGTTTTCGGTTGAGTTTTACGTTAGTTAACGGATCTTATCTCTATACATACACCCTTATTAGTAATTGATGATTTTAACGTTTTAATACTTAATCGTTCGTATCGGTTTATTTTATAAAACATTTCTTAATGTTCTTAACTTCCGTATATTAAATTTGTTTGTTTTGTTTTTATACAGCCCCCAAATTCTAAACTTGATTGAAATGATTTTATAAAAATAACATAAAACTGAACCTAGGAGGTTCAAACCTTAGACCTGGCGATTAAAAACATAGTAACTAACCATCCCATCTATGTTATTATTTGGTTGATAATATGGATCCATGACTATTTTGTATAATAAAGACTAACAAATCTGGTTGGCATAAAAATAAAATAAAAAAAAAAACAAAACAAAACATTTGCTAGAAAGGAGATGAACCCAAAACCTCCCAATTTCATTTCCTGTGCCTTAACCAGTTTAGTCTGGGTTTTCTGTTGTTACATTCCCAGAACTTTTAATACAAAAACCTTGTTTTGTTGGGCCATCTCTTCCCTAACATCTAAGTTTTCGCCGGACTTCAGTCGGTTAATCAAAGCCTCTTGTCATTCAGTATTACTACCATGATTAACTCTTGTATTATTATTATTTTACCTTAATTCACGATGATGATTGAAAAATGGTTAGAATCTGAAAAATAAATCCCGCGATTCGGCTTCAGGCCGGTGGTGTGAACCATGACATCGGAGATAATGATCCGTCTGTATGGTGTGTTCAATGAAGATGGGTTTGCTTCATGATCGAACCCAGTCAATCTTTGATAATCAGTAACCAAGTCAGCCTTTGATGAACATCCGATCGATCAATCACACCTTCTCGTGATGGTGGCGTTATGCGTAAGTTGCTTCTTCCTCTGTGATGGCTGCTCGTTATAGATTTGTGGTGCGACAAGACTGTGTTTGTGGCTCGTTGGGTCGTGTGGTTGGTGCAGGCATCAGCGGCAGTTTGTGGGAGTCGGAATATTAGTGTATGAGACTGGGTATGGGATCAAATAAAAATATTTTTTCGGGTTTGGGTACTGGTATGAAATTAAGGAATACCTGGCCCACTTACCCGAAATAATACCCGTAATATTTTGTATATATTTTTTTAATTTCCATTTTTAAAACATAATTCTTTTTATGAAATATTAGAACAAGGTGTAAGTTTTATCTTATTATTTTAGATATGAAAACAAGTATCAGTTTTATTATTTGAAAATTAATCTTGTTGTTTTGAATAAGTAGTTTCAGTTTAATATTAAGAGATTTATATTTTTTTATTTATCTTTTATGGTGTTAATTTTATATGTATTTAATTAATAAATCCTAATTATTTTTTTAATTAAACAATAACATTATATAAAATTAATATTACACAAATATACTCGGAAAATTACAAAAGGTTTTTTTTTAAATAAACTAATGGGTATACCCAAACCGGTATGCCTGATACCCGATGTGTAATTACCCGATAGATACCCGACAGGTAATGGGACGAGTATGGGGCACATTTTTACAATCGGGTATGAGAATGAAATTAGCAATACCCTACCCGAACCCCGCCATTGCCATTCCTATCTATAATCTGGATGAATACAAATGCAGGGGTGAGTCCCCTTTCACATCACACAAACATATATACATTTAAATATACATATATGGGATAATATCAGATTAAAAATGAGAGCTTTTGCAACGATAATTGAAATTTTAATATGCCAGAATATAATGTGACACGTTTATTTGAGTTTTCGGTGTCTAATCCTATGAATCCACTTATATTTGAGTTTATTACGCCCTACTTAGGCACACCTTTGGCTACCTATAAATTGGACCTAACAATCTTGTCTTATAACAAGATAAATGAGTAAATTTGGGTAAACAGTCATTATATTTTGGGTTGATATGGGTAACATCTTAACACAATACGAGTCAAGATATGTAACTTAAAAACAACTTGAATATAATGGATTAAAACGAGTAAGAATGATTAATAATACATTTAATAAGAAAATCATTTAAAATTATTCAAATTAATTATATGTTTACATACAAAAAATTTTAACTTGAACGAAATTCATGTTCTCAAACCAATTTTTCTTAAAACTTATCCTGATTCACACATGTTCAAATTCATTACCAAACCCAACTAAACCCGCTCATTTTATCAGACGTATTAAAGATGTATTACTCTAAATAAAATTTCAAAGTTTATTGAACTAAATATGTTGTTTCACTTTGAAGTAAACACTAAAAGCATCTATATGTGCTTGTATACAACCTTTGTATATTTATGCTACGAATTTACTACTTCTCTTCGTGTGCCACTTTTTAATGCTATCATACCAGCTCCACTGTAAACACATTGCAACAATCCGTAATGCACCGGTCAAAATAACCTCAACGATCGCCATGAAATATGATCTTTGTGGAGACGTACCGACAGTTTCTATCGACAACAACAAACCTTTGAAGCTGCAGGGGACAAAAAAAGATCCAGATTTGATGCCATTTAATGCTTTCTTTACAACCTCATCAAGCCTCATTACAGGTGAAGATGCAGCTATGATGCTTGTTAATGGGGGCCTCCTTTTGTTCTCTGCAACAAGCACATATGTTTATTGCACACCATACAATTGATTATGTCTATATATTGGAACGATACAAAGAAGGTTAGCATATTAGAAACATATTGTTTTGAGCAACCAGAGATAAAGATAGACATCTACATGTACAAATGATATGTTGATAGGATTACATTGACGGAGCTTGAAAAAAAACTCCGACGGGGCCGAAAGATTTTAGGAAGATAATGGACCTATAAAATTTTCCAACGAAATATTACTAAATCGACCCTTCTGAGTGGAAAAACGGAAATTTTCCAACGACATACTACTATATCGACCTTTCTAACCAGAAAAGGTGAAAAACAGAGGGCCAGGTACCCCGGGCCCTTCAAAAGGTCCGTCCATGATAGGATAGATAGCAACATATATAAAAAACTTTGAAGAACATGAAAATACGATAGACGACAAGGGGGAGGTGAGGTGGTGTGTGTGTGGGGTGGGGGGGGGGGGGGTGGGGGTTAACCTTTCTCTAAACCAGGCGTATCAGTGTCAGGTGGGAATATAAGTGAAACATGAAATTAAGACGGTGTAAACGTATTGTTTTAAGCAACTACAGATAGAGACAGACAACTACGTGTACAAGTGATATGTTGATATGATAGATTACAAGTGATATGTTGATAAGATAGATAAAAACATATGTAATATCCTTAAATCACGAGTCAGCATGTAAAAATCAAGAAACGGTCTATAAAAATAAAAATCTTAAGAGTAAATTACCAAGATAGTACTTGTGGTTTGTTAATATTTCACTCTTGGTTCATAGTAATGGATATCATAGATATATATGTGTATTTAATATAAAGTAGATAAACAAGGAATGTAAATATTATCCTAATATAGAGATAAGTATTGTAAATCGCTATATATATGATTGAATAATGAATGAGAGGATTCATGGGAAAATAACATTCTTCATGGTATTAGAGCCTTAAAACCTAGAATTTTTCTCTCCTCTCTCTACCCTGCCGCTACCCCATCACCACCTTTCACTCGACATTCCTCAAGTTTTCTTCACCATGGATAATAAGATCCACCCTGCTACCACCGTGTCCAACATCAAGAACCAAATCCCTATCACCCTTGAATCCGAAGAAGGCCAATATGGATCTTGGTCGGAGTTGTTTCGCATTCACTGCAAAGCACATCAAGTCCATGATCACCTTCTTCCCAAGCCGATCAACCCTCATGTTGCCGATGTGGACAAACCTAAGGCCGACGTTGCCGCTGCCCTATGGGAACGCCTCGACGCAATCGTTCTTCAATGGATATACGGTGCCATATCCAATGATCTCCTTCACACAATCTTAAAACCTAATTCGACGGCATGTGATGCATGGCTCGCCCTCGAAAATCTCTTCCAAGACAACAAATCCTCTCGGTCCATCCACCTAAACCAAAAATTCTCAACCACCCGCCTGGAAAACTTCTCCAAATCCTTTTTTCCCCTAATCTTATCAAAAACCTTATCTTATCAAAAACCTTATCTCGGTTGGCCGACTTGCCAAAGACAACCAAATTTCCATTGAATTTGACCCTTCTGGTTTTTTTGTGAAGGATCTCAAGACCAGGACCCCTATTCTCAGATGCAACAGTGATGGACCTCTATCCTCTACATAGTTCAGTCCTCAACAACATTCGAGCACCTACATCTTTTGTGACGATAATTTGTGAGTATAATTTGGTCAATTATGTGAGAGTAATTTGGTAACCTAAGGACCATATGTGCTACAGATGTCTAAAGTTTGGACCTTATAAGTAATTTATAAAACATAGGGACCAAAAGGGAAATAATAGCAAACCACATGAACTATATTGGTAGTTTAGTCACATTTTAAAGATCATGAAAATAAGATAGACAGGGGGGTTGAGAAAAGGGGGGATAGGGGGTTGTTTAATGTTTAACCTTCTTCTAAACCAGGCGTATCAGTGTCAGGTGGGAATATAAGTGAAACATGAATGTCATCAGCAATAACTTCTTGCTGGAGTGCTTCTGCCAAACCCCTTAGCCCAAACTTACTAGCTGCATAAGCACTGTAACCATAAATGCCCACCTGTTGTTCAAACAATGCCTCAACAAACAATATAATATGTATACAAAATAAATAATAAACACCTATATATAGGGAGAAAAATAAATTAAAAACCCAATTAAGTTGAGAAAACCTATAAGTTTTTTTCTTTATTGTGTTTAAGTATTTAATATATTATTATAAAATAATAAAATTATATGTACTTGTTACACACATAATACGTATTTGATTTTTACTATACATAATGTAAAAACGTTATTTTCTAACATATGTGTAACAAGTGTTTATAAATTTTTTTTAAAAAATTTTTATAATAACATATATATTACATACATTAATAAAAAAAGAAAAAAAATTAAATGTTAAACCAGGTTTTCATAGGTTTTTTCAAGTTAAGTGGTTTTTCAAATTAGTAATCAAGTTTATGGTATATATTCTAGTAAAGTTTTCATGACATTCTCTGTTGGGTTTTGAATTTCAGTCAAAACCAACATAATTTGTTGAAATGAAATTTGGTCTATAAATTGATTAAGAGAGATGATGCTATTGTCGAGAGGAAACAACATGACTAATATCTTTAGGTTAATATCAGTCATTTCACTACAACGAGCCACTAACCGGAATGAAAGACATCAAGACCCGAAACCTCCGTACATGATATTTTAGCTAAATGATTAGATTTGTAATTAGGTCATTTTATTTGTACTTAAATGTAATTTTGTACTAGATATGTCTATTGGTCTAGGGTATAAATAGTCACATTTTCATGTAAAATGTATGAAGAATAGGTGTCTTCTCTCCCTGAAGTAATAATTTTCCTCCATGAAAGATGCATCCATGGATGTTAAGATAATATGCATTTTCAGTTTACTTTCTATTCAAAATAATTTCCAATATGTTCCAAATTTCTTAAATTTCTCTGTAAATATTACTATCCTTTTATGATTAATTGTTCTAAATAGATTGTGAATATTAATTTGTTACTATTTATATTTTCTAATTAAACCTAACCTAACGATTATGAAACTTTGTTTTTATATAATGGTTATTTTTTCTTTCACTATTGCTTGCTTTAAATCAAAAGTAAATTACGATTTTAGTCACTATAGTTTAAGTGTTTAACTATTTTAGCTAAAAATAAAATCTTCTATCAATAAAATCCTTATGTTTTAAACAACTAATGGTTTTGGCTCTCAAACCTATATATTTTAATGGTTTTGACCTCAAACCTAACTATAATTAAAGGCCAAAATTGGTAGTTATTTAAACCACATGGGTTTTATTGATAGAATATTATATTTTATGTTAAAATATTTTAAAACACTTAAAACACATGTGTCAAAATGATAATTTACTCTTAAATCAAATTTTAAAAGTAATAATAATAATTAAATATTAACCAAGAACGCAAGCAACAAATCATAATCTACCTGGCCGGACTGAGATGACATGAAGGCGATCGAAACCGGTTTCCGATCAATCCGATTCTTCATTCCCGGCAACACGGCCTTAACCACATTAAAACTTCCGATCAAATTCACATCAATCATGCCTTTGATCTCCTTAACCTCCAGATTCTCAATCTCACCAGACGCATAAACGCCTTGATTACAAACCAAAACATCGATCGGACCCGCACTCTCCACGGCCTTCTTAACCGCATCAAAATCGCGTACATCGGCGCTCACAATGCCTACATCTATTCCGGTTGAAAGCCGGATAGAGGCTTTGGCTTCCTCGAGCTTTTCGAGGTTTCGGGCTAAGACTGTCACGCGAGCACCTTCGGCAGCCGCTTGACGAGCTAAAGCTAAACCGATGCCTCGGGATCCGCCTGTGATGAACACGTGGCGTGATTTGATTGGAATATTGACGGGACGAGGGCGGACGATGAGTTTGATGAAAACAAGGAGGAAGATTGGGAAGAAAACGCAGAGTAGAAGGAGTGAGAGATCCGATTCCGCCATGAAACCTGCCCTTGAGAAAAGTAGGTTGTCACATTATTTTATAGAACTGCATAAAATTATAACTCCTCAAACCGAACCGAACCGAATTGAATCGAAGCCAAAATTTTAGTTTACGGGTTCTATAAATCTATCACTTTGGGTTAATTTAACTAGAGAATGATTTATAGTCTTTTAATCAGTAGCGGATACAAAGCTAATTGAGGGGGATAGGTCCCAGTAAGACACCACAATCGATTGTTAAAGACGCATTATTTTGAATAATTTTGTTTGATTTTGAAACAAAAAAGACACAAATCTGATTATAAGTGACACAAATCTGATTACAATTGTCACAAATTTGATTATAAAATGACACAATTGGAAATAAATAATAAAAACAGTTATTTTCATAAATTTTATACAAATATTAACTTGTGATGTAATTTTGAAATTGATTATTTAATCAATTATTTTTCTAAATAATTTTGATAGATTTGTTTGTGATTTTAACTAACCGAACTGTTTTTTACAAGAACCAATATGTTTGTTTTTTTTGTTTCAACTAACCCAACCCGTTTTTTCACCTAGACTCACTTTTACTGATCCATTTTTTCCCCCGTAAAAAAAGTTCTGAATTCACCACTGCTTTTGATGATTTTTTAAGAGGCTGTATCTGAATCACTCAGAGGCAGAGACTGTTTGTGTCATTAAAAAATACCTTTGAATCAGTCAGTCAACCTCTTAGTCATTAAGTGTTGAACAAAGTTTCAATGATTCAAATCTCTTAGTGACTCAACACTTAATAAACTAAACAATCTCTTACTTTTGCTTGCTTAGTCTGTTGTTGGCCATTACTTGCTTTGGTTAGGTTGATAAACTAACGTGTCATGTATATATATAGGAGAATGTTATTTTGAAAACCTCCTTTAGCTAAGAAACTTTGAAAACAATGAAAAACCATCAAAAAAATTTTTTCATTTTTTTTACAGTTTGATTACATCATTAGGGTATTTTTATAAAAAAAATAGAAAAAACGCCGACTATATTTTTTTATCATATATATATATAGGAGAATGTTATTTTGAAAACCTCCTTTAGTTAAGAAACTTTGAAAACAATGAAAAACCATCAAAAAAAATTTTCATTTTTTTTACAGTTTGATTACATCATTAGGGTATTTTTATAAAAAATAGAAAAAGCGCCGACTATATTTTTTTAAAAAAAATAATAAAAAACCGATATAACACAGACGTAACACCGCTGTATAGGCCTGAAAGAAGAAATTACGTCAGTGTTACATTGTTGTTTTATTATTATTTTTTTAAATTTTTGGTCTGCATATTTTTATTGTTTTTTTTATAAAAATGACCATAATAATGTTACAAACTATAAAAAAATTTACATAAGGTTTTTTAAGATTTTTTCAAACTCAAGAAAGTTTTTATTTATACATCCCATATGTGTGTTGTGTGTGTGTATTATGAGCTTTTGTGACTAAAGTAGCTTGGATAGGGACATGCAACAAAATTCTGTTTCATACTTTGGTAGCATGTTATTAGGTACAGGTCATGTGATTGTTGATTGTAAATGGCAAAAAAAGTATGATATTGTTGTTTTTGGTTATTTTTTTTAATACAAGTCTGTTAGTCTATTTACTATGATTAATTCGGTTATTTGTTTCCCATTATTTTAAAGCATAACTATATAAGGGATGAACTAGTCTATAATGTGATCACTTTTGGTTACGAGGTTACCAGCCGCGCGTCGTGGCGGTAAACCCGTGTACTATTGCGACGGTGATGTGATTACAAATATCATAGCACAAATGAGAAAACATATCATAACAGCTGGCATCTTGTTGTAAACCCTAAATATACATGGTCATAAAAGCGATTGTCACTTTATTATAAAACCCAGAAACGTACTCCAACGTAAACTTAAGTGTCAAAAATCTGATTGAAAACACAAACAAAATAGTAATCATAAAGACAATACGGTAAAGCATACATAACCTAAAATCAAAACTAAAAAACACAATAAAAAAAATCATTAATTTGTTGTTAAAATAAAATAAATAAAAGTTTAGCGGCTGAAATGAAATAATTATTAACTTTATTATTTATAATATTAGTTTTATATATATATATATATAATTAAGAGGAGGATGGGAGAAAGTTTATTAAAAGTATATTTTTAATATATAGAACCTCCAAACTGTTATATATTATTAGAATATTAATATTGTTAATTTTCAAGGCTTAACTACGTACACCACAATCTAAATTTACTTTTAGTTGTTGCATGTTCTCTAACCTTTGATTAATTGAAGACATACAAACTTCATGACAAGTATATCATATTTTAGTTGCCTGAGCACAAAATACAAAAAATTCAATTATAGCCATTTTAGAATTACATAAATTATGTTGTTATTATAAATAAAATATCATTTTTTACCTATGTTTGTAAAAAGGATATAATATTTTGCTATTATGTATGATAAATGGAGTCGTTATTATGTGCACAAAAGAGAGAGTAAAGTATATTGCTATGATAATTTTTTTAGGGTCAATTACATATATCCCATTGCTAAAACCATTTATTACATATTTACCCAATCATAAAACTAAATTACAAATTTCCCCTTTCTAAACCAAATATATTACATATTTACTCATTTCATTAAAAAACAAACTATGTATTTCCTATTTTACCCTTAATGAACTAACTAAAAATAATTTATATATTTTTCCTTACTAAGGGGCAATCTTGGAACATGGGGATATTTGTAATTTTAATTTAACATTGGGTATATATGTAATTTTGATGTTTAATAAGGGGATATATGATATTATCCCTTTTTAATAGGCAAAGGATCTTCGTGTGCTAGTCATCGGGAACCGAACTATGTAGCCAAGGTCGATTCTTCGATGCTATGAAATCGTAACCCCCAGATAAGCAGGAATCGGATAAATCCGTGAACTCTCTCTCCTGCTCAGGACATTAATAAGGTGCAACTTCTTCTTTTCATTGCAATATTGTTAGGCTAGAAGCATGTTGGTGCATAGTGTTATGATATGATAGATAATAATTAAAGTATATGTTATACAAAAATACATCTGAATTAATCAGTCAACCTCTTAGTTTATTAATTATATATTTATATTTTAAGAAAATTTTACGTGTGGGACTTGCAATCCCAAATGCAAGAGTAGCAGTACTCAAAAAGGAAAATAAATAAAGAGGAAGGGAAGCCATGTATGATCAAATGCCTGAATTTATGAGACGCAAGCCTTTTCTTCTAGCAATATACCAACTCAATCATAGTCTAATTTTAATACGTCTAGCCTATTAAATAAAAGAGTAAATTATGGTTTTAACCCCTCTTCTTTAAGTGTTTTGACTATTTGAATTTAAAATCGAATTTTCTATCAATGCAACGTTTCTGTTTTAATAAACTAACGGATTTAGCCCCCAATCATAAATATTCTAACGGTTTTGGCACCCAACACTCTCATGTGATTCCATTAGAATAGTTATGGTTGACTACCAAAACCGTTAGTTGTTTAAACTATATGGGCCGTATTGATAGAATATTTTATTTTGGGTTGAAATAGTTGAAAGAAAGAAAGTAGAAGGAAAGGAAAAACATGTTTGTGTTCCTAAGTTACATTTAACTAAGGAAGGTAAAAGAAAATAACACGTGTGAGTTTCATTTCAGGAGGGAAAGAAAGAGAAATAGAAGGAACACTAGATAGAATTATTTAGTTTTCATTTCCTTTCGATTTGGAAGGAAAGAAATCTATTCTTTTCTTTTTCTTTCCTCCTATCTTTTTTCCCTTTCCTCCTATTTTTTTCCTTACTTTTCATTATGTTATTTCCTTTCATAAACTCGGGAACATAGTGTTAGTATATTTTTTATAAATAAAATAGTACATAAATAAAAATACTTTATTTGACCTAATTGAAACAAAGCTGAAAGTTGGTTACATTTCTATAAAGTTACCTCTTATTTTAAATACCACTTTTATTTATACTTGTCAAAAATCCATAAAATATGTGCTTCTAACGACTCTTATTTGCTGGAATTTATCATAAATTCACTGATTACATGACATGTTGAGATGAATTATCACTTGTATATTTAAAACTTTCCGTAAATACTCATCAATTTCATCACTAAACACATGAATCTTGTTTACACAACACATGTTCACTTCATCAAACCGCCCTTGCGATACTTGTTTTGTGCATGCCACTTCTCAATGGTTCCATACCACTTCCACAGATAACACAACGCCACGACGCGAATTAAACCCGCAAAGATAACCTCAAAGATCGCCAAGAGCCATGATCTCCGTGGCGAGAGACCGACACTTGATATCGACAACAAGAACCCCTGAAAGTTGCAGGGGACGTAAAAAGATCCAGATTTGATACCATTTAATGATTTTTTTGCCACATCATTAACATGCATCATACCAGACGATGCAGCTATGATACTTGTCAATCGTGGCCTTGTTTTCTTCTCTGCAACAAGGAGACACGTTTATCACGTGCATACGATATATATAAAAAGAGAGTAAATTACTGATATGGTCCATATGGTTTGCTAGTATTTCACTTTTGGTCCCTAGGTTTTATAAATTACACGTATGGTCCCAAACTTTATACGTTTGTAACACATATGGTTCTTATGTCACCAAATTAGTGTCACAACCAAATTACATATGTGTTACAAATGTTTGAAGTTTGGGATCATATGGGTAATTTATGAAACTTTGAGACTAAGAGTAAAATATTAGCAAACCACAGGGACTATGTTGGTAATTTACTCTATAAAAACAAAATTTTTTAAAAATAAAAATGGTAGAATTAACCTTCTGCCAAACTAGGAGTGTCTGTGTCTGGGGGGAATATAAGTGAAACATATATGTCATCAGCAATAACTTCTTGTTGAAGTGCTTCTGCCAGACCCCTTAGCCCAAATTTACTAGCTGCATATGCACTACAACCATGAATCCCCACCTGTTATTCAAACACTCCATCAACATAAATCATTTATTTTGAATACTTTAAATAAAATTTATTCCAAAAAATACAAATATATATTTGTTTTGGAACTGTTAAAACAGCTGAAATCATCCTGTCAAATAAATTACTCTTTCGTTCTAAAGAACAATAACTAGAAAAACCCCTATCTCAATAAGTGTATGTTAGAATGTTACAGTCTTACAGAAACATATAGCACCTGGCCAGATTGAGACGACATGAAAGCGATCGAAACCGGCTTCCGATCGCTCCGATTCTTCATTCCCGGCAACGCGGCCTTAACTAGATTAAGACACCCAATCAAATTCACATCAATCATGTCTTTAATCTCCTTGATATCAAAATTCACAAGCTCACAAGATGCATAAACACCCTGGTTACAAACCAAAACATCGATCGGACCCGCGCCCTCCACGGCCTCCTTAACCGCATCAAAGTCTCGTACATCCGCACTCACAATACCAACATCTATCCCAGTTGAACGCCGGATAGAGGATTTGGCTTCCTCTAGCCTGTTGAGGTTTCGAGCCAAGATTGTCACTCGGGCACCCTCAGCGGCCGCTTGGTGGGCTATGGCTAAACCGATGCCCCGGGAGCCGCCTGTGATGAATACGTGGCGTGATTTGATTGTTATTTTGACGGGACGCAGGTGGACGATGAGTTGGAGGAAGATGAGGAGGAAGATGGGAGGGGAAATGAAGAGAGCAAGGAATGAGAGATTGAAGTTTGCCATGTGAGGAATGAGGAGAGTTGAGTGTGAGGAGCAAATGAAATAGTGAAATGAAACTGAATAAACGACTAAAGAAGAAGCTCAATTAATGTAGCCACATTTGGCACATGCTATGTACAATGTTTATAAATCTTCAATGTAAATAGATATAAAAATATCAATGTTTTTATAAGTCAGATAGTAGCACTAATGATTATATATAGGGATTGTATTATGTAATAAACTGATCTTGTAAAGGTAACTCTTAAACACTTTCATATGCAATCATTTTTAACTATAACAAAAAATGTGTTGCTTAACATTAAAGCACATCAAAGTTGATTATTTTATTGTAAACCTATTTTTTAATGTGGACCATACATTTTTTTCATGATACAAAATGAGTGACTGATAAGGTTTATAGGCTATGTCACTAAGGTTGCGTTATCATTTGATACAATTACACATTATATATTAAAACACAAAAAAAAAATGTCTATACGGATCCACGTAAATGTGCACAAACCGGTTTTTTTGACTAGTTTTGGAACCTGTTGTGGTACAAATCGGATCTGTCAACCAAGACAAGAAATGGCTCCGGTTAGGCTCGAGGCTTCGACCGGCTTTTAGTTGGTTCCGATTCTGGTTTTTGCATGTTTCGGTTCAGTTTTAGGCGGGTAAAGGTGAAACCAGTTCTGTTAATTCTGGTTCTCGTTTTGTTTTCTCTGAGAAATTGATACCATCTATATCCGTTGGTTTGGGTAGAATTGGTTCCGGTTTGGTAAAGAGTGCGAAACCGGTTTTTTGCTCATCTCTAGATCCAGGGTCGGCTTTTAGGGGCAAAAAAAATTTTTAGCTTTTTTATATGTATTTGTATATAAAATTATTTTTAAACGAAATATTGTATATAAAAAACATAATTTACATGTAAAACACATTATTTTAACACAATAATTTTGTTTTATTAACTTATTTTCATCTCAACTATTACTGATTTTGTGAATTTGTTTTAGATGTGCAAGAGCCCATTGAAGGCCGGCCCTTAGGGTTGCTTTATAGGACCCAATATTTTTATTTTTTTAATTTGTATTTTATGTATATAATTATTTTTAAACAAAATATAATTTTAGTATGTTAAAAACATACTTTATACGTAAAACCCATCATCTTGCTATAATAATTTTGTTTTATTATATTTATTAACTTACTTTTATCTTAATTATTATTGATTTACGAATTCGTTCTAAAGAGCAAATTCATTAGTTAAAATAACATATCAAATAGACGCTTTTAATTATATTCTATCATATTTGAATTAAAATAAGAATTTAAAAATTACAATAGATACCAAACTTATAAATTCGCTTTAGACCTTTAAAAAACCTTGAGTCATCTAAGATGTACTCGTACTAGCCTACTAGGTACACAGACAACTTATAACCTGACTTGATCTAATCAAGATTAATATCTATGGTATTTAATTAGGAGTGAAAAACACTTTAATGTTACAAGTTTTCATGGGCTTGTCACAATTTCGTTATTATTTGTATGCGATCATGTATCAAGCAATCAATCACTAACAAACTTCATCATAGTAGGTAAAAGATTTGTCTCAATGGTATTAAAATGTGTTAAAGATGTTTATAAGTATAATATAATTTTGATTTAATATATTAATATTTATTCAGATAAATATATTATTATATAGGTTAAAAACCAGAAATTTAGTGCAAGTGTAAGTTACTATTCATTTCCTACCCTCTCTATTGCCCATCGTACAATTTATAAGCTCATCTTTTGTGTATATTTGCTCACTCTATCTTCTTCAATTTTAGGTTTTATTCTTTTGTTGTTGCTGCTCTTAGGTGCTACTGGTTTCTATTATTATGCATATAATTATAAGAAAAAAACAATATAATTAACATAAAATAGAAATATAAGTACATAGGGTAAGGTTCCTCTAAAAAAGAATATTTTGCCTAAGAAGGCTAAGAAGGATTTTCAAAAACTCGAAAACCGACTCAAACAAACCCCGATTGAATTCATTTTTGCGTCATTGGAACCGGCTTGTCGAACCATAAAACCCAAACCTTATATCATAAACAATAAACCTTAATACTAAAACCAAAACTTTAAAAACAAATCATTAACATAAAGATAAAACTTAAAAGCTAAAAATCAAGCCCTAAAACCTAAAATCTAAATCTAGTTGTAAAAACGAAAACTTAAAAGCTAATATTGTAGGCTTGGATAAGACGGTTCTAATGCCATCGAAATGAGTTCAATTGAAGTTCGTTTGGGTCGATTTTGGAGATTTTAAAAATCCTTCTTAGTCTTCTTAGGCAAAATATATTTTTTATTTGATCTTTTCCTTAAGTACATATATAGGATTACAAACGAATATGAAACAATTAATAAAATGAATAATAAACTTTAAACGGGAAGAACTAGATTTACATCAGTTACAAAGTTTACTTTAGGTTGTTAATATATAAAACTAAAAAGCCCACTACCAAAAATTCAATATACATCGACTTTTAGGTTAACAAAACTAACACCATGAGAAAACTCACTCTTAGGCAGCTAATTTGATGGGTGGTTAACTGAATATCTTGTAAATAATGGTAAGTAGATGGACTTATGTGACGCATTGTGCTAGAAGTTCGGTCAAAAACTCAAAATTTTTAAAAACGAGTTTTTATGTTGAGAACTCTAATATATCAATAAATCTGATTGTGTATCCATGTCATAACAACTAAAAAAATATCACCCATAGCCAAGATACTATCAAAAAAAAGTAGCAACACATATGATATTGAATAAACCCATATCAAACACACGTATAAAAACATACAACGGCTATCCATCAGTGACAAACCATAAAACGTCCCTCATCGCGAGACCGACAAATCAACAATAAAAAATGTGCGTATAATGGTTTTTCTTTTTACAAGATTCTCTAATGATTATACAAGAATATATAAAAACTACTTTTATGTGTAAATGTAATACTGGTTAATTTTTTCAATAACTCGCTGCATCTTTCTAATTCAAATCATGTAACAGTCCAAGCAAGCTGTATCAGTATATTGTCTGTTTTGTGCTCTGATGGGTTATCCATTTAGAAACTCAGTTGTTTTCACACAATAAATTACTCATCTAGGCAAAACGCATCTTAACAGTAAAGATATAAATATCTTTACAAAGAATATTTTGTTTCGGCTCCCAACAGTTGTGGGATTTTGGCAATAAATTTATAACTTTTCTTTTTTTAAATATGATTGTGGTTTAATCTAAATATAAATATAAATTAGAAAGATAAAATCACATCACGTTTCGTTGGATCTTCCTGTATTTACTTAACAAAGAAGGTTTATTTAACGCGTATTTCCTCCCTAAACCTGATTGGCTAAAACCACCATCATCAAAAATATCTGCAACAGAACCACCATGGTCGGCGGTTCAAACACTGACCCGCCGGCCAGTAACATTGATCGGCTCCACCGCCATTATCCCCATACATTACCTATATATACCCCAATTTCATCATCTTCATCGCCGACCATTTACAATTTCACTCTCAATCTTCAATGAATCATCCATCTTCTTCATCTTCTCCGGAAGGATCCGACCCGATTCCACTCGGGTCATCCCCTTTACCAGTTTCGAG
The DNA here is from genome assembly GCA_009363875.1 of Mikania micrantha. Classification (NCBI taxonomy): domain Eukaryota; kingdom Viridiplantae; phylum Streptophyta; class Magnoliopsida; order Asterales; family Asteraceae; genus Mikania; species Mikania micrantha. The sequence continues at coordinate 71,152,749 of CM018695.1, read as the reverse complement.
CCAACGCCCACTTCCGGCCTCATCAGCATTCGGTAAGTATTCATAGTGTTTCCATTTTCAACCAAATTACCGTCTGTTTCTTATTTAATCGGAAATTGCAGACACAGAAATGATCCCGCAACCGCTGGAGCGTTTGCAAGAAACACCAATTCCGCCATTTTTATCAAAGACTTTTGATCTGGTAGACGACCCGAGAGTTGACCCGATTATCTCATGGGGTAACAACGGCAATAGCTTCGTCGTCTGGGATCCGGTGGAGTTTGCTAGAGTAATCTTGCCCCGATTCTTCAAACACAACAATTTCTCCAGCTTTGTTCGACAACTTAACACTTATGTGGGTAAATTTAGGGTCACTCTGTTAGTCTGTATGTAAAGATTCATTCTTTTTATGCGTTGTATGTTTCTGTTTTTCTTCCAATTTATGCTCTGTATGTTATTTCTTCTTTGTAATCCCTATTTGTTCTTGAATTCTGTATAGATTTCAATGTAATTTCAAGAAATTTGTATGTAATTTACTCGTTTTTGCATAATTCTATCGGTTTTTGAGATCTGTATCAAAGGGTATCTGTTTTTGGGGCTATATCGATGAAGATTAACATGGGCTTCATCTCAATTTCGATGATTATATTATGCTGATTGAAGGTGCTTGTTAATGATTGACGAATTTGTTCTTGTCTTTATTCAATTTCTTGTACATTCTTTCTTTACTGGTTCGATTGATTGATTCAGGGCTTTCGCAAGATTGATCCAGACAAATGGGAGTTTGCAAATGAAAGCTTTTTAAGAGGAAACAGGTATCTTTTGAAGAACATTCAAAGGCGTAAATCAAATCAGTTGAATACATCAACTCCTGTTAATGAAGAATTTAACAACTTGTTAATGGAAGCTGAGATTGAAAGATTACACAAAGAGAAGACTGAAATGATGCAACAAATCATCGAGTTACAAACTGAAAATCAAGAAACATATCAATATATCGAATCAGTAAACGAAAAACTTAAGGAAACTGAGGATAAACAGAAACAAATGGTCTCGTTTTTGGCTAAAGTGTTTGAAAACCCGACATTTTTGTCTTCCATACGAGAGAAAAAAGATAAAATGCTTCGGATTCCGTCCCCAAGAACCATCCGAAAGTTTGTTATGCATCAAACACGCGAACATGTTGACGGGTCATCAAGAAATCTTGAATTCGATACCCTCGAACAGAATCCTTTTTCTGTTGGAGGGTCACCAAAAAATCTTGAATTCGATGCCCGCCATCAGAATTATTTTCCTGTTGGCGGGTCATCAAGTAATCTCTTTTCTGTTGGTGGGTCATCAAGAGATCTTGAACTCAGCACAAAACAACCCGAAGATTGTGATCCGAAAGGGAAAAAGGTGTTGGCAATTGAACCCGAGGCTGCACCAGAGTACTTGATGGAACCGATTTCTGGTGAGATTGATGATATTAGTGTGAAACAAGAGCACATTTGGAGTGATCTTGAAAACTATGAGTTGCCGGAGATTGGTGCTGGAGGTGTTGAGTTGACGGATTTATGGAATTTGGGAACCTCCGGTGGTGAGAATTGGCAGGATGATGATTTGCGATTTGATGATATAGAAATGCAAGAACATAATAGTACTAAGAATATGGATCCTTAGGGCTTTTGAATTTTACTTGGGGTATATTGAATGAAATAGTTCTTTTGTTGTTACAAAGTAAAATTTTAAAGGATCAATTAGATATATCCTTTTGTTAAAACCTTTTATTACATATTACCCAATCATAAAACTAAATTACATATTCCCTATTTCTAAACCAAATATATTACATATTATCCATTTCAATAAAAAAAAATTGTATATCCTATTTTACCCTTAAAGAACTAACTAAAAACAATTTACATATTTACTTACCAAGGGTCAATTTTGAAACATAATAATACTTGTAACTTTTGTTTAACATTGTGGATATATGAAATTTGGATGTTTAATAAAGGGATATATAATATTATCCCAATTTCAAAATAGTCTATGTAAGATTTAACTATCAACAATTTTTACAAACTAAAGAACAAATTTGAGAATAAAAACTACTTAAAGACTGGGCAAGCAAATGTTATATAAACACATGAATTATTTTGACTGTTTATTCCTTAATAAATTCAAATCTATATATTAAACAGAGAGATGTTGTAACTTTTACCTTTAACTCAATTAAATTCTTCCATCTTAACTTTACACTACACTATAAAAATTAACTTTTTATCACTTGCAATACAACACTAAAACAACCTTAAGCTTTTTCTCTCATCATTAGACTTGCCACAATGGGCATCCCGTTGGGCACGCGGGATCCTTCCCCGCCGCGGTGTCCAGCGGGAACACCGCCCCCCACGCCCGCGGCCCCCGCTAACCAGCCAAGAACGGCTCCCGCTCCCCGTTGGTTTCCAAGCCACGTGATTGGTTGCAATTTTTTGACCGTTATTCAACGGGAAAAAAGAAAAAAAATAAATAAATTTTTAAAACTAAATAAATACCCAACTTTTTTTACCCAAAAAACCACCCAAATCTCTTCATCTTTCATCTTTCTCTCTATATTTTTTTAAAAAAAAACACAAACATGAATCCAAGGCCTAACAATCCCAATCCCGAATTCAACCCGTTCTCATACGATCCCGAATCACTTAGAAATTTATTGGTTCAACTACAACAAAACCCAAACATCCAACACTTTCAACAACACCCACCAAACTTCCAATCTCCTTCAAACTTTCAACCCGGTTTTGCTCCCTTCTCTCAACCTATGTTCGAATCTGATTTTGTGTCACCGAGCCAACATGATAACGAGGTCGTGCCGGAGACACAAGACACTCAGAAACGCAAAAAAGGTAAGAAAAACAAACAGCCGGCTGGAACAGGGCCGAGTAGTGGTCCAATGGCACCGAAGCAATGGACTCACGATGAAGAAATCGCTCTCGGAAGATGTTACATGGACGAATCCGAGAACAAAACCAAAGGTAAAAAGTTTATTACTTAGTTTTGTTATATATTATTTTAAAGGGTTTAATTTTTAACTTACTTTTGAAAATTTTTTTTGTAGGTAACTCGCAAAAACGGGAAAATTTTTGGAAAAAAGTAACCGTTAGTTGGCACAATGTGATGGGATTCGATGCCGAATACCGCACATATCATCAACTAAATTCAAAGTGGAAGGATATGTGCACCAAGTTAACAAAGTTTAGTGGGATCTATAGCAACTGCGCAAACAACCGAAAAAGCGGGATGAGCGACGAGAACGTTTTGAAATGGGCCGAAAAGGAATACCAACTAAAGAGTAACGGCCAAACGTTTAACCACTACCACGTTTGGGTGGCGATAAAAGACTCGCCAAAATTCCGTGTTCTTTGCCAAGAAGGTAACGAGGTCCAAGGTTCTTCAAAAAGAACCAAAAATTCCGAATCGAACGAGTATTCGCCGGGGGTTCGACCGCACATACAAATTACGCGGTTAACCTAGAGGATGACGAAGAAGAAGCCGAGTTCGACACCCCACCGGAACCGGTTAGACCGACGGGTCGAGATACAACAAAACGGGCGTTCTCTTCGAGTCGTCAAACCGTATCCTCTAACACGTCAACAACCGAACTCGCTGATCAACTCCAAGCTTTCACAACTTTTCAAAAACTAAAACACGAAGAAAGGAAAAAAATGCACGAAGAGAAAACTCTCCGATCCGACCTCAGAGCACTTGAGTCTTTGCCTCCCGACATGCTCGACGACGAAGATCGTGAAATAATGCAAAAAATGAAAAAGAAACTCTTGGATAAATATCGTTAAATTTTATTTGAATTGTTAGTTTTTTTGTATGGTTTTTTTTATTTAAATTTGCAATGTAATTTTTATTTTATTTGTATCTTTATTTGAATTGTTTAATTAAATTCTAAGTTATTATTTTTTGTTTGCAAAAAAAAAAATTAAATAAATCAATTAAATTTAAAAAATGTTGATGACGTGGAATAGTGGGGAAAGGTTTTCAGTGGGGTGACCATTGTGGGTGATTAAGGTTTTCAGTGGGGTGATGACGTGGCATGAAATTTCAGTGGGGAAGGGTTTTCAGTGGGGTGACCGCTGTGGATAGTCTTACTACTCGCTCTTGATACGTGCTCGTGCTTACATGTATCTACCATTTATATATTAGCAGGTGGTTCCCCCTCTATAGATGGAATTCCACCATGACTTTAATATCAAAACACATTATAGAAAAACACGTCGGTTGCCACTCCTACGTACAGCGACGGACAAACATATTTTTTTATGAGGGTCGAGAAACTTTGTTGACAATTATTACCTGTTAAATATTTTATTTTTTGAACCAATTTGAATAAGGTTGTATTGGATCACCAAAACAAATTATAAAAGTAAATTAAATCACAAATACATAATAAAAGTACGCTAAATTATCATCTTCTCGAATATCCAAGTTTTCTTTTAAAAAATTGTTCCGTATCATCAAAATATACAAATTATACCCAAATCTACTGAGTTTATTATCATGCTAATAAGTTTTAACTTTTCAAATTATAACATATAACTCAATCTATAAATTGTGGTTGTTATGATCTGAAGGTTAACGATGTAAACTGCTAAGTTATCATTCCGGTTGTTAATTAGTAATTGGGCTCTATCACAAGTAATGCATATTGTGTTATTGGAGTATTAGTTTTGGTTTTAAAATGGTCTTTATCATGGTCATCAAATTTTCATAGTGTCGGTTACAAAATTTCTTGAGAGTCGGTCGAAATGATCGTATATACAACAGTAAAAATCAAAAGTTCATGGGGTCGCCAACCCTCATACCTACATATTAGATCCACCAATGCCTACGTAAAACCCAAAAATGTAGTCGTCATCTCGTATTAAACTTGCGTAGATTAGAGATAAGCACTAAAGTTTTGGTAGCAACACTAAGTTAAAATAAAAGAAAAAAATATATACATATATTAATGAACGCGTGTATATTGAAGATGTCGTAAAAGTTTTAGTAAAGGTACTGAAAAATATTAGTAAACAAAATAGACCTTAATAAAAACACGTGCAAAAAAACAAATTAAGAAAGGCGGAGAACTAAAAGAAAATTTTAATCAATTTCAAGATCATGTGCCTAATTAAATTCGAAAAAGTTCGTAAGAAAATAAACGGAAACAAAACAAAACGAAAAAAAAAAGACAGACAAAGAACTAAAATGCAGTAAATAAAAGTTATGAAGATAAGAAAGGATAAAAAGATTAAAACAATAATTAACTACAACTAATTAAAAAAAGGCTTGGGTTATTTAGATACCCCAAGTTTTTATTTTAACACCCTAAAACCTATACAGGCTCGTACTAATCAGTACGCCTCGTATTAGGTACAGATAAACATTCTGTGAGAATGTTATAAATTTGAGTGCGATATGCCAGTACAGGTCGTACAACCCTGTATTGGCCGTACAAGTCTTGAGTTATTTTTTACAAGACAAATTGAGAGAAATTGACAAGTGTATTGTGATACGGCCCGTAGATGTGTTAATCTGGAACGTTATACGATTGTTACGTTAATTTTGAACGTTATAAGTTTGTTACGTTATGATTTGTACAATATAAATTTGTTACGTAAATAGTACATACTTATATGAATTATTTGATTTTATTTAGAAAAACATATATGTTACTTGTTAAAAATAAATATTTTATATTATAATAAAAAGGTCGTTAGTTTGTGTTGATTTATAACGATATAAGTTTGTGTGACACCCCGCAAATTCTATGCCATCATTTGTTTTAATTAAATAATAATTTAATTTATTATTACATGAGTGGCACTAGAATTTGTTTAATTTAATGTGACACACTAGTCTAAACACAGACAATTGAACAATAATTTGGTGAATTATCGGAAACGCACACATGTATATTGAATTGACGAATGTTGGTGAAACATCGAACAAATGATGCAAATGAACAACAATTGAACAGTTTGTGAACAAATAACAAGCAAAACCAATATGAAGGTCAAGAAACGATAAACGATGACGAAAAACGACTCAAAACAATAAAAATAGGCCATTGGGCCAACGACCCTTCACGGTACGCCAAGGATCCCAGCGAAATCCTTGGCGATACGTGAAGGTGGGCAGGCAAATTTGAATTCAGCCGAACTCCATCACGGTACGCCACAACCGATCAACTTACTCTTGGTGATACGCGGCGTGTCTTGGAAGGGCACTCGCCTATTTTGTCCTTGGCGGTATGCCAGGACCCCCGAAGGGCACTCGGCGGTACGCGAAGCATCCCAAAAGCTTAAAACCTTATAAAAACCCAACCCATCTCATCAATTCACTTCCTCATCATTCCCCTCAAACCAAACTCACTCTCTAGGATACCCACTTGAGCAGACATTTGCGGCTCACGTCGCAACTATGGATCGAGAGATCCGTAACATGTGAGACGCAACAGGAGCGATTACGGGATTGCTAGTGGACGAGCACTGCGCCTCTCAGAAGGTGGCAAAGCTCGAAGCTGAGTTATCAGACACCGACCAGTTTCATAACAACTTGGTCGATACGGTGCGTCAATAGGGGGAGCAGCTGCGAGAGGTCACGACCCGACTAGAGATGTCCGAGGCAAGGGCAGGGCTAGCAGAGGCGCGTGTAGCAGCATTGGAGGCCACGGTCGAAGCCATAGCTGCACAGGGAGCCGTTGAGCCCAAACCAGAAGAGGAGGAGGAAGAACCGTTTGAGGATGAAGAACCATTTGAGAACGAAGAAGACAGACCAGCTGGCAGTGGGAACTCGATTTCCACTATCTTGTCAGCTAATTAGTGATAGGAGTTTCTTTATTTTGTAGTAGTAACCTAGAATGGGCGGGTTGTGCCCATATAACTGATTTGAAGAGTATTGGAACTTAAAAAGAATTTTGTAACTCTTTTGAAAATCATTGATGAAAATGTTAGGTTTAACTTCGAGATATTGTACTTGTTGCTAACCCACACCTAACTCTAACAGTAAGTAACACACTCTATCTATTTATAATAGATACTTACTAATGTCACGATTTGGAACTTCGAAATGATGATTGGTCAAATTAGAACCACCATCGAACTCGCCTGGACCTGTTAAGCCGTAGCCCCATGATTATGGGTTCGATCAAGTTCGAATCAGGGTTCGATTGGAACCCATTGAGTTCAGTTGGGTTAACATAGGGAACCGAGTGGGATAATGGTTCAAACCATTATAAAACCAACTATGTTGTAAATGTTGAGCAAGGGTGACTAGTAGTGTGCATGTGTTTGGCGTGGGAGGTCACGGGTTCGAACCTGAGGCCCACCGGTTTTTGCACAAGAATGCTATTTTTGTCATAACTCGCTCATTTTAATATTTTAATCAAAAACACGATTTTGTATACGCGTGTATAATTGTAATTGTATGTACGCACATGAATTAAACAGACGAACGCAAACATATATGTGCATTCGTATGTACGTTTTGAACATTTGACTATACGTGTGTTGACACGTATATGAATATGAACATAACAAACATTCTGAATAAAATAATGTTATCATAATAACACATATTCCTCATAGACTGGGGTCCATACGTTTACACGGACATTCCTCCTTCATTTCACGTTATCAGGTGCGTACACGGCCCCTTTTTACCTTTACTGTTTTGGGGGAGAAAACATATGCAATCAAACATTTTTGGATACATATCACTTGCATGAGTTAGATGTTATTATTAGTGCGAACCAGGGGCGGTTCTTATTGAGGGCCCGAGGGGGCGCCGGCCCCCCTGTTTTTCCGGTCAGAATAGTCGATATAGTAGTATTTCGGCGAAAAATCCTTCGGTTCCTTTCATATCCTTCCTAAAAATCCCTCGGCCTCCTCCGTTTTTTCCTAAAAATCCTTCGGCCCCCTACGTTTTCTTCCTAAAAATCCTTCGGCTCCCTCCGAGCTATTTTTCAAGCTCCGCCACTGGTGTGAACATAACACTAGAAGTCCTTACATATCGAACCGTTTAGTTCGCCGTAGTGCAAAGCGTGGTAGTTGGAGATAGATCTATTGGGTTTGACAAACATCACTTGGGAGATGGTAGATCTACGCAAGTGTTTAACTGACCAAATTGAGCATTGTTATTGTTTGTGTTAGACAATAGTGTAAAGGCAAACCTCATTCAAACAGTCAGCTTCGGTGTCGACCACTTGTAGAAATAGTATATATGAACAGCTATCATTAACTGTGTAATTTGCGATTATGTGATGTGCAAGATTACTTAAAAACAATTTGTTCAAACATTTGTGTTTATTTATACAAACCTATGTACACACCAAACTTGTGTTGACTATACTTGCATGTTTTTTCAGTACACTAAGACAACAGCACAAGCAAGCATGGACTAGGATGGTTGAGTCTCATTCATCATTAGTGTTTAAATTGTTTTGAAACAATTGATTAAACATTGTAACTCACGTGTTGCAACTGTTATATTTGCATGTTTTCATAAATCGTATCAATATATTTCTAAGAGAGAAAATTAAAAAGTCCACATTTCGACCTTTTAACAAGTTAAAAAAATGATAAAAGGCTAATGAAATTTCACCTGTTTAAAATTACTTTTAACAAGTAAAATAGAAGTTAGTGAAAAAACCACTATACGAACCATATTGAAACATGAAAAGGTCGAGATGTGGACTTTTTAAACCATATTTCAAAACCAAAAGCCAGTTTCTTTATTGAAATATGGCTTTTTACTTTGTAATTTCTAATTTCTAATTTCTAATTGTATAATTTGGAAAACAACTTTTGTTTACTTTCTTATCATTATAAAACATATTTCAAAATCAAAAAACAGTTTCTTAATTGGAACATGAAAAAATCATGTGGTCAATATATACCTTCAAAAATGTTAAACTTTTGTTCCTTGTCCAAAGGCAGGTAATTCATCTTCCTATTTCACCTGTAACTATCAAACGCACGGATATTTAAGCTAAAAAAGTAATAATTTGGAGTTTTAGTTTTAACTAGGGTGTTATTCACACACCCCACAGCCACACCTCACACCTCAATACGCCCAGTATTGGTCAATACGGGGAGTATTGAGGGTAATTATTAGGTGTCAGTACCAATGATTAAGGTGTTAGTGTCAATAATTGGACCCTTATATGCCCCGTAGTGACCACTACGAGGCGGCTATACGCCCCGTAGTGACCACTACGAGACGTATACTTGACAGAGGGTGTTAAAATATATTTTTGGGGTGTGTAGATAACCCCTCACTTTAACTATCAGAGATCTTTCCCAGTTGAAGAAACTTCTATTTCCAAAGCAAGAGAAGTAGGATATCATTATTATTAGTTATAACAAAGAAATTCACATTACTAATTTATAACAAAGAATGTCGGATATAGTTATTATTAATTATGAAAAACGCCAGAATAGACCTGATCTTCATCAACAACTCCATTTAAACTGAAAGATAAGTAGAACAGAAAGCCCTAAATCTTCAAACCCAATCCCCTGTGTATTCTATGAAAGATCAAATAATCTTCAAACACATGAAGAAACACCAAATCAAATAATCAATTCCTCCAAGAACAATAGTTTCTTCGTTTTCTTTTACCCTTGCAGAAGCCCTAAATTTACAAACCCAATCTCCTAAGTTTTTTCGTTTTACCCTTCCATAATCAAATTCGTTACCACAACAAGAGTGCATAACAGAATTCATAAGTAAAAGATCAGATCAAAACAGAATTGAAAAAACCTTTAAGGCCGACTGACTGTTGACAATCATAGGGTTCGAGCAGACTGGCGGACCTTAACGCTTGTTCTAATGATTGTTCAATAGTCGTCACAATCATAAGAACAAAAGATAGGAATCATTGACGAAAACCTAAGAATGTTGCTCTGATTCGCCATTACTTCTTCGTTGAAATCGAAAGAAGCAGATGAACGATTGGAGGAAGTGGAAGGGGGTTTTAGTAGGAGATTTGCACGCCAAATCTTCTTTTTTCGAACGTTGCGATTTGATGCGTGTTTTTCACCAACGGCAGGTGAAAATCAAATCTTCTCATTTATACTATACTCGTGCGATTTGTGATTTGTGATTTGATGCAAAAGACCTTTTTAATTTGGGTCAGGTTATTTGGACACCCCTATAGATCAGTTAACACCACTTAGGCCTTGTTTGGTATTGTTTTTTAAATTAAAAAAGACTTTTTGTCAAAAGTGCTTATTAACTTATGACTTTTTGAAATGAAGTTTTTAAAAATGTGTTTGGATTAACTTTTTCAAAATAAATTTTCAAAATTACCAAAAAGGACATTTTTTATTGATATTATTTTAAGGTTATTGGGTAAAACGTAAAGAGTGAGGTATATTTGTAATTTTATGTCAATAAGTCATAAGTTATTTTGAAAAGCTATAATTTTTAACTTTTGAAAAACAATTTATCACATTTTTACAAAAAGTCATTTTTAAAAGTCCTTTAAGACTTGATAAACAACTTATTGACTTATTGGCTTTTCCAAAAAACAAATAAGTCAATAAGTTGTTTTAGATGAAATCCCAAACAGGGTCTTAGTCTCATACGGGTCATATGATCCGATACGACCTGTATGAGTGTCAGATTTTTTCAGACTTGGTCAGGTTAATGTGTGACGGTTGAAAGTAAATACGGTATGGCCCTATATGACCCGTATAAGGCCAAAATTAAAACCAAAATCAAGCAAAACAATTAACAAATTTATTGGATAAGAGAGAAACAACACATTAGGTGGTACTTTTTGAATTGTAAATTGTATAAAAGTAATAATTTACAGCCGAGTTAAAATCAAAAGCTAGACAAGTACATCAGAGGTGTCCAAAAATCGATCAAAACAATTAACAAATTTATCGGATAAGACAGAAACACCACATTATGTGGTATTTGAATTGTAAATTGTATAAATCAATAATTTATAGAGAAGTCAAAATCAAAAGATAGGCAAGTACATCAGGGTAAGCATCAAATCAGTTGCAGAGAGAGAAAAACGGTGTCAAGAACTGTGATTTGATGTGTCATTTTTTGTCAAAGATAAAATATTAATACGATCCGTATAGGCCCATATCTTGAACCAACCTGACTTCTTCCTAACAGGTCCCTTTAATTTTTAATCGCATTCGTTGGTTTTAGGAATATAAATATAACAAACATTCAAACTATAACTTGATGTAAGGTTGGTGTCGTGTTTTCATATCACCTAAAAAATTTACACCTCTAGATCGAGTGTGTGGTTTGCTTATAACCCTAGCGATCCTACAAAAATAGTTTATATATTTACAAAGTCTTTACCTGTAAGTAGCATCGAGCAAAAATTTTAGAAGTTTGGACATAGTAAATTAAAAGACATTTATTAAATTGAGAGGAAGTATTATACTCATTGTACTTCTTTTTCCTTCACTAAATTATGTCCCATTGGATTTTGTTTTTGTATGGTTTTAACAGGCTGTATAACTCATTCAATTGTATCAGTTTCTTAGACGATCCTCAAACATCGAGTTATATCATTCAGAAACATGTTATTAATAAGTGTATAATTAACAATAATATGTCTAAATGGGTGTGTTATGAATTAATTCTTACTAATCATATATATTATTATCAACTCTTCATCTTTTCATTCATCAAGTCAACGACTATAAGGTTTCTCATTGTATCAATATATAAGTTTTGTATCATATGAATAAATGGTTTTCTCGGTTTTCCTCTCAACTCTTTACTTTTACAACATTAACCAAATAATCTGATAATTAACGTTTTTTAATTACATATACATATATATATAAACCAAGGTAATAAATAGTAACTGAATAATCTGGAAAATTTTTAATGAATCAATTATATATATATATATATAGCAAGAGAGAGAGATTCGTTCAAATGAAAACTATTAAGCCATAAAAGAACTAAACAAACTATTTATAACCACATTATTTGAAGTGTACAAAAGTAATTTCTCATGAAAAATATAGGAAGTTACTTTTATTTTCTTAAAACCTATGGCTTGACATTGTTCTTTTAGTTGTCAACTAACATTTATTCTCAGATGAATATCCATGTATATAATAAGTATGTATGTATATATATATAAAAACATTTGACTATTATGTATATAGGAGTCAAAAATCTACACAAAAATGAATATTTAACAATTTAACGTGCTAAATATTTATACTAATAAGTTAATTTTTAACAATTTAACTTGTCAAATGTTTATATGTTTATTTTTTTGGTGATCTTCTTTTCTTTTTTCCTTTTGCATTCGAGTTGTTTTACCTATTTCTATTATGACATATACACTATAGGGTTTTACAACAAAATGACATTTGCTTTTACGAAGAGATACAATTTAGGGTCTGTTTTGTTTGAGGTAATTGAATGACCAATGAAACGATATAGATGACAAAATGGAATGAATGAGGAAAAGAAATTGACCATTACCATTCTACTGTCTTGTTTGGTTACCGTATAGAATGAAATGAATGATTATTTAAGGTTGTTTGGTAAACATGAAAAGACGAAGGAATAGAATACAATTAACGGGTCGAGTCATAGATTATGTTATGTGTTAGTTCATAGGTCGAGTCATGGTTCGAGTCTTGATACATGTTATGGGTTGAGTCAAGGTTTGGGTTATGAGTTGGGCAGGGGTGGATTTTTCTTGAGTTTAGGGGGTGGCAAGGCCCCCACTCAAGATACATTTGTTAGTGTAAACTTTTTTATAAATTAAACTAAAAGCCCCTAATAAAATTAAAATTGCATGTTATTCTTCATTTGTTGTTATTGTTATACCATATTTAGAATTCAGGTCTTGAAATCACTTGAACTCCAAGCTATTTTACATTGAATTATTGGTAGACGAATATGGTAAAGTTTTGTTTTGAATATATGAATTTAACTGATTAATAGGTCAATTTTTGCAAGAGTGATTATAGTGTATATGACATTCTTTTAACCTTAAATTACTATATCTTTTAACAAACTCATTTTGACTTATTTTAACTGATTCGTTTTGACTCTTTTTAACCAACCTGTTAACTATTTCAGCCACGGCGTCTTCATCTATTATTTTTTTGCACCAACTGATGAAAATTTTTGGATCCACCATTGGAGTCGGGTCATGGGTCAGTGGTTGTTCGGGTCATGGGACGAGACTTGGCTCGAGTCATGGTTCAGGTCATGAGTCGGTTCATGGTTCAAGCCAATGGTCAATCATGGTTGGGTCGGGTAATGGTTCGGTCAATGAGTCAAGTCATGGTTTTGGTCATGGGTCGAGTAATGGATTTTGTCAAAGTATTTGTAAAAAATAAGATCTAATTAAAAAAAAAATCATTTCATTTCGTAAGGGAATGAAAAACACTACTCGTACAAGGAATGGAAATCATTAGAAGGAAAAGAATCACAATCCTTTCGTACAAGGAGTGAACGTAAATTTCAATTCTTTGTGATAACAAACATGCTTATTTTTATTAAAGCATAATAAACTCGTTTCTTTTCATTTCACCTTGTATTCATAAAACATTACCTTATAGTTTTACAACAGAGAACAACCGTTAAAACTTACAACGCGTTTTTTATCTTTGTTTTATTACTATCTAAACAAAAGAAAACTATGAATAGTGTTTTGTTAAGTTTAAATATGTATATATTAACTGTAGAAGTGCAACCAATTTGTAAGTTTGGTTCACTGGTTTGTGGTTTTCGCATATCCTCGGAGTCCAAGGTTCGATTCCCGTTAGATGTTTTTTTTTTGTTTAATTTACCTTTTATTTTTACTTTTTATTTTGTAGATATTTTTTTTTATGGTTTTGTTAATTGAACAATATCTCGTTTATCTGTCAGCGTTTTTTTCTTTTGAGTTTATTCTTGATGTGAAATAATGGTGTTAAATATACATGATAACGCTCGGGTAATTTGTTTTGGATTTATTATGCTTTTTTCTCAATCCATAATACATTTGTCTTATAACCGCGCATTTCTATTTGTTAATTTTCTTTTGAATCCGTTACAAAGTCGAAACGAGTATGACAAATGTACGCAGCAACACACGTTTTTGAGCCATCTAGTTAATTATACCAATGAGTCAGTGCCTCAATGGTACTCCAGGATTATTCCAAATGGGAGGTCTTAGGTTCAAAACCCTCCCGCAATGAAATAGGGGACTGAGGGGGGTCAGAGAGTTTTTCAGTGGGGTTTCCTTCTGGAATGGTTGTGGTGGCTCATGAGAGGTTCCTGTAACTAGACCTCAGTGACATAGCCTGAAAACAGTGAGGTCACACGATTGAGACCTTCGCCGTTCAAAAAAAAAGTTAATTATTATCGAAGATTGTATTTTTTTTCTCAACAATATATGGTAGTTAATTTCATGAGTGTTTTGACGGACCCAATTTCCCATCCACTCCCACTAGGACAGTTGTATCCCGTTTTTAACGGAATGTAGGTTCCATTTGTGTTGAAGAATATGACGGTTTCACCCCTTAGAAACATCCCCCCTTTCCAATCGACTTCATAACGAAACATCACTTTCCTTATCACAGAATCTCCAATGGTAACTTTTAGGGTTTATTAACCTGAGAATCAACGATTTTTGCCTATCGAAATGATCGCCAAGCGATCAAGTTACACCTTACTGTCTCAAATTCCAGACAGCCAACATCCTCCGGCGAGTTTTTCCGGCGGAACTAGTAGCACCGGATTCGATTTATCGAAGAAGAACGAAATAGAACGATTTGATACCTACTTGCTGAATATGACCTCCGATCAGAGCATGCAGCAGAACCGGCAGACGGCATTTCCGGTGTCGATTGTTGGATTGCAGAGACAATCGAGCGAGAGCAGCTATGCTGAAAGTTCGTTGTCTGGAGATTACTTCGATCCGTCGTTATCGGCTGCGATGACCAGTGGTGATGATGGTTTTGGTGGCGGAGGATATTCTGAGTTGAAAAGCTGGGCGAAACAAACAGAGGAGGGTTATCAATTGCAGTTGGCGTTGGCGCTACGGCTTTCGTCGGAAGCTGCCTGTGCTGATGATCCTTATTTGCTGGATCCTGTGACGGATGGATCTTCAACATCTCGGTCATCTGTGTCTTCTGCTGAAGCTTTGTCACATCGATTCTGGGTATGAGATTTGCTGATGTGTCTCGGGATTTTTTTTAGCCTAAAGCGAATTTAACTTCCAAATTGAGAGTTATCTTGATGATTTATAACCTGTTAATGATCAAAAGTAATTATAAGTTTAAATGGTTAAGAGAGTATTTTTTAATGTTATCTCTTATTCATTCAAACTTTAGTTACAACCATTAAAATATAGAATTTTAATAATCATTAAGAAGATACTAAACATTCCATTATAATTATTATTGGATTGAGCATGAACTGTCACCATATTCTGCTACACTAGAGTTAAACAAGTTATATTAACAACAATTAGCGTAAGTGAAATAATGAAAAATAACATGGATGTTACAAATCAACTGAAAATTTGAAAAACTAGAGTCTTTGACTAAACATCTGATAACATATGTTAATATTAATTAAAGACGTATGTCTATATAAAATACAATAATAAATAATTTGTGAGTCAAGTTTATCAAAATATCTAACTTTTGAAACATCTAAATTGATATATTCATACTCTTAAATTTTGTATCAGGCAAATGGCTGTTTATCTTACTTTGACAAGATTCCGGATGGGTTTTACTTTATTTATGGAATGGATCCATACGTATGGACTGTATGCAGTAACCCACGAGAAAGTGGGCAGATCCCATCACTAGAATCGTTAAAATCGGTTACTTCTGGGATTGAGTCTGCATTGGGAGTTACTGTGATTGACCGGCTTACTGATCCCAAACTCAGAGAACTTCAGAGCCAAATTCAGAGTATTTACAGTGTCAGTGTCCCGACAACCGAGGTTGTTGAACAACTTGCAAGGCTCGTGTGCAATCAGATGGGGTGAGAATTAATTGGCTTATAAACAAATAAAAATAAATTTTTCGCAATCACTTTTCAACTAACTTTCTCTCATCTCTCCTATAAAATGTATGGATTGTATTGAAAAATAATATTTAATGATAATTGTACTTTTTAAATTAAAAAATTTCTTAATGTATTAAAAAATCTTTTTAAGAAACCAAATTAGTATAAAATATTTTTTTTTTATAAAATACGAGATTCTTTAAAAAACAAACCTTCTTAAAAATACAATTTTTTTTCAAATCATTATTTTTAAAATTTAAAAAATACTAAATAAAAATAATTTAAATTCCAAACTTTTAAACAAGGAAATATTTGATAAAAAATGTATGCTTAAAATATATTATTATTTTATTATGTAAAGATTTTTTTATAATTTTTAATTTTTTCACAACTGCTGTGAAAGATGAGATACTAACCTAGTCGTGTAATAAAATAAAATATATAACCTTTTGGTAAAAGACCATTGTTTTGGCTAAATAACCAAATATTTTGTTTTTATGCAAAATCAAAGCATGAAACTTAGATTGGTATATTCATTTAAATTCATAAATGCTGTAATCACCCAATCAACTTTTGATACATGTTTATCCACAAATGTTAGAATCTTATGTACTATCTTACAAATTAAATTTGTTATTTTCACAAGAGGTGCAGCTTTAAATGGAGAAGATGAATTGGTTCCATTGTGGAGAGAGTGCAGTGCTGAACTCAAGAAACGTCTCAAATCTGTCACACTTTCCATTGGTAGCCTATCTGTTGGTCTTTGCAGACATCGAGCTTTATTATTTAAAGTAAGCTATAATACATTATACATGTGCTTGTTGTTATTATTCTTAAATACTTTTATTAGAATTTTTTCCATTTTTTACAATGTCTTATACAGGTCTTTGCTGATACCATTGATTTGCCATGCCGAATAGCCAAAGGTTGCAAATACTGTAAAAGAGATGATGCATCATCTTGTCTGGTTCGTTTTGGCAGTAAAAAGTAAGCTTTATTGCTCCCATTCTATTTACAAATGTCACTACAAACTTTGTGTGCACGGTTATGTTTTTACTGCTAAATTAAGTCCAAATTTCACAGCAGGGAGCTCCTTGTTGATTTGATTGGAAACCCTGGTTGCCTCTATGAACCTGACTCCTTAATCAACGGTCCATATTCAATCTCAATATTTTCCCCACTGCGTTTTCCACGATCTAAAAATATAAACTCCCCAGTTAATTTTGAGTCACTTGCCAAACAGTACTTTATCGACTGTGACTCGCTAAATTTGGTGTTTGAAGATCCATCTACTGGTAAGTTTATTAGAAGCATTCTCTTGTTAAATAATTTACTTTATTTGTTTCATTCTGTAGCCTATAACTTAATGTTTCCTTGTGTATTTGTAGAAAAAAATTATTTAAACATTATTATTGTTCTTGCCCTGTTCTTTATTAGTTATCTTTGAGTCTTTAACTTTGAATAGCAAAGAATTAACTAATTTAAAAATACACAAGTGTATTTACTTTTTGGGAAATTAATTACTATATCAAAAGGTAAATTACAATTAAAACTAATTTTTGATTTAATTGTGTAAAAGTAATAGTGATTGTAATTTTGGAAAATATTCGTTTGAAATTCAAAGTCATAGCACGAAAAATAATAAAGAACAGAGGAACATTATACTAAGTGTGCCTCTAAAAGCAGTGTTATATTACTATTACTTACAAGGGAAGTTGATTTTTAAATATTTAGTCCTTCTGTAGCTATAAACTAACCTGTATTTTTGCTTGTAATAAAAGAATCACATGAAGATTCCTGTTTACAACATATGCCTGAAATCAGACGTACCCATGATCAATCATGTGTTAGCTTATCTGATACA